>OX336388.2:806758484-807383484 GCA_946902985.2 Meconema thalassinum
GATTCAACAGAAAAATCACACCTCCTCCTCCTTGCGATCATAACCCCAGGGCAGGCTGGTGAGCAGATCATCAGCCCACACACGTTTGTTATCCATGGAGGCGTGGGTGCGTTTTCTCTGTTCCACAAGATACAAATGATGGTTGCTGGATTGTATCCTGCACTGTGTATGAGACATTGTTTTGCCAGTGCGTAATACCGCTAGATAGTCATAAACACGTAGCGATTTTACCACTGCCCTACCTACACCTTTTGCTCTTTTGGCTTCCTTACAGTCGAGTGTGCGGTAAGCATACATTTTTGAGGTCAAACCAACGAATTCCGGCATAATGGAATCACCGCATTCATCTTTTAAAACGCCCATTACCTTCATGCTTTTATGGGCAGCTGAAACACGTTGTCAGCGCTATAGCAAGAGGTGTCGAACCAGTCACTATGCTACCTCATGACGTCATAGGGGTTGCAGTGGCGAATGTGGTAAATGAATGAGTACGTGTCCATATACAAAAGAGAGACGTCCTCAAAATGGCGTTTGGCAAACTCATAGTGGAATCGATAAATGACCGATTTGGAAAAGTCTAAAATGACTTGGCCCAAGTAAATGGGCTTATCCATGGTCACGCTGGACTTACTCAATTCAATAGTGGCCAAATCCTCATCGATAATGTTGATCGATTTAAAATTTGGCTTGGCAATGTACCGCCGGGAACCCCACCGCCCCTCCCAGACATTGACCAATTTAATGTCACGGTATTTGCGGACATTCTCCATGGACTTGCCATAGATGCAGTTGTTCATTAATTTTAAAAAAATCAAACTGTTGTGTTGCCATTTGTCGGTGCTCTGTGTTGAGTCGCATGTATGGCTCAAGCCATGCCTTTTTGAGCAAAAGAAATACCCCTGTGGATTGTCTTTAACACCAAGCCTTGGGCGAGGCATTGCACCAACATTTGGATATGTAGCACATACCGATTTTTGTTGTAAAGTGTGCCCATGAGTTTTTCAATTTTCACTTTACTGTCAGGGGGAACCATTTGCTCAAGGCAGAATGGGAAATCGGCATGTTCATCAAACAAGGATGAGGGCTATTCAATATCCTCTTCTAGCACATATCCACGACCTGTTTCTCGAATAGCCTTGATCACATCAAATTCTGACACTTGTTTGTCTGTCAGCCAAGCAAACTTCCCATAGGGCAAAGGCTGACTCATGGCGTAACCGTACAAATTATTCACGTCATAGTACATTAAGTACGATTCTGGTTTGTCTGGTGAATAATCAGGCATGTAGACATTGTTCGCTTCGGCATGGCGTTGGTTAAGCGACACAAAGCCGCCACGAATGCCCTTTTCAAAAAATAGAACCATGTCTACATCAGTGAGTAAATCCAATTCCACTTGAGTGTATTTCAAAGCGGCATCAAACGAGAGGCCAGGACTTGTATAATAGTGAGCAGGGTCAAGACCGTAAATGTGCTATCACAACTCTCGGAATTTTTGAAACACATCGGTGAACACCAATACATCCAGTTTTAGGTAATGCATAGCATATTCACCTATCGTGTGCATGCCAAACACTCGCCAAACTTGACATGCATGTGCATAGTCTTCATCGGAAACGGTACTGCGTGTTAGTTTCGAGTAAAATTTCTCTTGTGGTGGGAGTTTTCTTTGCTTTAACACGTCCCAGCTGTTGCAGAAATCACACGGGAATATACCTTTCCGAATGCACAATTGAAATTGCTCGGGATCATTAAATTGCATTCTAGTATTTTTTAATTCCTCCTCATTCAAGCCATTCACAAGACTGTCTAGCGAGGATGCCATAAACTTAAAGGAATCCAAAAATCAAATGCTAAAGTCGCCCAACCACCATGTCAGGGCTGTAAAACGCTCATGGTTTCGGGGAATAATGGTAAACGAGCCCTTGTTGACATGACCCAATTCACGAATCAAAAACTGAATATCATAATTCGCCAGATTGTGGAAAAAGACACTAATGAAACGAGGAGCTGGAAAGTTCAAGTTGCATTTACTATGCGCAGTTCCACGAAACTCCCCCCGTAAAGTGCGAGTGATCACGAACGGTGCCATCAGCACTGATCAGTGGCTTTTCGCAAATATGGCATGTCGTGGCATGCTCATACCATTGCTGCTGTTCTGGAGATAGGCTCATGGGTACAGGGTGGTCTAGTAATCCCTGTACATGGTCGACCAACTGTACAAGTTCATCCAAAAACCATCTGGCACAATCTGGCCCCTCACGGTATTTATAAACAGATTGCGTAGGGTCATAGGCACACACCACATTAAATCCTATGGCAAAGGGTTCATGTTTTTGAATGGGTGTGGTTGAGCTTAGGGTGGGATCTGGTTCACATCCCGCCATGGGTGTAGTGAGTGCTTCGAAATCTGCATATACCACATAGAGAACAGTGTCACGCTTATGAATGTCCTTAAACTTTAACATAGCTTCGTCCCCTTGTGGCAATATCAGCCTCACCGCTTCCTGAGAAACACAATCTACCCTATGACGTTCTAAAAGCGTAGGGGTTGTAAAATATTTCATGCAACGATCACAAATATGTGTTTTATGTCCATGCTTAGATGTTTGACTGCTTAGCAATCTACATAAGCTTTTAATCAGACAATAGTGATTCACCTCTCCTACAGATAAATATAAAAGATGAATGTGGTGTCGATTCGGTTCTTTTGTGGCATAAAGAGGACCCACAATCTCATTACCATTAAGGCCATACACCATGAACGAAAAGTCATGGTTGTCTTGTTCAAACCTATGGATCTCGGTTAAGTCCATAGGGAACGATACTCGAGTTAAATTTGTTTTATTTCAACAAACTTGGTCTTGTACTTTCCTGGCCGAGAACCATTATAGTCTTGTGCTGGCTGCATTACGCGGCCACAGCCCACAGAAAACATTCATTGTCATGATTCTTTATATTCACAACAGCCTTTTTCAAAGCTATTGCTGGTGGTGTTTTAATATAGCTAGACCCAGCATTCAACGGGTTGAAATGAAAAAGTTGATTTGTAGGTAATGAATTTTGTTTAACGCTAAACCACTGGGTCCTTGTTGCAGTTTATCAAATTTTGATAGCAAGGCATTCACCACATGGCATTGATACCACTCGTTCAGATTATCTGCTATCAAAAGCTCTTGCATTTTACTGCAAATATAAAATGTCTCTTTATGCTCTACGTCCTTCTTTTTATATATGAAATCGCACACGAGTTCTGTATTCACCTTTAAAGCCGTTTGCAACCTTTGCGCTGTACAAATTTCAATTTTAAAAATTTCAAAACAAGATTCTAAAAATGCTTTGGGAATCAAACTTTTTCTAACATTGACCACACGACCAGAGCACACACGCGATTTGAAACAAGTGTTTAGGGGTTCCCAAGTTAACGTATCCACAGCAGTAAAAGACATTATTTTGAAAGAACACTCTCATCTGAGTTTTCAGCTGTAGACTGCTGGACAATGGCCCCAAACACACACGTTCCTGGTTATCAACAGAGGTCAAGCGTTGTCCAACACTCTAAAAAGAAATAAAATAAACCACCATAAGTATATCCATTCCATATAGTTTATGCATTTCATAAACAAAACAAAATCAAACAGGTAATATATATATAAGAAAACAAATCTCACCTTGACGTGGAATGCTTTGCTTTGTGGCCGTCTCGTGGGCTAGTGTGGAAATGGTTTCCTTTTCTAGCTGTCTGTCTTTCTCTCTTTTTCAATCTCTTTCCCACAGACACACAACAGGTAGGCTATACACGTTATCTGCAAACAAATAAATAAACATTTAATTTTAACTTTAACAATCAATAAATAATTGCATGTAAATATATATATATATATAAAACAATAAATATATAAATGAATGAATAAACACCTACCTCACAACAAGGTTAAGTATTTTCCACCAACACCAAAACTGTTAAACAAGACCAAGTGTTTCACCCAATGCAGTGTGTTCGAAGGTAGTTACCTAAGTGAGAGTGGAAATGATAACGACATGTCTTTATATATGTTACGTTGCATGTATAATCATTTTTTCCCACGCTTTGAACATTCTCTTATCGTGCACGTGGGCATCTAACGTCCCAGGTGAACACCTGTGCCAGATCAAATTTCACATGAACTTGCATTTTGTCACGTACGAAGCAAGACAGGATGCAACTGGTTTAGCGTACATGTCATCTCACACGTGTTCACATGCATTTCGCTCTTCCCTGCCACCACGATGGTCAGATTATTTCACCTTCAAGTCTTTGTCATTTTCCATTGCACCTGTTGTCAAGTCGGATCAGCCCATTCCAATAATCTCAAATGACATTCACATTCTGCTAGTCTGTCCCCCTCTCCATCAAGTTTGTTTTCTATACTCGCTTCCACCAACATAGAACCATGTTCTCATCACCGTTTACACGTTTAAGATCATCTTCGGGGGTAAAAGATCGGAAAAAACGCACCCTCGCTCTGTCGTACACCGACCCGTCGAAATAGCGATTGTTCTATTGAGCACAGCCACCGTGGTCAGCGAAAGGTTCGTTGAAACACACACACCCAGCACTATCGTCTCTCTCAACCACCACGTTTCATGAATATTTTAAACAGGTAAAGAAAAATTAATATTTTTTTCAACAAAAGTGTCGTTAGGCCCTTTGTCAAAATGTCAAACATTGTTTCAAACAGGGGGCGTTAGCCCGAGTCCTAGAACACCTCGTTCACGTCTCTAGCGTTATGGGTTTGCGAGATAGAGCAAAAAGTTTAAAATACGGTTTTACCTCAACATGGTTTTTCATTCATGCTCAACACGAACATGCTCGGCAAGAGGACAACGCGACGAAAAAATGGCACCTCGTACAAGTCTCTAGGCTTATTGGTTCGTGAGATATCGGCAAAAATCACAAAAAACATTTGTTTACCCCAAAATCGAGTTTCCAATTTTTTTTTTTTTTAAATATAACGTGTGGTCCATAGCAAATAGGACGTCACTGCGAGTCCTTGAACCCCTCGTATACACCCCTGGCATGATTGGTTCGCGAGATAGAGCAAAAAGTCTAAAATCACGTTCTTACCCCCCGAAAACCCGTGTTTCCAGAATTTCACCTTTTCAACACCTACATTCCCGTAAAGAGCGCAACGAGACGAATAAAACGAATCCAAGCACGCCCTCCTAGCATCACTCCTTCCATTCCAAGGTCGCAGGGCCTCACAACTTGCCAAGTGCAGCAGCTCTCTTACTACCACACTACTGTCAAGCTTTATCCTAGAGACTTGAAATTTATTTTGGGGATAGAGGGCGTAGGGACCATCGATTTACGTCAAACAATGTTTTGTAGAGTTCCTAGTTTCCAAAATATAGGATTTTCAAAATTCGAGTGTTTTCTAAAAAACATAAAAAATAAAAAAGTTTTATTACAGAAAATAAAGGACATAGAGACCTTTCGTTTGAACCATGGCACAACGTTCTACCATGTTTGGTTTTCAAACTATCACCTACTTTCGAAAACTTTTTTTTCTTTTTTTTTTTTTCTTTTTTTTTCAGAAATATAACGAGTGGTCCATAGCAAAGCCTCCGTCATCCCGAGTCCAACGACACCTCATTTATCAACATCCGATCATGGGTTCACCAGATATTGACAAATATTACATGGTTGAGGCTTAGTAGTGGGGCAAGGAGGGTTCTAGAGTGAAGTAGAATCGGCACTACTCCACTACTATCTTTCCAGTCTTTCCTTCGCTGCTTCTTAGAAACCTCATCTCTTCTGCCTGTATTCAGCTCTCTTCCTTGTCGTCGTCCATGTCCTAGCTGCATATGTCAGCATGGGTTCATAATAGGTTGTGCATAGAACCCTTCCCTGTTCCACACAATACCTCTCACACTCTGGTAGAAACTGTTTGCTTGTTGAATTCTTCTACCAATTTCTTCGGTTATCTTCCCATCTTCTGTGATCACACTTCCCAAGTACTTGAAACTTCTAGAATATTTATTATTATCTTTCCTCTTCCTTACTTCCCCTTATCATCGCTAGGGCTCGGATTTTGACGTGCTAAAAATCGGGAAACTGAGTATATCTTATGTATTAACAAGATGTTCAGTAAAGAACATATAGCCTACTTTCTCCTAAATGCATGGGTATTCTTATAACTCTTTGTCCTTTTCAAGGAGTATAATTGAATGTTGGTTGTAGTAGCATGTTGAAATACAACGTGTTATACGGATATTAAATATGAATATAAGGTGCCCTTTGCTAGCAGTGCTACCTCTGTACAAAATTTCATTCAATTCGGTTTCACCGTGTTTGATATGATATGGTGAATCGATTTGCACTCATACATGGCCGCTATCTGCAAACTATTGGGCTGATGACCTTGTGGTTCAGTAAAAAGATGCTTCCCACAAAAGGGTATGTTGTTGCAAATTTTGGTCGAGATCAAATAATTAGTTTGGTCGTAATTTGATTTACGCTTTTAACATTTGAGTGGCCGCCATTACGTTTTCAACAAGATGGTGGTGATGTAAAATATGACACTGAGGTGCCCTTTGTTAATGCTACCTTTGTACCAAATTTCGTTCTATTCGGTTTCACCGTGTTTGAATTGATAGGGGGAATAGATTTGCACACATACATGGCCGCCATCTGCAAACTATTGGGCTGATGACCTTGTAGCTTAGTCAAAAGACGCTCGTCATATATATATATATATATATATATATATATATATACATATATATTGTTGCAAACTTTGGTAGAGATCGGATGAGTAAGTTAGTCGTAATTTGATTTAAGCTTTGAACATTTGGGTGGCCGCCATTACGTTTCCGACAAGATGGCGGCGATATAAAACATGACACTGAGGTGCCCTTTGCTAGGTCTACCTCTGTACTAAATTTCGTTCAATTCGGTTTCACCGTGTTCGAATTGATAGGGGGGACAGACATTCAGAGTACACACACTCACACACATACAGACTCACACGAAGACAGACACACACGTTTTGGCCCTGTGTAGATATCATAAGTCTACTTTCATTTTCTGCAAATATGGAAAGTAGGCTCAAAATACCTGAAATATGTAACAATAAAGTAAAAATATATAATTATAATTTAGTTTATTAATGCGAATATAAACAATATGCTGTACTCACGAATGCAATTTATGTTATGCCTCACTGACTGCTGAAGAATTGCAATACACAACGACATACATCTTCAAGTTGTACATCCGACGAATATCGCGAAACACTTATTCTGATGGCGCGAAACTTCGGCAATATATTTCTTGCCCTTGAGGTGTTGTGTAACTTGAGATCGCTGTTCAGCCTTGATTGTTTTCCCACATGTCTGGCAGAACCAAACACCCTCATCAGAAGTAAAATTATCTTTAAATTCTGCAACATACTGCTGCAGACGATAATCCATAGATGCTTTTACTTTAGGCATCGTAGAAATGCCTTACACTTCACAGTGCCAGAAATGAACTGCACGTGAGTGACACTGGTTCCAGGTAGCTGGGGAAGGGGGAGGTGGTGCAATGTGGCTATGGACAAGGAAATCCCCTGCTTCCACAGTGAGTGGGATGGGGCGACAAGATAAGAAAAACAGAGCTGCAAGCTGACATACGCTCTGCATGAAGATTAGATAGCTCACAGGTTCTTCCCCGTTGAAGTAACACAAAACAAATATGCAATAAACTGAAAGATCTAGCATAATGAATTTTAAAATGTAAATATTACGTCTTTTTATGTGCTAATAAGTGTAAAGGAGGAATTTAGGTATTTATAGACAAAGTGTTTAAAATATGTGTTTACATAAAGTCATAATTATGTATTTACCCAAAAATTCGAGCGCTAGTGATGAAATGTTACATAATATGTTACATAATGAATGGTATACGATGTAAAATATAAATAACAGACAGAAACTGTGGGTAAAAATAGCGGAGGCTATATGCGCTGCACACAAAAGACGCGCATTTCAGGATATAAAGAGGAATTAAATAGTTAAATAGGCTGAAATAAGCTGTGAATAGTAGTGCATTGTATGTTATAATATTTGTATTATAAATTTTCAATTACGCTTATGGTATTACAAACGAGTGTAAATAAGCACTTTATCCTTACCGGTACGTAATGCATCTAACCAACCACGGCTTGGCAGTGTCTAGTTAGCGGAATGAGTAGAGCGCTTGACTCTAGTTCGAGGGTATTGAATCCATCTTAAGGCGAGTTTTTTTACTTAGTATGTTTGAATTTTCTTTCCTCGGACAGTGGTTTAAAAAAAATTAATATGTATTATGTCTTTTTGTGTCCTAATAAGTGAAAAGCAGGAATTTATGTATTTATAGACAAATGCTTAAAATATGTATTTACATAAATATTTATTTAGTCTACCTGAAAATATGAGCCCTAATCGTCCCCCTTGTTTTGCTCTTATCCGTGCTTAAATTAGTGTAGTCCGTCTTAATATATAATAATTCATTAAGGTGCGCTCGAAAGAGCATTACTTAAGGCTGTGCGATCGCCACCGCCGTCAATCGCATGGCAAGAGATGGCAGCACTACTGTATCACCGATAGCAGCCGCTGCATTTGTGTTAGTGACGTGTCTACCCTTCAATTATCACCTCCTTCCGCCCCTACTCCCCCCGCTTCTCCTCGTCACTCAACGTCTTCTCTCTCTCTCTCTCTCACTGATAGCGTTGCTTTGCATCTGAAAAACAAACCAGACTTGCTTTCCGAGCCGTATTGCCAATTTGTGGACTACTGTCGACCAAAGTATTATGTGTACTCGAGTTTGAAGGTTGTTTGTGACGTAACCAATAGACATACATAAAATACAATAACATCATTATTTTCGTCGTTCTATTTTACGTGAGTCCATGTAGGTTTGGAATTTTTAGTTTATATTTTAATATTTTTTATCGCAGTTGTAACACAAAACATGTCCGTTTTTAAGCGTGTTTCAACCATGCGTCACATTTAAGAATTATTATCTCACAAACCCTTCATTGTATCGAATCCAAATTTTAACACAATAAACATTGGAATGTTGTATAACTGGTTTATTAATTTCAAAATTTTTCGTGTCCAAGAAACAATGTTGTTATCTATTGTCTAAGGTAACGTTTTCTCGGCTTGGGGTGGTTGGAATATGTAGTTCTTGGTCGCGTTATATTCCTTATACATCAAAAAGTTAAGTTGAACGACTTTAAAATACGTAAATTAATTCACTTATTTTATATCGGTTTATATTTGAACGGGGAAATACGACCTCGCCTCGCTCGGCAGTGATGGGCTCCATCTCAGCAACGCTGTACAGCCTACCCCGGAGCGGCTGGCAGGTGAATCATGCCTTATTTCCACGAACAAATACAAACCGATATAAAATAAGTGAATTAATTTACGTATTTCACAGTCATACAGCATAACTTCTTGATGTATAAGGATTACAACGCGACCAAGAGCGATATTTTCCAACCACCCCGAACCGAGAAAAAGTTACCTTACAAAAATGATAACAACTTTGTTTCTTGGACACACAAAATTTTGAAATTAATAAACCAGTTATACAACATTCCAATGTATATTGTGTTAAAATTTGCATTTGATCTGATGACGGGTTTTTGAGATAATAATTCTTAAATGTGACGCATGGTTGAAACACGCTTAAAAATGGGCACATTTTGTGTTCCAACTGCGATAAAAAATATTAAAATATAAATTAAAAATTCCAAACCTACATGAACTAACGTAAAATAGAACGGCAAAAATGATGATGGTATTGGATTTTATGTAGGTCTATTGGTTACTTCACAAACACCCTTCAAACTCGAGTGCACATAATACTTTGGTCGACAGTAGGTATTCTCCCTCCGTCCAGCCCAATAAAAAAGAATATATTATGATATAGGCCTATTATGTTTATATTTTGATATAGTATGATATGATTCACGGAGTGAGGTTGTGGTTAGGGTTGTGCAGCTGTGAGCTTTCATTCCGGAAATAGTGGGTTCGAACCCCCCTGTCGGTAGCCCTGGAGATGGTTGTCCCTGGTTTCTCATTTTCACACCAGGCAAATGGGCGCTGTACCTTAATAAAGGCCACAGCCGCTTCCTTCCCACTGCTAGTCTTTCCTATCCCATCGTCGCCATAAGACCTACAGTATCTGTGTCGGTGCGACGTAAGGCAAATTGTAATATATATATTATTTTGATATATATTGAAGATTGCAACTCGCATAATAGGCCTGGCAACAGGTAGTTCAATAAGGAAATAATTAGTGGAAAGCTGGAAATTGCTTTAATCGCTTTATTTGGACCCAGATATTACTCTCCCAAGTTTCTCCCTCGAGCGAACTCGGCGTTGGCCCTTCTGGCCCTAAGAAGGTACCATTTTTCAATTTTTTGCAAATATCTCCCAAATCTTCAACTTTATCAACAAAATACCTCTTATACAAAAAAATCTAGAGTAAATTTCCTACAAAAATGTTCCCTACCGTTTGTCTCTAATGTGAACCGTTACGATGCTACGACCATTCAAAGATGAGCCCTTTTTGATTCATGCGGAAAAGCTATGGAAATGATATGCCATATCAACGTTTCTACATGTTTTAATATTTGTCAGCATTCCAGATGCACAAGCTGTTAACTTGTTACAAGTATAACAGATTTTCAATGTAAACAGCTCTGGAAAAATACCTACCATTAGTATCATTTTGCAATATTGAGTTTTCGACTACAGAACAGCATGTGGATGCACGGTGTGCGCGGATCTCGCGGGATGATGCGGACTTGAGAAAATTTGTTGGATGGTTATCAACTCAAGAGCCCTTTCCTCGTGGACAACACGTTGTTTCGTTAAGCACAGGAGTTGTCGCGGATGGACAAATCACTTGTCATATGACCTATGAAATTGGAATAGCAGCACAAAAAGGCATAACCGGCAACAATTTTCACGATGTGAAGTTCCTTAGAAAAAATGGCGTGATGCCTCTCCGCGCGGTAAATTCGAAAATAACAAGTAGTTCCGTGAAGAACTATACAGCCTATTTTCATATATCCTGCTCATGTTAATTGCCTCTATCAACATACAAAATTTCAGTTTAATTGCTGTAACAGATTCATAGATATTGAGAACCGTCTAAATATTTCAGATGGTCGCCAGGTTGGATTTTTATTTTTGTACTATTACATTAAGATTATTGTGGTCGTGTGGTATTCAAACTTCAATCGCATGATTAGAACTCAAGAAGTAAAAACGAGATTTTAAAATTACGCACAGCAGCCATCTTGTGATTATGCAAACAATTGAAATAAATTAGATGCCAGTGGATCTACATTTGAATAAGCATTTAACGTGAAACGTTTCACGGCACTCGGATAGTTAATTCGCGAGAAACGTCCATTTAAATATTTATACTTCGCGTCGCCGCCATGTTGGATTTGTGCTCACCAGGTTACTCAAAGTCCTATAGGTGAACATATGTTCATAGTCTCTATGAACATTAAAAAAATCTGTTTGTTTGCTGTAAAAGATTCATAGATATTGAGAACCGTCTAAATATTTCGGAAGCTCGCCGCTTAGGATTGTTATATGTATAGGCCATAGAGTTATGTACCATTCAAGGACAATTATTGCCTAGGTTCATTATTCAAACTTTCACTTCAATCGCATGATAACGACACAAGAAATAAAAACATAATTTTAAAATTTCGCACAGCCGCCATCTTGAGGTTATGTAAACAATTGAATTAAATTAGATGGCAGTGCATTACAATCTGCAAAATCATTTACTGTACCACATTTCACTGCGCTCAGAGAGTTAAATCACGAGAAAAGTCTATTAAAATATTTCAAATTCGCTTGTTCGCCATGTTCGTTTTGTACTTTACAGGTTTATGAAATATACATAGGTAAACTTGTATCAGTACCCTTTATCACCGTACAAGATTGCAGGGTGATATCTGTAATAGTTTCGGAGATTTAGAATGTCAGTGAAATATTTCGCACAGCCGCCATTTTGAGGTTATGTAAACAATTGAACTAAATTAGACTCCAGTGCTTTACAATGTGTATAAACAATTGCTGTACCCAGTTTCATTACGTTTGGGTAGTTAAATCGCGAGAAAAGTCTATTTAAAAGTCTCAACTTCGCTTGGCCGCCATGTTGGTTTTGTAGTCACCAGGTTTTTGAAAGTCTCATAGGTGAACTTCTAGTAGTGCCCTTTATCACCGTACACAATTTCAGGGCGATATCGGTAATAGTTTCGGAGATATCGAATGCTAGTGAAATATTTCGCACAGCCGCCATGTTGGATTGGTGAGACGTAACAAAATTTGAAGGGCACGGTCGAGGTCGCCGGGAATAGCGCCATGAACTTACCGAGTTTCATTGAAATCGCTCCAGTCGTTTAGACACACACACACGCACACACACACGGACAAAAGGTGATTTCATAAGCCTATTTTTTCAAAATTGAAAATAGGCTAAAAATCCGCAACACGGATATTCCTGGTGATCCTCTTGTGCTTTTCCAATGCATTTGCCTTGCAAAGAAATCCGATGCAGAATTGAAACAATATTTCCAGTTTGAACTAGCTCCGTATCCGGTTGCGATCTTTGATAAAGCGGGAATGCGTAGACGCAAAAGTCTGTGTTCTATAAATTATTCGATCCTGTTACCGATGAGCCCATATTTGAGGACCTACATCATGTTCTCGACGGAGGATATCTTCTGCACCGTGTAATTTGGCACCAAACCGATACTTTTGTCGACATTAGTGCCAAATATGCGAGTTACGTTAAAAGATACTTTAAAAACAGTGTCATTATTTTCGTTGGGTATCCTGACGACCCAGCAGCTCGCAGTACCAAGTCCGTTGAACGTCTTCGACGATCGCACAAGCATGAAGCTGCTAATGTTTTTTTTTTTATGAGTCCATGACGGCACCTATGCCACAAGCAAACTTTTTGTCTAATGTCACAAACAAACGAAGATTGATCGACTTGTTGCGCGTCAAATTCGAAAGCGAAGGAATCGAAACCAGACAAGCTCCACATGCCGATGTGCTGATCGTTACCACCCCACTCGAGTTATCTCGGCCCGACAATTCAGTCATTATAGTGGCTGAAGATATAGATATCCTGGTCATCTTGGCGGCTTGTGTGCCACCCTCCACGAAAATGTATTTTATGAAACCCGGCCAAGGTTCAACCAAACAATAACTATTTTGCACAACAAGTTTCAATCTCCCAACATGTGTGCAAGAAAACTTCCTCTTTTTGCATGCGTTTAGTGGGTGCGATATAACGTCTTCGTTTCACAGGCAGTGCAAAATGAAATTCGTAACACTGCTGAAGAGTAATGAGGAACTGCAGACAGCTGTTAGGGTTTTCCGAGACGTGAACGCAAACCCCGATGAAATTGACAAAGCGGGCCAGTTGGTTTTGGCTGGGCTTTATGACAACAAAACCACGGGAAATACCCTGAATGAGCTGCGGTTCCAACTGTTTGAAAAATCTCTAAGCAAACATCGATTTAATCTCGCAAGCTTACCTCCCACCGAATCAGCGGCACGTGATCACTCTTTAAGAACATATCATCAAATCCAAACATGGTATGGAAATGATACAAATCCACTGGATTGGGGCTGGAAAAATTCTCAATGTGGTTTGGCTCCCATACCTACGAGGGATCCGGTGCCACAAACGCTTCTAAACACAGTGTCCAGCAAATGTTCGGAAGGATGTAACGCAGCTTGTGGTTGCAGGAAAACGGGCCTCCGATGCTCCAGAATCTGCATGAATTGTATGGGACGGTCATGTACAAATGCTGCCGAGGAAGATGATATGGATGATTGTGACGGAGACATCGATGTTAATCTTGAGCGCCCTGTGACGTCGGACAAAAGTACCGATACAGACGATGAAAGCGATGACGGAGAAATTGAGGCCACAGCTGTTTACATTGAAAATCTGTTATACTTGTAACAAGTTAACAGCTTGTGCACCTGGAATGCTGACAAATATTTTATAATATGTAGAAACTTTGATATGGCATATCATTTCCATAGCTTTTCCGCAAGAATCTAAAAGGGCTCCAATTTGAATGGTCGTAGCATCGTAACAGTTCACATTAGAGACAAAAGGTAGAGAGCATTTTTGTAGAAAATGTACTCTTAGATTATTTTCATAATAGGCATTTTGTTGATAAAGTTGATGGTTTGGGAGATATTAGCAAAAAAAAAAAAGGAAAAATGGTACCTTCTTAGGGCCAGAAGGGCCAACGCCGACTTCGCTTGAGGGGGAAAAGTTGGGAGAGTAATATCTGGGTCAAAATAAAGCGATTAAAGCAATTTCCAGCTTTCCACTAATTATTTCCTTATTGAGGCTTTTGTTTTTCGACCTGTCGCCTGGCCTATAAAGTTCTATTGATCTTAAACATGATTTATTCTGCGAATATAACTTACAGAATTTTATAAAGTAACTCATAAATAATTTTTAACATTCTGTAAACGAAACACACACATATTTTATTATGAGCAAATATTCCCATGAAAATAAATTTTATTATTTCAGATTTTGAAAAATCATTTACATATCATATTGTTCTATATTGAAACATCTTTTTTTAGTAATAATCTGATACAGGTACGAAGTACACCATTTTATACTGACTGTATAACAATATAAAGTATTGACAGTAAGAAAACAAACAATAAAATTTAACAAAAAAAAGGGACTTAATAATAACAAATTCATTGGAAATTAAATAACAAATAAAATAAATAACAGAGGTTATAAAGATATGTATGTGAGTCGTCCAATTCCAGAACTACCTAAGTCAATTTCATGAAATTTGTGAGAAAGGGCAAAAAACTGTCTTGAGTTATCCGTGCGCGTTTAAATAGAAACAGTTTGTATAATAGTTACAAAATACGATTAGTTTTCATTTTATGTATGTTTTAAAAATACAGTAAAAGCAGTTTTTACGTAATAATAGAAAATATATTGCACTTAAGCAGTTTTGATACAGGATCTAGGACTTAAGTAGTTTTGGATTAGTTTCATTAAGTCAGTAATTATGGTTTCTATGTGAAAGTGAAATTATTGCTATATTTTAAAGTTCTCTAAGAAACTACCCAGTATACAATAAAAGTAACCTTTCAACCTTAAATTTCCATTCACAATATGCTCACAGCTTTTCAAACTAGGCGAAATAGAGTCCATTGGACTGCACAGCAACGTCATTCCATGGGGTCTTCTTCTTCTTCTTCTTATTCTACTTAAGATACATTTTGTCGAGCTATGTCTTCGCCACATAGTAGCAAGTCTCGGTAGAAGCCTAGATCCTCTCTGTTGTGCCACTCAGGGCCGAAATGCTTTGACAAAAGCTGTTTCACATCAGTCACTTACATATATATAAATATATAAAAGTGTACCCGTTCCTACGCCACTTTAACATGTTTTCTTGGCGTTGATTACAGTAGCAGTGTTTAGCTATGGACAAGTTCATTGTTAAACGTAAACGCCTGGAGAGTGAAAGTGAGCAGTCGGCTCCTACTCCCGAACCGTCGAATTCAACATAAAGAAGACAAACGAAAGAAAAGAACATACCAGGACAGTTACGTAGTGTATGGATTTACGTGGAATAAGAACGAGGAAAACCCTATCCCTGTGTGTTTAGTTTGTGGCGAAACACGAGGCCATGGAACCTAGCAAACTGAAGTGGCATCTCACAATTAAGCATCCTAGTGGGTCTGGGAAGAGTGTGATGTATTTTTCACGTGTACTAGAAGGGGAGAAAAAAAACAGCTGTGCGAATGGTAAAGAGAATGACCATAAGTGATACTGCTCTTGAAGCCTCGTTTAAAGTAGCAGAACTGATAGGAAAAAAAATCACACACACACCTCATACTCTTGGAGAGGAAATCATAGGTCCTGCATGGAAAATTATAGTTTCAACAATACTTGGTGAAGGAGCAGTAATCAAATTTCGAAATTTCCTCTTTCCAACAACACAATCAGTCGCAGGATATCTGAAATGTTTGCAATATCAACGAACAAGTCGTGGGGAAAATAAAAACTGATAGAGCATTTGCTTTGCAAGTAGATGAGAGTATCGATAGTGGTGACATACTGCAACTCCTTGGTTTTACCAGATATATTGATGATAAAGATATTAATGAGGCGTTTCTGTTCTGTAGACCGCTGGAGACTACAACCTCAGGACATGATATTTTTGTTTCTATTAATTCCTTTCTCAATGACCAAGATCTTTCATGGAAAGACTGGTTGGTTAGTTCTTAAGTTTAGGGGCTGCGACAACGCGGTCATGTAGCCCCGTGTACTTTGGTGTGTGTAGAATCTGTCTGATAACCGGTGTTAATTGTGATGACTGTATTAGTGCGTGTTATCTGTTTTTAATTCAAGTAAGGACTGCAGTCTTTTGAATTTTTCAAATAGTTCCGACTTTTGCTGCCAAACGCCACCGTCAATGACTACTAGTTCAGAACTTAGCTACCAGACGCCACCGCAGTCGGCTCTTGACGACGAACGTAGGAACCTAAGAACGCTAGTCAAATGTTTAACCTATATATAATTTAGCTTCACACAGGTGTAATTAGTGGAAGGTTCAGTAACATGCCATAAATCTATGACATGGGACCGCCGGATCTACTTCCCCTCCGAAGGAAGGCATACTGAGGGATTTTTAACTCTCTTAAAAATCCGACGACTTCGGCCGGCATGGAAAGACTGTTGTGGTATATGTACAGATGGTGCACAATCTATGTCTGGGAAATTTAAAGGTTTTTACTGCAAGAGCTCAAGATTTTGCTGCAGTGTTTAACGAAGTTGTGAAAATGGTGAACTACATCAAGTCTCGACCTTTAATGTGCAGGATTTTTAAACAGTTATGTCTCGCAACGGATGCACCTCATACCTCTTTGTTACTTCATACAGAGTAAGGTAGTTGTCGCGGGGTCGTGTATTGAAGCAGTTTCTTGAACTTAGAGAACAGGTGAAAACTCTTTTTAAAGATGAAAATCAAGATACATTTTATGAGCTGTTACTAACTGATTCTTGGTGCTTGGAACTGTCGTATCTGGCAGATATTTTTCATAAACTGAATTAACTGAATGTTTCAATGCAGGGTAGACAGGAAACAATAATTTCCTCAACCAATAAAATGAAAGATTTTAAAAGAAAACTTAGTTCTTGGACGTCTGCAGTTCAGAAAGGAGATCTTTCAAACTTTCTTCATCTGGCAGTAGATAACGATCTGGGTAAGCTGAAAGACCGCATTTGTGATCACTTATCAAGATTGCAAGAAGCAATAGATACATACTTTCCATCTATTTCCACTATGAATGTCAACTGGGTTGTCTCACCATTTGATTTCATAGATAGTGCGAGGAAATAGATTTCACTGGTTGCGAACGAGATGAATTTATTCATCTTTGTGCCGATTCCACACTCAAAAGTAAGTCCACCAAGAGTGAGGCGTCGGTGGCTACTTTTGGGCTTCAGCGGAGAGAGTAGTATCCTAACCTAATGAAGAAAGCAATTAACACACTTTCGCCCTTTCCAAAATCCTATCTATGCGAGCAAGCCTTCTCTGCTCTGGTGACAATAAAATCCAAAGCAAGAAATAGACTGAATAACCTTGAGGATGATTTGCGTGTTTCATTGTCAACTGCAAGGCCCGATATCACGTACCTGTGCTCTAAGCATCAATCACAAGTTTCATATTAACGATTTATCGAACAAAATTTTGATGTATTTTTACTCACTGACTGTAGTAAAGTAGACTGTATTATGTTATGGTGTACGTTACTTATTATAAAATATTTCAATAAATTTACATATGAAACATATTTTTTTTTTTATTCAAGGAAGGGTGCCCCTAGTGTGTTATTCCCAAGGGTGCCGTGAACTTCAAAAGGTTGGTAAACTCTGCTCTAGTCTGTGGTCGTGTGGACTGGCATGATGAGTCAGGGCGGGAGGGAGGCGGAAGCTGCGATAGCAAAGGTGTTGAAGGAGAGGATAAGGCAGGTGCCCGAGCGCGCTCTTGCCCAAGACCTTGTCTTACCGCTGTGTGTGTGCGCGCGTGTGTGTATGTGTGTGTGACTGATTCAACCTGCGTTTTGTAGAGTCTGAAAGGTACAATCACCACGGGTATATCGCTGAACCAAATTTCTTTATCGAACTTTTCTACTGCTCAGAATAAGAGCCACATCAAATTAATAAAACTTTGAAGTTAATATAACAATTTTTTCTCACTAAAAATGGTATTCAAATCTGAAGAGGTTAATACAAAATTTGAATTTCGTAATAAGAATTGTTCCTATTGCAGGTACTACTACAGGGGTTGTTGTACATAAATTTCGGTGTCTTCCGATTATTAGTTTCGTCGTGGAGATTGTACCTTTAACGCTCAAAATAGCCACTTTGAAGCCATGTCCTCAGCAAACGAGCCGTCGTTATTTTCTTCAAAACGCATATAATATCTCACAAAGACCTACATTCGAGATTAAGAGTAAAAATAAAAATAAAAATAAAATTTCAATTTTTGACCGCACAGCCTTAACCTGGTTGAAATTTACAATCTCTGGTTAATATTTTGTTCTCAGTTTCTAACTTGTGACTGTCCCCTACTGTATTCACGGATTGACATTTCTCCTTTGGGACACACAGACTATAATATGGGACCGCCGGCTTTACTTCCCCTTCGAAGGGAGGTATACTGAGGGATATTTGACGCTCTTAGAATATCCGACGACTTGGGCCGGGTTTGAACCCGTGACCTTGGGCATAGAAGTTCAGCATGCTACCAACTACGCCACCGAAGCCGCCAACCACCTTGTGGTGTAATGACTAGCATACTTTGATGTCATCCCAAACTACGGGTTCGATTTCTGGCTCTGCCAAGAAATGTTAGTCTGGTCTGAAGGCTGGGATGGGGTACACTCAACCTCGTGAGGCAAATCTCAGATTAGTTAGGTTCAAGTCCCATCGGAGTCATCCTAAAGTGGCTTTCCCTGGTTTCCCACTTCTGCCTCAGGCAAATGCTGGGGTGGTTCCTAACTTAAGACCACGGCCGCCTCCTACAACGCTATTCCCAATTACAAGTACATACTCTGAGTGGCCAAAGGTTACGGGAAGGGTGCTCCCATGAGACAATATGCGGTGTATGACTCCTGGGCGCTGCGGCGGAGTGTAGTGGGGATGGAAACACGTCTCGAGTTAACAGACTTTGAACGTGCGATGATCATCGGCACGTGGGTCATAACTAGGGCTCGGATAGATATCCTTGAAAAAATCTCCAGATATGCTCGAAAACCATGTAGTTTATACTCGATAGATATGCTCGAAAAAAACATTATATGCTCGATAGATATGCTCGAAAAAAACATTATATGCTCGATAGATATGCTCGAAAAAAACATTATATGCGGTTAAATATGCAGAATATGCTCGAAAAACACCGTTAAAACTATAGAAGGAAAGTGAAACGAAAAAACCAATACCATATCTTTATATACGGGCTTTATTTTCTAATTGTATGTATATGTAACAGAAGTTTTCTTATAAAAGTTACAGTTTAAAAGTTAATGTACAAAATGTTCAAAATTAGGCGAGTCAATGAAGTAGATCTGCATTGGTCTGTGCAATAAGAATTTTTTCTATGTTTTCAGTTTTTAATGATTTTCTTAAATGGGTCAATAAAAGTTTCAATGACGAGAACGAACTCACTAAAGGTTAAAAACCTGCGGTTCTATTATTCGCACCAGATAGGCTTTCCAATAATTATTTCTGTTTTCGAACCTTAAAGATGGTCGGGGCCCGAATTCGGGGGAGAATTCGAAGAAAAACAAACTATTTAGACGAAAACCACAAGAATATGCATTTATATGCTTCTACTCTGAAAACCGCGGTTTTATGCATTTATATGCTCGATAAATTTCGATTCTGTTGTCCCAGAGAGATGAAAATACCACCGAAAGGCTTGTTTCAATGTGTACTATTCAGGGAAAAAAATATGCAAATATGCTCGAATCCGAGCCCTAGTCATAAAATTTGGGAGATTACACGCGAATTCTGGTTTCCGAGGTCAACAGTGACGAGGGTGGATCTTCAATATCGGAGAGATAATGTTACCATCTGCGTAAACCTCCGCACGGGACGAACACATGAACAGACATCAGGTCTCCTCAGAGCAGTGTTGAGTCTGACCACTCAACTTGAATGTTGGGAGTCAGGAACCCATTTCTTGTCGAGTCGCTGCCTGCAGCCGTTTTGAGGAGCAATTCGTTATTAACATCATATTTCGTGCCTTCCCATAACTTTTGGCCACTAAGTGTACCACGATAGCACAGAACACCCAAGTACGCAGGGCTGAAGTGACCGCGGTGCCCAAGCACTTAAATGATAGGAAGGGCGTGGTGGCGCAGCGGTCAAGCTGTCGTATGGCCTCGGCTGACGGGTGCAAGCTTTGTTATTTGACGCCCAGAGGGCAGCTTCCTTGTAGAAAGGATTCGATTCCCGGTCAATGCATGTGAGATTTTCGAAGTGAAATGCCATATCCTGTGGTTGGGATTCCACGTAAAAAGGAGGTCCCGTGGCTCATGATCGCATGATCTCCGGTCACGTAAAACTAAAAGCTTCCTTTTCACCTAAATGATAAACAACTTGCAGTCGTGCCTTAACGCGCATGGCTTAGGGTTGTTGCTGTCGTGGAGCTGGTTCGAATCAAAGCAGATTCTTGACTGCGGACCGAGCGGTGGTTTCGATCTACTGTCGGCTGTTTAGAGACTATAACTGTGCGACAGCTGCCCGGGACACTTCCCGCTGATACTTAACTTTTACAACCACAGCTCTGGTCAGTGCCGGGCGCTTCGCTCTGCATCAAGAATGAACTTTGTATCTCCCTTCACCCAAAGCTGCTTTGCTTTTACTTTCCTCTCTCAGAGTGGGGATCAACTTCCTGTACAAGTAGCTGCACGTATAAAGCTCACAGAATAACGTCGTGAACACATCCTTGATGCTTTGCTTTTACTGTGCGAGTTGTTTGCCGGATTCAAGTCTCCATAGGGTAACAATATTACCATCTTATATACCGTAAAAAGTGAAAGTATGTATGTTTGTTTGTTCTCCATACAAACCTGCAACGTTCCACCAATTTCAACCAAATTTTGCATAGTGTACATATAGTTCAGGACCCAGAATAGATTGCTGATAAATTTTCGATAGCCTTTACCATTCTTCTGATTTCGGCCTTGTTGCCAAAATATTGTTATACTATGGGGTTCCCACAGGGTATAACCACCCCCTATCAGCCCCCTTTCACCACCCTTCACCCCACATTGCACGCCTAAACAATAAAGGAACCAACAACTACAACCATCTAGCCTTCACAAATTACACTCAAAGCCTGGCTAGCTAGGCCCTCATACATGTTGCAATCTTTACAACACTGCCTTAACACAAGTGGCACAAGGCATGTGACAACCTTTTCGGAACCTTCCGAAGTAGCACGAGAATGTGCTGATTTACTGACACAGCATTGGCGCTTCCAATAAAAACCCGCCTACAATAACGACCGGGGTCTATCTCCGACACTCGACGCTGAACTACGACGAAGTGCCGCCCGTTTGACCGCAGATCCGGTGAGTGTGTACTAAAGGTTTTTTTTTTTTTACCCAGAACAATCCTTTCCAAAACCACACCTCTAAACTTGTAATCATCACATCCATCCTTGTACTTTGTTAGATTCAACTAGTGAGTTTTTACACAGTCCACACTAAACAATAATTAAATCCTTTGCATTCTTTTAAATTACTCTGTTGTATTTCTTGCATTCTTACATGTACGCCTGTCGTCAACCAGCGAATCCTAATCCATTACGCCACAGTGCCTGACCAGATCGAGACCATTGTCTTGTCAATTTGGTAAACGTCCGTCAGCTTTAACTCAAGTTAACACTCCCCCCACTAAGTTAACAACCCCAAGGCAAATAATTTGCCGGAGGCGCTGGGTAAAACAATTTTCTGGAGGCGCAGGGTGAAACAATCTCGTGGACCCAGGGCAAAACAATATCGAGGTTGTCGTTTAACGAATGGAAATTGCTCATTTTACACCCACAATACGAGAAACAATACTCGGAATGGTCCCCGAAAACCATATTTTATAGGCCTAAAACCAATAGTTTCTCAGATATTCCCGGAAAACTATCTTCGCTGTGATAAATTGATGAAGGAAACATGACAACAGAAGCTCAAGAGGTGGCGTACAACGTTCCATGTTTCTCTGTAAGAAGCAATGTCACCCCAATTATTATCTAAAGCACTATAAGAACATTAGGAAACTACGAGTAAACGGTCATCACTATTTCAAGATAGAGCCATACATTTCACCCGTTAATAGAGCCTTCCTCTGGGGTCGCTCTCGTCCGCTACTTAGCATAGGACTGACTACACAAACAGGTAAGCTTAAACAAAATACATTTATTTACTATACAAGTACAGAAGCCTCTCACCACTGGGTCCGTGGTTCAAATCCCGGTCACTCCATATGAGATTTGTGTTGGACAAAGCGGAGGCAGGCAGGTTTTTCCACCGGTAGGCCGGTTTTCCTGGTCACAATTTCATTCCAGCAACACTCTCCACTATTAATTTCATCTGTCATTCATTTAATCATTGCCCCCGAGGAATGCGACAGGCTTCGGCAGCCAGCACAGTTCATATCCTCGCCGTTAGATGGGGGCTCCATTCATTCTATCCCTGACCCGGTCGGTAGAGTGGAAACAGGTTGTTGATTTTAATTTCACTCTACAAGTACACTTCAATATCAAACAAATCCCTTAAAAATTGTTATAAATAATCCCTTACATTCACGTTAATGAAGGATCCGGTCCCATGGACTACAATTAAACAAATCAAGATGTTGCAATGTCCAATAAATCAACAAATGTTTAAGAAATAATGTGCCCTCTAATTCGTATTACCAGATGTGTGCCTCGCACTCATGGGTGACTAGAAGACTCACAACAACCCCAATGCGATTCCTCTCGTAGTTTTGACCTTATCGAGAGTTAAAACATCAAATCCAACATATTCTGGCATAGCTTTTGTTGTTGATTATTTAGGGGCTTTGCGATATCGTGGTCATGTATCCCCTTGTACTTGGCTGTGTGTGGAATTTGTCTGATATCAGTACGAGTGTGTGTATTTGTAATTGAGGTAAGTTTGGGTAGGACACGGCCATGGCCTTAAGTTAGTAATTTGCGAGAAGTAGAAGTGGGAAAACACGGAAAACCACTTCCAGGATGGCTGAGGTGGGAATCGAACCTGCCTCTTATCAGTTATCAGCCTGTGTACCCCGTTCGAGCTCTCGGACCACAAATAAATATATTGGCAGAGGCGGGATTCGAACCCCGGCTTCCGCGGTGACAACCAAGAATGCTAGCGACTACGCAACGAGGCGGACTCAAGCATAGCATATCCCTCCCAACGTAAAAGTGAAAATCAATATCAATACAAACCAAACAAAATATTTACAAGAGCCTGGGTTTGAATATATACCCCCTACACACAAGAAACTCAAACTGTCATGAACAGGATATTTAATCAATTCAACCTGCCCTTTCTAAAACCATCTGAGATGCTGGCAACCTTTTGCCGACGATACCAAATACAAGTACAGTATACAATTTAGTCTGAATTTAGTCCTATGTATCTCTACTTTCTTTTACAAAGTCACCGATTTTTGGTTGTTCCGAGGAATCTCGACAACCACTGGATGGAATTTGATGCGGGTTTTTACCATTTTGTAAAGGATTTCTCGGGGATGGATTCTGTAGATAATAATTTATTTATGGCCAAAGGAAGCCAAGCAGTGAAACGAGTCGGAAAAGAACCTGGCGTCCGTGAGCTTTTAAGCTTACGCTGGGTAAACCATTAAAAATATCTTTATACTATGAGTGTAGGCTACGAATTGTTCAGCATGAAAAGTTCTACATAAAAAGTCCGCGACAGCATATCTCTATCTTCAATATATCGCCCACTATAAGTGTTCTTACTTTTTCATTTCTTCCAACAATCTCCATTCAAGGGGAATGATCTAGGCGAAATTGCTGTTGCCGTCACAAGAGTGCAGCAGGGACCGAAGAGGTCCAAGCTAGGAAGTTAAGCTGCGAGTTACTCCTGCGCTTAAACACTGAGTTAGTCCCATAACAATGGCATGCAAATAATGGCATATCAATTGTTTAACACCCACGAGCAATAAATCTAGAGCGAGTAACAGTCAAGTTGTCAGCAGAGTGCAGCAATACGTAATATGGCTAATGTTAAGCAACGTCAAGGAATACAAAAGGAGCTTCATATTGGAGTTCTATGCAGCCAGTAACCCAATTCGTATGCGCCTGGACTTGGTAACTAGATGCCACCGCAGTCGGTTCCTGGCGAAAAAAGATGGAACCTAAGAGCGTTAGTCAAATCTAACCTATAATTTAGCTTCACACAATTGTAGTTAGTGGAAGGATCTTTAACATGCCATAACTCTTTGACATGGGACCGCCGCCGGCTTTATTTCCCCACCGAAGGAAGGCAAAGGTACTGAGGGATTTTTAACGACTCGGGTTTGAACCTGCGACCTTGGGCATAGAAGCTCAGCATGATCACCCTATGGGTGTCCGCTTGAAGCAGCTACAGCCTCTGGCGATCCGAACATGTCTTGCACACTCCCGGCACTAAAAGCCATACGATAAATAAATAACTAAATAAATAAATAAATAAATAAATAACGATGACCCAATCACTTAGCAAGTGAGTGCTAAATATTATGTGCATAAGGCCATGTGGCCGTGTACTGTATGTCCTCCTGTGAATTGCAGCGACCAGGGGGCCCTATTATGTTGGTATTGTTCTTCGACAGGAAATGTAACCCGGTACGACGACATATTGGAAAGACGAGAGAGTTTGGTACGGCGGCTTCGGTGGCGTAGTTGGTAGCATGCTGAGCTTCTATGCCCAAGATCACGGGTTCAAACCCGGCCGAAGTCGTTGGATTATTTGTGAGCGTTAAAATCCCTCAGTATGCCTTCCTTCGGAGGGAAAGTAAAGATGGCGGTCCCATGTCATAGATTTATGGCATGATAAAAAAAACTTTCCACTAATTAAACCTGTGTGAAGCTAAATTATAGGTTCAAGATTTGAACAACGCTCTTAGATTCTAACGTTCGTCGCCAAGAGCCAACTGCGGTGGCGTCTAGTAACCGAGTTCTGAACTAGTAGTCGTTGACGGTGGCGTTTGGTGGCAAAAGTAGGAACTACTTGATATTCAATGTCTGCAGTCCTTACTTGAATTAGAAACAGATAGCACACACTAATAGTCATTACAATTAACACCGGTTATCAGACAGATTCTACACACACTCAAAGTACACGGGGCTACATGACCGCGTTGTCGCAGCTCCTAAACTATGGAACCAACCAACCACGGATAGCGCCCAGAATAAATCGTTGGCTACATCAATTTTCGATAGCCCTTTTCTTTCTTCTAATTTGGGCGTTTTGACACCCGAGCATAGGCTAATAACGAGGTTCTGGTATAAAGCTCATGTGAGAAACAATACTCCAGCTAACCTTTAGGGGATAGTGGTCCCTATAGGTATATTAACCCCCTGGCATGCTTTCAAAGATGCTGATAGTTGAATCTTTAAGACAAATTTCAGAGAATATTGATGCCGAAGTGCTAGTATTTCTAAAAATCAAATATCATATACGTATCTACTTGACGTAATGTGTTGGATAAAACTTTTAAAAAATTAAAACTAAAAATATTATCAATTAAAGTGTACAAATAAAATATAAATATAGAAATAAAGATCATAAAAATAAAATTACAATAATAAAAGGAATATAGGAGGCTGTGGATTTTCATTTCATAAAATATTTATGAAAATAATTGTATAAATCAATTCGAAATGAGTTCATTAATTAAATCAATAAAAGTATAAAAATTAAAAATTAAATATGTAGGAACATAAATTGAAAATTGGAAATAAATTCTTATAAACATTAAAATTAGAGAAACAAAAACACCATTATTTATAATTATTAAAATACATTAAAATGTAGAATCACATGAAAGTAAAAAGTAGTTTTGCCCTATAATGGGTTAAATGGTGTGAAAATCAAACAAGGAGTCAAAGCACACAGCTTCCCTGTCAATAAAGTCAGGCACATCTTACACAACAAACAAGAAGTTCCGTGACGAACTAAAGAGCCTACTTTTCTTAAAATTTAAGATTCATGCCAATGATTAATCTATATGGATTTGTCTAGAATAATGACGAAATTAAGTTGGTAATATCGATTCTTTTTATTAGTTCGAAATACTGTAGCCTATACCTGACATAATGTAGCCTAATAGAGGACTACAGTTGGCAGCCCTGGTGACTGAATATATTCTTAGTTCCATCTCTTAAGGTACAGAATACAAAATTTGGTTGAAGTCCAATGGATAGCATGAACGTTACATGCAGGAACATTGGATCAAACAGCGTGCGTAAAATCATGTTGGCAACAATGACATACATGTATTGGTCAGAAATATTCTGAAATAATATGATCTATTGTTGTGTCAATTTTGAATGAAATCCATTAGTTAGTATAGAAGTTACATGCATTTTAAAATTTGGCCTATCAGCAGGCTTAGAATCATGTTGGCAGCACTGGCTTAGGCCTATATTAGTTACTCCAAATGAATGTAGAATGCCAGCCTATACATGTGCAAAGTATAGAGCTATTGGAATGCATACTTTCTGATATATTGATATTAGGGTAACAAAAATAGAGACAGTATTTATTAACAGTTGACAGCCCTGGTTACTCTTAAGAATACGCATAGTCATATCTGTTTATGTACACATGGCACATACGAAATTTGGTTAAAATCCAATTGATAGTGTAGAAGTTATATGCATTTAAAATTTGGACCTATCAGCAGGCTTATAATAATTTTGGCAACACTGCCATGTATGGCCTCCTGGAAATTAAACTGCAATATTATTATCTATACGTGTGCCAATTTTGGAATAGCTCCCATTCATACCTTCCAAGACATCCAACATGGAGCTCAAATTTCAATTTCGATTTTTCAGCAGTTGGTAGCACTGACATAATTTTCAAATATGGCCGTGAGATATTCAGGTATAGATCTTTACTCCTACCAAATTTTGTTTCGATTGCTGCAGCCGTTTAGGAGTTGATAGGGGGGGGGGTGACACACACAGACAGAAGGACAGACAGACAGACAGACAGACAGTAGGACAGACAGACAGACAGACACACACACATTTGCCCGATCTCATAAGTCTACTTTTTCCTCATTTTTGCAAAATGTGCAAAGTAGGCTAAAAATAGCCTTATTGGCAACAATTCACCTCTACAGCAAGCAATTGATACACTAACAACTCTCCCTGAATGAGCCACCCCTCAATAGGCTGTTGACTAGTCTTAGAATGATGCCATTTGCGGGAGCCGTGTCAGAAGATTTACTGGCACGTTAAAGATCCCCTTCGGGTCAAAATTCCGGCACCCCGGCGTCTCTAAAAGCCGCAGTAGTTAAAAGAGACGTAAAAGCAATAACATTATTATTATTATTATTATTATTATTATTATTATTATTATTATTATTATTATTATTATTATTATTACAATGATGTGGAGCCATTGTTTCCGTGTTATAGACCCTGGCACTACAGCCCATGAAGGGCCTAGGCCTACCAAGCGATCGCTGCCCAGCCATTTGGGATGACGCGTGGTCAGTGCATCAACTACCCTCGGCCGTTAAACTTGCTTTTCGTTACCGGGGCGTTGCCTCACTGTCACACACCTACTCTATTGTCCTCACGACGCTGAGTGCACCCCTTTCCAGCCCTCACGTCAGTTGCTAAAATCCCTGACGGAGCCGGGAATCGAACCCGTGTTGCCTATACAAATTGTTGGTTGTAAATCTTCAGTCGGTCGACACGAATTTTCCCAACGACTGGGCACGGTACAAAATGCACAACTTATTAATGAGTAAATAATAATAATAATAATTTGAAATCAAGACGGGTGTGAGGCAAGGGGATGGTTTATCCCCAGAACTTTTCAATTGCGTCTTGGAGAAGGTAATAAGAGAATGGCGAAAAGAAATGGGTCGGCAAAATATTCCTAGCCTAATGGAATCAAAATAGGACACAAAAAGGCTGGATTTAAATTTGAATGTCTTGCATTTGCAGACGACATAGTGTTTGTCGCTCAGAATCTCGAGACTGCCACTAAACAGATAGAGGTATTACAAGAAACAGCAGAAAAGGCAGGACTGCAAATATCCTTTGAAAAAACTGAATACATGAACATAGATCCCAAAGAACCAACATGGACAATGAAAACCAAGTATGGTGACATAAAGAGAGTCTACAAATTCAAGTATCTAGGGGAGATTCTGACTCCTAACAACGATGAGAAGTCAGCTATTGAAGAGAGAACTCAGAATATGGAGATTGCATTCAGATTATGCCAGGAAACTTGTAAGTCCAAATCCCTCTCCTATGAAGCCAAACTCAGACACTATAATACCGTGGTGAAACCTGAACGCCTTTATGCAGCGGAGACAATTGTCAGAAAGGGAATAACAGAGATAGAAAAGAAAAGACGTAAATTTCTAAGGAAAATTGTGGGGCCCAAGAAAGCAACAACAAATGAGTTTACCATCCGTTTGAGATGAAATCAAGAGCTATATAAAAATGCGAGAACATTTCAACATCTATGAGGAAAAGACGACTAACTTTCTATGAGCACTTGAGAAGTATGGGACCGGAACGCCTAGCAAATAAAATCCTCATCTTTCAGGAAAGGACAAAGACTCAAGTTCCACGGTTAAAAGAAGTTTATCAGGATCTTTAAAAAATGTGGCATTGAGGAGGGAGATATTGCCAACAGAAAAGTGTTCAGAAGGAAAATTGCGGAGGTGACAGATCAGTCCGTAGAGAAACCCAAGAGAACTGGAAGGGTGTTCTCGGTCGAGGAACGAGCAAGAGTGAGCCGACGAATGAAAGAGTATTGGCGTAACAGGAAGGAACATCAACAGTCAAGGCAGTTGTGTAATCGTAACCCATAGGAGGTTGAAACGATCCTATATAAATAATAATAATAATAATAACAATAATAATAATAATAATAATCCGCCTCGAGGAGGACGTAGAGCTGACTACGGCCGGACGGGTCCACAGGTGGCGGATAGTGGATCGCCCTCTAGATATGGAGGGTAGCTGCGACATAAGCAGGGTAACCTGACGAATAAGCAGTCCCGGACCAACAGCGGCATTGCTAACAGGATGTGGTGGGTCTGTGGATGGCACCACAGTCTCTATAAAATGCCACATATATCCAAAGTGCCTTAAGCACTAGCCCACAGCGTCTGTACTCCATGTTAGGGGCGGCTGTGAAAGGCGTCTGTACCCCATGTTAGGGGCGGCCTAAGTGAAATCCTGGCAGTAGGTATAAAACGCAACCCATTGATAATGGAGAAAATGTCAAAGAATAATGAGCCTCGGAAAAGGACGCTACCCGAGGTGCGTCGGGGCACGTTTGGAGCTGGTGCTGAACGTGACAGCAGGCGAACCACCAGTGACATGATGCTGAACAGGCGGGCACATGTCGGGTCACCCGAAAATTCTACAGCCGACAACGCAGATAGGAGAACCCAACAGCCGTCATCTCCCCCTGTCGAAAGTGTTTCAAACATTCAACTGACCACTAAGGCAGGCAAACTGAGGCAGCGCTTAAAATGGACCGATGAGATGAACAAATTCATAATGCGCTCCTACTTTATTGTTACAAACTTAGAGAGAGACCTCACAACATATAGGAAAGATTTGCACAAGTTGTTTGTGGAGAATTTTCCTGACTACTCTTTCGTTACAGAACAAAGAATTGCAGACCAAAGACGTGTAATAGTGAGGAACAATAGACTTCCTGCAATAATGATTCAAAGTCTTAAAGAGGAAGCAGCAAAAATTCTAGCTTCAGAATCCAACAATGAAAGCAGATCCACATTATTGATTCAAGCTGTTCAGGAAGTAACCTGCAGAAATGACACAGGGGAAGAGGGAATTATTGAACCAACTATCCCTACTAATATCTCGAGTTCTGATGAAACAAGTTCTATTGAACATGTGTTTAAAGAGGCAATGACAGAATTTATGGGCCTTAAAGTAGACTATCGACCAAAGCTGCCCAAACTCCTAGAAACAGCAAAGAGTAAATCTCTTGTCAGTATGACAAATAACATCCTAAAACAGTATGTGGAAACATCCGATAATCTAGAAGAAACAAACTCTCTTGTATATTGCGCAGCAGTAACTGTGATAAGGCTGAACAACCAGAAACTAATACCTTTGTCTGGAAGCTCTCGTGGAAAAGGTGCAGATGCAGAATACATTCCACCCTGGCAGCGTCGATTAGAAAATGACATCAAGGAACTGAGGAAAACCATAGGCCAACTAACAGCATATTTAAACAATAAAACTATACCCAAAACCAATCGAAAGCTGAGAAATATATTCAGAAAAATCAACAGCCATATAAAGGAATATGATCACACAGAAAAAATCAAGGAATACATTGACAACCAAAAGCTAAAATTATGCGCAAAAGCAGCGAGACTCAGGAGGTACAAGGAATCACGAGCGAGGAAAACACAAAACAAACTTTTCTCCAACAATGAAGGTCAGTTCTAGAGAATGATCAAACGAAACAAACAATCCATGACAAAAGCAGAACCTCCTAGCACGCAAGAAACGGAAGATTTTTGGAGAAGTGTATGGGCTGCAAAGTCACCGCACAATGAAAATGCAAATTGGATTAACGAAGAACGAAATAGCAATAATGTATATGAAGAAATTGATTTTGATACCATTGAAGAACGGCATGTGTATGATACTATAAGGAGAACTCAGAATTGGAAAGCGCCGGGCAGAGATAAAATTCACAATTATTGGTACAAACATTTCACGTGCGTGCACCAGAAGATAGCCCAGCAATTTACTTACCTCATCCATCATCCTGAGGAATGTCCTGATTTCCTTACTGCTGGAATTACATATCTAATCTCAAAAGAAAGTGGAAATACTAAAGACCCATCAAACTACAGACCTATCACCTGTCTCCAAACACTTTACAAACTATTTACGTCCATAATTGCGGGCGAAATATACAAGTTTCTCGACAAACATAACATTTTGGCTGAGGAACAGAAAGGATGCAAGAAGCTGTCGCAAGGATGCAAAGAACAGATAGTTATTGATTCTGTGATAACACAACAGGCGATACATAATCAAAGGAATCTATATACGGCATACATAGATTACCAGAAAGCATTTGATTCAGTCCCGCATTCATGGCTGAAAGAAATCCTCCATATGTATAAGATTAACCCTGCTGTAATTCACTTCCTGGAGGTCACGATGGATAATTGGAAAACAGTACTGTATACTAAGACAGACAATGAATGTGTCACATCTGACACAATAAAAATTGAGCGTGGTATCTATCAAGGAGATTCGCTAAGCCCATTATGGTTTTGCTTAGCCATCAATCCTCTCTCTAAAATTCTAAAATCCACCGGTTTCGGATTTGACATCAAATACTACAATAGGAAATACAGAATATCCCATCTCCTTTATATGGATGACCTCAAAGTATATGCACACAGTGAGACTCAAATGAATGCCATGCTAAATATAATAGATTCATATTCATCCGATGTCCGAATGACGCTGGGAGTGAAGAAATGCAAGCGTCTGACAATTGAAAGAGGTAAATATGCAACTTCTGAACCACATGAGCTACGCAAAGGATCTCTAATTGAAGGAATGACTGAAATAGAAACCTACAAATATCTGGGATTTGCTCAAAATACAACTTTGGATCATAAAAGTATCAAAGATGAACTCATTGGAAAATATACCACAAGACTACATCAAGTGCTGCGAACCAGTCTATGGGCAAAGAACAAAATTAAAGCTATCAACACATACGCTATACCAACCCTGGTATATTCATTTGGGATTCTGAAATGGTCAGCAACAGAAATGGAAAGCCTACAGAGAAAAACAAGGACCCTTCTCACTACTTACCGTTTACACCATCCAAACGCCTGTAAAGAAAGGGTCACTCTTCCACGAAAGATGGGAGGTCGAGGAGTACTGGATTTACAAATTTTGCTCCAGAACCAAATTAAAACCCTTAGAAGATATTTCTATCAAAGAAAGGAAAACAGCATTCTCCATAAAGCCATTGTACTTGCTGATAAACACACAGTATTGAACCTTCGTACATCCTCTGATGATCATATCAGCCAGCCACTACACTTACATGAAAAAGAAAAGGCATGGGGAGAAAAGACCCTCCATGGAAAATACTACAGCAACCTATCCCAACAGAGTATTGATAAAAACGCATCGTGTATGTGGTTACAAAGTGGTCGACTGTTTGGAGAAACAGAGGGATTTGCAATTGCCATCCAAGATCAAGTCATTGCTACAAAAAAATTACAAGAAATACATCATCAAAGATACCAGTGTAATTTCAGACAAATGCAGGCGATGCGCCATTCATGTCGAGACCATTGACCATGTCACTGCAGGTTGCCCAATACTAGCATCAGTTGAATATACAAAGCGGCACAATCAGGTTGCAGGCATCATTCATCAAGCACTCGCACAGAAATATAAATTAACTGAGGAGTATATCCCTTACTACAAGTATCATCCACCATCCCTCCTCGAAAATGAACTGTGTAAAATATACTGGGACACTGGTATTGTGACAGATAAAACAATAGATCACAATCGACCAGACATCATAGTAGTAAATAAGGCTGATGGCACTACATTTATAACAGACATAGCAGTCCCCAACGACACCAACATCGAACGTAAACACAATGAAAAAATCTCCAAGTATAGACAGCTTGCAGAAGAAATCAAGAGGATATGGAAGATGAACTGCGTCCGGATAGTGCCTGTAATCTTGTCAGTCAACGGCCTCATACCTCACACACTCCTCAAGAGTCTGAAAGAATTGGATCTTCCGCCGACCATCTACAAGAGTATGCAGCATTCGGTCCTATTGTCCACATGCAATATTGTGCGATCCTTCCTTGCTAATGAATGAGTGGTAATGAACTCTTATATTTTGTATATACATGATATGTATTATAGTTTGTATGTACTGTTGTAAAGCACTTGGTTTAACACGTGCTTTAGAGTAACCCATGTTTGTAATGGTGAATTGAATAAATAATAATAATATCGTATGGCCTCGGATGCCGGGTGCAAGCTTTGTTATTTGACACCCAGAAGACAGCATGCATGTCGAATTGTGTTGTTCCTTGAAGCACTATGAAAATCAAGGAGGTTAGATATCTAAGCTCCTTGACAATATACCACTTTCTAGATGAGAAATGAGGAACTTTGTGTTGGCGGAAAAAAACCTAGATTAATTTTGCCATTATGAACACGGCCTACTGAATTCAAATGGGTTCTTTAACATGCCAACATTGTATGACATGCATATCGTGATTTTTGTCGCCTTTCAAAAAAATCACTTACCACGGCCAGGAGCGAACCTGCAAACTTGGGGTTGGTAGTCCGACATGATAACCACTCACCCATCGTGGCAAGCAACAATAAGTAAATAACACTCCTGTAATAGTTATGATCGCTATTATACTGGGACCTTAATTAGTAGCATGCTAAGCTTCCATGCCAAAGATCGCGGGTTCAAACTCGGCCGATGTCGTCGGATTTTTAAGAGTGTTAAAAATCCCTCAGTATGCCTTTCTTCGGAGGGGAAGTAAAGCTGGCGGTCCCATGTCATATATTTATGGCATGTAAAAGAACCTTCCAATAATTGCACTTGTGTGAAGCTAACTTATAGGTTAGATTTGACTAACGCTCTTAGGTTCCAACGTTCGTCGCCAGAAGCCGACTGTGGTGGCATCTAGTAACCAAGTTCAGTACTATTTGTCGTTGACGGTGGCAAAAGTAGGAACTACTTGAAAATTGATTGTCTGCATTTCTTATTTGTATTAAAAACAGATAACACACACTAATAGAACCATCACAATTAACACCGGTTATCATACAGATTCTACACACACCCAAAATACACGGGGCTACGCAGCCCCTAAACTGAGGAACCAACTATAATGGGACCTTTCTAGGATTACGAGTTTCGACCTACAAGTGGTCATCATCAGGTCCTGATCTCTGTGTTGATGCAAGTGTTATCTAACTACAATAAGTGCAGTGCGCTGTTTGAATCTCGTTATACAAGGTTAGTTAGTTTCATAAGAAGGGGCGTCGAGGCACAGCGGTCAAGCAGTTTGCCTCTCACCTCGGTGGACAGGGTTCGATTTCCGGTCAATGCATGTGAGATTTTCAAAGTGAAATGCCATGTCCTGTGGTTCGGATTCTACGTAAAAAGGAGGTCCCGTGGCACATAATTAACGGTCACGTGCAGCAGTAATAATATAACCAACACCACCTCAAGTCGTGTGAAGCCCCACGTCGCCAAGTAAGTGAAAGAGCCCGATCACTTCCCAGATTGAATTTTAATGAACAATTAACGGCAACATTAGCCGCTAATGGGCCATTAAACGATATGCGTTATTATTAAACAATTACATAGATTACATAGATCCTTGGCGGGTCCAAATATCGCACCAATGAGGAGGAATTGAACATTCTTCGTCTTCTTTCCTAGCGTTTATACCAGTACGGGGTCCCCTGCTCTAGTACATCTTCTCCACTTTTTCCTGTCGTTAACATCTGCAGGTTGTAAGCCAACACCGTGAATATCTGTGTTAATGTTGTCGATTCAACGCTTCGTAGGTCGCCCGCGTGGTCGCATTCCACCTGGGTCCAGTTTGAAAGCTACTTTGGCGACAGAGTCGCCCGGCATTCTCATAACATGACCATGCCAACGGAGACGAGCTTCCCTCACTTTCTCCGTAATTGGTGTGACACCTAATTGTTGTCGAACATCTGTATTTCTGACATGGTCATATCTAGTCAGATCAAGTGTCCAACGGAGCATCTTCATCTCCATCGTGTGCAGAACCTGTTCGTGTTTTCTTGTTATTGGGCGGGATTCTGCCCCATAAATAGCTGCTCCTTTTTTAGAAACGATACGGTGTAGCCCCATATTATCCATTTACGATTTGTTTGCCGCTGAGCATGGCTGCGCCACCGTTTGTTCATTATTGTAGCAGGAGCCCCGCGGGGTGAAGCGGAGGACACAGTGATGACAGAATGCAGTCAGCATTGCGCGCGTACTACCTGTCTTAGAAGCGCAGATAAGAGTCACTGGATGTCATGTCACCACGGGCAGTTAAACTATGACTGAGGCTACTGGAGCTGATTCATATCCTACTCGCGCAACGAAGCAGAGTGACGTGTGACACAAGTAAACAGAGGCATAGTTCCCATCTTGACCACCAGGGTAATACCTAAAGGATGAAAGGAACCTTCAGCACAATCATTGCATAAGTATTATACATTGTGTTTGATGGGTGCCAGGGGTGACGCACCATTAGGCATAAGCCTATAATGGCAATACTTGAGACACGAGTATGTTTATAAAACGAGCGAAGCGAGTTTTATATTTTCCAATTATTTTCTTAATTACCAATATAGGTGAGTTGCATACGACTGTTTATGTTCGACGATAATTATAACTATTTTATTTTCGAACACCTTAGACTCTGCCCATGGCGGTAACTGGTGACAAACTGTGTTACTGCCACCACACCAGCTCATCAGGGTCTTCTTTCCCCACTAATTCTTCCAAGCCCGTTCTCTTGGAAGTGGTTTCTTTTTTCAGAAAATTTCATGAATATATTTTCTGTGAGTAATATATTCCTAGTTAAGTTTTTGTACCATAGGTGACAGTGATGTCGAATTCGTGGTATTTGCCGAAGGCTTCCATAGAAATTATTTGAGTTTTTTCTCTAAAAATCAATGTCAAATGTCACTTGCAATATAGTTCATCGAAAATTCAAATATATTCGGGCAGGACGACGTCAGATCACTAAAGGTTGCGATATCATTTGCGAAGGAAGAAGGAAAGGTCACTCACACTCACCTTGCTGATGGCTCGGGCCTTTGTCTTTCTTCTGGCGTACTCGCTAGCGATCTGTCTCCTTTGTCATCTCGTCTGCTGTTCTTCTTGTGCCAGGTTGCTATTGCAGCTATGTTCTGCATTCCTTGGCGTATTTTGATTATTGTTACTTGCACGCTATGTTGTGCAATGCTGCCTAGTTCTCGTAGTTAGGGGAGATGTAGACGGGTAACACACAAATTTTACAAAACAATTTTATTGCTTGATTTGAAAATACATACATTGGAAAACATAATCCCAAAATGTTGTTCCAAAATTCGATTTACAAATGTCATTTAAAAATTATAATATGTTGGGTTGTAAATGAGTAAGAATTCTTCATGAAAACTTTACATTGAAATTTCTGAGTTAAACGTTTTTAGCACTTAAGGTACGTTTTTCTCAAAATCTACTGAATGAATATTAACAACATTTTACACATTAACTAACTAGTGTGAAGATTTTGATGGAAGGGAATTTTAATATGATGCTTACCAAAAATGTCGCGCTTGAAAATGTCCATTTTTTTCTTGAAAGAAGTTTCTTAAAGATCAAAATTTCACAGAAAATCGGTGAAATTCTTATCCAAAAATCTGCTGCATTTAAATGTTTTGTTACTAACACAGATTAGTTCTGGACACTCACCCAAATGTAGCAGAAAAGTGTACCGAAAAACAACAGTGTACAATTATGACGATAACTCCCTTATAAATAACAAAGAAATTCTCAAAAACTACACAGGGATGCCTCATGGGATTTTTAGTATGTGTACTAAATTTCAGTCAGGTGTGATAAAAATTGTAGGAGTTACACATATGTGCAAATCGTACTGTAAAACTGCATACGTCTCCCCTTAATGTGGTTTCCCTTCTCTGCGTGTAGGGCTGATGTTTTGTCGATTGCGGTATAGTAATAACTAGCATTACCCGTCACGGCTTCACCCGCAAATATTCTATTTGTAAAGAGTACACTTAGCAAAATCTCAATCATGAATGCTATGACTGATTTACCCTTGGTATGAATAATCAGACTTTATCAATTCAGCTACTGGTGCAGTGGTTAGGAGTTGTCATTCCTTCATAGGTATATCACAGCGAAGTTAGTTTTCTGGGAATATCACAGACACTGTTGATTTAAGGGACTTTAAATGTGGTTTTCGGAGACCCTTTATAGTCGGGTGAAAAAGACCTTTCGTACCACACTCACACATGAAAATTGCGGGGGAAAAGTTGGACTGCCCCTTGATCCCCTTAAGCGCATTATACTGTATGTATTGATGAATTTTACAGCTTAATTTGGTTCAGTGATAACCTTATAACCGTCTGGAAACTTTCACAATAAGGTAATAATTGCAATTGCATTGCGTCTTACAGAAATAGAGTCTGTTACCATGGTTACCGTGTTGCATTCTTTCATTATTTCATTGTAAATATACAGGTTTTAAGGTATTTATTTAATTGTGAGGCACTTAAAGAGTGAGTGAGTGTGTATCGCTTACGCATTGGGTTATGCTGAACCTGTAGGTACCCCATATGTGTAGGTAGGTATTAATGGGACCTTATTTTCGGTACAAAACTGGAATGGGACCTTAGCAGAATAATATAGGGAGGGATACTCGTAAGTGATACATGAAGAAGGACATCGCAATCCCTCACGTGTAACTGTAAATAAATATGGCAATATACAAAACATGACTGTAGAATATACTAACTTGTGTAGGCTTTCATGACCAATTGAGTATTCTTCAGAACAGCTTTCTGGGTCATTAGGCCATGCATGCCATTTCTTGATATCTTGTGACGTTTCACCAACAAGTCCGGTTGGCATTTTCAAAGATTAGCTTTGACAGCTTGAGTTGGCGCTGTTTGAGGTTTATCTACGTTCTCGAAAAACTATGAAACCTGAGCAACAACAACAAAAACAGAAACTACCGGAACCCGCTCAAATCTCATGGATTTTCGAGAACATATACGTAGTGTATAAATTACGTAATAAGACTAGTAGCGTAGTGTGCAATCCGGCAACACTGGTGACGTGGGGCAGGTGCACATGTAATACACCATCAGTGCGTGTCGGACCTCACCAAAGTCACGTTGGTAGTCCGTAGCGACTGTTTTAGTGATGCAAGTTTTGCTTGTGCGTTCTAACAAGAATACAAGTGACACTTTTACCGAGAGGTTCTTACAAGACTTTGCTAAAGGGTCCTGCGTGTCAGACCAAACATGAAACAGCCTCACGACAATGCACCTTGACAGTATTTGGTCAGTAAGAATTTTCTTATGCCTCCTCAGCCTCCTTACTCGCCCGATTTGAGTATTTTTGATTTTTTAGCCTATTTTCATTTTATGAAACACAAGTAGTTCCGTGAAGAACTATACAGCCTATTTTCATATATACTACCGTACTTATGTTAATTGCCCCTATCTACATACAAAATTTCAGTTTGATTGCTGTAATAGATTCGTAGATATTGAGAACCGACTAAATATTTCGGATGGTCGCCATGTTGGATTTTATATATGTAGGTTCAAGAGTTATGTACTGTTACATGAACATTATTGTGTACGTGTAACATTCAAACTTCAATCGCATGATTAGGACACAAGAAGTAACAAGGGATTTTAAAATTTCGCACAGCTGCCATATTGTGGTTATGGAAACAATTGAAATAAACTAGATGCCAGTGGATTAACATTCTTATAAGGATTTACTGTACCAAGTTTCACTGCACTCGGATGGTGAAATTGCGAGAAACTTCCATGTGAATATTTATACTTCGCGTCGCCGCCATGTTGGATGTGTGATCACCAGGTTATTTAAAGTCCTATAGGTGAACTTAAGTTCATAGCCCCTATGAACATACAAAAATTCAGTTTGATTGCTATAATAGATTCGTAGATATTCAGAGCCGTCTAAATATTTCGGATGGTCGCCATGTTGGATTGTTAAATGTATAGGCCATAGAGTCATGTACCATTAAAGGAAAATTATTGACTAGGTTCATTATTCAAACTTTCACTTCGATCGCATGATTACGACACAACAAATAAAAACTTAATTTTAAAATTCGCAAAGCCGCCATCTTGAGCTAATGTAAACAATTGAACTAAATTAGATACCAGTGTATTACAATGTGTATAAACATTTCCAGTACCAGATTTCATTGCGGTTGGAACATTAAATCGCGAGAAAGGTCTATTTAAAATTTTCAAATTCGCTTAGCGGCCATGTTCGTTTTGTAGTTAACCGGTTTTTGAAAGTCATATAGATGAACTTCCAGTAGTGCCCCTTATCTCCGTACAAAATTTCAGGGTGATACCACTAATAGTTTCAGAGATATAGAATGCCGGTGAAATATTTCGCACATCCGCCATCTTGTGGTTATGTAAACAATTGAACCAAGTTAGATGTCGGTGCATCTATGTATAAAAATAAACTGTACCAAGTTTTATTGCGTTTGGTTGGTTAAATCGCGAGAGACGTCTATTTAAAAGTCGCAAATTCGCTTGACCGCCATGTTGGTTTCGTAGTTACCAGGTTTTCAAATGTCACATAGGTCATATAGGTGAGGTGAACTTCTAGTAGTTCCCTTTATAACCGTACAAAATTCCAGGGTGATATCGATACTAGTTTCGGAGATATTGAATGCTGGTGAAATATTTCGCACAGCCGCCATGTTGGATTGGTGAGACGTAGCAAAATTTGAAGGGCACGGTCGGGGTCGCCCGGAATAGTGCTATAAACTTACCGAGTTTCATTGAAATCGCTCCAGCCGTTTAGATTTTATTAGGGACACACACACACACACTCCTCACACACACACACACACACACACGCACACACACACGGACAATAGGTGATCTCATATGCCTATTTTTTTAAATTGAAAATAGGCTAAAAATAGGCTTATGAGATCAGATTTTGTCCGTGTGTCTGTGTGTGCGTGTGTGTGTGTGGTTCGTGTGTGTGTGTGTGTGTCCCTAACTTCTAAACGGATAGAGCGATATCAATTAAACTCGGTAAGATCATAGCACCATTCTGGCCGACCCCGACCGTACCCTTCAAATTTTATTGTGTCTCACCAATCCAACATGGCGGCTGTGCGAAATATTTCACCAGCATTCAGTATCTCCGAAACTACAGGTCGGACGTTTGTTTTAGACGAGTGAAAAATCATAATGGAAGCCTGGAGGCGAGTTACTACAGTTCCTGTGTTGTTATCACCTGCCTCAAGCGGTCCGATGATTGACAACGCTCTTTCACACTACTCCTAAAGTACAGTCATTGGCAAATATAATGGTGTTCTGTTCGTAACGATGTAACTTGTACTTCCGCGTCACACAATACTTCGGCGTGGACTGTACTGTCTGCTAAGTCTGGAATTCCATTACATCAGATCGGTGGTGACAAGTGTGAAGCGACAGGGTGAGAGAGTGAGCGTGTGTAGGCTCACCCGCAGGCTTCAAGGTCAAGGGCAATCGTCTAAAACAAACGTCCGGCCTGTAATACAGATATCACCCTGAAATTTTGTACGGTGATAAAGGGCGCTACTTAAAGTTCACCTATGAGACTTTCCAAGATCAGGTAACTACAAAACCGACATGGCTGCCAAGCGAAGTTGAGACATATAAATATACTTTTCTCGCGATTTAACCACCCAAACGTAATGAATCTTGGTACAGCAAATGTTTATACACATTGTAATGCACTGGAGTCTAATTTAGTTCAATTGTTTACATAACCTCAAAACGGTGGCTGTGCGAAATATTTCACTGGCATTCTATATCTCCGAAACTATTACATATATCACCGTGAAATTTTGTACGGTGATAAAGGGCACTGCTACAAGTTTATTTATGTAATTATCAAACACCTCTACAGTACAAAACGATCATGGCGGCCAGGCGAAATTGAAACATTTTAATAGGCTTTTCTCGTGATTTATCCATCTGGGCACAGTGAAATGTGGTACAGTAAATGATTATACACATTGTAATGCACTGGCTCGTAATTTAGTTCAATTGTTTATATAACCTCAAAATGGAGGCTGTGCGAAATTTTAAAATTATTTTTTTATTTCTTGTGTCGTAATCATGCGATCGAAGTGAAAGTTTGAATAATGAAGCTACGCAATAATTTTCCCTTAATGGTACATAACCCTATGGCCTATACATATAACAATCCAAAATGGCAAGCATCCGAAATATATAGACGGTTCTCAATATCTACGAATCTTTTACAGCAATCAAACTGATATTTTTTTGTGTTCATTGAGGCTATGAACATAAGTTCACCTATAGGACTTTCAGTAACCTGGTGAGCACAATTCCAACATGGCGGCGACGCGAATTAAAATATTTAAATTGACGTTTCTTGCGATTTAACCATCCGAGTGCAGTGAAATTTTGCACGTTAAATGCTTACACAAATGTTAATCCATTGGCATCTAATTTATTTCAATTGTTTTCATAACCACAAGATGGCAGCTGTACGATATTTTATAATCTCGTTTTTGCTTCCTGTGTCGTAATCATACGATTGAAGTTTGAATACCACACGTACACAATAATATTCATGTAATAGTACATAAATAAAAATCCAACCTGGCTACCATCTGAAATATTCAGTCGGTTCTCAATATCCACGAATCTATTACAACAATCAAACTGAAATTTTGTATGTTGATAGAGGCAATTAACAAGAGTAGGATATATGAAAATAGGCTGTATAGTTGTTCACGGAACTACTTGTTTCTTTTCCCGAGATTGAAAACCTACCTCAAGGGACGTCAGAGTTCCAGCACTGCTATGAGCGCTGTGTGGCTTCCCAAGACAGTTACGTTTAAGGGAACGGTGATGAATTACAAGAATTATTTCTCACAAAAATGAGGACTTTATTAAGTTATATTAAGTGTTAAAATTATTGTTGCTCTTTATTTGAGGAAATTAACTGTAGCTGCCCAGCCAATGTGTTGGCCGACTGAAAAGCTTCCAGGCAACACTCAAAAATAGCTTCTAATATTACAATATGGGGCTACATGAGCTCGTTGTTACAAATGAATCATCATCAACAGCAACTGTTGAAATGCACACAGTAGAGTAAACTGGTGGATAAACACTGTGACGTTTAATGGAGATTGTGGGCACTGAAGCCTTTGAAGTTGTGTTTCAAAACACGCGCAATTAGCGGTAATTATAGCCAGAGTGACGCGTAGCTCTATTGTCTTTCTCGTCAGAGTTCTACCAGCCATATAAAGTAGAAAATAATACCCCTCCCATAAAAGATCCATGTTCGGCTCGCCTGAGTTAGTAGCTGCTTTTATGCGGACACCCATAGGGTGAGCTAAAAGTACCATCTCGCGAGTGGAGTGTTGTCTGGGGAGGAAAGTGTGAATGTAAGGACGAAGATTTGGAAGGTAACGGCTGTGGCCTATAGTTAGGGACCAACCCCGGTATTTGCCTGGTAGGAAGATGGGAAACCACAGAAGATCATCTACAAGGTTGCTGGCGGGGGGATTCGAACCTCCTCCCCCCCCCCCCCCCCCGATGTGATTGACTGCCTGCAGCCATACCGTAACGATCACGGCTAACTCACCCGGTTTCCGACATGCTATTAGTCAACGATAGTAGAAGAGGTAGATGGGGGAGTGGATGAGCCGAGTGAGGCCTTGTGCCTGTTCCAATACTCGGTACTCACCCCAGACATCATCTTGTATGTCGTGAAACCAATGTTAAATTGGTTGAAGAGCCAGGGGGGAAAACGCAGGCAGAAAGGAAGAATTGCCTACGAATAAAAACCTGGCGAATGGGTGATAGCCACATGCAAAGGAAAAATGTGGAGGAATCTGTTAGGCATTGTTGTTAGACCACTCATGTCATCTTCTCGCCAGTCCACCAACGGGGAATCAGTACTGCTGGGTCCAGCGCGGGCAGTAGTGGTGCAACAGGAATCCTAACGAGTGACATTGCTGGTCTTAGGGCCCCTGATGGTAGATAACCCGATATCTCGCGGACCAATCATCGGATTTGGATGTGTGAGGTGTCATAGGACTCGGGATGACGCCACCTTTTCCATGGCCCACTCATTTATCCAAAATAACCAAAACGGCAAGGTCATCGACCTGAGACTTTATAAACTAATTATCGGAGAGGGTCAAGTGAGGTGTCATAGGCCTCGGGATGACGGCCCCTTTCCCATCGCTAGAGCCCTGCGCGGATAAACAAAACGTTATCCGCATCCGCCCCGCATCCGCACGACTGTTATCCGCATCCGCCCCGTATCTGCACGACTGTTATCCGTATCCGCCCCGCATCCGCACGACTGTTATCCGCATCCGCCCCGCATCCGCATGACTGTTATCCGCATCCGCCCCGTATCTGCACGACTGTTATCCGTATCCGCCCCGCATCCGCACGACTGTTATCCGCATCCGCCCCGCATCCGCCCCGCATCCGCACGACTGTTATCCGCATCCGCCCCACATCCGCACAACTGTTATCCGCATCCGCACCGCATCCGCCCCGCATCCGCACGGCTGTTATCCGCATCCGCCCCGCATCCGCACGACTGTTATCCGCATCCGCCCCACATCCGCACAACTGTTATCCGCATCCGCACCGCATCCGCCCCGCATCCGCACGGCTGTTATCCGCATCCGCCCCACATCCGCACGACTGTTATCCGCATCCGCATGACTTTTATCCAAATCCGCTGATATTTTAATATTATGTTTAATTTATTAGATAAAGCATTAAGTGTTAAACCAACACATTTAGACATTTGAGGACAAAGTCGTTCCTGACAATTTGCTTTATTGCAAGGGACTTAGAGTTGGATGACACTTCTGGATCCTTGAACTCCGCTCTAGACAAAAAAAATGGCTATACTCTTTTGGCTACTTTAGCATTTGTGCCTCAGTAAGTTTGATGTGCCTGATTTGTGTCGTGAGTATGAATACACTTTTTTTACAGGTACAACATCCTTCTATATCGTTCACCTTTTCGTTTCCATTGAAGACGTAACCAAATGTCTGCCATATCGTTGACTTGAGCTTTGTTTCACGCGCTATTGGATATTTACCTTGTTTTATTTTAATAGATAGTTTATCCATGTTGGTGAAATGATGTTCATACTCTCGGTTGCGATAACATAGTAATAATGGCAGTGAGAATTGATGATGAGATGTCAAGACAATTTACTACAAACATACGGTACTTAATAAAATGTAATTGAAAGCATATGAGTAAAATAATCTTCTCTTGTATAGGTGCCTGAATATTTCGTACGCAATGGGCTATAGGAGTATTCCTCTTTTAAGCATGAAGCTGTTGATTGGCATATCAAATAAGTAATATTATCGTCAGTTTGTTTTCTAAAACTATCCTCAAATTTACTCGAAACATTATCCGCAGCGTATGCGCTATCCGCTCAGCCATGCAAACTATATCTGCGTGGCGAAAATATTTGCGGGCATCCGCATCCCATGGCCCACTCATTTACCCAAAATACCCAATACGGCAAGGTCATCGGCCTGAGATTTTATAAACTAATAATCGGATTTGGATGTATGAGGTGTCATAGGACTCGGGGTGACGCCCCCTTTCCCATGGCTCACTCATATACCCAAAATACCCAAAACGGCAAGGTCATCGGCCTGAGATTTTATGAACTAATAATCGGATTTGGATGTATGAGGTGTCATAGGACTCGGGGTGACGCCCCCTTTCCCATGGCTCACTCATATACCCAAAATACCCAAAACGGCAAGGTCATCGACCTGAGATTTTATAAACTATTTTGTCATTTCCCATTTTCTTTTGAATGCCACCGAACCAAGCGTTAGATGTTCATCGATTTTCATCGGAAATGTAAGACGTGTTTTCCCGTCCGACTTCGTCAGCGGAATAGAAAAGTTTCACGTGTTATGTAACACTTATATCATAAAGAGGTATTCTATGTAAACCGATTATCATTCCGAGTTCGCTGTTAAATGAAATTAAAATTCCTCGTGATATCAAAATGAAAATATAATAATATTACTTATTTTGTAACAATTTCTTTGCCTGCTTTATGAATGGAAAGAAATAATGAAATATTTAAGATATGAAAGAGCTTAATTAAATTGTTTTAATGTTGAAAATTAACTTTTAAATATGAAATCAAAATACAGAGTTAAAATACAAATATTTGATATCGAACTAAATTTTAATTTGAAAGATTGAAAGAAACGTATTATAATTAACTATATCTTTAACCTTACCATAAATAAGTTACATGAAGTTTAATACCCTTAATAAATATATAAGTAACTTAAAATCGTACGTCACATAACAACAAATGAAAGAAGAATTTTAAATATAATATTTTAGTTTAGAACTTCTTTGTATACAAAATTGGCAGGTCTTCCTTCTGGTGCCAAAATGACTAAGCTAGTTGGAGAACTTACTCTGGAACAGGCAACATAAAATTGTCCGTGGGAGAAACAGTCTTCACGTAGGTCGATTCCTGCAAATGTTTAACTTTGGCCTTGTGTTTTGGAATGCACGATACGCAGTGAGCTGGAAGACATCCGCAGTTCAAACCCAACTGGCATCTCCTGGCGCGATATTGAGCCCGTATTCACTCATGCTGTTGATGATTTTTATGAGACCTGCGTATTTTGTTATCTGAGAAACATAGAACGCGCCCAGGAAGCTTGCTTTGGCTTCAGACGCACTTTTTACTTCACTCAGACGCTCCATATAATTTGTCTACAAGATTAAAGATTTTATCTTTAATGTGCAAGTTTGGAAGTATCATCGACAGTAATTCTGTATAATTTGCCACGATGTGATGGCCTCATATTTATTTAATTGCCTTTTGGTAAAGGTATAATTATTTATTTCGCTTTTGAAAAAACATTGCACAAAGGTAATTACAGTCTATATACATATTTACATAATCTATACACTGAGTCACAAACAGATATCCAGATTTTTTATGTATTCAATAGCCGTATTTGTTGCGATGAGGAACTCGTGCGGGTCACCACGGAATGCTCGTAAGGGGCACGCTTGGACAATGTGCTGAACCGTTTGACGTTCAGCACCACAATCACAGCGCGGGGAAGATGTCAACCCCCATTTACTGTATGTAGAGAATCGGCGCATCAACCACAATTAGTTCGTATCCTATTCAGAGTGGTCCAAATCTTCCTGTGTTTATCAAATCCTGGTGGCCCGGTCTTCAGTTGTTCCTTTGTAGCAATGGTTTGCCATAATTTAGTCCATCGATCACTTATATTGTATTTATTGTTATTGACTTGGCAAGTTTGTAATGGAGGATGAAGGGAACGGAGTCTCTTAATGTTGATGGCAGGAATGTCTTCATGAAGAGGGAGCTCAGGACTTGCAGTTATTTTCGTGAATTCACGCACAAGCGAACAATCTAGCTGCAGGGAAGGAGGCTCAATGTGACTCAGGATTGGAAGCCAGATTCTTTAAAGTGCCCGTTATAACGCACAAAAGCGCAAAGGAAGTAAATAGTCACTCCACGACTTACGAAGCATCGACGCCAGAACTGCATATTTCATGCAGAGACACTCCCTTTAGTCCATTTGACTCGCACAGACGTATTTGTCAATTGGTCTGCAAGACCAGGGATTCTAGTAGGACTGAGAGTCCATTTTTATAAATCGGAGTGCATCCAGTATTATTTGAGCACGAAGTGTACTAGTGATCATCGCAAAGTGCGAGTGGCAACCACCAGTGTAATATTTTTAACGAAAACTATGAGAATTGTAAAACACCGAATTTTCAGACCAAGCACATGGTCAAATTTTTTCATGCCACATGGCATCAGTGCAGTTATAAGAAATGTTCCTAAGTGTGGAAATAATCCCAGTGATACCAGTAAAATTGAAATACAACAACGCACATACGAGCCCCAATCAGGCCGTGATTTTTACTGGCAAGATTACAGTGATATTGCACGATTACAAAATTTACCTGATATTAGAATCTGTGTTGGACGATACTCCAAGTATCAGTAAAATCAGTGAGCAGACACATGGTCATTTTTGCAATAGTCTGCACAAGTGTAGATTCAGTTTTGATCTATCAAACCACTACGCTAAATTCTGCGAAACTTCAATTTATCGCCATCTGCAAGATGCTGTTAACATGCCACGTGTTAGGAATCTTCACCATTTGGAACATGTTGTTTAACATGGCCTAAACCACTCGATGGGGGGGACATCGACTACCTGACGACACTACAAAATGTAAGAAAGACAGAAGGATATTACTCATGGACACACGTGGAGAATGGAGAACCTTTCCAAGTTCCAAAGGAAAGTTCATGGCACATTGCATATTCACGTCACCAACAATTAGAGCGACGGCTATCTAAGAATAAGAAATTTCGAAAAGATTATATTAACTTCATGGACGATTATGAAGAGCGTGGTCATATGGAGAAAATATTACCTTCCCCATCATCCAGTCTTCAAAGAGTCCAGCACAACCACTAAAACAAGACTTGTGTTTGATGCTTCAGCTCCCAGCTCCAGTAGGAAATCGCTCAACAGTGGGGCCTTCCATCCAGCAAGACATATGGTCGATTATCGCGCGGTTTCAAACCCATCGAGTTGCCTTCACAGCAAATATACGCCAAATGTACCGCCAAATCATGGAATCACCGATTGACTGCAAACTCCAACGAATCCTGTGTAGAAGATCCCTCGAAGAAGCTGTTACGAAATATCAACTTAACACAGTTACGTACGCACAGCATCGGCACCATTCCTGTCCACGAGATGTCTCCAACAACTAGCAAGCGATGAATCTCACATGTTTCCTAAGGCTGCATAGGTCTTGCAGAGAGTCCAACAACTAGTAAGCGATGGATCTCACATGTTTCCTAAGCCTGCGGAGGTCTTGCAGAGAGATTGCATTTCGGGGGCTCCAAGTGTTGAGGAAGCACGCGAAATTCAGGAGCAGTGGACAGCGTTACTTGAAAGTGGTGGTTTTGAACTGCGTGTATGGTGCTCTAACCGCACGGAAATACTCGAGTCAGTCCCTCCAGAGTACAGAGAGAGTCAATTACCTCTTCAACTGGATAGCCACGAGCATGAACGAACCCTAGGACTCCGATGGGACCCAAGTGCTGATCAACTGCAGATTGCTAATCCACGAGGGTCCTCCCAAGAAATAATTCGGAAGGGGTGGCCTGGGTCGAAGAATGGAATGAAGTGTTAAAGCCAAGAGAGAAATATTGAAGGTTTACATCCCATGATGTATGATCCACATTGTGAAATGCAGAAATGCAAGCCTTCAGATTTCTATGAATCTTTCCACTTGATTTCCTTAAGGACGATAGGGAGATAGAAATGCGTAACAAATGGCCCAATTAAAGGCCATGGTTTCAAAAGCTTTTGATTTGAAGACTGTGGCGTTATCAGAAACAAGATACTTTGGAAGACCAAAGACACCGAAAATATACCTACTCAGGAAATGGATGGTAGTTTTTGAAGTAAATTCTCTCAGTGGGAAAAACCAACCAAATTTAGAAAAACCATCTATCACAGTGAGTACTGGCTGGTTGCCGAGTTTTGATCTGACTAGAGGGCCAAAATAGTCAATGAACAAACGTTCTCCGTGTCGAGACACAATGTCAGCCTGCGCAGGTTTGGAACGTTGGCAAGTTAAACATTTCCTAACAAAACCGATGGAATCGGACTTAATGTAACGTCAATAAAATTCATTAGAGATCTTTCTGAAAGTTTCGTTCATACCAATGTGTGCACCGAAGCTGGAGGAATGGAGAAAGCGTGTTATGAACAGCTTCAGGAGCGAAAATCCAGGTAATGAAGTCTATAGCCAATAACGCCATTGCGAATACAAAAGTCGGCGCACGAGGGGTCATTGTTCGATATCTTATGACGTAATTCCATACAATATGGATCCTCAGTTTGGAAAGTTCGGATATCCACGAAAGACCAGGGACAGTGTTGCAACAGAAACATGGGGTCAGGTGGTTCTACCGAAGGTTAAGGAGAAGGAACGGATACGAAAGGATTTTCTTCAAACACACGTGAGAGACAGTCAGCTACTGAATTTTTACTGCCCTTCACATGAATTATATCGAAATGTAAAGAAGATAGTCGTAAAATCCATCGATTAATACGACCTAATTTCTTAACGTTGGATAGGCCCCACTTTAAAGCTTCGTTATCAGTGTACACAGTAAAACGCCTAAGCTCGAGGAAAATCCTAAAGCGTTCACATCCGAACACCACTGCAAAACTCTCCTTCTTGAAAATGGAGTAAAGTCTCTCGTGTTCGTTCAGCATTCTACTAGCGAAAGCAATGGGATCAAATCTCCCGTCAACTTGTTGACTCAAATCACTCGAGACCGCTGGGTCACACGCATCACAATGGAAACAAGATGTTCAGTAAAGATCATATAGCCTACTTTCTCCTAAATGCATGGGTATTGATATTACTCTTTGTCCTTTCCAAGGATTATAATTGAATGTTGGTTGTAGTAGCTTGTTGAAATACAACGTGTTATACGGATATTAAACATGAATATGAGGTGCCCTTTGTTAGTGCTACCTCGATTTGCACACATACATGGCCACTATCTGCAAACTATTGGGCTGATGACCTTATAGCTTGGCCAACGAGCGCTTCTCACATAAAGGTATGTTGTTGAAAAATTTGGTAGAGATCAGATTATTAGGTTGTTCGTAATTTGATTTAATCTTTTAACATTTGGGTGGCCGCCATTACGTTTCCTTCAAGATGGCGACGATATAAAACATCACATTGAGTTGCCTTTTGGAAGTGCTACCTTTGTACGAAATGTCGTTCAGTTCGATTTCACCGTGTTTGAATAGATAGGGGGGATCGATGTGCACTCAAACATGGCCGCCATCCGCAAATTATTGGGCTGATGACATTTTGGTTTTCTCAAAAGTTTCTTCATACATAAAGGTATAATGTTCCAAAATTTGGTAGAGATCAGATGATTTGGTTGGTCGTAATTCGATTTAAGCTTTTAACTTTTGGGTGGCCGCCATTACGTTTTCGTCAAGATGGCGGCTATATAAAATATGACACTGAAGTGCCCTTTGTTAGTGCTACCTCTGTACCAAATGTCGTCCAGTTCGCTTTCATCGTGTTTGAATTGATAGGGGGGGGGGGGGGGGGAGACATTCAGAGTACACACAAACAATCACACACACAGACAAACACACAATTTTTGGCCCTGTGTTGATCTCATAAATCTTGCGCAAGACAAACATTCAGCCATCCATGAACTTTTCTTCTTCTTCAAGATATTTAAAGGAGGAGCTATGTCGGAAGAATGTTTTATGAACCTGGAATAAAAGGTGAACATAACCAGCACGCAAGGTAAGGATTTCAAGGTAGTAGATACTACTACTACTAATAATAATAATAATAATACATGTTGTTTTAAGGGGCGGAACTACAAGGTCATCAGCCCCTCTTAATGCAGATTAAAGTATACAAATTTGGAATGGAATTTAAAATTTTGAGGTGGACACCTAAATTTAAAAAGCCAGAAAATTAATAAAACAAAACATTAAATAAAACTAATAAATATAGGCTAATAATAAACAAAAATTACGGAATAACCAAAAAAAACAGAATTCAAAAACGAACAAGTCGTTGAGTCAATGTACACTGGAAAATTTAGATTGCTGGCCCTAACCACTCTCACTTAGAAAGCGGGTAACGCGATCAGCAGCCACCACGTCATCGGCTAATATAAGTTTGAGTGTCATCTGCAAACCAAGGTTTCTTCGTAAGTCAGCAAGATCCACACACTCGGTTAAAATGTGGGCCACGGTGGAAACGGCTCCACAGGTACAAAGTGGTGGGTCTTCCCTTCTCATTAGGTACGAGTGTATGACCTATCCTTAGTCTACACAAAATGACGGACTCCCTCCGTGACCGGAAAGAGCTCCGCCACACGCGAGTAGTTCCCTTGATCGTTCTCAGTTTATTGGGCATTGGGTCAGCTAGCCACTGACTTGTCGGCGTAACTGAAAGCGAATATCTCTAGCGGGTACCTCCATTGGTCGAGGTGGTAGTGATACCGCCTCTTTTGCAGCTTGATCCGCTAACTCATATTCCGCAATTCCCAGAAGAAGAAAAGGAGGGGGAAGCTGAAAGACTCGATCCGCCAGCTGGTTGTAATCCAGTTGAGAATCCGCGGGGATGTACACTTTACATACTGTTGCCATTACTGGCAACGAAGTTCGAACTGCAACAGCTTCTAGCTGAGTACGCAGCGGCACCTCTTCACTAAAGAGGCTAGAGTGGATGAGAGTGCAGACGCCACCGGCGGCCTCAGCTCCGGCCACTCGGTCTTTAGAGAGGACTTTGTAGTAACGCATTGTTGTCTCATGTCGAGGACGAAACCTGGATTGCTGAAGACAGACAATGGTTGCCAAAAAGAAAGATAACTTATCTGTTGTCGTAACTCCGCGAGACCAGAATAGCTATTACAGTTCCATTGTAATAGTGCCATGGTGTGGACTGAAGTAGAAGTGGGTCATCTACTTATGCTTGACCGTTTGCCACCCTTCCCCATCTCTTGTTGGGAGATGATGGGGCAGGAGAGCACACCTCAATCTCCACATCTCCGTCCGAAGACGAAGAAAATGGACGGGGCGCTCTCTTATGTGACTCGTGGTCCTCGTCGGACTTCAGAGTCTTGCTCTTGGGGAAGAGCGAGAGCGCTGTCGAGGGACCTTCTCCCGGTCCGAAGACTGGGTGTCCGTCCCCGACACTTCCCGAACATTTTTCTTACGGGATCGGCGCTGATTTCTATTCGGGAAAGTAGGTGGTCCCTTCCCTTTTGACGCCAGATCCTTGCTAAACATGGCTGCTCCTGCTGGCACCGCTCTTCTGATGGTAGTGGGAGCAGGTTGACCAGTGGATGGGTTAGCAGCCTTGTTAGCAGGAGAGTTAGGGGCCCGGCGCTGCACCGTCTCTCTCTTGTACCCTATCTCTTTCGTATCAGGTGGGCTGGAAGAAGGACCAACCCCGGTCGGCAAAGTCTTCTTTCTGCAATAATAGGAAGCATTATTTACGGAAACTAATACTTTTTTCAGAATGAGTTTTTAGCCTATTTTCATTTATGAAAAAAATAGGTTTATGAGATCACCTTTTGTCCGTGTGTCTGTCTGTGTGTGCGTGTGTGTGTGATGGTGTGTGTGACGGTGTGTGTGCCCCCCCCCCCCTAATAACTTCTAAACGGATGGAGCAATTTCAATGAAACTCGGTAAGTTCATAGCACTATTCCGGACGACCCCGTCTGTGCCCTTAAAATTTTGTTACGTCTCACCAATCCAACATGGCGGCTGTGCGAAATATTTCACCAACATTCAATATCTCCGAAACTATTACCGATATCACCCTGGAATAGTTTACGGTAATAAAGGGAACTATTGGAAGTTCGCCTATGTAAATTTTGAAAATCTCGTAACTACAAAACCAACATGGCGGCCAAGCAAATTCGCGACTTTTAAATAGACGTTTCTCGCGATTTAACGAACAAAACGCAATAAAACTTGGTACAGTACATGTTTGTACACATTGTAATGCACCGGCATGTAACTTCATTCAATTGTTTACATAACCTCAAGATGGCGGCTGTGCGAAATATTTCACCGGCATTCTATATCTCTGAAACTATTACCGGTATCACCCTGAAATTTTGTACGAACTTAAAGGGCACCACTGGAAGTTCATCTATAAGACTTTCAAAAACCGGTTAACTACAAGACGAACATGGCGGCCAAGCGAAGATGAAAATTTTAAATTGACCTTTCTCGCGATTTAATGATCCAAACGCAATGAAACTTGGTATAGGAAATATTTATACACATTGTGATGCACTAGTATCTAATTTAGTTCAATTGTTTACATAACCTCAAGATGGCGGCTGTGCGAATTTTAAAATTAAGTCTTTATTTCTTGTGTCGTAATCATGCGATCGAAGTGAAAGTTTTAATAATGAACCTACGGAATAATTTTCCTTTAAGTTAATGGTACATGACTCTATGGCCTATACATATAACAATCCAACATGGCGACCATCCGAAATAATTAAATGGATCTCAATATCTACGAATCTATTACAGCAATCAAACTGAATTTTTAATGTTCATAGGGGCTATGGACATAGGTTCACCTATAAGGCTTTCAATAACCTGGTGATCACAAATCCAACATGGCGGCGACGCGAAGTATAAATATTCACATGGTCGTTTCTCGCAATTTAACCATCCGAGTGCAGTGACACTTGGTACAGTAAATCCTTATACAACTGTTAAGCCACTGGCATCTAATTTTTTTTCAATTGTTTTAATAACCACAGGATGGCAGCTGTGCGAAATTTTAAAATCTCGTTTTTACTTCTTGTGTCCCAATTGTGCGATTGAAGTTTGAATGCTACACGTACACAATAATCTTCATGTAACAGTACATAACTCTAAGACCTGCATATATAAAAATCCAAAATGGCGACCATCCGCAATATTTAGTCGGTTCTCAATATCTACGAATCTATTACAGCAATCAAACTGAATTTTTTTATGTTGATAGAGGCCATTAACATAAGTAGGATATATGAAAATAGGCTGTATTGTTCTTCACGGAACTACTTGTTTAAATACATTATATTTTTCTTACAAAATGTGCAACAAAGAAATTCATAATCTTATTATTATGTAACATACTGGGAAATCCTTCCTAATCACAGAGGACATATTAAACAGTTCCACTGGCCTAGTATAGGGGCTTTTCCCAAAAATGTTCCCACAATACACAGCTGAGAAATATAAAGCTAAAGTTTGTCAGTGTAATTTCTTCCGTGTGGTGGTTCTCAGAACTTTCTGTCCCATAATCTGGATTATCTGCATCCTCCTAAATCTACCCAGCTCTCACTTCCATACGGCAAGGTCGGTCTAAATACTGAGCGATGTGGCGAGACTAACGACTACCTTTCAGAATACTGTAGTTCGCAGTTCTTCTTCTTCCTCTTTTATTCATGGGGCTTCTCGTTTCCAAGTTCCTGTTTAGCGTCGACCTCCAAGATATTTTGCTACCATGTGTTTCCTTCATTCCCACCTGGATATCTCTGCTCCCTTCACAAAGCTTCAGATCTAGGATTTTCTCTCTTTCTTCACCCGGTAGCCCCAGTGTGGAGATTCTAATTCATCCCAGCGCCTCACATTCAAAAAGTATGTGTTCAGCTGATTCATCTGCTTCATTGCATTTCCTACATAGATTGTCTCTTATTACTCCAATTCTATGTAGGTGTTTTTTAAGATGGCAGTGTCCTGTCAATAGTCCCTCTACCCATCTTATATTTCCTGTGCTAAGTTGTAGAAGTTATTTAGTGTGCTTCTTGTTTGGTCCTTTTATCAGTTCCTTTGCAAGTCTGCAACCTGGAGTCTTTTTCCAGTTTTCTATTTGCTTCTTTTGTACCCATTTACCTATTACATGTCGGGCTTGTCTGTAAGAGATCCCACATACAGGTTCTGGGCCTACAAAATGTACCTCTGCTCCTTTTCTGGCCAGTTCATCTGCCCTTTCATTACCTTCTATACCTGCATGCCCTGGTACCCATATTATTTTAACGGTGTTGTACTCTGAGAGCTTCAGGAGAACTGAGTGGCAGTACCATACTATTTTGGATGTTACCCGGACAGCCTCTAGTGCCTTAATGGCTGCTTGGCTATCCGTAAAATTGAAACTGTTCTTATCTTTATATTTCATTTTCAGGTTTTCTTCAAGACACGTGGTGATAGCTAACACCTTCACTTGAAAGACAGCAGTGTGTCGGCCCAGGCACATTTAAATTGATAGTTCGCAGTTAAGAACGCACTGTTCTGCACCTTGAAGCTAATTGTTTCCCCATCCTGAGAGAATACTCAGCCCAAGTCCTTATAATGGACCAAATAGCCCAATTTAGTTCCATGTAATTGGCATTCTTATATATACCAGTATTCTTTTGTTTCTTTCCTACCGACAGCACCTTCGTTTCTCAAACGCTGATTTTCATTACATTCTCCCTACATTTCTCTTCAATTTGAAACACGTTAGATTGTTAGCTTCCAACGGAGTCTATCATTACAACCAGTTCTTAAGACCGCTTCTCTCTCTGAACCCCTCTCAGTCAGCGAATGCCCTTCAGCAAATGAACAAGCGGCTTCGGTGGCATGCTGAACTGCTGTGCCAAAGATAGCGGGTTAAACCCAGTCTCAGTCATCGGACAGTAGTGTGTTTGTACGGGTTCAATATCCACCTCCTCCACACCCTACACACGAGATGGCGGCGGCGCGATATCTCTCGAACGCATGGTCGGATTTTGACGAATGAGGTGTCATTGAACCCGGGCTGATACCCCCTTTCCAATGGACAACATATTTCCACCCCTACTAGGGGGTGAAATTGTATTTTTTAGAGAATCTCGTTTCCAAGTGCAACATGTGAGAGTTGGACTGCCAATATGGAATTAAACGTTATTCAACACAAGAGACATGTATACGGTGGATAGTCACTATGAATTAATATGCTTGTTTTTTGTTTTTATGCATGCCCACGCATAGCTCTTGTAAGAGGGTGAGGGAGCGGATCCCTGTGGACGGGTCCTTGTTGACAGGTCCTTGTGGACGAGTCCTTGTTGACGAGTCCCTGTGGACGGGTCCTTGTTGACGAGTCCCTGTGGACAGGTCCTTGTAGATGGGTCCTTTTTGACGGGGACTTTTTGATGGGTCCTTTTAGACTAATCCCTTTAGACCGATCCCTTTGGACTGGTCCCTATGGACTGACCCATGGTCCCTAATGCTATGATGAAATTAAACGTTATTCCACATGAAACGCATGTGAAGAGTCGATTGCTACTATGAATTAACATGTTTGTTTTTTTGTTTTTACGCGTGCGCACTTGGGAGATTTTGTAAGCGGGCGGGCTTTTTGAATAATGATTTATAGATGAGTTATTTTTTAAAAAATTACCAAAAGATCCAAAACTTTTTAATATATCATGAACTAATAAGGCTAGGTACTTGTATGAGAAGTCGTTGGACTCGAGGTGACATTCTGTTTTTGAATGTATTATTTATTTTTGTCAAAAGAGCCTAACTGCACTTTTGTTAATATCTCGCTAACTAATAATCAGAGAGGCTCAAGTGAGGTGTCATGGGACTCAGGTTGGTCAACCCTTTTCCACTGCCAACGAATTTAACCAAAAGATTCAAAACAGCAAGGTCATTGACCAAAGATTTTATGAACTAATAATCGAATATCAACATGCGAGGTGTCATAGGACTTAGAATGGTCAACCCTTTCCCATGGCAAATGAATTTACCCAAAATACCCAAAACATCGAGGTCATCGACCTGAGATTTTATGAACTAATAATCGGATACGAACATGTGAGATGTTTACCATGTGTGATGAAACATAGCTAGGTAGAGAAAGAATTAAGTGTAGGCTACATGTATGGTGACTGACAAGTCTTTTACCATTGAAACTTGATTTCAGATCAAACTGCCGTATAGAGAGAGTATAGGTTGCAGGTATGGGTTAATAAATGTCAAATGGTGTACACAAACTCTGATTTATCGATTCAAGAATTAAGAGTAGACTATCTTTAATTGATTGGTTAAAGAGGATAGCTAAAACACAAAAATGCTCAGTGGTTACCGGGACAAGATGGTCGCTACACACAACAAGCTTTAAATACTTGAGGCTAATAATCTATACACACACACTCGCTTGTTCTAAACTAAACTGTGTTGCTGTCAGTGCTCAGACAGTAGTCTGATGACAAAATGCATTGCTAACAGAAATATAATCATTTCCGGTTGTATAATGTTACCAGCTATCCATTTTGTGTTGCAGTGGTAAGCACTTTTAGCTCTTGTACTGGTGATCTTAACTCGATTTCCAGCTCTGAGGCCCAGAACGAGTCAAACTAAGAAACAAGTGCATGGTGGTGCAGTGATTAAGCTGTTAGCCTTTTCACCAAGGTTCGATTTCAGGTTAATATGCATGTCATAAACATATTAAACAAAACAAAACAGAGATAACGTTTTAAACTGATTACATTTATGTCTTTTCAAATTATTACTTGGATTACAAATACAAAGGTGAACTGGGTTTGATATACAGTTAATGCTGTCTATCACACACTGGACTGTAAGAAAGCCAAAAGAGCAAAAGGCGTAGGTAGAGCAGTGGTAAAATTGCTATATGTAGAGAACTACCTAGCGGTTTTATGAACTGGCAAAGCTATATCGCATAAACAGTGCAGGATACAATCCAGCAATCAAATTTGTATCTTGTGGATCAGAGAAAATGCACTTTTACCTTGATGGATAGCAAATGAGTGCAGATGAATGACCTAAGCATTAGCCTACCATAGGGTTATAACCACGAGGTGGAGGTGTGACTTCTATATTTTATTGTTTAGAGACATGGCTTTTTTGTAACCAGTAGATTTAGTAGATTTAGTATTTTGTAAATATTCATTTTTGTAATTGTAAATAGTGGAAACATTTTTTGTAATAGTAAATGTTAAATGTATAACTAAAAGTTATTTGGGATAAGTGTGCATGTCAAGGATAAATAGCATGGTTGTATTTGTTTTTCAAAGACAGGTATGGTTGTGTGTGTGAATGTATGACTATACATAGAATGATAGAGAGAGAGAGAAAGCTTGTGTGTGTGTGTGTGTGTCTAGGTAGAATTGATTGTTCAACCAAAGCAAACACGGCAAGGTAGGATGGTGGGGTAATTAATGTATATAGCAAATGGTAAATAGTATACTGTAGTTTTTTTAATACTTGTGATTTTTTAATGTAGCGGTAGATAGGTGTTATTTTGTAAAACAGTCTTACCTACAGTAGTAGTAGTAGTAGTAATAATAGTAGTAGTAGGCCTATACGTTTTTGGAAACAAACAGAAAGAGAATGCACTATCGCCATGGTCAAGCACTTCCATTAAGACGATTTCAAGAAAATTTAAATCAGCAAATGTGTGTTTTACAAAACTAAACTTTCAACATGGACTAAATCATAAACGTGTCGTCAGTGATATGGAAAATAATAAAAAGTCCATGTTTCCATATCAACACAATTTAAAAACTTAAAACTGACAATTTAAAAATGTAAATGGGAAATTGACAAATGTGTAAACAACAAAATGGAAAATTCTTGTTTCCATATTATGAAATCCAAAAATTTTAAACTGACATTTTCAAATTGTGTACATGGAAAATTGACAAATGGCAATGTGTGAAATGTGAAAATGAAAAAAATGAATAAATGACTATCATTATTTTAAAAAAAATAAAAAACCGTCGTGTTCTATCGTTAAAGTGTGAATCAAACCACATCTACCTATTTGGATCACCTGAGACTGAGTAGACCTGTTTTAGTCCTAATATACTTTTAAAATTTTATGTTAAAGCTGGAATTGAACTCAAGAGCTTTAGAGTGCCAGCTAACTATGATAACCGTTACGCCACAAAGACAACTTTACACTACTCTTAATGAACAATAATAAGAAAAAGAATAATAAATGTTGAATTTTTATGGATAAACATGGTGACACTGTTTCTGTTGCATAGTCTGCTAGCCACTAGCCAGCAGCTGGGGTCTTAGAAAACGATACAGTTGACATTTTGTAATGAGATGTGACATGTTTCAAAGTACAGTATTATGGGTTGCTGTTGAGTAAAAACTAATCCTGTACAAGGAAGCAAGGGTTCCAACCCCTTACCTGACATTATTATTGCCTGAACATGGCTTGACGACACTGTATTATTATGATACTCGGTACACAAACCTTAGATAGAGTGTATTGTTTAAGATAAATTTCTTTCTGAACATAGGTGGAGACTGTTGATGGTTAACAATGACATTAATATAGTAGGACGAGGGTATAGCAATTAAGAAAAAACAGACAATACCCATACAATATTTTTATTTATTTAATATAAGTACTTGTACAATAGTTACATTCAAAATACATTTCTTTTTTCCCTATTACTATTTAATCCTTTTTGATTCTCTTGCATATGAAGTTCAGCCCATTAAAACAACAACAACAACAACAACAACAACACAACCTTTTGCATAGTCTGTGATGTTGATGACTCTTGAGATGTGGAAGATGGATTAAACATAACTTTTACAGCAGGGGTTAAATGTTGCTCAATAAACACTGCACTATTTTGAGTAGCAACATTTTTTCTTGTACTAGCTTTTTAGCATTGTCATGATTATTTGTTGACACCAACAGTGTTTCATCTGGTACACCACATTGATGATCACTCACACTTAAAACCTTACCATTTCTACTTTTTAGATTGCCTCGACATCTTTTTGACCTCTCTTTTGAACATCGCCAAAATATTATTCCTTTTACATTTTGACGATTATAGTTATAAGAGTACCCTTTATAGAGTACACGTTGTTTACCTTTGTTAGTTGTAGTAAGTTCCATAGTAGCAACTAACCTGTTAGTATGGTTTGCTCACTACATAGGTTATAACTGTTCTGATATTAAAATCATTTAGCGTTGGCTTTTTATATTTAATATGTACAGTTTGAAGTGATAGCAAAAGTGAGAGCAAAATGGTAGCAGAGTGGTAGAAAATATAACATGCATTGTCAAGAAATAGTTTAAGCGGTTATGTGGATCCATTATATACTAATTTTGGCACGACGAAGCTCATTTTCTATATCCAATAGTTCTTCCTCATATTCAGTATAACCAGCCTTTTTATAGACATGCAGTTGCTGAAGCTCCGGATTAGCTTACTTGGATTGTTCCAGTAGACAAATTTAACAAATGATTTTTAGGTGTAAACAAAGCATTACCATTATCATTATTATCTTCATCATCAACATCATCATCATCATCATAACCACTATCATTATCATCATCATCATCATCATCATGATCATTATAATCCTCATCAATATTACTATTTAGTCCTTTTTGATCCTTTTGCAATACCATATTTTGCACAGTCTGTGTTGCCTTTGATAATGTTGGGAGTTTTTCAGACATTGACAACTGTCCTAACACGACTTTCTGAGGAGATGGTAAATGGTTTTTAACAAACAATGCAGTATCTAGAGCTGCAATATCTTTTTCTGGGACTAGTGTTTTAGCATTTTGAAGAGTTTTAAACAGCAACGATGTTTTATCTGGTACACTACATTGATGATCACTCACACTTAAGACATCACTATTTTTACCTTTCAGCTCACCTCGACACTGTTTTGAACGATGTTTTGAACAACGCCAAATAACAGTTCCAATTTTATTGGTTCGTTTTACAATATATGTATATCCTTTATAGTATGCATATGGCTTACCATAGCTGTTCGTTGATACTTCCATGTCAATGGTCAAGCATGAACTAATCTCTAGTCAAGTACACTCGATAATATAAATAATAGTTTAAAGTGAGAGGAAAAGTGGGTGCAAAAGTGGGTGCAAGAGTGGATGAAAGAATGGGTGTAAAAGTGGGTGCAAAATTTGGTGCAAGAGTGGGTGCAAAATTTGGTGCAAGAGTGGGTGCAAGAGTGGATGTAAAAGTGGGTGCAAAGGTCAGTGTAAACGTGAGTGCAAAAGTGGGTGCAAAAGTGAGTGCAAAATTGGGTGCAAAAGTGGGTGCAAACGTGGGTGTAAAAGTGGGTGCAAAGTCAGTGTAAAAGCGAGTGCAAAAGTCAGTGTAAAAGGGAGTGCAAAAGTGGGTGCAAAAGGGAGTGTATATGTGGGTGCAAAAGTGTGTGCAAAAGTGGGTGCAAAAGTGAGTGCAAAATTTGAAATAATGTGGGTGCAAAAGTGGGTGCCGTTTATAGTAGGCATGAATTTTACCAGAATGTCATTTGAGTAAATGTAATTTCTAAACCCAAGTAGTGAATAGTCAGTTGGTTTTGATCTATGCAAGCGTAAACATGTCACATACACTGGTGATGGATACAAAAGGCTTTAAGGTAAACGAAAACAAGTATATATTTAAAGAGGTGGCTATTTTTGATTGCACAACACGCGGGTTACCATATCTCTTTTCGGACTAGTGTTTTAACATTAATTTTTTTTAAACAGCAACGATGTTTTATCTCTTACACTACATTGATGATAACTCGCACTTAAGACCTCACTATTTTTACTTTTTAGTTCACTTTGACATTGTTTTGAACGATGTTTTGAACAACGCCATATAACAGTTCCATTTTTATTGGTTCGTTTTACAATATACGTATAACCTTTATAGTATGCATATGGCTTACTATAACTATTCGTTGATACTTCCATATCAATTGTCAAGCAAGAAATAATCTCCAATAAATTTCGCTCGATAATAGAAATAATAGTTTAAAGTGGGTGAAAAAGTGGGTGCAAACGTGAGTGTAAAAGTGGGTGCAAAAGTGAGAGCAAAAGTGAATGTAAAAGTGGGATGCAAAAGTGGGTGCAGTTTATAGTAGGCACGATTTTTACTAGAATGTGATTTGAGTAAATGTAATTTCTAAACCCAAGTAGTGAGTAGTCAGTTGGTTTTGTTCTATGCAAGCGTAAACATGTCACATACACTGATGATGGATACTCAAGGCTTTATGGTCAACAAAAACAAGTTATAGTTAAAGAGGTGGCTATTATTGATTGCACGACACTGAATCTATTTTTGAAATTTTGACAAAGGGCCTAAGTGCACTTTTGTTAATATCTCGCGAACCAAAAGACCAGGGCATTGTATGAGGTATTGTTGGACCTTTTGCCGATGATTGCTAGTAAACACCTATGTTCCCACGGCCTTTTTAAAGATGGCGGCTGTAGTGTAACCTAACCTAACCCAACCCACGAGGGGTGATTAAAAAGTATTCCAAGCGGTGCTTGCCGATAGGCAAACCAATAATCAAAGAGGGGTATGACAGACCTTGAGGCGATAACCTCTTTTGATTGATCCCTGTTGATTTTCCCCTTTGGACTGGTCCCTGTTGACTAGCCCCTTTTGGACGGGTCCTTTTTGAAGGGAGTCATTTATGACGGGCCCCTGCTGACGGGTCACTGTCGACGGATCCCTGTGGACGGGTCCCTGTTGACAGGTCCTTTTGACTAATCCCTTTGGGCCGGTCTCTTTGACATAATTTGGATAATGCATGGGCCAACCCATACAGTTTAGCTATAAGTGAACAGAACCACTATATATATATCATTTTATTCTAAGAGCTTTCCATAATGATAAGAAAACGAGCTTACCATAATGAAGGATTGTGTGTAAGTAAACGTCTTTTGCTGCTAGATGCCACTACTAAAGTGATACTCATACAACAGACAAGTGAGTTCATGTTTCGCTGACGTAATCGTATGTTGCCACGCACTTCCTGTGTAGAGTGCGTCATAGTGGCTAAATTTGAAACTCTAGATGAGATGTTTTGCTGACGTAATCGTATGTTCCCCCGCACGCACAAAGGAAGTGCGTAGAAACATACGATTACATCAGCGAAACATGAACTCACTTGTCTGTTGTATGAGTGCCACTTTAGTAGTGGCATCTAGCAGCAAAAGACGTTTACTTACACACAATCCATCATTATGGTAAGCTCTTTTTCTTATCATTATGGAAAGCTCTTAGAATAAAATGATATATATATAGTGGTTCTGTTCACTTATAGCTAAACTGTACTTTTTTTGTTTCTTTATAGGCTACTACCTGAACCCTATGGGTTGGCCCATGCATTTATCCAAATTATGTCAAAGAGACCGGTCCAAAGGGATTAGTCAAAAGAACCTGTCAACAGAGACCCGTCCACAGGGATCCGTCGACAGTGACCCGTCAGCAGGGGCCCGTCAAAAATGACTCCCTTCAAAAAGGACCAGTCCAAAGGGGCTAGTCAACAGCGACCAGTCCAAAGGGGCAAATCAACAGGGATCAATCAAAAGGGGTTATCGCCTCAAGGTCTGTCATACCCCTCTTTGTTTATTGGTTTGCCTATCCGCAAGCGCCGCTTGGAATACTTTTTAATCACCCCTCGTGGGTTGGGTTAGGTTAGCTTACACTACAGCCGCCATCTTTAAAAAGGCCGTGGGAACATAGGTGTTTGCCAGCAGTCTTCGCCAAAAAGTCCAACAATACCTCATACAATGCCCTGGTCTTTTGGTTCGCGAGATATTAACAAAAGTGCACTTAGGCCCTTTGTCAAAATTTCAAAAATAGATTCAGTGTCGTGCAATCAATAATAGCCACCTCTTTAACTATATACTTGTTTTTGTTGACCATAAAGCCATGAGTATCCATCATCAGTGTATGTGACATGTTTACGCTTGCATAGATCAAAACCAACTGACTACTCACTATTTGGGTTTAGAAATTACATTTACTCAAATCACATTCTAGTAAAAATCGTGCCTACTATAAACTGCACCCACTTTTGCATCACACTTTTGCATTCACTTTTGCTCTCACTTTTGCACCCACTTTTACACTCACTTTTGCACCCATTTTTTCACCCACATTTGCACCCACTTTAAACTATTATTTCTATTATCGAGCGAAATTTATTGGAGATTATTTCATGCTTGACAATTGATATGGAAGTATCAACGAATAGTTATAGTAAGCCATATGCATACCATAAAGGTTATACGTATATTGTAAAACGAACCAATAAAAATGGAACTGTTATTTGGCGTTGTTCAAAACATCGTTCAAAACAGTGGCAAAAGTGAGCTAAAAAGTAAAAATAGTGAGGTCTTAAGTGTGAGTGATCATCAATATAGTGTAACAGATAAAACATTGTTGCTATTTAAAAAAACTCTTCAAATGTTAAAACACTAATCCGATAAAAGATATGGTAACCCGCGTGTTGTGCAATCAATAATAGCCACCTCCTTAAATATATATTTGTTTTCGTTTACCTTAAAGCCTTGAGTATCCATCACCAGTGCATGTGACATGTTTACGCTTACATAGATCAAATCCAACTGACTATTCACAACTTGGGTTCAGAAATTACATTTACTCAAATCATATTCTAGTGAAATTCATGCCAACTATAAACGGCACCCACTTTTGCACCCACATTATTTCCACTTTTGCACTCACTTTTGCACACACTTTTGCACACTCTTTTGCACCCACTTTTACACTCCCTTTTGCACCCACTTTTGCACTCCCTTTTACACTGACTTTTGCACTCCCTTTTACACTGACTTTGCACCCACTTTTGCACCCACTTTTGCACTCACGTTTACACTGACCTTTGCACCCACTTTTACATCCACTCTTGCACCCACTCTTGCACCAAATTTTGCACCCACTTTTACACCCATTCTTGCATCCACTCTTGCACCCACTTTTGCACCCACTTTTCCTCTCACTTTAAACTATTATTTATATTATCGAGTGTACTTGACTAGAGATAAGTTCATGCTTGACCATTGACATGGAAGTATCAACGAACAGCTATGGTAAGCCATATGCATACTATAAAGGATATACATATATTGTAAAACGAACCAATAAAATTGGAACTGTTATTTGGCGTTGTTCAAAACATCGTTCAAAACAGTGTCGAGGTGAGCTGAAAGGTAAAAATAGTGATGTCTTAAGTGTGAGTGATCATCAATGTAGTGTACCAGATAAAACATCGTTGCTGTTTAAAACTCTTCAAAATGCTAAAACACTAGTCCCAGAAAAAGATATTGCAGCTCTAGATACTGCATTGTTTGTTAAAAACCATTTACCATCTCCTCAGAATGTCGTGTTAGGACAGTTGTCAATGTCTGAAAAACTCCCAACATTATCAAAGGCAACACAGACTGTGCAAAATGTGGTATTGCAAAAGGATCAAAAAGGACTAAATAGTAATATTGATGAGGATTATAATGATCATGATGATGATGATGATGATAATGATAATGGTTATGATGATGATGATGATGTTGATGATGATGATGATGATGTTGATGATGAAGATAATAATGATAATGGTAATGCTTTGTTTACACCTAAAAATCATTTGTTAAATTTGTCTACTGGAACAATCCAAGTAAGCTAATCCGGAGCTTCAGCAACTGCATGTCTATAAAAAGGCTGGTTATACTGAATATGAGGAAGAACTATTGGATATAGAAAATGAGCTTCATCGTGCCAAAATTAGTATACAATGGATCCACATAACCGCTTAAACTATTTCTTGACAATGCATGTTATATTTTCTACCACTCTGCTACCATTTTGCTCTCACTTTTGCTATCACTTCAAACTGTACATATTAAATATAAAAAGCCAACGCTAAATGATTTTAATATCAGAACCGTTATAACCTATGTAGTGAGCAAACCATACTAACAGGTTAGTTGCTACTATGGAACTTACTACAACTAACAAAGGTAAACAACGTGTACTCTATTAAGGGTACTCTTATAACTATAATCGTCAAAATGTAAAAGGAATAATATTTTGGCGATGTTCAAAAGAGAGGTCAAAAAGATGTCGAGGCAATCTAAAAAGTAGAAATGGTAAGGTTTTAAGTGTGAGTGATCATCAATGTGGTGTACCAGATGAAACACTGTTGGTGTCAACAAATAATCATGACAATGCTAAAAAGCTAGTACAAGAAAAAAATGTTGCTACTCAAAATAGTGCAGTGTTTATTGAGCAACATTTAACCCCTGCTGTAAAAGTTATGTTTAATCCATCTTCCACATCTCAAGAGTCATCAACATCACAGACTATGCAAAAGGTTGTGTTGTTGTTGTTGTTGTTGTTGTTTTAATGGGCTGAACTTCATATGCAAGAGAATCAAAAAGGATTAAATAGTAATAGGGAAAAAAGAAATGTATTTTGAATGTAACTATTGTACAAGTACTTATATTGAATAAATAAAATTATTGTATGGGTATTGTCTGTTTTTTCTTAATTGCTATACCCTCGTCCTACTATATTAATGTCATTGTTAACCATCAACAGTCTCCACCTATGTTCAGAAAGAAATGTATCTTAAACAATACACTCTATCTAAGGTTTGTGTACCGAGTATCATAATAATACAGTGTCGTCAAGCCATGTTCAGGCAATAATAATGTTAGGTAAGGGGTTGGAACCCTTGCTTCCTTGTACAGGATTAGTTTTTACTCAACAGCAACCCATAATACTGTACTTTGAAACATGTCACATCTCATTACAAAATGTCAACTGTATCGTTTTCTAAGACCCCAGCTGCTGGCTAGTGGCCAGCTGACTATGCAACAGAAACAGTGTCACCATGTTCATCCATAAAAAATTCAACATTTATTATTCTTTTTCTTATTATTGTTCATTAAGAGTAGTGTACAGTTGTCTTTGTGACGTAACGGTTATCATAGTTAGCTGGCACTGTAAAGCTCTTGAGTTCAATTCCAGCTTTAACATAAAATTGTAAAAGTATATTACGACTAAAACAGGTCTACTCAGTCTCAGGTGATCCAAATAAGTAGATGTGGTTTGATTCACACTGTAACGATAGAACACGACGGTTTTTTATTTTTTTTAAATAATGTTAGCCATTTATTCACTTTTTTACATTTTCACATTTCACACATTGCCATTTGTCAATTTTCCATGTACACAATTTGAAAATGTCAGTTTAAAGTTTTTGGATTTCATAATATGGAAACAAGAATTTTCCATTTTGTTGTTTACACATTTGTCAATTTCCCATTTACATTTTTAAATTGTCAGTTTTAAGTTTTTAAATTGTGTTGATATGGAAACATGGACTTTTTATTTTTTCCATATCACTGACGACACGTTTATGATTTAGTCCATGTTGAAAGTTTAGTTTTGTAAAACACACATTTGCTGATTAAAATTTTCTTGAAATCGTCTTAATGGAAGTGCTTGACCATGGCAATAGTGCATTCTCTTTCTGTTTGTTTCCAAAAACGTATAGGCCTACTACTACTATTACTACTACTACTACTACTACTGTAGGTAAGACTGTTTTACAAAATAACACCTATCTACCGCTATATTAAAAAATCACAAGTATTAAAAAAAACTACAGTATACTATTTACCATTTGCTATATACATTAATTACCCCACAATCCTACCTTGCCGTGTTTGCTTCGTTTGAACAATCAATTCTACCCAGACACACACACACACAAGCTTTCTCTCTCTCTCTCTATCATTCTATCTATAGTCATACATTCACACACACAACCATACCTGTCTTTGAAAAACAAATACAACCTTGCTATTTATCCTTGACATGCACACTTATCCCAAAGAACTTTTAGTTATACATTTAACATTTACTATTACAAAAAAATGTTTCCACTATTTACAATTACAAAAATGAATATTTACAAAATACTAAATCTACTAAATCTACTGGTTACAAAAAGCCATGTCTCTAAACAATAAAATATAGAAGTCACACCTCCATCTCATGGTTATAACCCTATGGTAGGCTAATGCATAGGTCATTCATCTGCACTCATTTGCTATCCATCAAGGTAAAAGTGCATTTTCTCTGTTCCACAAGATACAAATTTGATTGCTGGATTGTATCCTGCACTGTTTATGCGATATAGCTTTGCCAGTTCATAAAACCGCTAGGTAGTTCTCTACATATAGCAATTTTACCACTGCTCTACCTACGCCTTTTGCTCTTTTGGCTTTCTTACAGTCTAGTGTGTGATAGACAGCATTAACTGTATATCAAACCCAGTTCACCTTTGTATTTGTAATCCAAGTAATAATTTGAAAAGACATAAATATAATCAGTTTTAAACGTTATCTCTGTTTTGGTTTGTATTGTTTAATGTGTTTATGACATGCATATTAACCTGAAATGGAACCCTGGTGAAAAGGCTAACAGCTTAATCACTGCACCACCATGCCCTTGTTTCTTAGTTTGACTCGTTCTATGCCTCAGAGCTGTAAATCGAGTTAAGATCACCAGTACAAGAGCTAAAAGTGCTTACCACTGCAACACAAAATGGATAGCTGGTAACATTATACAACCGGAAATGATTATATTTCTGTTAGCAATGCATTTTGTCATCAGCCTACTGTCTGAGCACTGACAGCAACACAGTTTAGTTTAGAACAAGCGAGTGTGTGTGTATAGATTATTAGCCTCAAGTATTTAAAGCTTTTTGTTTGTAGCGACCATCTTGCCTGGTAACCACTGAGCATTTTTGTGTTTTAGCTATCCTCTTTAACCAATTAAATAAAGATAGTCTACTCTTAATTCTTGAATCGATAAATCAGAGTTTGTGTACACCATTTGACATTTATTAACCCATACCTGCAACCTATACTCTCTCTATACGGCAGTTTGATCTGAAATCAAGTTTCAATTGTAAAAGACTCGTCAGTCACCATACATGTAGCCTACACTTAATTACCATGTTTCATCAAACATGCTAAACATCTCACATGTCCGTATCCGATTATTAGTTTATAATATCTCAGGTCGATGACCTTGATGTATTGGGTATTTTGGGTAAATTCATTGGCCATGGGAAAGGGTTGACCATTCTAAGTCCTATGACACCTCGCATGTTGATATTCGATTATTAGTTTATAAAATCTTAGGTCAATGACCTTGCTGTTTTGAATCTTTTGGGTAAATTCGTTGGCCATGGAAAAGGGTTGACCATCCTGAGTCCCATGACATCTCACTTGAGCCTCTCTGATTATTAGTTAGCGAGATATTAACAAAAGTGCAGTTAGGCTCTTTTGACAAAAATAAATAATACATTCAAAAACAGAATGTCACCTCGGGTCCAACGACCTCTCATACAAGTACCTAGCCTTATTGGTTCATGATATATTAAAAAGCTAATGACCTATTAGTTTTGGATCTTTTGGTAATTTTTTTAAAAATTACTCATCTATAAATCATTATTCAAAAAGCCCGCCCGCTTACAAAATCTCCCAAGTGCGCATGCGTAAAAACAAAAAACAAACATGTTAATTCATAGTAGCAATCGACTCTTCACATGCGTTTCATGTGGAATAACGTTTAATTTCATCATAGCATTAGGGGCCATGGGTCAGTCCATAGAGACCAGTCCAAAGGGACCGGTCTAAAGGGATTAGTCAAAAAGGACCCGTCAAAAAGGCCCCGTCAAAAAGGTCCGTCAACAAGGACCCGTCCACAGGGACTCGTCAACAAGGACCCGTCCACAGGGACTCGTCAACAAGGACTCGTCCACAAGGACCTGTCAACAAGGACCCGTCCACAGGGATCCGCTCCCCCACCCTCTTACAAAAGCTATGAGTGGGCATGCATAAAAACAAACAAGGTGTTCAGTAAAGAACATATAGCCTACTTTCTCCTAAATGCATGGGTATTGTTATAACTCTTTGTCCTTTTCAAGGAGTATAATTGAATGTTGGTTGTAGTAGCTTGTTGAAATACAACGTGCTATAGGGATATTAAACATGAATATGAGGTGCCCTTTGCTAGTGCTACCTCTGTAAAAAAATTCATTCAATTCGGTTTCACCGTGTTTGAATTGATCCGGGGAATGGATTTGCACACATACATGGCCACTATTTGCAAACTATTGGGCTGATGACCTTGTAGTCAGTCATAAGATGCTTTCCACAAAAAGGCATGTTGTTGAAAAATCCGGAAGAGATCAAATTATTGGGATGGTCGAAATTTATTTAAGCTTTTAACATTTGGGTGGCCGTCATTCCGTTTCCGTCAAGATGGCGGCGATATAAAACATGACACTGAGGTGCCTTTGGCTAGTGCTACCTCTGTACCAAATTTCGTTCAATTCTGTTTCACCGTGTTTGAATTGATAGGGGGAATCGATTTGCACACATACTTGGCCACCATCTGCAAACTATTAGGCTGATGATCTAGCAGTTTGGTCAGAATATGCTTCCCACATAATGATTTGTTGTTGCAAAATTTGGTAGAGACTAGATTATTAGGTTGGTCGTAATTACATTTTAGCCTTTAACATTTGGGTGGCCGCGATTACGTTTCCGTCAAGATGGCGGTGATATAAAACATGACACTGAGGTGGCCTTTTCTAGTGCTACCTCTGTACCAAATTTCGTTCCATTCGGTTTCACCGTGTTCGAATTAATAGGGGGAATCGATTTTCACACAAAGATGGCCGCCATCCGCAAAATATTAGGCTAATGACCTATTAGTTTGGTCAAAGGATGCTCCCTCCATAATGGTATGTTGATGCAAAATTTGGTTGAGATCGGATGATTAGGTTAATCGTAATTTGATTTAAGCTTTGAATATTTGTGTGGCCGCCATTACTTTTCCGTCAAGATGGCGGCGATATAAAACATGACACTGAGGTGCCCTTTGCTAGTGCTACCTTTGTACCAAATTTCATTCCATTCGGTTTCACCGTGTTCGAATTAATAGGGGTAATCGATTTTGACACAAAGATGGCCGCCATCCGCAAACTATTAGGCTAATGACCTATTAGATTTGTCAAAGGATGCTTGCTCCATAAAGGTATGTTGTTGCAAAATTTGGTAGAGATCGGATGATTAGGTTAGTCGTAATTTGATTTAAGCTTTGAACATTTGTGTGGCCACCATTACGTTTCCGTCAAGATGGCGGTGATATAAAACATGACACTGAGGTGCCCTTTGCTAGTGCTACCTTTGTACCAAATTTCATTCCATTCGGTTTCACCGTGTTTGAATTAATAGGGGTAATCGATTTTGACACAAAGATGGCCGCCATCCGCAAACTATTAGGCTAATGACCTATTAGATTTGTCAAAGGATGCTCCCTCCATGGAGGTATGTTGTTGCAAAATTTGGTAGAGATCGGATGATTAGGTTAGTCGTAATTTGATTTAAGCGTTGAACATTTGGGTGGCCGCCATTACGTTTCCGTCACGATGGCGGCGATATAAAACATGACACTGAGGTGCCCTTTGCTAGTGCTACCTCTGTACCAAATTTCATTCCATTCGGTTTCACCGTGTTCGAATTAATAGGGGTAATCGATTTTGACACAAAGATGGCCGCCATCCGCAAACTATTAAGTTAATGACCTATTAGTTTGGTCAAAGGATGCTGCCCCTATAAAGGTATGTTGTTGCAAAATTTGGTAGAGATCGGATGATTAGGTTAGTCGTAATTTGATTTAAGCTTTGAACATTTGTGTGGCCGCCATTACGTTTCCGTCAAGATAGCGGCGATATAAAACATGACACTGAGGTGTCCTTTGCTAGTGCTACCTTTGTACCAAATTTCGTTCAATTTGCGCTCACCGTGTTCGAATTGATAGGGGGGGGACAGACATTCAGAGTACACACACTCACACACACACACAGACTCACACACACACATACACACACACAGACAGACACACTTTTTTCGCCCTGTAGTGATCTCATAAGTCTACTTTCATTTTTTGCAAAAATCGAAAGTAGGCTAAAAACAAGCATGTTAATTCATAGTGACTATCCACCGTATACATGTCTCTTGTGTAGAACAACGTTTCATTCCATATTGGCATTTAAACTCTCACATGTTGCACTTGGAAAACAAGATTTTCTAAAAAATTACAATTTCACCCCCTAGTAGGGGTAGGTTTTATTTTGGGGTGGAAATATGTTGTCCATAGGAAAGAGGGTATCAGCTCGAGTTCAACAACACCTCATTTGTTAAAATCCAACCAGGGGTTCGAGAGATATCACGCCGCCGCCATCACGTGTGGAGGGTGTGGAGGAGGTGGATATAGAACCCGTACAAACACACTACTTAGGACTTTTAAGAGCGTTAAAATCATTCAGTATGCCGTCCTTCAGAGGGGAAGTAAAGCCGGCGGTCCCATGTCATAGATTTATGGCATGTAAAAGATCCTTCCACAGTCTAAACTTGTGTGAAGCTAAATTTCTAGGTTAGATTTTGTTGGAATGCTCTATCAAACATTCCATGTTCATCACTAGGTATCAGTAACATCTGCTAGCGAAAGTTGGAACAACTTGAAATAGAACGGAGCTTGTAGCTCACCCTATGGGTGTCCGCCTGAAGGCGCTACATCCTCTGGCGAGCCGAACATGTCCTTGGACACTCCCGGCACTAAAAGCCATACGATAAATAAATAAATAAATAAATAAATAAATAAATAAATAAAGAAAGAAAGAAAGAAAGAAAGAAATAAGCAAATGGTCCATGTATAGAATAAACAGTGACGGTGAAATGTTACAGCTTTTACAAAAAGTAAAATACTAACTCGTGTGGAATAATATACAGTATGTGTGAAACTGCATAGCAACAGTTTGTGCTAGCGTTAAGGTAAGAGTGTGTACCCGCGCTCAGTGGTGTATTTTTGCAAATACACGGAAAGAAAGAATTAGCTTTTGCTGTTCATTACTTTATATCAGTCCGTTTATTTAAATTTCTTTCCCGCACACACCAACATCGAAATGTCACCTCCCGTTTGCCCCGTGCATTTGTTTATTTTTTCTGTCAGTTTTTTACAGAAACGCATATTCTGCTGAACCAGCCTGACAGCGTCCCATCGCTGCCTTCCGAACTTCCATTGCTTCAAGCCATGAAGACTTCCACATTAATCCGCTGGGCGTCGTGTTCTTCACCAATCTACTACTCCGTGAAGACACCGCTCCAAGAAGAATTTTATTTTTGTCAAGATTTTTCATGTTTATGTGCAACCTCTTTGTTCCTCCCCTCACTCGCCCGCTTCCCCCTCTTCTCCCCTCCTGCTACTGCTCTCTCCTCCCCGCGCGCGCAGCTAGCCCGCTCGGTCACTTCACGTTCTACACTTCAGTTCTACACTTCTCCGCGTCGTGAGCAACCGCTCACTCACTCTCTTAAGTGCACTCAACTTCTTGTTGGTCATGCCGTCTAGGCTAGTGCTTTCTCTGCGTCTAGCAGCCTTCACTTGTACGTCGGAAGTTGACTCAGTCAGTTAGAGCTCAACTAGAGCTCGCCTCCTCAACTTGAGAGGCAATCCTTCAAATTCTACGACATGTTAGAATTTTAGTATCAACCGTCAAAAGGATCATCGCCTTCTACATGAAGCAAAGATAAGTACCGACTTCAGGTTTTAACCTCATTCTCATCGTCTTTTAATAGCTCAATGGTTTTATTTGGATTTTATAGACAGTGAAAATTGCTATGTGAAAATAACTGCTTTCAAGAGATCTTCTTGATCTTGCTTAAACTATCAGGTTTAACTTTCAACATGAAAGATTTTCTGAGATGCTATCTCACATCGAGGGATATTTCCAAAATACCCACTGTCTATATAATCTAGCTTTCCGCCGAGGGATTCTCTACCCAATTTAACCAAGTCATCATTGCTCTGGAACCTTCCAGAGCTTGCACTCTATCTACCAGTTATACTGTCATGTATTTTCTACTCACATGTGGGAATACTTTTTCAAACTAAGGAATCTTCCTTGTAAACTATTAATCCATAGCTAATTTTTCTTCCTCCGTTGGGATTTCCTCTGGCGCATTCAACTATAATCTACAACTTTCTCAAGCAATAGACTCTCGCATATCTAGTGTAACTAATTATTTTCCATCATTGCAATAACTGTCCTTGCCATAAACTTTTTGTGCTACTACAGTGAACTTTTCATCTATATCAACAGACTATAGTGAAAACAGTGTTTGTTCAACATTTCATCCACGTCGCGTTCGTCCGAATACTATAAATACGGCCATGAACACTTATCCTCAATCCCATTTGATCTTTTCCAAACCCTTTACTAACAAACCAAAATAATAAAAATTGTTGCTTTAGGTCTTTTTTCAATTAGGTGTCACTCTCAATATGTGCCCTCCCTCTCTTGCTTATGTAAAACAAATTAATGTCTGTAAAACTTCGTGTCTAGTATACGCTTTAAATTGTATTGTTTCTCCCTTCTAATTTGGGAATACAATTCTTTCAACTCATAAGTGAGTTATCTCTAGGTTTCACGAAAGGGAAACTTGCCCCATTTTTCTCGTGATCCCTTCTTAAACATAGGAATTCTAGAAACTTCCTTTCGATTGTTCTCTTCAGGTTTCACAATAAGTAACCTGCCCTATTTGTATAAACTTCTATTTTATTCTTCCTGCTTTTTGTTGTTGTTACTTTCGAAGTTGTTACTCTTTCTAAGATATTTATCTAGAAATTCTTAAAGTGCACACCTTGTACTTGATTTATTGTCTAACTTTAATCACTTCAATTATCTTTAAATTTTTCATTTTATCTTCGCCATTTCAAAATCTTGCGAAGATTTTAAAACATATAAAGGTTTGAAACCAAAAGAATTGTTAATTGCCTGGCGCAAGCTTTAAATGTTTTCGGAGGTCTGCGACCCCATTTGTTACAAAATCTAAATTATATATTTGTCAAAAAACTACTACCCAACATTGTTAAATAAATTCAATCGTTCTTTTTTGCTTTATCATTTTTCTAACATAACGGTTAGGCAAGATCCTGTCTTCCTTGACTCTTCCCACTTAATGCAAATAAATCTATTGATAGGGCTTTCACCACTTGTTGCATTTGAGCAAGAATTCTTAGTTGGTAACTTGGTAAAGTCTCTCTTAGCTTTAATAGCTAATTCTAACTGGCCAGTAAGGCAAGCATAGCTCGCTACGCCAGCTTCCTACTTGTGGAGATTCTCTCCAAAACGTATGGTTGGTTTTTCAAAATATAAGTGTTTCTCCTTGCCTAAACTTTTAGTCGGCTCCTTGCTGGGTAAAAGCTTAGCCATTTATGAATGCAACTATTGGTACACTTACCAAAATTATTCCCAAAGGTATAATTGCTTTATCCCTATCATTCTTGGAAGCATTTGGTCGCTCTTTAGGAATTCTACAATTTCAAAAACAAAAAATATCGAAACCGATTCAAATTATTGGCATTTTTCAAATTACTTGTTTAAAAACAAACTCCTTTGAACAGATACACAATAAATCTGTTACTCTTTGTCTTGCCAGACCATCACCCTTTCCCATAGTAGGCATATATATGCTTGAGAGGGAATACCCGAAAGCCACGTTCTTGCAAACCGCCCAAGTTCCAGCTGCGTTTCCCGTTAGCCTTGCCCGGGTCCCGACTCACTTTAGGTATCGGAGAGCGGATTTGCAGTGGCAGTCGCCTTTTATTATATTTAAAGTTAGACTTATTACTTTTGTAGGACTCTCCTCCTATTTCTCCATCCTTTTTCACCAGTCCGAAACCCACTTCCTTTTCTTTATCATCTTCCCTTGGGGGTTAGGTTATTCCCAAGCTAATAATCTACCCACTCAGCGCTGCATGGCTCTTGTTATACAGTCGCAACTACCATATGTTTTGTCCTCCATATTCGCCACATTTTGCTAATAATAATAATAATAATAATAATAACGGGAAGAGAAGTCACAGTAGAGAATGAAATGAGTTTGAGAAGAGAAGGAAGCTAAATCGTTATATTTGATATTCTCGTTTCAAGGGGAGAAACAGCGAGGTTATCTGCCCTAAAGGTAAATGAAATGCAGGTGTTAAATAGGGTCAATCGCGCTCCTTAGTTTGGCGTAACGCAGTAAGAGAAAACCATGAGGATGTTGATTAAGATGAAGATGATGATGATGATGATGATTATGAAGAACTTCTCAAACAAGGAACTTTGCCTGTACATTTGACTAATGTTCAACTCCTCACATGCTGCAGGCGTGTCTCAATGATGGTCGTAGCCGACCACACTGAATATTCAATTCCTTGTCAACAGTTATTTTATGACCCTGTATACAGATTGTAAATGGCTTTATAATAATTGTAATTGTTGATCAATTTTAGTTTTTACGCTTCTTCTCAGTAACGGCTACTGTGAGTTTGATACGTGGCTGAACGGCTGCCTCTATTATTGTGTTGTTTGAGTCTTCATTATTTTGACTGGTTTGATGCAGCCCTCCCTCCATGCCTCCCTGTCCTGAGCTAATCGTTTCATCTCTACATAGTTACCACACCCTACATCCGAGGCAATCTGTTTAACAAATTCTAACCTTGGTCTACCCCTACAGTTCTTGTCCTCGACCCTTCCTTCCATAACTAAGCTTGCTATTCCTGGGCGTCTTAGTATGTGACCTACCAACCTATCTCTTCTCTTCATTAACAGTCGCCAGAAACATCTCTCCTCTCTCATGCGTCTTAATACCTCTTCGTTTGTAACCCTATCTACCCATCTGATCTTCATCAGTCTCCTGTAACACCACATTTCGAACGCTTCAATTCTCCTCTTTTCTGCTACACCAATAGTCCAAGTTTCACTTCCATAGAGCGCCACTCTCCTGACAAAGGTTTTCAAAAATGACTTCCTAATACCTAAATCTATATTCGATGTCAACAGATTCCTTTTTTGTCGAAATGCCTTCCTTGCCTGAGCCAACCTACTTTTTATATCCTCTTTGCTTCGTCCATCAGTGGTTATTTTGCTTCCTGAGTAACAGAAGTCTCCTACTTCAGATTTTTACCTTCCATTTTGATGTCCATAGAGGTTTCTTATTTATTTCGCCTGCATTCCAACACTTTTGTTAACATGTATTAATTTTCATCATGAATTAGCCTCCTTGTAATGGCTCTGCTTAACGCACTCCATAAAACTTCAAATGGGAGTTTTAATAAACCCATAATTGGGTTGTGAAGAAGTGCGATGAACCAGCGCAAAGCTGCGTAATTACCTAATGACTTTAAAAACAATTCGGTCGAAGCAGCTAAGTAAGTTGGCTCAGGGTGACCAATCTTTGCTAACAACCAGATCTGCAAATACCAGGGGGGGAAAAAATTATCCAATCTTTTTTCACCAGACGCAGGATCGCATTCCATGGTCAAGTATTTTCTGAGTTTAAGACTGATTAATTTTACGATTAAAGTGCATACGTTCTTGTTCAATTTGCACGTTGGGTTACACTTCGAAGGAGACCAGCTCTGCGATCCATTGGTCCCGTGTACTTGGGTGTGTCTTAGATCAGTCGCTGAAGTCCCTGTTTAATATTTTGATGTTCATTCTTTTGTTCCCACTCTTGCTGAATACTTTCGCTACGCCCCGTGAATGGATTAAAATCTGCATGCTTATGCATGAATAAAACATTAGAGAAAGTTCTTTAAAAATTTAACTGAGCATTGGAATTAGGAATGCTGTTAAATCATTCATAGCATTTGCTTTAATTGTGTTAGTTCTCAAAGAAGAAAAAGTACTGAATTATTATCGCGGCCCCTTGTCATAGAGAGAATGTTAAAGAACTCAGGTGGAGTGAAACATCTGCCCTATGGGGTGGATGAGAATGGTTCAATACTCATATTTTAATGTCTTCCACCAGCTGGACTCTGTCCGAACACGCAGAACAATGAGTGTTTGAGTCTTCAGTCTTTTGACTGGTTTGATACAGCTCCTCATGCCTCCCTGTCCTGAGCTAATCGTTTCATCTCTACATAGTTACCACACCCTGCATCCGAGGCAATCTGTTCAACATACTCTTACCTTGGTCTACCCCTACAGTTCTTGTCCTGGACCCTTCCTTCCATAACTAAGCTTGCTATTCCTGGGTGTCTTAGTATGTGTCCTACCAACCTATCTCTTCTCTTTATTAGCAGTCGTCAGAAACATCTCTCCTCTCCCACCCGGCTTAATACCTCTACATTTGTTACCCTATCTACCCATCTGATCTTCATCATTCTCTTGTAACACCACATTTCAAATGTTTCAATTCTCCTCGTTTCTGCTGCACCAATAGTCCAAGTTTCACTTCCATAGAGCGCCACGCTCCAGACAAAGGTTTTCAAAAATGACTTCCTAATACCTAAATCTATATTCTATGTCAACAGATTCCTTTTCTCTAGAAATGCTTTCCTTGCCTGAGCTAACCTACTTTTTTATATCCTCTTTGCTTCGTCCATCACTGGTTATTTTGCTTCCTAAGTAATAGAAGTTTCCTATAGCTTTTCACCTGCCAATTTGATGTCCATGGAGGTTTCTGATTTATTTCGGCTGCATTCCAATATTTTTGTTTTATATTTATTAATTTTCATCATGAATTCTTTCCTCAAGACGGAGTCCATACCATTCCAATCCTCAGGCGTGTCGGCCAAGATGACGATGTCATCGGCAAATCTCAGATTTGAAATGATTTCTCCTTGAAATTGCAATGATTTTCAGTCGGTCAACACGATTATAATGGGCATTGTTCCCTAAAACTGAAAATATGTCAATATCACTACGTGTTCGACAAGGTGACCACGAGGTCGTAACGGTGCCAGTATCATGCAGTGCTTTACGACCAATAAAACTGTGGCAACAGTTGGTAGCACAACTGGATGTGTGTATTGTTTATATTGTTGCTTTGTTGATGACTAGTAAGTCGATGGAGACGGCCGCTGGGATATAAAATTAAAAAATACTAGCCTTACAGTAGTCGCATATGATTTGTAACATCTGACATAGAAGAAACCTCACGTGAAATTGTTGATACACCGGTATTTTATACTATTATTGGCACAAATATTAATCTGTTGTAAAAGGGAGTGTTTTACAGATATTGTAGTTTATAATACGGAACTCATTTTATTAGATGATTTGTAGCTTCCACCAGCACTAGCCTAAATAAAGAATACGATATGGATCAACTAGATTAATAGACGCGACACCGCTCATAATCTTAAATTCCTTATAAACAGGTCCTCTTTCATTCACAGACCAACACGTAATTTCATATAGATTCTGTTAAAATGAGTCATATTGATATGATAAATATCGTTTAAAATGATAATCTGGTAGCAAAACTTTCTACCCCGCCCAGGATTCGAACCCAAGATCTCTAGATTCACAGTCATACGCAATAACCCCACGGCTATTTCGACTACGAAATTATTGTGCACAAGATGGTGACTTATTCCACGTTCCAATAATACTGCATTACGGAATTAAATTTCATTTATATTTTGCTTGTTTCGATAATGTTCCTGAGTGACAGTGAGTTTAAAATGCCTTATGCCAATGCAATGCCGACTACTTACATTGTTTGATATTAAGGCATTTTACCATTTAAATACTGATACGAAGACTTCGAACATGTACCATGTCATTTGTTTAAATCACTTGACACCAGAGTTCGCATGAGCGTTTTCCGTTCAGTATGTCATATACATTCCACATGGCCGAGAGTGCGTCATGGTATCAATTTTCGACACCGCGCGCTGATTGTTTCTCTTACCAGTGCCAGTTGGATCGATCGATCGAGCGGGCAGTGCATACTTCCGTTGTCCACCACTGCTAGCTAGTACACTTCCGTTTGATCGATCGAGCGGGCAGTGCATACTTCCGTTGTCCACCACTGCCAGCTAGTACACTTCCGTTTGATCGATCGAGCGGGCAGAGCATACTTCCGTTCGATCCACCACTGCCAGCTCGATCGTTCCGATCCACTTCCGTTCCCAATTTTCAAAATCACTCCCACAAAACTATCCAGCAACCGAGCGGAAAGATGTTACACACCAATAATAATAATGTATTGCCACTCACAATGTCATTATTCTCAATCAATGTGCTATAAATTGGTGAACCCGGCGTGATCCAAAATGTTGAGTGAACAGGATAGCGCTACATCAGCATCTGGAATCAGCGAAACGGAACCGCTGTCCATATCGCGAGTCGCCAGAAGTTGCCACCGTTCTGGAGAAACAGGCCAGATTTAGGGTTTCAACAACTAGAATCCAACCTTCTACTCTCCAACATCACCAAGGCAGTTCGAAATACCACTACTTAGTACCGGCTCTTGAGTGCGATGTCTTAGAACAGGTTGGTACAACCGTAACCTCACCACCGGCGCAAGATAAATATGCAGCTATTAAGGAAGCCTTAATCAGAGTGTTTGCTGTTAGCGAAGACCAGAATCTCCGTAAGCTACTAACTGAAGTTGAACTAGGTAACCGCAAGCCTTCTCGACGTTTTAGCAAATGAGTGATCTAAGGCAGTGACTTATTAAAATCGCGTTGGTTACAACGGTTGCCTCAATTTGTGCGCGCAATTCTAGTTATATGCAAAGAAGATCACCCACAACTCGCTGCCATGTCAGATCGCATAATGGAAGTACAACAATCTCCTAGTCCTAGTGTTATTGGTGCAGTCAGTAACCCTGAGATTATTCGTAATCAAGTTACACTTGATGATCCTCCAATTGTTCCTGACGTAAGGCATTAAATCAATTCCCTTACCGACCAAGTGTCTGAACTCAGACTGGAGGTTGAACAACTCCGTCGTCCAATTCGTAGTCGCTCTTCAATTCGTACTAGGTTCCGTAGCAACTCACTCAGTGTTGGCAATTAGTGCACCTCCATCTGCTGGTACCATGAACAGTTCGACCGCAGGGCCACTAAATGTAAATACCCCCTGCTCATTTCCTGCCTCAGACCGTACACAGTCGGCGATATGTGCTCGGGTTGATTCATACCGCCTCTTCGTTACTGATAATCATTCCAAAGTACAATTCTTAATTGATACAGGCGCTGACGTTTCAGTAATTATAGCATCTTAGCGACAAGAGAGGCAGAGCAAATAAATGTACACTCTTCTCGGCTGATGGCTCTCCACTCCCGACGTATGGTGAACGATTATTAGACCTGGATATTGGCCTGCGCAGAAAGTTTCGAAGACCGCTTTATACTCACTACAGTTAAAAAGCCGATTTTTTTTGTCGTGTAGCCTCCTGAGAGGCCGAGTGCAGGTCTTTCTAGTCGACGCCCGTGGGCGACCTGCGCGTCGGGATGAGAGATGGAATGGATGAAGATGAATGAAACTGGGCAAGGATGTGGAAGGAAGCGGCCGTGGCCTGTCAGAAGGTACTGTCCCAGCATTTGCCTGGTGTTGAAAATGGGAAACCACGGAAAACCATTTCAAGGACAGCCGACGGTGGGACTCGAACCCACGCGTCTACCGAGTCAGCAGAGAGCTTGGCCCCTTGACCTAACGCAGCGCTTTAGCCCGCGTAGCCACTACTGTCGGTAAAAGCCGATTATTGGAGCTGATTTCTTAAGATATTTCAACCTTTTAGTAGATCTGCAAAGGAAGGCATTAATTGGTGGGAATACTGTCCTAGATACGAAAACGTCAGAAACTACAGCTATTGCCAGTACAACTGTGTCTTGCATCAAAAATGCCTCTTCAATAATCTCATTCCTAAAGCAGTTTCCTGATATCATCCATCCACCAACCTTCCCTGCTCAGTGTATATCTCATGGAATAAAACATGCCATCACCACCACTGGGTCTCCGGTTCATAACCGGCCACAGAGACTCCCACTCGAGAAGCTATTAGCCGCCAACAGAGCATTTCAAACAATGTTGGATCTAGGTATCTTTAGGCCATCAAAATCAACTTGGGCTAGCCCTCTACACTTTGTTAAGAAGAGAGATGGTGGATTGCGCCCCTGTGGGGACTATGGGCGACTGAGCGAGGTGGCTAAACCCGACCGCTACCATATTCCACACCTGCATGCATGTGTTGGTCAAAATTAATCTGAAATATTATGATCTATTGTTGTGCCAATTTTGGATGAAATCCATTTGTTAGTATAGAAGTTACATGTACTTTAAAATTGGTCCTATCAGCAGGCTCAGAATCATGTTGGTAGCACAGACGTACATTAGTTACTCCAAATTAATCAAGAATGTCAGGTACTATATGTGTGCATAGTTTAAAGCCGTCGACTTGCATACTTTCTGATATATTGGTATTTGGATAAAAAGAATAGAGAGAGCATTTATTAACAGTTAGCAGGCCTGTGGCTCTTAAGAATACGCTCAGTCATATCGGTTTATGTACACAAAGTAGATACGCAATTTGGTTGAAATCCAATCGATTGTATGGAAGTTATATGCATTTAAAAAGTGGACCTATCAGCAGGCTTAGAATCATTTTGGCAACACTGTCATCTATGGCCTCCTAGAAATTAAACTGAAATATTATTATTACTAACTCTTATTGGCCACATTGGACCACTTGAGTCTTCCATGTACATTTTTTCTTTGAAGGTTGTATTGTTTGATTCTTCTTATCTGCCCAGTACTTCTTCATTCGTTCTGATCGCAGTGTTCTTAATTCGTCCGAAATCTCTACAGGCCGTCTGCGCATCACTTCTGCTGAAAATTTGTGATTCTTAAGAAGGGTGGAATTTTTATTCTTGTTCTCTGCATCTGTAATTTCGAGTCCAACTGTTGTGAGATCCTCTTGTATTTCTTTGATCCAATGCCCTCCAGTCTTCTCATCACTAGTTGTCGTAAAATCCTGTTTTCTGGTAATCGTAGGATGTGAAAGAAATAAGAGATTCTTTTCTTCTTCATCGTGCTGGTAACTGGGTCAATCTCTCGATAAGACTGTTTCATTGGAGAGGATTCTCCAGACTCCTTCAACCTGGTACTTTTTATTTATGCAGGTTCTGATAATTCTTCTTTCAGTTTTGAGGATCTGATCATTTCTTCTTCCATTTTTAATTTGAAACAAGGTTTCTCAAGCATAAGTGGCTTCGGGCAAAGTTACAGTTTTGTAGTGTTGGATCTTAGTGCCTATTGGCAAGCATTTTAGGTAGATTTCATTAGAAAGCTAACTATTGCAATGGGTACCATGTTTCGACTTCCGGAAAATTTCGACATATCTTCGCGTTTCACATCCCCCAGAACCCAAAACCACCGTCAGTTCAAAAGTTTATATATAATTTATGTATATATGTATATATGTATCTATATATATATATATATATATATATATATATATATATATATATATATATATATATATCAGTTTCTTGTGGACACGATAACTGCCGTAATTTTGCACCAATCACTTTGAATTGTTTACATAATAAGTATCCCATTAAATTCTCGGTCGAGTTCGTTAATGGGCAAAATCGGTCAAAGGGGGTGAAAATGGGGGGCTTTTTTCGAAAAAGTGAAATATCACTATAACTCTCTTAATACATGAAATATCGAATCCATTCAAAGTTCATAATATGTGTCGGATAAGTGCCAAAAATTTATGTCAAATAAGTTTTTTGATAGCACCAACCATTGACCAAAGGGGTGGAAAAAAGTGGGTTTTTTGGGAAACATTAATCATATTTCTCTTAATAGGCACAATATCAAAACCGTACAAAATGGAAAATATTCCCCTAATAATTACCTAAAACTTTTGTCTGAAAGAAATTTTGATAGGACCCACCATTACGCCAAGGGATGAGAAAAACGATTTCGGAATTAAAGAAAATGCCAAGTGCCATCAGAGGTTACCATGACAACGCTTCTAAATTGATCAGGGATGAGCTATCAGAGGTTGCCAAGACAACGCCATTGACGAGACCACATTCATTTTTAGCCTACTTTTCACACTTTGCAAAAATGAGGAAAAAGTAGACTTATGAGATCGATCCGGGAAAATGTGTCTGTCTGTCTGTATGTCTGGCTGTGTGTGTGTGTGTGTGTGTGTGTGTGTGTACCCCCCACCCCCCTCCCTTATCAACTCCTAACGGCTGCAGCAATCGAAACCAAATTTAGTATGAGTAAAGATGAATACCGGAATATCTCAAGCCCATATTTGAAAAAGATGTCAGTGCTACCAACTGCTAAAAAAACGCATTAGAAATTTGAGCTCCATGTTGGATATCATGGAAGGCATACATGGGAGCAATTCCAAAATTGGCACACATGTAGATAATACTATTTCAGTTTAATTTCCAGGAGGCCATACATGACAGTGTTGCCAAAATAATTTTAAGCCTTCTGATAGGTCCAATTTTTAAATGCACATAACTTCTACACTATCAATTGGATTTCAACCAAATTATGTATGTAATATAAGCACATAAGCAGGTATGACTGAGCGTATTATTAAGAGCCACCAGGGCTGCCAACTGTTAATAATTGTTCTCTCTACTCTTTATCCAAATACCAATATATCAGAAAGTATGCAAGCCGACAGCTTTAAACTATGCACGCGTATATTACCTGACATTTTACATTAATTTGGAGTATCTTATATACGTCAGTTCTACCAACGTGATTCTAAGCCTGCTGATAGGACCAATTTTTAAATACATGTAACTTCTATACTGTCAGTTGGATTTCAACCAAATTTCATATGTGCTATGTATAATATAACAGATATGACTATAAGTATTCTTATGAGCAATTAGGGCTGCCAACTGTTAATAAATGGTGTCTATATTTTTTACCCTAATATCAATATATCAGAAAGTATGCAAACCAACAGGTCTATACTTTGCATACGTATAGCACCTGACATTCTAGATTAATTTGGAGTAATTAATATAAGTCAGTGATGCCAACATGATTCTATGCCTGATGATAGCTCCAATTTTAAAATACATATAACTTCTATACTAAAAAGTGGATTTCATCCAAAATTGGCACAAAAATATATCATAATATTTCCGATTATATCTGACCAGCATACGCATGACATTGTTGCCAACGTGCTTTTACGTGTGCTGATAGATCCAATGTATAACTCCATGTAACATCCTTTGGACTTCAACCACATTTTGTATTCTGTACCTTAGAGATGGAATTAAGAATATATTCAGTCACCAGGGCTGCCAACTGTATTGCTGTATTAGGCTACATTATGCCTAGTATACAGTATTTCGAACTAATTAAGACATTCCGATATTACCAACTTAATTTCGTCATTATTCTAGATAGGTTCTTATACTGTAGATTAATCATTGGCATGAATCTTAATTTTAAGAAAAGTAGGCTCTTTAGTTCTGCACGGAACTTCTTGTTCCATCTGACTATGTGGGAAGCGGCTAACTGGTAGCATGCTGAACTTCTATGCCCAAGGTCACTGGTTCAAAACCGGCCAAAGTCATCGGATTTTCTAAGTATTAAAATGATGAGTTCTGTGACTGCAGCATTTTACAAGACCCAGAACACCTGCTGATCTGCCCCTTGATGGAGGACATATGTTCAAAAGACGATCTTTTGGCTGCAAATGCTAATGCTATAACTGTTGCTACTTACTGGCAAAATCTAATTTGATTTGGACACGGAAAATAAGAGCGCTAAAAATCCCTCAGTATGCTTTCCTTCGGAGGGGAAGTTCCAACGTACATTGCAAGTTGCTGGTTGCGGTGGAATCTAGCAGCCAAGTTCACAGTAGGTGTCGTTGACGGTAGTATTTGGTACAAAATTAGGTACTACTACTTAAAATTGACCTTCTGCAGACCTTAACTGAATTAGAGACTAATACAGTCATCACAATTAACACCGTTTATCAGACAGACTATACACACACCCAATGTACACGGGGTTACATGACCACGTTGTCGCAGCCCCTAAACTGAGGAACCAACCAACATCTCTGCGGGAGATAAAATTTTGCGCGAAGAAGTAACAGACTGTTAGATAGTTACACATCAGTTCCAAACCTTGCATAAGGACATTGTGATCAAAAGTATTAAAATGAACCCCAAATATGACAAGAAAGTTACCATCCCCATAAGACAATAAAATGTTAAAAATATGCATAGAAAGACGAAAAAAAGGTTAATTAACCTCCAATTGTAAAATACATTCTCGCAATAAATGAGGTCTGATCCACCTACGAAAACCTGCATATTTCGCCTATTTTAGCCTATCCTCTAGTCTGCCCGGTGAAATCTACCTCCGCCTTCCGGCGTGCCGAGAGGACTTTTTTTGTTATAAGTTGACCAGGTTAGAAAATTTTGCTATTTTCATTTTGTTGGTTCTATTTATCCATGTTGTTTTTCTCTTAAGTTATGCATAATGATTTATCCAAGGTATTTAAATTGTAGAACTATGTTAATTTTTTGTTCATTTATGATAACTTCCTTTATGTCAAGAGGTTTCATTGGCATGATCTCAGTTATCTCAGAAGATATTTGCAATCCTATTTTAATGCAATTTTCTGGAGACTGATCTGAGCACTAACTTCTTCAATGTCAAGGGCTAAGAGAGATAAATCATCTGCAAACCCTCGGCAGTTTGTTCTTATTGAGGGTTTTGCTCCAATTTTGATTTTAGGTGGGTTTTCCTTTTGCCAAATTTTCACGATGTAATCGAGAGCCACACTGAAAAGTAGTGGGGATAATCCGTCACCTTGTCTAAGGGCCGTTTTTATTGGAAAAGCACTTGACATTTCTCCGATGAACTTGACCTTTGAAATTGTGTTGGTTAAAGTTAGTTCAATCGTTTTTGTTAATTTAGGATGCAGGCCATATGATCTGAGAATTTTTAAAAGAGTAGGTCTGTGTATACTATCATAAGCCTTTTTGAAATATATGAATGAAATAAACAGTTGTTTATTTCTGTATTTGTAATATTCCATTAATAGTTTCAGGCTGAGAATTTGGTCTGGACAACTTCTGTGTGGGTTAAATCCTGCTTGGTATTCTCCAAGTTGTGGTTCCAAAATGTTTTTTATCCTATTGTAAATTATGCGGAAGAAAATTTTGTAAGTGCAGTCCAGAAGGGTTATTCCCTTTTAATTGTCAGGATTAGTTTTATCTCCTTTCTTGTATAATAGATGAATTACACCAGAGGTCCAATATTCTGGGATTTTCTCTGTGATCCACATTTTGACTAGATGCTGATCTAGATTTATGATTGCTGGTTTCCCTGAGTTTTTCCAGATTTCTGCAAAGACTAAGTCTTCACTACATGCCTTATATTTTTTCCTTAATTGCTAGTTCTACCTCATTGATATTAGGCGGATCCATTAGATCTGGGGGGAGGGGAGGTTAAAATGGGTGTGTCGGTATTTACTTCCAACGTCTCCAGTAAGTCATCGCAATTTAAAAGTTTGTTGAATGTCTCTGCGAGGATCTCTGCATTTTCTTGATTACTATGAGCCCACCTTCCAGATTCATCCCTCAACATCAATATTTTTTAAGGTATTTGCCAAAGGTTTTATAATAATCTCGTGATTATCATAATAATCTCGTGATTATCTACTGTATATGTGTGCCAATTTTGGAATAGCTCCCATGCATACCTTCCAAGCTATCCAACATGGAGCTCAAATTTCAATTGCGGTTTTTCATCAGTTGGTAGCACTCGCATCATTTTCAAATATGGCCTTCAGATATTCAAGTATAAATCTTTACTCACACCAAATTTGATTTCGATTGCTGCAGCAATTTAGGAGTTAATAGGGGGGGGGGAGACAGACAGACAGACAGACAGACACATATTTGTCCAGTTCGATCTCATATGTCTACTTTTTCCTCATTTTTAGCCTATTTTCAATTTTGAAAAAATAGGCTTATGAGATCACTTTTTGCCCGTGTGTCTGTGTGTGCGTGTGCGTGTGTGTGTGTCCCCCTAATAATTTCTAAACGGCTGGAGCGATTTCAATGAAACTCGGTAGGTTCATAGCACTATTCCGGGTGACCCCGACCGTGCCCTTCAAATTTTGTTATGTCTCACCAATCCAACATGGCGGCTATGCGAAATATTTCACCAGCATTCAATATCTCCGAACCTATTCCTGATATCACCCTGGAATTTATTACGGTGATAAAGGGAACTACTAGAAGTTCACCTATGTGACTTTTGAAAAACTGGTAACTACAAAACCAACATGGCGGCCACGCGAATTTACGACATTTAAATAGACGTTTCTCGCGATTTAACCAACCAAACACAATAAAACTTGGTACAGTATATGTTTATACACATTGCAATGCACCGACATCTAAGTTCGCTCAATTGTTTACATAACCAAAAGATGGCGGTTGTGCGAAATATTTCACCGGCATTCTATATCTCTGAAACTATTAGCGGTATCACCTTGAAATTTTGTACGGAGATAAAGGGCACTACTGGAAGTTCATGTATAGGACTTTCAAAAACCGGTTAACTAAAAAACGAACATGGCGGCCAAGCGAATTTGAAAATTTTCAATAGACCTTTCTCGCGATTTAATGTTCCAAACGCAATGAAATCTGGTACAGGAAATATTTATACACATTGTAATGCACTGGTATCTAATTTAGTTCAATTGTTTACATAACCTCAAGATGGCGGCTGTGCGAATTTTAAAATTAATTTTTTATATCTTGTGTCGTAATCATGCAATCGAAGTGAAAGTTTGAATAATGAACCTTCGCAATAATTTTCCTTTATTGGTACATGACTCTATGGCCTATACATTTAACAATCCAACATGGCGACCATTCGAAATATTTAGACGGCTCTGAATATCTACGAATCTATTATAGCAATCATACTGATTCTTTTTATGTTCATAGGGGCTATGAACTTAAGTTTACCTATAGGACTTTAAATAACCTGGTGATCACAAATCCAACATGGCGGCGACGCGAAGTATAAATATTCACATGAACGTTTCTCGCAATTTAACCATCCGAGTGCAGTGACACTTGGTACAGTAAATCCTTATACGAATGTTAAACCACTGGCATCTAATTTATTTCAATTGTTTCTATAACCACCAGATGGCAGCTGTGCGAAATTTTAAAATCTCCTTGCTACTTTATGCGTCCTAATCTTGCGATTGAAGTTTGAACGCTTCGCTTACACAATAATCTTCATGTAACAGTACATAACTCTAGAACCTACATATTTAAAATCCAACATGGCGACCATCCGAAATATTTAGTCGGTTCTCAATATCTACGAATCTATTACAGCAATCAAACTGAAATTTTGTATGTTGACAGTGGCAGTTAACATAAGTAGGATATATGAAAATAGGCTGTATAGTTCTTCACGGAACTACTTGTTGCAAAATGTGAAAAGTGGGCTAAAAACGTATTGCCACTCCCAATTTCATTATTGTCAATCAATGTGCTATATAACATTTTCGAAATATCGTGGGCTATAAAATTGATACAATTCGTAACACCACGTGCAGTGATAGTACTAAGCGACAACCAGGAATGTCCGACAAATCTACAGAATGAGTGCTAAATTATTGGGAGGGGAAATGGAAGCAATATCACCCGGGCCAAAGGGCACGACACCAGCATAACAGCACGTCTGTTTGAGAGTACAGTAAACACCGTGTCATTATTTTAATCCATTTATGCTTGGACCAATTTACACTAGGAATTGTATAATTAATTCACAACTCTTTCAAGTGCCGTAGTAATTGTTTTCAATTCCACAACTTAGCGTAGGCGTAGTTAGATTTTTGATACCATCTCGTGCGACGCTAACGAGTGCATATTTTTAATGCAGCGAGACAGTAATGTAATACTGTGAAATGTGAGGAGGAATTTAGGACGCATGTTGAATATTCAGGAAGAGATGTCTGGCGACTAACTGTGAATATAAAAGACGATGAAACATAATTGCGATTATTTTTGAGAAGAGGTGATGGAACAACAAGTGACATGAATGCAGAATGTAATAGATGATTATTACTAAATCTATGTTAAACTTTATGAAGAGCAGGTTAATGTTTGAGAGCAATTTAATAGTTCACGCTTAAATGGTCGGTCAGGTAAAGAGCTGATTGACATAGAAAGAGTGGATTATGTCTAGTAATGATAAAGTGTCGAATTACATGGTAAATCTTATATCTTATCTTATATATACTGTATATCAAAAAGGATGTTCGTTTGTTCGTCTTTTATGCGTTCATAAACCATTCATCCGATTGCGATCAAATTTTGGTGAGTTGTTGTGCACACTTCCGAAATCATTATAGGCATAGTTAATCCATTGTGCAATAGACAGCGCACGAGCAGTTTAAACAAATGCGTGTTGGCGATGCGTTCATATACAATTCATCCGATTGCGATCAAATTTTGGTGAGTTGTTGTGAACAGTCCCGGAAAAGTTATATGCGTAGTAAATCCAATTTACAATAGATGGCGCGCGAGTAGCTTCAACAAAATGGCGTGCGTTTGTTTCAAGAAAGTCCCACATGCGTTCATATACCATTCATCCCATTGCGATGAAACTTGGGTGAGATGTTCTGTACACTTCAGGTAATGTTTCTGGCTTAGTAAATCCACTTAGCAATGGGTAGCGCATGAGTAGATTCAACAAATGAGCGAAGACGGGCGAAGCGTTTCAACAAAGTCATGTATGCGTTCACATACCATTCGTCCGATAGCGATGAAACTTGGGTGAGAGGTTGTGTACCCTACAGGCAAGGTTTCTGGCTTAGTAAATCCATGTTATAATAGGTAGCAGACGAGTAGATTCAACAAATCAGCGACGACGCGCGAAACGTTTCAACAAAGTCCCGTATGCGTTCATATACTATTCGTCTGATATCGATGAAACTTCGGTGAGATGTTGTGTACACTTCAGGGAAGGTTTCTGGCTTAGTAAATCCACTTAACAATAGGTAGCGCAAGAGTAGATTCAACAAATGAGCGACGACGCGCGAAGCGTTTCAACCAAGTCCCGTATGCGTTCATATACTATTCGTCTGATATCGATGAAACTTGGGTGAGATGTTGTGTACACTTCAGGGAAGGTTTCCGGCTTAGTAAATCCACTTTACAATAGGTATCGCACAAGTAGATTAAACAAATGAGCGAAGACGCGCGAAGTGTTTCAACATAGTCCCGTATGCGTTCATATAACATTCGTCCGATAGCGACTAAACTTGGGGTGAGTTGTTGTGTACCCTCCAGTGAAAGTTTCAGGCTTAGTACATCCATTTTGCAATAGGTAGCGCACAAGTAGATACAACAAATGAGCGAAGACGCGCGAAGCGTTTCAACAAAGTCCCGTATGCGTTCATATACCATTCATCCGATTGCTATGAAACTTTGGTGAAATGTTGTACACACTCCAGGAAAGGTTTCTGACTTAGTAAATCCTTTTTACAATAGGTAACGCACGAATAGATTCAACAAATGAGTAACGGCGCGCGTATCGTTTAAAAAAATCGTATGCGTTCATATACCATTCATGCGATTGCAATGGTATTTGGTGAATTGTTGTTTCCACTCCCGCGAAGATTTCTGATTTAGTAAATCCATTTTACAATTGGTAGCGCACGAGTAGATTCAACTAAAGAGCGACAGCGCATGAATCGTTTCAACCAAGTCCCGTATGCGTCCATATATCAATCATCCGATTGTGATAAAACTTTGGTGAGTTGAGTACAGTCCTGCGAAGGTGTAAGAATTAGAAAATCCGTTTTTCAATGGGTGGCGCATGAGTAGATTCAACAAATGAGTAACAGCGCGCGAATCGTTTAAACAAAATCCCGTTTGCGTTCATATGCCATTCATCCGATTGCGATGAAACTTTGATGAGTTGTTGTGTTCACGCCAGGGAAGGTTTTCGAATTATTAAATCCTTTTTACAATAGGTAGCGTACGAGTATATTCAACAAATGGATGACGGCGCTCGAATAGTTTCAACAAAGTCCCGTATGCGTTCATATGCTATTCATTTCATTGCGATGAAACTTTGTTGAGTTGTTGAGCACGCTCCAATGATTTGTTTTGAGATAGTAAATCAATTTTACAATAGTTTAGAGGTGGTTAACGGAAAAAGAAATATATATATTGGGAATCCAAAAGCACTTCAACAAACAAAGCTACAAGGCCAACACTTTCTTTGATTGGCATTGCAACGCATGCCGGGTACAGCTAGTGCTTCTATAAAATGTTACGTCATGATGGCTGATTCCATGATAGATGAATAATGAGACTAGCGCTTAGAGACAGACCAGCGGGGCTAACGAAGCGACCCGAATACTCACGACCGCAACCGATCATCCAATCCCCTTGAGACAGACCAGCGCAGCGGGGCAATAAGAACGTGCCCGAATATTCACAACCTAGACCGGTCATTAGGACTAGGATTTCCCTTTGCTTATACATAACTAAAATGATAAATGTTCATGAATTAGAACATTAGCTATCATACAATTCTATATTATTGTTACATATTTGATCATAATGACATTTGTTTTTTATATTTTTAATTTTAATGTAAAATTACATGTTCTGTGTTTTTATCTTACATATTTGATCAAGATGACATGTTATTAAACATAATTTTATTTTATTTATTTAAAATTACATAATCTGTCTCTTACTGTAAAAAGAAAGTATTTTTTCGCAAGTGAAATAAACGGTAATTCAAAACAATATTTGTTCACAAGAAACTGATCTGTCTAGAGGGGGATGGATGATCGGTTGCGGTCGTGAGTATTCGGGTTGCTTCGTTAGCCCCGCTGGTCTGTCTCTAACAAGGGGAGGATACGATGAATGGGTCACCGATTTGAACTATCTTTAGTACACGTGTAGGGCATGACCAGACGTATACCAGGTGCAAGTAGTAAGGTGCGCTTCTCAGCCGTTTCCGAGAAATTAATTAATTGCAATTGCAGTGCGCCGTCCATGTGCGTTGTACGCTAGCAAGAAGCCAAGGAGCGCGTGGTGCAGCGGTAAGAGCCCTGCTTCGTAAGCGCGGGATCACTGGAGAGAATACCACCAGTGAGCTTTTTTTTTTGTTAACATAGGCAATTCGTACAATTGTAGGTGTCGTGAATAATGTTCATTTTGCAGTCAATTGTAATAACGCGTTATGTGAGCGGGAAAAGGGAGTCGGAATACATCGTACAGGAGATTGATGAAAGAATACCTTTATTCACAGTATTTGCTGTTAGTACAACTGCCCACCGTTATCGATAGTTTGTGTGCAGGTGACCTCGCCAGGTCCGAACACTTTCCAACCATTACCCATAGCTGAGACATTACTTGCGGGGTACGGAGTGGTCTGATGGTTCACTGACGAACAATGATGATGATGATGATGATGATGATAATTGCTGTTTTAAGGGGCCTAACGTCTAGGTTATAATGTACAATTAACGGAACAGACTGGGCCTTCAGTGTATAAACGTATACATATAATAGAATATACCTGACCATGTAAAATACCAATGTATTTGCAATGCCCCAACTGTACATTATGTAATGTCACAGACGTTCACCCCCATACGATGATTTCAGAATCCCGTTTCCCGCTCACAAAGCATGTTATTAAAATTGACTGCAAAATGAACATTATTCACGACACCTACAGTTGTACGAATTGCCTATGTTTAAAAAACAAACAAAAAAGGCTCACCGGTGGGGTTCGATCCAGTGATCCCACGCTTACGAAACAGGGCTCTTGCCGCTGAACCACGCGCTCCTTGGCTTCGTGTTAACGTACAGCGCATATGAATGCCGTACAGCAATTACGAATAATTTATAATTAATTTCTCGGAAACGGCTGAGAAGCGCACGTTACTACTTGCACCTTGTATACGCCTAGTCATGCCCTACAAGTATACTAAAGATGGTTCAAATCGGTGACCTATGCATCGTATCCTCCCCTTATAAGTGCTAATCATTTGAGGGGCTTGGACATCGTGGTCATTTAGCCACGCGGACTTGGGTGTGAGTGTAATTTGTCTCATAACCCATGTTATTGCGCTGATTGTAGTAGTGTGTGTATTTGTAATTCAGATGAAGATTGGGAAGAATGTGGCCGTGGGTTTAAGTTAAGAACCATCCCGGCATTTGCTTGAAATACAAGTGGAAAGCAGTATGGCTGAGGTGGGAATCGAACCTACCTCTTCTCAGTTGTGCCTCACGAGGCTGAGTGCACCCCGATCCTGCCCTCTGACTGAGATTAAATTTCTTGGTAGAGCCGAGAATTGAACCCGGACCTCCGCTAACCGCAGTGTTGTACATGTTGATCAACTTCCCCATGTATTTGGGTGTGTATTGAATTAACCCGTGTTTCTGTGATAAGTGTATTTATTATGCCCTGGCACTTGGAATATGGTACCATCCACCCAATATCATCTTAGCCAACACACCAGAGGATTTGGGATGGATTCTGGCTTGAGGAAAGAATTCATGATGAGAATTAATAAATGTAAAACAAAAATATTGGAATGCAGCCGAAATAAATCAGAAACCCCAATGGATGTAGAATTGGCAGTGGGAAAGATAAAGGAAGTAGGATACTTCTGTTACTTAGGAAGCAAAATAACCAGTGATGGACCAAGCAAAGAGTATAAAAAAGTAGGTTGGCTCAGACAAAGAATGCATTTCTACAGAAAAGGAATCTGTTGACATCGAATATAGATTTAGGTATTAGGAAGTCATTTTTGAAAGCCTTTGTCTGGAGCGTGGCGCTAAATGGAAGTGAAACTAGGACTGATGGACCAGCAGAAATTATGAGAATTGAAGGGTTTGAAATGTGGTGTTACAGGAGAATGATAAAGCTCTGATGGGTAGATACGGTAACAAATGAAGAGGTATTAAGAGGAGAGATGTTTCTGGCGACTGCTAACGAAGAGAAGAGGTAGGTTGGTAGCAGTGGTGAAGCTGGGTATTCTAAAGCTCATATCTTATAGTGTTTCGTATATAAACTCCAGTTGTCGTGTTTTTCGCTCAGCAAAGATATGAATGATGCGCTCTTTGAAGATGTCATCCCTGGCACGCTCTTAAACCCTTATCAATAGTCAGAGTACTCAAAGTGCTCAGTCTAGAATCTGACATGTAGTTCCTTAAAATGTCGTAACTCTCTTCAATGAACTCATACTTCATTGACTCGAAGCAGGAGAAAGAGAAAAGGTAAGAATCAGTCTTAAGAGGCGCACTGTTTCTTGATATATTTTCTCTAGGCCGTTGTTCAAAAATATTATCTTCATAGGGCAACGAACAAAATTGTATTGATTTTAAATACACTATTAAATCACTTCACTGTTCCGTGTATGAAAACCCACAAACGAACATGCACGCGCTGAGATATCACCCGCCTCACGAATACACTGATTGGAGCCTACTGTCGACCAAAGTACAGTATTATGTGCACTCGAGTTTGAAGGTCGTTTGTGAAGTAACCAATAGGCATGCATTGAATTCAATAAAATCATCATTTTCGACGTTCTGTTTTACGTTAGCTCATGTAAGTTTGGTATTTTAAAATTATATTTTAATATTTTTATTGCAGTTGAAACACAAACAGTGCCCGTTTTAAAGCGTGTTTCAACCATGCGTCACATTTAAGAATTATTATCTCAAAAATCCGTCATCTCAGAGGATCTAAATTTTAACACAATATACATTGGAATATTTTATAACTGGTTTATTAATTTCAATATTTTGTATGTCCAAGAAACAAAGTTGTTATCTGTTTTCTAAGGTAACTTTTTCTCGGCTCGGGTGGTTGGAAAATGTAGTTTTTGGTCGCGTTGTAATCCTTATACATCAAGAGTTTATGCTGTATGACTGTGAAATACATAAATTAATTCACTTATTTTATATCGGTTTGTATTTGTACGTGAAAATATGGCATGGTTCCGCAGCTAGCCGATACGGCGAAATCTCTACAGCGTTGTCGAGATGAGCCCATCACTTCCGATTGAGGCGCGCCATGACGCGTTAAGGGCTCAGTCTCGGCAACGCTGTACAGCTTTCGCCGTATCGGCTAGCTGCGGAACCATGACTTATTTTCCCGTACAAATATAAACCGATATAAAATAATGGAATTAATTTACGTATTTCACAGTCATACAGCATAACCTTTTGATGTATAAGGATTACAACGCGACCAAAAACTACATTTTCCAACCACCCCGAGCCGAGAAACACTTACCTTACAAAAATGATAACAACTTTGTTTCTTTGACACATAAAATTTTGAAATTAATAAACTAGTTATACAACATTCCAATGTATATTGGGTTAAAATTTGGATTCGCTGTGATGACGGGTTTCTGAGATAATAATTCTTCAATGTGACGCATGGTTGAAACACGTTTAAAAACGGGCACTATTTGTGTTTCAACTGCGATAAAAATATTAAAATATAAATTAAAAATTCCAAACCTTAAAATAGAACGATAAAAATGATGATGTTATTGAATTCAATGTAGGCCTATTGGTTACTTCACAAACGACCTTCAAACTCGAGTGCACATAATATTTTGGTCGACAGTAGGCTCTCTGCTGACGCATTCAGCTATCGACCTTCCACTTGACGCATGCACCATTGCCTTCTCTACCCACGGAGACTTGAGCCTGTTTCCAATTAGACTCACTGACTGTTCAGACCCGCGCTGGGAAGATGCTTACAGAGAATAATACCGAAGACAGAGATTTAATATGCCTATGTCAATGAAAATTTGAATGTGGATATTCCTTGAGAATGAGATGGGTAATCTAAGTCTCACTCCAACTTCGCCACTGAGGTAGACATATATTAAGACTCCGAGGAATATCAACTTAGTTATGGAAGGAAGGGTCGAGGATAAGAACTGTAGGGGTAGACCAAGGTGTCCCACTTCGCTCAACTCGACCTAAGTTTATTACATTTTACTGCCCAAGATCTACAACTAAACAGCATAAACATTCCCCAATAATAAGTGTCATTCAACCTTGACTTAGCTTGCCACGGTGGGTGAGTGTCAGTTGGTCACTAGTCGTGGCCGAGTGAGGTGCGTGTGTGCGCACTGTGTGACCGCATTGGAAGAGTGTACGTTTCCTAATACCGGTGCTTCCGATAGTTCCACGGGTGTACTGACCTTCCGTGTGTCATTCGGACAATACTTTTTCAAGTAGTGTTCCAGACAGCACAACAAAACCAGAAACCCAGAAAACTCCGCTGAAAATCATGCCCGGATACCAGAGGAAAAACACCGTACGCTGTCAATGGGACAGGCAGAGTTCTCGCCCCACACCAGGAGAAATTCACCGCTGGATTAGCGATACCCTCCGGTTGACTGTCGACCAAGTAGAAGCCATCCAGTTAAATGCGCAAGAAAGAACCATGTACATCAAGGTAATCAGCATATCTACTTATCAGAAATTGCTAAATACTTTTGCAGCTCCTATTAAATTTCAGTATGACTCAGGCGAAATGACAAATGTTAAGCTCTCCACAGCGGATTCAAATTTTACCACAGTGCGTATATTTAATGTCCCACTCGAAGTTCCCCCTGAAATTTTAAAATCCGTCCTGTCAAAATATGGCACTGTGAGTGACGTCAGGAAAGATCAATGGTCTTCTGCTTATCAGTTCCCGGTGTACTATGGAAATCAAACAAGATATCCCCTCCACTGAGACTTTTGGTGGCCATTCTGGCTATATATCGTATAATGGACAGAAACAGACCTGTTTAATTTGCAATGCTAACACACATCTACGTATCAACTGCCCAAAGAAAATGATTCACCTCGGTATAACTCCTACACAACAACGACGTGTCCAATAATCGGATGGTTTGACACAGCAAACGTCACATGAAAACATGCTTATTGATCAGTCAGCTGGGACAACAGCAGAAGTGGCCTCGGACACACATGACGCAGAACTGGTACCTTGCACTGACCAGATCAGCGAGCCACAGAGTTCCCCTGTGCTATCGGCAACCTGTATAGCAGCCTTAGAACCAACTCTGCCGTCAGTACAGGCTGCCACAGAAATTTTGTCTTCACTGCCCCCACCTTCTCTGGTACCTACCGACTCACTTAAGCAGGTTGATCGGGGATCTGAGAAAGTATCTAAGAAGATTAAAACAAATGCCTCGATTACCGTACCAGCCCCGAAGAATCAAACTGGTTCTACAAACGTTCCCGCAGCTGTGAAAAAGAAACAAAATCATCCTTCTACGTCATCTAGGGACCCACGAACGCTCTCAAACGCTGACAGCCGGCCTATGAATGGCAGTCATAAGGAACTATCTCAACCTAATTTGACATAGTGCACCAGTATATTTCTCACCCGTGTCTTTTTTTTTTCTCGAGTCCACCTTCCAGTATGTCTAGCACAGCTTTTATACCTCTCTTAATGGCGCAATTTCTCACTGTGGCCACTGTGAATATCAATGTAATAGAATGTCCTCTGAAATTTCAAATGTTGGAGAGATTCCTTCGAGATGCAGACATTGACATTGCCTTCATTCAAGAAGTTGCTATACCCTGTTTGCCCATATCTGCCTTCTACAAACAATACATCAATACCGGTACTACGAATAGAGGGACCGGATTCCTCATAAGACATGATATCCCACTCGAAGTTGTGCTATGTCACCCATCAGGACGCATAATATCTGGACACATAAACAATACCACCCTGATAAATGTATATGCCCCATCCGGGTCCAATAAACGTGTGGAACGGAAAATGTTCTTTCAACAGAGTATACTGCCTCATCTGCACGACGTTAAGGAAAAACTTATTCTTGCAGGGGATTTCAATTGTATTCAACGCCCAGAGGATTCCACTAGTCCATACCAAGGTGTCAACCCGGCTCTCAGGTCCCTCCTTACCTCCCTACACCTCATTGATGCTGTGGATAGTTTAAGGGTGCCCCTGCCCCATTACACCTGTATAAGTCACAACTCCTCATCACGAATTGACCGCATCTGCTTTTCCCAGGAACTTATCCAGCCTGGACGATATGAAGTGATACCTGCCAGTTTCACTAACCATCATGCAGTCGTATGTACAATCTCTTACCCCCATCCCATATTTCACATAGGAAGAGATTATTGGAAACTGAATTGCTCGCTGTTACTGGAGGAGGAATGCCAAGATATTTTCAGACAACACTGGACTCGATGGGTCCAACAAAAATGCAACTTTCGCGACTGTGCAGACTGGTGGGATATTTTAGTTAAACCAGGGATCCGCCGCGTCTTTAAGAACATATCCTACCAACGAGGTCGGGAAAGACGGGATACAGTTGAATTTTACTATCGAGTTCTTCGCCAGCTCCAGCAAAGATCTGATGCTGGGGAGCGTATGTATGACCAGATTCGGGAAGTTAAAACCAAGCTCCTGTCTCTACAGCAACGAACGCTCGCTCACATAAACGTGGCCTTAAAAGATCGTACAGTGCTCCCGGACGAAAGTGCAAGTGTATACCATATCGCCAAAGGACAACGTGAGCGGCAACGTAAATATATCCACCGCCTCCGCACCAGTACTGGAAGTGTCGTCACCTCCCCTGACGCTATACGTAGTGAAATATCATTATTTTATCAACGGTTCTACGCTAAGACTCCAATTGATCCACAGCAGGTGACCCTATTGCTTTCATCTTGCAGTATCCAACTATCTCCGGACAACAAAACTCTGCTCAGCGCGGATATTACGGATGAAGAGATTCACTCTGTGGTTAAGCACCTCCCAATTAACCGCTCACCTGGCATTGATGAACTGCCATATGAACTGTATAAACGCTTCTGGCCTCTCATTGGCAAAGAATTTTGTCACGTCTTGCGTACCATTCTCCAACGTCGTGCTCTTTGTCAATCATATCACGAGGGTACCATAGTCCTCATACCAAAAACATCCTCTCCCATGGCAGTTGGTGACTTCCGACCAGTTACTCTGCTCTGCAGTGATTATAAAGTCCTTACCAAAGTACTTGCATACCGATTGAAGACTGTTCTACATGATATCATTGGTGATGAACAATGTTGCAGTATTCCTGGAAGAACTCTGTTAACAAACTTAGCGATACTACGGGACCTACACCTAAAAGCCGAAATGCTCCCCACTGAGCCAATGAGTTTTCTCACCTTAGATCTTGATAAAGCTTTCGACCGCATCAGTCATGAATACTTGTACATGGTCTTGCAACACTTTGAATTTCCTGCAATCCTTATTGACTACATTCGTATGATAAATTGTAATGCTACGTCTCGAGTGCTCGTCAACGGTTTTCTTTCCCCTCTGATTCCAATACAACGATCAGTTAGGCAAGGATGTCCCCTTTCCATGCTACTTTTTGTCATTGGCCTTGAACCGTTCATTCGGACTACCCAGGTGAAGCTACAGGGTTACAAACTGTCCACACATGTTTTTGGCATGTGCGCCTATGCTGATGACGTATCAATATTGATCCGCAATAATGAAGACATCTCCCACATCGATAGCGTCCTTCAGCTCAACCATATCGCCTCGGGAGCACAATCGAACCCCCAGAAAACTGCTTTGCTTCCACTCAATACTAACTCAGTGATTACCCAACAGCCCTGGTTCCGGATAGTAAATGAGGTGAAAATTCTTGGCATTACCTGGAAGCAATCGCTTCTGGACACAGTGCAAGCAAACTGGACTAAGGTCATTGCCAAAGTTAGGGGAGTGCTGATCCAATTTGGTCAAAGAAACCTCAATATAGTGCAACGGGTCATGGTCCTCAACGTGTTTGCGCTCTCTAAAATATGATATGTAGCACAACTTTTCCCACTTCCCAAAATGTTTGAGAGCCAATTGTCAAAATATACAGGTTGGTTTATATGGCAAGGATTTTTGTTCCGAGTACAACGGGAACAGTTGTATCTCCCATCCCGGCAAGGCGGGCTAGGGCTAACAGCTCATGGCATGAAATGCCGTGCACTCCTCTGCAAGAACGATATCACCATCCTTTCCCAACATGACACTTTTACGAAAGCGCTATACAAAGGTATTCGAAACACAGCCCGTGGTTGTGATAGAGCTTTGCCGAAGGTATTTAGGGACCATCAACAGCACCTTCTGGAAACTGTTCGCCAAATGCCTTCAGGGACTGTTCCAACGACGAAAAGTATTTATAACATGTTGCGGCAAGTGGTACACTCCAAACCGCGAATCGAGGCCACCACCCTCTACGTCCATTGGCCCACTGTTTGGAAAAATTTTGGGGCTATGACCATTTCTTCTGCTGTACACTCCCAGGTTTTTATCTTCCTCAACGATCTCATCCCAACGGCTCTACGGCGACATACCATCCGTCTTGAAGCTTACCCATGGTGTACTATATGTGGTCAAACTGATACGGCGATACACCGCTTCACATCATGCACGCGAGTTGCCTCCACGTGGCGGTGGTGTAAGGGAAAAGTATGTCAACTATTAAATGTGCCCACGGATGACCTTGATGACAGGAAGTTGATTCGTTTGTCGGTGACCGCCTTCCCCCAAATTAAACAGACTGCCATTGTGTGGATAATGGGCCAATATGTACACTTCGTGATGGACAATGATCAACATTTCTCGTTCCTGGATATCAGGTATCACCTGCAGAAAGTGCGTTGGAAGCTTAGTGAAAGTGGACAATTGTAGGATAAATATGGACACTATCTGGATTTTCTTGTGATGTAATAGTATGGTATTTATCATATCTGAAAATTCTGTAATTCTGTAGAGAGCTAAAAAAAAAAAGTGGATAGCGTGTCGGTCTACTAACCCCAAGATTGCAGGTTCACTCCTGGCCGAGGTAAGTAATTTTTGAAAGGCGGCAAAAATACGTCACGCATGTCATACGATGTTGGCATGTCAAAGAACGCATTTGAATTCAGTAGGCCATGTTCATAATGGCAAAATTAATCTCGGGAGTTTCCGCCAACACAAAGTTCCTCATTTCTCTACTAGAAAGCGCTATAGCTTAGATATATAACCTCCTTGACTTTCATAGTGATTCAAGCAACAACGAAATTCGACATGCAAGCTAGCCTCTGGTTGTCAAATTACAAAGCTTGCACCCGGCACCCGAGGCCATACGATATTATTATTATTATTATTATTATTAACCTTGACTTATTCAGTTCCTGTGTTTCTGTCTGCTGTGAGATCACATGAACTCTACCTACCAATTCCCTGCACACTATTTAGTATTTAGTTTTAGTTTAGTTCTGATATGTCAGAAGAACAAAGTCTATCTGTACACAACACTGGTGAGGCCAGCACTTTAATACGGTTGCGAAACTTGGGCGACATCAGCAACGACAGAAGATTCAATATGTGCGTTTGAATGAAAGGTACTTCGAAAGATCTAAGGACCCGTCTACAATTACATGGAAGGTAAATGGGAGAGAAGAAAGAAAGAAAGAAAGAAAGAAAGAAAGAAAGAAGACCTGTACCAGAGATTTGGGAAGCCACACATTGGACGAATATTGGGACAGAGGCGACTACAATGGTTTGGCCACATCTTACGAGCGGACGGATCCCTTCCTAAGAGAGTCATCCAATCTCAACCTACGGGAAAACGCCCGAGAACACGATGGAAGGATCGAGTGACGACGATCCTTCAAGAAGTGGAACCGACAGCCGTGGAGGATGAGGCTAGAGACCGGAAAAGATGGAGTGCCATCTGCAACAAATACCTCCTCTCATGATTGACTGACTTTCCTTTTATTGGATTTTTTTCTGTTTGTATTTTTTTTTCTTTGTAATATTCTTTGGTTCTGAAATGTTTGCAATATTTTTATTTTCCTATCATCCTTCTGCTGTAGGCCTCAAAGGCCTGTTAATACAATAAATGGTGATGATGATGATGATGATGATGATGATGATGATGATGATGATGATTTAGATGCAGAATTAGATTGCAATCTCAAAATTATGCCTCTCGATTATTTTATAATTTTATAGAATTGTGTAACCAAATGCACCTGTGTTTCTTTTTATTAGGCATATGCCTGTTAGAAACATGATAAATCCAAATAAATAATAAAGAGATTTTCTCGGATGTAGAGATGAAACGATTAGCTCAGGACACGGAGCTGCATTAAACCAGAAACAACGAAGTCGTCAGACTTTTTAAGAGCGTTAAAATCCCTCATTATGCCTTCTTTCGGAGGGGAAGTAAAGCCGGCGGTCCCATGTCTGTACTGGATGGAATGTCGCTGCAGCCTGTATACATAACAAAGTGGAAGGAATATGGACAAGAGTTAGAACTGTGCGATCAAAGAGCTTGTTAAATCCCTTCAGTCTGTGCATGAGATGTTTTCATAATTGGAGTTAATTTGAAGACTTCTTTTACAAAGCAATTTCGCAAGCATTACTGTACCAAAGTTTGTGTTCAACTCAAGAACATGTTCTGTTTATTACAAAGAGAACATCCAAGCTTGGGTAAAGTTTTCAGCACCACGAGCAACAGACAAGTTGAAGGGTTCAGTTTTCAATACAAGGGGCGACTCGTAAGTCATGGCAATTACTTCTTTATTTCCCAAAAAACGTGCCACAACACGAAATGTATTTATTTATTTATTTATTGTGTTTTGAGTGGCACATATTGTGTTATTAATTTAGCATGTAGAAACATTAAAACATTTGCAAGTCAATTACCCTACATTAGAGTTTGCACACTCAAAAAAACAAATTTACCTTTCGGTGGGGTAGTTGGTAACATGCTGAGCTTCAATGCCCAAGATCGCGGGTTCAAACCCGGCTGAAGTCGTCAGACTTTTTAAGAGCGTTAAAATCCCTCATTATGCCTTCTTTCGGAGGGGAAGTAAAGCCGGCGGTCCCATGTCATAGATTTATGGAATGATAAAGAACCTTCCACTAATTACACCTGGGGCAGATGACCTCGTAGTTCCGCCCCTTAAAACAACAATAACTAACTAATTACACCTGTGTGAAGCTAAAATATAGGTTAGATATGACTAACACTCTTAGGTTCCAACGTTCGTCGCCAGGAGCCGAATTCGGTGGTACTAGTTCAGAACTAGTTGGTCGTTGACGGTGGCGTTTGGTAGCAAAAGTTGGAACTACTTGAAAATCGAATCTTTGCAGTCCTTACTCGAATTAAAAACAGATAACATACACTAATACAATCATCACAATTACCACCGGTTATCAGACAGATTCTACACTTATCCAAAGTACACGGGGCTACATGACCGCGTTGTCGTAGCCCCTAAACTGAGGAAGCAAGCAAAATTTCAATATCGAAACACAATCGCTCACATAAATCAGTCAGCAGAACTAATCAGATGGTCAAGACATTGACTGGTAGGGAATCTCACAGTCTTGAACCCGTGACCACAAAGCAGGAAGATTTGTGCAGGTAGGATCCAGAAAGCGTATTGTTACTATTGAAACATGAAAGCAGCTTAAGTTTATGTACAGTGGTGTTTTTTGTTTGGGTCAGTAACCTGTATATTACAATTTGGATATGACAGATCCTGCGTCATCCGGGTTTGAAGCATTTGATTCACTCTACGCATTGGAAAGTATTTTTCATGACCGTCGTTATGCTGCCTCCTCATACATGAATCTGTGGAAGAGGACAAGGTCAACATTTTGAAATCACTCTTTTATTCTCGAACTAGCTGTTTAACAGCATTTGTCTATGCGTCACTTCTTGACGAGTGTTGATGGTCAACATCCTACGTTGCCATTGATGGGGAAGATGGCCAATATGTTATCTTAATACACCTTGGTTACGTCCATTACGCACCGCTGTGCTCATCTCAGACCCCACCTGGCGAGAACATTACGAAGATCATGTGACATGCTTTCCAAAATAGTTGGTTTCTTGTTTTGGCTAATTGGCGGGATATAAAAACTAGTTTCCATGACTTATGTGGTTGTCTGAACAGCATGAACGCATTCCACTACTTCAGATAAGTATCAACACAGCAGCAGTGGAAAAACAATATTTATGTTCGACCCTCACTATTATGTGTCTGGAAACTGTATCATAATGATGGTCATTATAACACTGTTTTTCATTATGATACAGTTTCTCCAGCCAATCAGAGCTCGTTCATTGACCAATTAGGTAACGATACCTTCACGCATGCGCTCAAAATCCAACATGTCGGGCATAAACACAACATCGAACTATAATAAATTACCGACATGGAATACGCACCGTCCATATGTTCACGTAAATAAACCGGCGAATAAGAGACAAGGAATAGCACTGTACCTTAATATCACCAACGCTAATTTCCACACAGCTCATAGCCTTCAAACGACTCCGGTGACAATATTACTGAGGGACAGCAGATGTAAACATATGGCCTGCATTTGGCATTGCAAGCACACAGAGCGCATTAGTCGGTCGTTCAGAGATCTTGAAAGACAGAGATATACCCAGCGCTCGCTCTTCGGTCACAAAATTCAAGTGGCTGACTCTCAACAGATATTTTTGAATATTTATGTTAAAACATATAATAAAGTTATAATTATCGTCGAACATAAACAGTCGTATGCAACTCGCCTATAATGGTAATTAAGACACTCGTATGGAAATTATAAAACTCGCATACGCTCGTTTTATAAAAAATACTCGTGTCTTAATTATAGCCATTATAGGCTCGTTGCATAATGTACTATTATGTTTGATTTATTTATTTATTTGTCGTATGGCTTTTAGTGCCGGGAGTGTCCGAGGACATGTTCGGCTCGCCTATAAGTCTGTAGCTGCTTCCAGCGGATACCCTAAAGTTTGTGCTACAAGTTCCGTTCAATTTCAAGTAGTTCCAACTTTCGCCACCAGATACCATGATACCTAGTGGTGAACGTTGGAACTTTGATAGAGCGTTTGGTTATAGCAGGGTACTTGTATTCTACTGTAGTTTAGTAGCTACACCTTTATACATTAGTTTGGGGAAGGAAGACTGTTTTGATGGGATCTCATTTCTAAATTTTGCATCTTTGAAAAAAAAGGGGGGGAAATTAGGGGGTTTTTAATACGTAAATGTTATCTGGATCATGTGTACGATGTACTTTTCTTCTGCAATAAACCAAGGCCCATATTAGAGGCAGTATTAAAGGTGCCGGGACGTCCTCATAAGACCGTCAACGCTTAGTTCGAATGGGTTATGCTCCACGCGTGGCGAGGACTAATCCACGGTCTTTAATAGTTGTAGATCCACCTCATTCAATAAAATACATCTTATCTAGGTTGGCAACACCTCACATAAACACATCGCGATCACTCCCCACAGCACGTAGGGACAGGGGGGAAGGCAGGGAAAAACCAGTCGTTAAGATAACCACCGCAGTCGACCGCACAGCGAGTTCAAGTGAGCACGGAAACTGCGAATAGCTGTAGTACGGAAGACAATCAGATAAGTAGTTAGCCTAAAATTTTATAGTTTAACCATAGTTTACAGCCATATAATCTCTCTAAAGTACAATCTCCGGATAGCCATCACCATTTAGCTTTTCACCTAACATATATACTGCATTTAGCATACACTGACAGTTGCAGTACCAATACTGCAACTAAATAATTGTACATATTGTAAATATTTTCACCTGTATTTCAAACATAGATTTTATAGCCTAAGTGTATTGGATCTGATGATGATCGCTTGACGATCGAAACTGGTCATCCTAGTGTTTTATTAATCTCATGTAATTTATTTCAGGATTAGGGCATAACCCATCTCTTTTGGGTACATTCGTGTTGACCGACTGAAAAGCACTAAACTCTTGAAATGCCTTAATATTTTACAGTAATAATTGCCGCATTTACTGAGCTTTCATACCACACTGTGCCAAGATATATGAAAAGATATTAGAAAGTAGAATACGAGCCAAAATGGAGAGAGAATTGAGAGAGGAGCAGTATGGATTCAGACCTGGGAGATCAACAGTGGATCTCATATTTTCAGTGAGACAGCTCCAGGAACACCACTACGAATTTGGAGAGGATCTGTTGACGGCCTTCGTGGACATCGAAAAGGCCTATGATAGTGTGTGTAGGGAGAAGGTTTGGAAAGCAATGGAAAACATGGGAGTGGAAAAAGGGACTGTAGACAGAGTGAAGGAGATGTATTGTGGAAGTGTGAGTTGTGTGAAAGTTGGAGGGGAAAGAACAGACTGGTTCAGACAAATGAGTGGCCTGAAACAGGGTAGTGCACTGTCACCCCTTCTCTTTTTTGTGGTTATGGATGAGGTAGTGACACGGGTAGCAGGAAAGATAGGAGAAGATAAGATGAAAGCAATGCTGTTTGCAAATGATCTCATGGTCTAGGGAAACAAACTAACCTAACCCCGTGGCACTACAGCCCTTGAAGGGCCTAGGCCTACCAAGCGACCGCTGCCCATCCAATTGGCCTGCAGATTTTGGGGTGACGCGTGGTCAGCGCGTCGGGTCCCCTCGGCCGTTAATCTTCGTTTTCGTGACAGGGGCACTGTCTCACTGTCAGACAGCTACTCAATTGTCCTCACGAGGCTGAGTGCACCCCGTTCCAACCCTCACGTCAGTTTTAAAATCCCTGACGGAGCCGGGGATCGAACCCGGGGCCTCCGGGTGAGAGGCGGGCGCGCTACCCCAACACTACGGGGCTGGCGTCTAGGGAAACAAGGAGGAGGAAATTCAGGAGCAACTGAAGGTTTGGGAAGAAACAGTGCTAGTTCAACATCAGTAAATGTGAGATCCTGTTAACGACCAGGAAAGAGGACTGACCAATGAGTGGGATAACACTTGGAGGTTGACAGCTGAAGAAAGTGGAAAGTCTCAAGTTCTTAGGAAGTATATTGGAGGAAAATGCGAGAAATGACAAAGAGATTACGGAACGTGGCAGACAGGCAGAAGCATTTCTGAGAAGCATTTGGACCTTAATGTGGAATAAAGATGTCCACAAAAAAGCAAGGAAGTGTTATACAGAAGCTACTATATCCCGATACTAACCTATGCATAAGAAACGTGAATAATGAAGAAAAGAGACATAACCAGAATACAGGCAAGTGAAACGAAGTTCCTACGAAGTAGGATTGGAGTAACAAGAAGAGACAGGGTGAGGAATGAAAAGGTCAGGGAAATAGTGAACGAGGAGCCCTTGCAGGGTAGGATTGAGACATCAAGACTGAGGTGGTATGGACACTTAAAGAGAATGGAAGAGAAGAAGATTCCCAAGAGGTTACATGAGATGCAGATGCAGAAGAAACGACCAAGGGGAAGACCAAGAGATAGATGGCTGAAAGGAGTGGAGGAATGTGTCAAGAAGAGAGGCGAGGACTGGACCAGAGTGACAGAGGAGAGGTGGTGGGAAGAAAGGAAAAGTGGCGAGGTTTATGTTCCAAACAGACCCAGCCTGGGGCAGGAAACTGTACAAGATGATGATGATGATTGAGCTTCCTAACGGGTTTTCTTGTATTTTGTTTTCGAGGGCAGAGACTGCCTGTGGGTGTCGCTGTGGGTTTGGTAGAGCTGTTTGGATCTGACGATGCTTGCATGACGAGCGGAACATGTCGTCACTTAATCTTCTTCTTCTCCTTCAATAGTCCGTAACAATAATATAAATCGTAATCACATGTAATTTATTTCAGGTTATTCTTGACATATTCCAGTGAGTGTGTGTAGACCGACTGAAAGCTATAATATTAATTGTTAATGTGGCAACACTGTAAAATGGCTTCAAAGCTGTACTTACATAGATTAGTTAATGTTTGATCCAATAATTGAATTTGTTCGTAATCAGGGATTACTGGTCGCCGGAGGTCGGCATAAGCCCATTGTGCATCTCCCTCTGGAGATGCAACTTTGTTATTTGACACCCAGAGGGCAGCTTGCATGTCGAATTTTATCGTTCCTTGAAGCACTGTGAAAGTCAAGGAAGTTAGATATCTAAGCTCCTTGACACTATAGCGCTTTCTAGTAGAGAAATGAGGAACTTTGTGTAGGTGGAAAATCCCGAGATTAATTTTGCCATTATGAACACGGCCTACTGAATTCAAATGGGTTCTTTAACATGCCAACAACGAATGACATGCGTATCGTGATTTTTGTCGCCTTTAAAAATTACTTACCACGGCCAGGAGCAAACCTGCAAGCTGGGGGGGGGGGGGGGGGGTTAGAAATCCGACACGATAACCATTCACCCTCCGTGGCAAGTCATGAATAATAATATTAATGTTATTTGGTTTTGTCAGCGTTTGAATATGCCGTTATGCCTGAGTATTACAATCTTTACAAGTAGTTCCGTGATGAATTATACAGCCTATTTTCCTATATCCTACTTATGTTAATTGCCACTATCAACATACAACATTTCAGTTTGATTGATGTAATAGATTCGTAGATAATAAGAACCGACTAAATATTGCGGATGGTCACCATGTTGGATTTTTATATATGTAGGTCTTAGAGTTATGTGCCATTAAAGGACAATTATTGCGTAGGTTCATTATAAAAACTTTCACTTTGATCGCATGATTACGACACAAGAAATAAAAACTTACATTTAAAATTCGTACAGCCGCCATCTTGAGGTTATGTAAACAATTGAACTAAATTAGATACCAGTGCATTACAATGTGTATAAACATTTGCTGTACCAAGTTTCATTGCGTTTGGATCCTTAAATAGCAAGAAAAGTCTATTTAAAACTTTCATATTCGCTTGGCCGCCATGTTCCTTTTGTAGTTAACCGGATTTTGAAGGTCTCACAGATGAACTTCCAGTAGTGCCCTTTATCTCCGTACAAAATTTCGGGGTGATAGCGGTAATAGTTTCAGAGATATAGAATGCCGGTGAAATATTTCGTACAGCCGCCATCTTGAGGTTATGTAAGCAATTGAACGAAGTTAGATGTCGGTGCATTACAATGTGTATAAACATACACTGAGCCAAGTTTCATTGCGTTTGGTTGGTTAAATCGCGAGAAACGTCTATTTAAAAGTCGCAAATTCGCTTGGCCGCCATGTTGGTTTTGTAGTCACCAGGTTTGCAAAGGACACATAGGTGAGGTGAACTTCTAGTAGTTCCCTTTATCACAGTACAAAATTCCAGGGTGATATCGGGAATAGTTTCGGAGATATTGAATGCTGGTGAAATATTTCGCACAGCCGCCATGTTGGATTGGTGAGACGTAACTAATTTGAAGGGCACGGTCGGGATCGTCCGGAATAGTGCTATGAACTTACCGAGTTTCATTGAAATCGCTCCAGCCGTTTAAATTTTATTAGGACACACACACACACACGCGAGCACACACGAACAAAAGGTGATCTCATAAGCCTATTATTTCATAAATGAAAATAGGCTAAAAACTGGAGTATGACTGACTCAAGTCTACCACCACGCAGATACATGTTGTGACATTGACTCCTCCCTTATTGACTTCTCTGGAAGTTAACAAATGACAAACAGCGAGGTTCAATCCACTTTAGTCGGGCCAACCTTTTCCTTATCGCAATGACATCTGATGAATATACAGCACTCTCATGTCGCCGGAGATAAAGACGGGTTTCAATAAAATACGGCGCCGCCTTATTGAGAGAGCCAACTCTATTCGGACCCGTTTACTGTGCATCGTAAAACTTGATTGCATGTAAAACAAATGAATAAAGGGAGTTGGCTGCCGTGCCGGTGGCTATCGTGGGAGGTGGAAAATAAAACAAACACAATTAGAATTTTGTTCGACTTATGAAGTCAGGACTTTCCCAAAAACGCTAACCGACTGCAGTACTTAAACAACTCGTCGGAAAGTGTCAACTATGACGTTATTTGTCGTTCCTTTAAGGAGCGGTCATCTGCCCCCAAGTGTCTTCTATACTACATGCTTCATGGTCTATAGGTTTTTGTCTCCAAAGTATTCAATAACCTTTTGTATAGTCCGTGTTTATATTATGGCTTTCAGTCGATCAATAGACAAATATAGTGGCTTCAGTGGCGTAATGGATAGCATGCTGAACTGCTGTGCCCAATATCGCGGGTTCAAACCCGGCCGAAGTCGTCGGATTTTTTAAGAGCGTTAAAAATCCCTCAGTATGCCTTCCTTCGGGGGGGAAGTAAAGCTGGTGGTCCCATGTCATAGATTTATGGTATGTAAAAGATCCTTCCACTAACTACACTAGTAATAAGGTAAATTTCTAGGTTAGATTTCGTTGAAACGCTCTATCAAAGTTCCAACGTTCACCACTAGGTATCAGTGACATCTGTTAGCGAAAGTTGGAACTACTTGAAATTGAACAGAACTTGTAGCTGGTTGGTTCCTCAGTTTAGGGGCTGCGACAACACGGTCATGTAGCCCCGTGTACTTTGGGTGTGTGTAGAATCTGTCTGATAACCGGTGTTAATTGTGATGACTGTATTAGTGTGTGTTATCTGTTTGTAATTCAAGTACTGCAACTTAGAATTTTTCAAATAGTTCCTACTTTTGCCGCCAAGCACCACCGTCAACAACTACTAGGCCAAGTTCAGAACTTAGCTACTAGACGCCACCGCAGTCGGCTCTTGGCAACGAACGTAGAAACCTAAGAGCGTTGTTTACATTCTTAACCTATCCAATTTAGCTTCACACAGGTGCAATTAGTGGAAGGTCTGAACTTGTAGCTCAGCGGGAGAGTCCGAGGACATGTTCGGCTCTCCTGAGTCTGTAGCTGCTTCAATGCGGACACCCATGGGGTGAGCTACAAGTTCCGTTCAATTTCAAGTAGTTCCTACTTTCACTATCAGATGTCACTGACACCTAGTGGTGAACGTTGGAACTTTGATAGAGCGTTTCAACGAAATCTAACCTAGAAGTTAGCTTCACACAAGTTAAATTAGTGGAAGGATCTTTTACATGCCATAAATCTATGACATGGGACAGGTTTGAACCCGCGATCCTGTGCATACAAGCTCAGCATGCTACCGACTTCGCCTCCAAAGCCGCTGTAATTATTACTGATAAATAATAAGGCATTAAGGATCGAAAAATAAAAAGAACTATTTATTTTAATGATGATAAACTTAGAAATGACGATCCCAGTCTTCCTCTCCCAAACTAATGTATGAAGGTCCTGACTTATTCAATTCCTGTGTTTCTGTCTGCTGTGAGAACACATGATCTCTACCTACCAATTTTCTGCACATAGTTATTTTATTTTAGTATTTAGTTGTAGAATGAATTTAGATCACAAGCTCAAACTTGTGCCTGTCAATAATTGTATAGAATTAACTTATGTGTAACCAAGTACACCGAACATGTCTTTTTATTAGAAGAACAATAAATCCAATAACACTGTAACTCTTACACTCTCGTCGGCCTCACGTTCTGATCGCGCTATCCGCTTTATAAGTGAGAGTGGGTTAGGGCCAGCAATCTAAATTTTCCAGTGTACATTGACTCAACGACTTGTTCGTTTCATAATGATTTTTTTGTTTTGTTTTTCCGAATGTTTTGTTTATTTTTATAATTATTAGTTTTATTTATTTTTTATTTTTTTGATGTGTAACATCTTTCCACTCGGTATTTGGATATTTTTGTGGCACTCGGTAGCTGGACATTTTTTTGGGAGTGATTTTGGAAAAGAGACGGAAGTGGATAGGACGGAAGTGCATGGCACGGAAACAATGAGCGCGCGTGGTGGCTGAGATCGGTACAACGACGTACTATAAGCCATGTGACTATGTGGAATGTAAATCGCATACGGTTTACCTCAAGATTTGGAAGCCCCATTAAAGAAATTGCTTCAATAAATCATCTTTAAATTGTCATTCTTTGGTGTGAAAATATTCATTATATCATATTTGCTGAAAACAATTCCAATTTATTTAATCTTCATACTTTTGCTGTATTCTTATTTAATGTAAGCACTCGATACCTCAAGTGCTATATCGCATCAACCAACACTCCAAACAACGTAGGAATTCAGTATATTAACACCAACTACTAACAATAATTGAAACTTCGTTGGTCCAAATAGCTTAATCACTTAATCACCTTGTATTTTGTAATGAAAACACCCATACATAGCCCAAAAGTTACACTTCTAACATGTGCAGATAAACTTGCCAGCTGATTGAAATCGAGTTCTTAGTTGTCTGCGCGAACCGCTAGATGGCACGCATAATCGGTGTCGCCAGTTTCTCGTGGGAGTTTCCACTATTATCATAAGCTATTTGGTTGGTCTAAACGTATCACTGGGAGAAACGCCTTTAATATACCTACTGCACACCTAATTTTTAATCGTGCCTATACTTGGCAGTGCGCTATATCGGCAATAAGAGACCATTTTCAATAACACCACTGGCATGGGTTCACTAACTGGCCGGTATAAAGCGCTGCTCGCATCAAGTAGGCAGTGGATTGCTCCCGCATACAGTTGCAGGTATATGTCACTACTGCAGATGCATTGGAGAATCCTTTCTTGTTTGCTGGCACAAGGCAGCACTATGAGTTCATTCTTTAAAAAATGGGAGTAAGTAATATGGAATTATTCGAATAACATGTCAGATGTTACACATCATATGCGACTACTGTAAGGCTCGTAATTTTTTCTTTTATTAATTTCCGGCCTTTTCAAATTTAAGTGTCCACCTCTAAATTTTAAATTCCATTCCAAATTTGTATACTTTAATCCGTGTTAGGAGGGGCAGATGACCTCGTAGTTCCGCCCCTTAAAACAACGATAACTAACTAACTCGGCCTGACGTTGGGAAACCATTATGCAATGTATCCACCAACTGTCGGGCGACACTATTCTCCTTGCATATAACAATTACATGTCTCAACTTACAGGTTGTGGGGCGTTCAGCACACTTGTGTGGAAACACTGCAGAAAGAATCAGGACTATTAGGAAATGAATTACGTAATGCCCGGCATCTAATGAAATAAACCATATGACTCTTGGGTAATACTAATTTATATTCTATTAGTTCCCTAACAACTAAACTTAACTCTGGCATGCACTCGTGACAGTGAACACTAATGATGAGAAGCTTCTGGATGCTACTGATTTCTCTCTTAGGCATTACCAATGTTTAATGAATAATGCAGAATTAGTTTTCAAATCAGACGAGTACTTTTAGAGCAATCGCATATTCGGATATTGTGCTAGACCCTTCCTTTCACCGACGCCCTGTGCGAAGCGGAGGAATTGAGTTGGTCATGGCTTGTTGGTACATGTACATGTCATAGCCTCACTCCTCACTCACAATGGATATCTTAAAATCAGAAACATTGCTGTTATCTTAGAAGTGTGTATCTTCGGAAAAAGTAAATGATCGAAAGAATAGATCATGGAGTTTCATGATTGTCTAATAACTTCTTACGGCGCTTGCTGTTTGGTAGTTACCGGCTTCGGGTGAGGAGGGGAACACATACCACTTTCTGACCCCTCAAGGGACTTACCTCTCCCCCGTTTGATTTGAAGACGAATTACGCCTCTGAATATTTATCAAAAATACGTCATGCTCATGGGTGAATTCAGTGCCCATATCTCAGTGATTAAGTGGCCTGGCTCTTCAAGTACAGTAATTCCAGGATAAATATCTCATTTCGAAACATGGGTGTTTTGAACTCCTGCAGCTACAACACATTTACATTTTAATTTATTTTAATTACTAGCAAAAGTACCCGTTCTTCGAACGGTCTTCGGTATTAATGACCAGACGTTATAAATTGAGCTACTGTTGCTATTGTTAGGGGCTTGGAACCTGTTTGTCGACAAAGAAAAAGGATTAGTTCAAGTGTGCTCTCAAACTAAATTTACCTAACGTGTTCTTCCTGACGTGAAAATAAAATTGAAAACCTCGTAGACGAACGCAATACACGTCACATACAAACTGACCCTAACCGTTGTGTCAAGTGCCCAACCACAGAAAGACCCTTTTAATAAATTATAAAGGCTTATTGTGCATGAAAATTCAGGTATTTTAGCCTCCAATGGCCCAAATTCCTAAAAGCAGCAACAAAATTCAAATCAGGAACTTTTGAAAATAATGTTACTTTTTTGGAGATATAAAAAACCTCCTGTACGACATATCGCACGGGTAAGTTGTGTGAATAAAATCTAGGGTACTCCTTGAACCCCTTAAGCGCATTGACGAATGTTACAGTTTTAGTTGGATCCGTGATAACCTTATAGCCATTTGCAATTTTCACAGAAATGTAACAAGTAGTTCCGTGAAGAACTATACAGCCTATTTTCATATATCCTACTTATGTTAACTGCCACTATGAACATACAAAATTTCAGTTTGATTGATGTAATAGATTCGAAGATATTGAGAACCGACTAAATATTTCGGATGGTCACCATGTTGGATTTTATATATGTAGGTCCCAGAGTTATGTACTGTTACATGAAGATTTTTGTGTACGTGTAGCATTCAAATTTCAATCGCATGATTAGGACACAAGAGGTAACAAGGAGGTTTTAAAATTTCGCACAGCTGCCATTTTGTGGTTATGGAAACAATTGAAATAAATTAGATGCCAGTGGATTAACATTCGTATAAGGATTTACTGTACCAAGTTTCACTGCACTAGGATGGTTAAATGCGAGAAACGTCCATGTGAATATTTATACTTCGCGTCACCGCCATGTTGGATTTGTGATCACCAGATTATTTAAAGTCCTATAGGTGAACTTAGGTTCATAGCCCCTATGAACATAAAGAAATTCAGTTTGATTGCTACAATAAATTCGTAGATATTCAGTGCCGTCTAAATATTTCGGATGGTCGCCATGCTGGATTGTTAAACGTATAGGCCATAGAGTTATGTACCATTAAAGGAAAATTATTGCGTAGGTTCATTATTCAAACTTTCACTTCGATCGCATGATCACGACACAAGAAATAAAAACTAATTTTAAAATTCGCACAGCCGCCATTTTGAGGTTATGTAAACAATTGAACTAAATTGGATACCAGTGCATTACAATGGGTATAAACATTTCCTGTACCGGATTTCATTGTGTTTGGAACATTAAATCGCGAGAAAGGTCTGTTAAATTTTTTAATTCGCTTGGCCGCCATGTTCTTTTTGTAGTTAACCGGTTTTTGAAAGTCTTATAGATAAACTTCCAGTAGTGCCCTTCATCTCCGTACAAAATTTCAGGGTGATACCGCTAATAGTTTCAGATATATAGAATACCGGTGAAATATTTCCCACATCCGCCATCTTGTGGTTATGTAAACGATTGAACGAAGTTTATGTCGGTGCATTACAATGTGTATAAACATATACTGTACCAAGTTTTATTGTGTTTGGTTGGTTAAATCGCGAGAAACGTCTATTTTAAAGTCGCAAATTCGCGTGGCCGCCATGTTGGTTTTGTAGTTACCAGTTTTTCAATAGTCACATAGGTGAACTTGTAGTAGTTCCCTTTATCACCGTAAAGAATTCCAGGGTGATATCGGGAATAGTTTCGGAGATATTTAATGCTGGTGAAATATTTCGCACAGCCGCCATATTGGATTGGTGAGATGTAACAAAATTTGAAGGGCACGGTCGGGGTCGCCCGGAGTAGTGCTATGAACTTACCGAGTTTCATTGTAATCGCTCCAGCCGTATAGAAGTCATTAGGGGGACACACACACACACACGTCACACACACACGCGCGCGCACACACAGACACACGGACACACGGACAAAAGGTGATCTCATAAGCCTACTTTTTCAAAATTGAAAATAGGCTAATAAATGGAGTGGCATTACTTCTTGCAGAAATAGATTGAAAGTTGGAGGTCACCTCTTGAGATACCGTTGCCATGGTTACTGGCCCACATTCCTTCATTAGTTTATTAAATGAAATTAGTTTTCTGGGAATATCTAATGAACTGTTGGTTTTAGAGCCTCTAAATGTAGTTTTCGGGGACCCTTTACGGCTCTTTAGGGGCCCCGAGTTTTGTTTCTGACACCAAGGGGTTGAAAATGAGATTTATCTTGTCATTGTACGCCATAATAATGATAATAACTATAATAATGATTATTATAATGTAACAATATAGGCATAGGGATATAATAGACTTTCCGTACCATACCCGCACGTGTAAAGGGCGTGAACAAGTTGTAGAGTACCCATTGACCCCCTTGACCGCATTATATACGTATTGTTGAATTTTACAGCTTAAGTTGATTCCATGATAACCTTATCGCCGTTTGCGAACCTTCACAGTAATGTAATAAATGGAATGGCATTGCGTCTTACAGAAATAGACGGACTTCTGAGATCGTGTTGCCATGGTTACCGGCTTGCATTCGTCCATTAGTTTATTAAATGGCATTAGTTTTCTGGGAATGTCTCAAAAACTGTTGGTTTTAGGGCCTTAAAATGTGGTTTTCGGGGAGTTTCGTTTCTCACATTGAGGGGCTGAAAATGAGCTTTGTCTCACCCTTCTACGCCTATTTCAGCATGTATATTAAGGGGATAGGCCCTCTTTTATGCGAGGTACGGAGAAGAGTTACATCAATGATTATTGTGGTGCCTCTGATGGATATCTGTATCAAATTTTACGTTGATCCACCCAGCCGTTCTCGAGTTATAAGGACACAAAAAATTGTCCACAGACAGACAAAAAAAAAAAATTTTGCGCGCATCCGTCATAAAACTGTCTGAAACGCGCAAATATCGCAAATCTCCGTGGAAATTCAGAAAAAAAAACAGGCAAAGATTATAATTATTATTAATGTTATTTTTCGTTTCTCTAATTTTAATGTTTATATATTTATTTTTAATTTTCAATTTATTTTCTTATAGATTTAATTTTGATATTTTATTGAAATAATTAATTAACGAATTTCGAATTGACTTTTACAATTATTTCCATAATTATTTTTATAGTTAAGTTCATTATTTTAATTTTTATATTTCTTTTGTTATTGTAATTTTATTTTTATGATTTTTATTTCTCTATTCATATTTTATTTTTAAACTTAAATTGTTAATGTCTCTAGTTTCTTTTATTTTTTATTTTATCCAACACATCACGTCAAGTAGATACGTATATAATATTTGATTTTTAGAAATACTAGCACTTCGGAATGAAAATTCTCAGAAATTTGGCCGAAAGATTCAACTATGAGCATCTTTGAAAGCATAAACTGTCCTTATGGTTACTATAGACACCATTATCCCATAAAGGAAGAGGGTAACATGACGTGGTGAACTAAATGTATTGAAGAGAATTCGAGGCATCTGAAAGATCTAATTTCAGTAAGTAGCCACTGTATGTTGTTACTTGTTGTTTATTTGAGGGGCATTGTAATCCCGTGTACTTGGGTGTGTGGAGAATTTGTGTGGTAACTTGTGTTATTGTGCTATAATAATTAAAAAATTACGAGCCTTACAGTAGTCGCATATGATGTGTAACATCTGACATAGAAGAGACCTCGCGTGAAATTGTTGATACACCGGTATTTTATACTATTATTGGCACAAATATTAATCTATTGTAAAAGGGAGTGTTTTACAGATATTGCAGTTTATAATACGGAACTCATTTTATTAGATGATTTGTAGCTTCCACCAGCACTAGCCTAAATAAAGAATACGATATGGATCAACTAGATTAATAGACGCAACACCGCTCATAACCTTAAATTCCTTATAAACAGGTCCTCTTCATTCACAGACCAACACGTAATTTCATATGGATTCTGTTAAAATGAGTCATATTGATATGATATATATCGTTTAAAATGATAATCTGGTAGCAAAAATATCTACCCCGCCCAGGATTCGAACCCAAGATCTCTAGATTCACAGTCACACGCACTAACCCCACGGCTGTGTCGACTAGGCAAATACCGTGCACAAGATGGTGACTTATTTCCACGTTCCAATAATACTGCATCACGGAATTAAGTTTCACTTATATTTTGCTTGTTTCGATAATGTTCCTGCGTGAAATTGAGTTTAAAATGCCTTAGAATAGGCCCTCTTGTGAGTAAAGAGAATGTATTCAGCAATAGTTCATGAAGGCTTGCTCAATTCTCGTATAACCACAACGATTATATTATATTGATGACTGCATTACCGTTATGTGGGTTAATATTTGAATAGCTATTGTGCAGAAACATAATACCGGCAATGCCGACTACTTACAATGTTTGATATTAAGGCATTTTACCATTTAAATACTGATACGAAGACTTCGAACATGTACCATGTCATTTGTTTCAATCACTTGACACCAGAGTTCGCATGAGCGTTTTCCGTTCAGTATGTCATATACATTCCACATGGCCGAGAGTACGTCATGGTATCAATTTCCGACACCACGCGCTCATTGTTTCTCTTACCACTGCCAGCTGGATCGATCGATCGAGTTCGCAGTGCGTCTTACACTTTCGTTCGATCCACCACTGCCAGCTAGTGCCACCTCAATCGTTCCGATCCACTTCCGTCCAATTTTTCAAAATCACTCCCACAAAAATATCCAGCAACCGAGTGGAAAGATGTTACACATCAATAGGCTATCGTATGGCCTCGGTTGCCGGGTGCAAACTTTGTTATTTGACACACAGAGGGCAGCTTGCATGTCGAATTTCGTCGTTGCTTGGAACGCTATGAAAGTCAAGGAGGTTAGATATCTAAGCCCATTGACACTATAGCGCTTTCTAGTAGAGAATGGAGGAACTTTGTGTTGGCGGAAATGCCCGAGATTAATTTTGCCATTATGAACACGGCCTACTGAATTCAAATGGGTTCTTTAACATGCCAACATCGTATGACATGCCTGTCGTCATTTTTGTTGCCTTCCAAAAATCACTTACCATGGCCTGGAGCGAACCTGCAAGCTTGGGGTTGGTAGTCCGACACGATAACCACTCACCCACCGTGGCAAACGTTATTGTGCTGACTGTACAACTATGTGTAGTTATAAGGGGATAGGATTGAATAATATGATATGTCATAAACATCCGGGTCTCAGTAATGATATTTAACAAGTTTGGATTGTATAAGGTGCGTTCAAAAAGTAACGAGCCAGAGGCTGGAATGCGCAAACTGGTGACGACATCGGCTATCGTGGCGTGTGTAACGAGGTGTGGTTTCGACCAGAGCGTGGAAGGTCACAGCCTGTCGCTAGAGGGAACGCGTGCACATCAAGTGACGATACAAAGCGAGCAGCAGCATTCATCAATCGTCCAACGCTGCCAGTCGTATTGCAAACAGTGACATGGAGGCGTCAACCGAAGAGCAAAGAGGTGTTGTTCGGTTTCTGACAGCGGAAGGAGTAGGGGAAACGGACATTCACAAGTATACGGCGAACACTGCATGTCCCTTGCAAGATTCAAGGCGTGGCACAAGCGCTTCAGGGAAGGACGGGTGTCGTTAGCCGATGATGCCCGGTCTGGAGCACCCCCCTGCATTACCGATGACAACGTCCAGTTGGTTGATGCACGCATTACCCAGGACCGCCGAGTGACAGTGAACGCCATAGCTACCGTGGTCGGATTGAGCGTCGGAAGTGTGCACACCATCATGAAAGAACGACTGCACTTGCGGAAAGTGTGTGCCCAATGGGTGGACCACAGTCTTCAACCACACCAGGAAGCATCTCGAATGGCCTAGTGCCTTGGTCTTGGTTGGACAATTGATGCATGCTGCTGCTCGCTTTGTATCGTCACGTGACGTGCACGCGTGCCCTCTAGTGACGGGCTGTGACCTTCCACGCTGTGCTCAGAACCACACCTCGTTACACATGCCACGATTAGCCGATGTGGTCACCGGTTTGCGCATTACAGCCTCCGGCTCGTTACTTTTTGAAAGCACCTTATATTCTAAAATGTATCCGCAAATTTACTCCACATATTATCCGCAGCTTATCCGCAGTTAATCCGCACAGCCTTGTAAACTGTATCCACATGGCGAAACATTTTGCGGATATCCGCGGGTTTATCCGTGCAGGGCTTTCCTCATGAGGCTGAGTGTATCAGACCAGAGTTAATTCCTTGGCAGAGCCGGGAATCCAGGCCGGACCTCCTGAGCTTGCTAGCCACTACACCAGGGTCTGATGTTTCAACCTTCACATCCTAGGAGGTACGGCGCGAGCAAATTCAAACTCTATGAAGCTGTTAGTCTCGTAATAGAAATTAAATCAGCTAAATGTGTGAAATGATAAAAAAAAAAAAAAAAACTATCCTTGTGAATTCTATCCCTTAATAGACAGAAGTAGAGGAGCGGGCAGTAATTAACTTTACGCTAAACCACACCAAGGGTCGTCTTTGAAGTGCTAATTCAGAACTTCTGGTTCCTTGTTTCTGAAATGCTTTGTAAACGTTAAGCCTTGCGCGTGCTATTCTGACTCCTACCATACAACGAAAGGGAAAGTTAGCGCGAGAATTGTGCTACAGTTTTTTCCTTGCCGTGTGTATTCATACAGGGTGTCCCGAAATTCTCCATTAATTATGAACTACTGGTCATCTGTGATATTCGGTGGCGTAGTTGGTAGCATTTTGAGCTTCTCTGCCCAAGATCACAAAATCGTCCCATTTTTAAGAGGGTTAAAAATCCCTCAGTATGCCTTCCTTCGGAGGGGAAGTAAAGCCGGCGGTCCCATGTCATAGATTTATGGCATGTAAAAGAACCTTCCTCTAACTACACTTGTGGAAGCAAAAATTTGTAGGATAGTTTGATAACGCTATATTAGTTCCAACGTTCGCCGCCAGATGCTGACTGCGATGGCATTTAGTAGCCACGTCCGTAGTTAGGTGTCGTGGACGGTAGCATTTGGTAGCAAAATTAGGAACTACTGTAAAAATTCATCGTCTGCAGTCCTTACTTGAATTATAAAAAAGATAACACATACTAATACAGCCATCTAAATTAAAACCGGTTATCAGACAGATTCTACACACACCCAAAGTACACGGGGCTACATGACCACGTTGTCGCAGCCCCAAAACTAAGAAACAAACCAACCATCTGTTATATTAATTTTCTGGCCACGGAGTGCAGCTCTACGGAAGGCCACGGCGTTCGACCTTGCAACGCTGCACTTCTCTGAACTGGGATGGCCATAGCAGCCGGTCAGCTGTTGATGCGTGTGCTTCGCCACGAAAACAAATTGAAATAACGAAATGATATTTGTTCTTTTCAACATTAAAGTAAAAGGATTGTCAAGAGTGAGTAGGGCTTACTTGGAGTAACAAAACCAATTTGTTTTCAATATTTATTTGACATTTACAAAATATACAACATGTTGGCCTCTAACAAAGAATAGCAAGTTTTCTGTTTGCTTTCAATATTTATTTGACATTTACATAATATACAACAGGTTGGCCTCTAACAAAGAATAGCAAGTTTTCTGTTTGCTTTCAATATTTATTTGACATTTACAAAATATACAACAGGTTGGCATCTAACAAAGAATAGCAAGTTTTCTGTGATTGCTATGGCAAGTTACCCGTTCATTCCTCAACTTCCTGTAATTATTTAACAAAATGTTACTCATTGTTAAGACAATACTTGTGACTATTGTCATAACATTACATCCACAGGTACAAGTTTTCTCGGCAGTTTCTGACAATTCAATATCTGATAAAATACCGAGTAGACTAAGATTTTGAATTACTTGGCGTTGATTGTTACATTTACATTTTAAAAATTGTTCCTCAAACTTATCAGAAATTAGTGCCTGCGTAATTCCAACAACATGTTTACACACTGATAAAATAAAATCTGCAGGAACTGAAAGTCCGCCCCTATTTATTTCATTGAAGTAGCTGTCATTTATCTTTTCTTTATTTCTAAGCAAAGCCAAACATTCTTCACATTTTATTCTTGAACATTGCTTGAACGATATGTAACCACAGGCATATATAAAACCCGACTCATCGAATTGTATGTTTTCAGTGTACTTGTCTTCTAAAATACTGTAAAAGGTATTGTCAACAGTAGCTGACGAAAGGCTGCTTGTTGTACTTTCTCCTGAATTTGTACCGGAAGAGGACATTATCATTTCTTTCGAAAAAGTAACTGCTCCATACCTGGCTGAATGAAGGCCAAGTACGCTTTTCAACCTTATTTTCAATTTGGCCTCCATTACCTGAGAAACTGTTATATTATAGTTGCCGCCTGTTAGTTGGCGGTACTGCCCAAACCTGGATTCTAATTGGTCACTCTGAAATTTGCCAGTTAACACATAAGAGGGGTTCACATTCTGTAGAGCATAAATAATAATCTCACTTAATACATAGGTTGTTACATACAAAGCGTTGTAAGTTTCATTGGTTAAACAACTCTTTTTTGAGGAATCATTTTTATCGTTCTTTTTCCACGTGGACAACCATTGGAGGAATGCCTTTAGGAAAGCCAACCTTTTGTCTTCGGGATTTTTGAAAGGCATTTGAAGACTATTACGTTTAACAACATGGGTGAGAGGCCGCTTAATATTAACAATGGACCACCACATTAGGATTACTCTGACAAAAAAGCAGTACCTTTATAACAATACGTGTTTAGAGCAGAAACTGTAGATTCGTGAAACACGTTTTTAACCAAAGAAACCCGTTGGCGTTCAAGTGAATTTGGATAAACACTTTTAAATGTTAACTTTGGTGCAGACTTAATCAGTAAATCGGATTCCTTTTTGTAGATCGCTCTTATGTCACTAAATGATGCTTGAGTTACCTCTTTAAAATCAGGGTTACAGTCATCTGAACTTAAAACATTTGAAAATGAGTCTAAATCTTCCCATACAGGAATAATAAATGACTTATCAATGCCACTTAAATTCAGCCAATTATTTCGTATATTTTTTAATACATGGACACTGTCATATAAAACAAAGGTTTTTAAGGGATTTCCATCAATATGGAACCAGTAATTACTATCAGAATGTTTGGTTAGTTCTTTGAACATAGCACGATTCACACCATTATTATCAGCTATGATAAGACAGAATATTTAGGCCACAATCCTGTATTTGCCTGATAACACCTTTTGCAATATCAGCTAGTTGCAAACCCGGTAATTGTTTCACTGGAACTAATTTAACAACCTCTTTCAAATTTCCAAAAGCAGAACTAACGAGAAAGGCCAGAACTGTCTTAGCTAAATAGACAGATTCATTTGTAGCAACACCAAATAATTGCCCATTTTTAAAATCAAAAGTTTGTTTGACATGTATTTCATCAATCTGTAAATTTACAAGCCTTTCTAAATTTGATAAATCTTTCACAATGTGACTTAGAAAGTTACTGTTCTCTTAATCAGCTTTCGGGGATATGGCGAAGGAAGTTGTTAATTTTTGTAAAACTCGGGGATGAAGTAGGGATAAAATATGGTTAAATCGAATTGCGTTATAACACTTTGTAGACTGCATATAAATGAGGAATGCATTTAGAGTTGTAGTGACGTTATATCTAGGTTTCTTTAAAAAAGTAAGTGTAAACTGATCTTGCAGAAACATTAACTTTTTAACAGAATCTCTGAAGTTTCGTCTCCCTGGTTTTCAAGGTCAGTTTTTAGGTTATCTATTAAACTATTAATCTGGACGACTAGTGAACTTACAGAACTTGCAGGTAAGAAAAAGTCGTGGCAAAATTCTATTGCTTGGAACAACTGACTCCACTTACTTAATAATGAATTTCGAAATATTACAGAGCCAGAATGAAGAACAACAGCGTTAGGAATTACGCCTCCATTGATATGAATTTCGACCGTAAAATCATTGTTTATCCTTATACTTGACCTTATTTTAGGTATGTTTGACACATCTAATTTATACAAAATACAATAATTTTCACTAGTACGTACAGACCAGTCTGTTTTATGCTCCACCAATTTATTTTGTATATCACAAACAAAGGACTCGAAAGTCGTAATTTTGTTGGCTTCCTCAGCAAGGGTCTTCTCACATTCGTCTGCAGACCTTTTCCGTTCTTTTTCTTCTTCTCTTCTTTCTTCTGGAGATTTCCTTTTCTTGGAGGAGCACTTACTCAAATACGATGGTAAGTTTGGGAGTACCTTTGGAACCGCACGAGGTAACAATACAGGTTTCTTCCGTATAAATTCCTTATTATTCTCATCACCATCCTTGTATTTTTCAACATAACTTACGTCTTCAGGAAGAAAGTGTTTAATACATACGAAGGAATATTTCGTAGGTACCCAATTGGCTCGAGGAATAGCACGTTCCCATATGGCTTTCAATTGTGGATTTTTAGGAAACCCAAACACTGTCACAAATCCTTCAGTTTTTATCGATGAACGATAATTAGACTTGCAATTCGGCACAGCACAAGTCTTTGGCATTGTAGCTAGCCACTATAGTAATAATCAATGGTATAATTTCATTTACATAGAGTATTTTGAAGAAAACACGAGCGCGTGACACATTTTCCATGTAACTCAGTGGGCTAGGCAGAGCAGACTGGCCATTCACGGCGAGGTTGCCAATTTTCGCTCGCCGCGGCCTTCCGTAGAGCCGGCCATGGCAGTACTGCCTTTAAGGGGGATCCCCTCAAGATAGAACAATAATACATTTTAAGGCCCTCCGTTCAAAAAAAATGTTAGTCCCCTAACAATGATGATTGTTAATGTTGAAAGAATTTCCCAGCAGATAAAGTAGGGGTGCCCATCATAGCAGACAAAGTAGGGGCGCGCATCATAGCAGACAAAGTACGGGTGCGCATCTTAGCAAAATCGTTACATTAACAAATTTCCGCAAATTGTACCAAACGTTGAAGGGATAAAGGGGCCGGAAAGGTTTCAAATTGTGAGTTTGGAGAGCTTTATCAAACTAAAATACCAAATTTCCAGCTTGCCACGGTGGGTGAGTGGTCAACGTGTCGGTCTACTAACCCCAAGCTTGCAGATTCGCTCCTGGCCGTGGCAAGTGATTTTTGAAAGGCGGCAAAAATTGCGACACCATGTCATGCGATGTTGGCATGTTAAAGAACCCATTTGAATACAGTAGGCCAGGTTCATAATGGCAAAATTAATCTCGGGAGTTTCCGCCAAATCAAAGTTCCTCATTTATCTACTAGAAAGCGCTATAGTGTTCAAGGAGCTTAGATATCTAACCTCCTTGACTTTCATAGTGATTCAAGGAACATCGAAATTCGACATTCAAGCTACCCTTTGGGTGTCAAATAACAAAGCTTGAACCCGGCACCCGAGGCCATACGATATTATTATTATCAAATTTCCAAAATCACTTCCAGCCTAAATGCCGTTCCGAAAAAACAGCCTAAAATTGCGTGTTTCTTTACTCTATTTTTTTATTCAAGTCATAGCCGAATTAATGTATTCACATGATGCTTTCTTTAATGTGTCCCTTGCTTCAATACCCTCAAGCGTTTTCTGAGGTTTTGAAAAATGTTTACAGCGGAAGTAGTTATAGTTCATTCCAAGGGTTTGTGTCACATATGTCTCTGCCAGAGGTGTGTGTTAGGACCAACAGTTAGTCTATACGCGACAAGAATCATTACCTTTGCAAAGCTTAATTTCAGAGAATTGCCTGATATAGGTAGATGCTGTGCACTTCTCTATGGTGTCAACACCCCCGTCACCTCCCTAACCTGAAACTGTGTTCAGGTGTTATGTTAGTTAAATGTTGAGAGCGCCGCCTCCATAGCGTAGCGGTCAACGTGGGATTGAGATGACTATTGTATGCTACGTGAAACCGTAACATTAGCATATTTTCCCACGCCAATAGACACAATAAAATAAATAGTATTGGAGGAATGTTGTTAGATTTAAGAGATATATCAACAGATGACAAATTGCAATTAACATCTTGCGTAATTTGTAAAACTTTGAAGAGAATGGATAGTTCGTTATTGGGGTTTTAAGGGGCGGAACTACGAGGTCATGTGACCCTAAAATGGATGGTAAGAAAATATGTAGATGATAGGGTGTAGGAACCCTGTTGGTACTGAGCAACATTACATAAGGCGTGATCAAAGAGTTTCCGTTTGAAGGCCGTACAGCCCAGAGTCTCTTTGCCAATCAGACAAGATCGCTGTATTGAAACACTCATCTCACCCACACACCACGTTCAAGACCCTCGTGTGGTAAAACACCATGTGCTGCTGCAAATCGTCGACCGACAAGAATCGTCAATCCTTCATTGCCTCTTTTAAGGGACCAAAGGCGTGATAATCGCACGGGGAGAGATCAGTCCTATAAGGCAGCTCCTCGAGTGTCTCCCACTTGAGTTGTCGTAGCTACTGCGTTACAAACTTTGCAGTATGGTTTTTGCACGCAGTTAAGAATGAAATAATAACTTCACTAATATAGAAAACTGATATACACATAGTCAATACTGTGCACAATGGACACGGCTGACTAGCATCGAACCGGGGTCTTTATCACAAAGAGACTAGGCCCATGATTCTGCGAAGAATCGAATCATTGATCTCTGAGGGGGAACAGCCACAGTGAATCCGAGGAACAATGAGTTATAACTGCATATAATTATAACAGCATGATTTCACGGCTAGAACGGGAATATTATAGCATTAAAGACGGATTATTGCAGAAAATACAAGCCTATGTACGTTTAAGATGCTAAGAGCTCAAGGAATCGGGCCAACTTGACAGTTGAAAAATCGTGGTTAGCATTGGGGCGTTACCAGGTGACGCCAAGGAACTATTTATCGTCTGCACTGGGGGAGCGACCAAAGATAAATGGCTTTGGGAACCACAGTCTTACAAGGCATAGAAGCGGAGTGGGGGTGGTCGCCCACAGAAATTAATTAATTACGGCCAAATGGAGTAATGAATTGAGATGAAACTTACACCCAGAAGCATGTGTTCTAGGAAAGATAATTTAGGAGTGTCCTCACGCCTAAATTAAAGCTGCATCTATAAAGGAACCTATACACAGACCTAATCCGCGGCAGAGTCAGGATTTGTATTGGAGCCATAGGGGAAGAACCGGGGTAGCATCATGACGCCGTGGAAGAAAGCAATTAATTATAATTATTAATTGGCCGAAGCAATTGCCTGCACGCGAGTGAATTTGGAACCTCCATGAATAGACGAATAAGGATCATACTTCACTTTGTCTGAAAATGTATTATTTTAAGAAGAGAGTCGCTCCTGGAAATCCAGTGAACTACTTTCCATCAGGAAGCTTTATATGGGGGAAGCTGCAGCGGAGAGTCAGTTCTTCTTGACTCAACTCGTGTGGTGACACGCTGTCGGATCACGCAAGAAAGTGCGCGGAATTTATAAAGTATTGACGCTCAAATGTACTAGCAGTGAACAATGATAGTCGCATCGTGCAGCTTAATAGCAGTAATTCTGCATCATATAATAATTAGTCTACAGCAGACGTATAAGCAGCAGTATACGCGAGTATAGAATCAGTCCAGCGTAGAGATAATTTAGGATGATGTTTATAGACAATCAACATAACCACAGGAAGTGTTATCATGGGTAAAATATCATACTATTGTAATAAACACTACAGTTACGGGAACCTGGAAGGCATCACAAGTAGTTGTGACCTAGGATTGAACAACTTTGCAGTAGAGAAGACATAAACTGTAGGTGACGGGAGACGAACACACACACGCAAGATAGACTTTCAGGGAGACCAGCGGTCGTCAGGAGTTAGCTCCATCGCATCTCTGAGGTCAGGCGATAGTGGGAATCCGATCAAGGATCCGTGTGCGAGAATTATGTATAAAGTTATATTACAGTGATCTTTAAAAGTGTTTATGTTTATATGGTAAAAGAATGTGTATTGTGATAAAGTGAAAATGCCAGTAGTGAAAAATATAATTACCATGTGTAAAGGCTATGCAATGTGTCGTGTGAAAAATATCATGATGGCTTAAAACAAGCATTATGGCAGGTGAATGGCTGGCATGCTGGACTAACCCAGCTAGGATGAAAGTGAGTACAAATTTAATATGGTGATATGATTTAATAGCTCACCATACAACGAAGCATTCCCTCAACGATTAAGAATTGACAGTCATTAGTGTACGAGATCACATCCCTCGTATTTTGGTAAAAATATGGCTTTGAGGATGACATGCTTACGGCCATTTAGGCGTAAGACATTGATGAAAGTAACGGCAACGTTAAATAATAATAATAATAATCTGGGGTCGGTAACAATAATAAGTATATAAATCGTCATGTCAGGCCTATAGTACGTGCAAAGTGTGCCATGTCTAGCGTAAGAATACTGTGTTATTGTGAAAAGTAAGTAAGAAAGATAAATATCGAGATAAAGAGAGCTTTTCAGTGTCATTGAAATGTTAAATAAATGTTTTATGGTATATTCTACAGGGTTGTATTTGAGAGCCATTAAGATAGTCAATGTATGCCAGTAAATTTATACTTGTTTTGGAGCTACGTAGAACATTGGCTTATGAGTAACTGTATAGAGGACGTGAGTGCTTTAATAATTGAGTCATCTGAAAGAAATATTGTTTGAGCCGCGATCAGCGAGCATGTAACGTAGAATCAAGAGATTTACGTCAATTAGTTGCGTGGATCATCCTAAAATAGTTCGTGCGTTGTCGAATCTAGTCGGCTAAATCTTACAAGCTACGATATAGTATTGCCTTGGAGCATACATGTGTATTCGCAACAGAGTTGGGACAGAGTCTGCCTGTATCCACTGTTAGCAGAGTCTTCGCCACCAGGGATAACTGCTAGACACCCTAGGTAGGCCGATATATTAATTGATCTGCTCTTAGAGGTAAAACAAATGGTTCATCGTGTAGGAAACGTTGATTTCCTCTTGTTATATGCATGCCCGTCCAGTGAGATAACACTGAAACTCATCTGAGACGCGCGCAAAGCCACTGATGTCGACCACAGAACGGCAAAGCTATTTCGTGATCCATCCCTTGCTTGAATAGTAATTAGGAGCCGATATGAGCCCATTTAATACTCTAAATGTAGGTATTAAATAATTAGATTGACTCAATTCGTAATGACACGACCCATTCAGGGTACCTCTAGCACAGCTGCATCATTGAGTGAACACATGACCGTGCGGGGAGTCAGGCGGGGTAGCAGGTATAATCCACTAACCCGGAAGCCATATTGCCGAGGACGGCCCATGACTAATCCTTTGTTCGCACGAAAGGAAGTCAATAGACCAGATCCTTTTCTTTTAAGATTGTAGTGGGACACTGAAGAATCTCAATATTTCGAAAAGTAATTAAGATGTGCTTGATATGATGGTAGCAATTGAATTAGATGCACTGTTTCCATACATATGCAATGTTGGAATGAAGTAATCGGATAACATTTGGCCCAGTTATTCTCTGAGGAGAAATTAACTGCACCAAATAAATAGAGGCATTTTTGTAAAGAATATTTACCCAGTCCACACTAATTTATTCATACGGGTAGCGTAATTTGATTGATATGACACGTTTGTAACGATAATGTTATGACCAGACCCAGAAAATCGTTGTATGGTGAAGCTATAAAATATCTATACCTATGTGTATTTTGGATGTGAAAGTGTACCACTTCAGCGTTTGAAACTTATGGGGAAAAAGTACGATTCGCACGGGACAACACTTATTAAGCAAGGCATAAGCTAATGAATCAATGTTATTTAAAGTAAATGTTCCGTGTAAAACGGATACATGTTTAATAATTGCAGATTTAATGTCATTTAAATATAATTTGTGTTTGTTGTGTTGTGATATTCCAATTTGTGTTAAATTGTGCCACGTGAAAAACAATATGGACACTCGCGAATGTCAAAGAGTATCAACAATAGGATGTTTAGGATAGACATGAGTGCGGTGGAGCACCAATCTTGATGACTAGAGACTCACAGATAATTTTGATTTTTGTTGTGGGAAATAAATGTAAAATATTTTTTGTGTTTTGTTTTGTTTTGCCATGAATTACTACCATTAAATGTTTTACTTGGGAATATGTTGTTTCTTTCAAGTAGAGTAGTCACCTGACAGTCTCAAATCCTGAATATGTGCTCGCATAGTGGGTTGAACGCCCCATGCCTCGAAAGACCGTGAGTTAGCTGGGATACGAACACATGTTCCATATGATGACGAATGGGTGCATGGAGGACATGTTATTGTACTAGGATTGAGTCACAGGTACTACTAAAAGTCGGCCAAGGTATTACATTGTAGAGACAAGTATAGCAACAAAGCTAGGGTATATTAGAAAAAGGCCGCGTCCCATAGTTAATAAGCTTTCACGTTCGAAATAAATGGTGATAATCCTCCATGAGACAAGCTTAAATGTAAATGTAAAAGCAATGATCTATCTTATTTATCATGGCATGGCCCAGTGTGGGGCATTCGGCAATAAAAACCATTCCCTGGACGGTTTTACTAATAAATCAGAACTTGGCCGATGTCTTGCAATGGGGCAGCCATCATCCATCTTATTTATCATGGCGCCCAGAAAACGTGATGGCTTATGGGATTCAGAAAACCCCATAATAATAGTATGGTTTCCATGGGGGAAAACCATAATAGTATATTTTTCCTCAAACTGTGTTTGAGCGATTGTGAGTCTTTTTAGGTGATACTCAGACATTAGACATTGTTGTCAGACGAGTGAATGTACAGACGGGTACGAGGGTCTAAACCCATTCCATAGGTGGTCACAGCACTGTGCTAAAATGAATGTTGTTGTTTTCGCGACATCGGAATTCTTTTCCCAATATAACGCACCAGCATGCACAGCAAAGGCCTGCCCATATCTCAAAGATAAGAAATACAGGATGGCCGGTACTGAAGGGGTACTAAAATGTATCGCAGAGTTGAAGGAACATTTTGATACTACTCATGCCAAGAGTAGGGAAGATGCTAAGGCATTTCAAGATGAAATAACTGGTAGACTGGATGCTAATCAAAATGAAATGAGCCAGATGTTGGCTACGGTAAATACTCAGTTAGAGACTAATCAAACCGAGGTGAGCCAGATGTTGGCTACGGTAAATACTCAGTTAGAGACTAATCAAACCGAGGTGAGCCAGATGTTGGCTACGGTAAACACTCAGATTCAAATTTATTAGAGGTCAATAAAAACAAGTAGTTCCGTGAAGAACTATACAGCCTATTTTCATATATCCTACTTATGTTAACTGCCACAATCAACATACAAAATTTCAGTTTAATTGCTGTAACAGATTCGTAGATATTGAGAACCGTCTAAATATTTCAGATGGTCGCCAGGTTGGATTTTTATTTTTGTACTATTACATTAAGATTATTGTGTACGTGTGGTATTCAAACTTCAATCGCATGATTAGACAACAAGAAGTAAAAACGAGATTTTAAAATTACGCACAGCAGCCATCTTGAGATAATGCAAACCATTGAAATAAATTAGATGCCAGTGGATCAACATTTGTATAAGCATTTAAGGTGCAACGTTTCACGGCACTCGGATAGTTAATTCGCAAGAAACGTCCATTTAAATATTTATACTTCGCGTCGCCGCCATGTTGGATTTGTGCTCACCATGTTCCTGAAAGTCTTATAGGTGAACATATGTTCATAGTCTCTATGAACATAAAAAAATTCAGTTTGGTTGCTGTAAAAGATTCATAGATATTGAGAACCGTCTAAATATTTCGGGAGCTCACCATTTAGGAGTGTTATGTGTATAGGCCATATAGTTATGTACCATTCAAGGACAAATATTGCCTAGGTTCATTATTCAAACTTTCACTTCGATCGCATGAGTACGACACAAGAAATTAAAACTTAATTTTAAAATTTCGCACAGCCGCCATCTTGAGGTTATGTAAGCAATTGAATTAAATTAGATGGCAGTGCATTACAATCTGCAAAATCAATTACTGTACCACATTTCACTTCGCTCAGAGAGTTAAATCACGAGAAAAGTCTATTAAAATATTTTAAATTCGCTTGGTCGCCATGTTCGTTTCGTACTTTACAGGTTTATGAAATATACATAGGTATACCTGTATCAGTACCCTTTATCACCGTACAAAATTGCAGGGTGATATCTGTAATAGTTTCGGAGATATAGAATGTCAGTGAAATATTTCGCACAGCCGCCATTTTGAGGTTATGTAAACAATTGAACTAAATTAGACTCCAGTGCATTACAATGTGTATAAACATTTGCTGTACCAAGTTTCATTACATTTAGATAGTTAAATCGCGAGAAAAGTCTATTTAAATGTCTCAACTTCGCTTGGCCGCCATGTTGGTTTTGTTACCAGGTTTTTGAAAGTCTCATAGGTGAACTTTTAGTAGTGCCCTTTATCACCGTACACAATTTCAGGGCGATATCGGTAATAGTTTCGGAGATATTGAATGCTAGTGAAATAATTCGCACAGCCGCCATGTTGGATTGGAGAGACGTAACAAAATTTGAAGGGCACGGTCGAGGTCGCCTGGAATAGTGCTATGAACTTCCCGAGTTTCATTGAAATCGCTCCGGCCGTTTCGATTTTATTAGGGGGGACACACACACGAATAACACACACACGCACACACACACACACACACACACACGGACAAAAGGTGATCTCATAAGCCTATTTTTTCAAAATTGAAAATAGGCTAAAAATGATGATGTTAAAGAATCTATTAAACAAGAGGTAACTGAAAAGATTGTTAGCGTGGTTTCAGAGATGCAAGCAAATAATGACAAACGCTTTGAGTCAATAGAAGTAAAGCTCGAGAATAATCTGCAAGTGTGCAGAGAATCGCAACGTGAGGTCAATGATAGATTAAACGATATGTCCGTAGAGCTTAAAGATATGCAGAATCAGAACGAAGCGAACACTAAGCGGCAGGAGGAGCAGTTTAATACGTTCACTCAGACCGTTGATCAAAGTGCAAAGCGACGAAAAATGGAGTAAACGGATGGCAGGCTACGCAAAAGCTGTAGATGAAGCGTTAAGGAAGCAGGATCAGAATATCCTTGACCAATGCAAGGAGATCAGTGAAATAAAAACTTCCCCAAAGAAAATAAGGGAATAATCGTAAATATGAAGACGCAAGTTGGATTAGTTCAAAAATAGTCAGAACAAACTCAAAACGATCTCGCAGTCATTCATAAAAGGCAAGATGAGGACCAGGGAGAAATTACCAAAATAAGGACCGAAATCTCCAATATGCACGGTCACATCCAGAAAGAGGTTTCAGGTTTACGAGAAGAGTTGGAACTTCGAGAGGGCTTGAAAAATGAAGCCAGTGATAAAACGCTTGCCGAGGTAAGACAAGGTTTAGCGGGGGAAATTTCTCATATAAAAGAGAGCCTTAAAGATGACAAGGAGAAAATCTTGTCTATGGCAGAGGAAAATCGGGATCGCCTGAATAAAATAGAACGAGAAGTATTAGCTCGTTTAGAAAGAGCGGAAAACAGGCACAGCCAAATGGAAACCAGAATGATCGCACACGAGGAGTCCATATTGCGAAATCCTAGATCTAATGAAGGAAGCATAGATGAAAATAGGAGAAATAGATGGGCAGATATAGAGGTACAGCCCACTCCGAAAAATACAGCCATGCCAAGTGACAGCCCGTATACCACACCTGGTATACCTATTGCTATGTCCACACCGCATGAAAATGCTGTACAAAATCAGATAGTCACTGTTGTAAGGGCTAATGGCGAGAAACCGAGAAAGTATTCTGGGAGTAACTCAAATATGGCACCCTAATACTGGCTCAAAGAGGTTTCCGAATACTTAAATGACACAAAGGTACCGCCAGAGCGAAGATTAAGAGCTATCGAAAAACTGACTGAGGGTGAATGTGCCTTATGGTTCAGAAGTTTTCGTTACACGTTTGACACCGTAGAAGAATTCCGCCAGGCATTTTTAAGAAGGTACTGGGATGCAAACATCCAGCAGAATCTAAGATTGGACTTGTACTCCAGACGCTATAGTACAAATAATACTACGAAATATGCTGAATTCTTTATAACACAATTATGCCGTTTCAGAGAGCTTGACGAGGCCCCTAGAGTACTAGACCTTTGTCTAGCGATAGCCACGCAATTACCATATGAAGTGCAAAGACTATTAATCTCGGCAAACGCCAAGACAGCGATTGAGATGGAGGAGGTACTCAGACAGCTCGATCTCACCACAACGCAGCATATGAGGCAGAGTCGGAACACGGAACAAGTCCACATCACAAGTGCACCAACCGAACCGACTAGGGTGCAGCCCAAAAGTAAATCTACTAGCACAGAAACTGAGACAATCAACAAAACCACAGAAAGTGTTATCATGGGTAAAATAACATACTATTGTAATGAACACTACAGTTACGGGAACCTGGAAGGGATCACAAGTAGTTGTGACCTAGGATTGAACAACTTTGCAGTAGAGGAGACATAAACTGTAGGTGACGGGAGACGAACACACACACGCAAGATAGACTTTCAAGGAGACCAGCGGTCGTCAGGAGTTAGCTCCATCGCATCTCTGAGGTCAGGCGATAGTGGGAATCCGATCAAGGATCCGTGTGCGAGAATTATGTATAAAGTTATATTACAGTGATCTTTAAAAGTGTTTATGTTTATATGGTAAAAGAATGTGTATTCTGTTAAAGTGAAAATGCCAGTAGTGAAAAATATAATTACCATGTGTAAAGGCTATGCAATGTGTCGTGTGAAGAATATCATGATGGCTTAAAACAAGCATTATGGCAGGTGAATGGCTGGCATGCTGGACTAACCCAGCTAGGATGAAAGTGAGTACAAATTTAATATGGTGATATGATTTAATAGCTCACCATACAACGAAGCATTCCCTCAACGATTAAGAATTGACAGTCATTTGTGTACGAGATCACATCCCTCGTATTTTGGTAAAAATATGGCTTTGAGGATGACATTCTTACGGCCATTTAGGCGTAAGACATTGATGAAAGTAACGGCAACGTTAAATAATAATAATAATAATAATCTGGGGTCGGTAACAATAATAAGTATATAAATCGTCATGTCAGGCCTATAGTACGTGCAAAGTGTGTCATGTCTAGCATAAGAATACTGTGTTATTGTGAAAAGTAAGAAAGATAAATATCGAGATAAAGAGAGCTTTTCAGTGTCATTGAAATGTTAAATAGACGTTATTATGGTATATTCTACAGGGTTGTATTTGAGAGCCATTAAGATAGTCAATGTATGCCAGTAAATTTATACTTGTTTTGGAGCTACGTAGAACTTTGGCTTATGAGTAAATGTATAGAGGACGTGAGTGCTTTAAGAATTGAGTCATCTGAAAGAACTATTGTTTGAGCCGCAATCAGCGAGCATGTAACGTAGAATCAAGAGATTTACGTCAATTAGTTGCGTGGATCATCCTAAAATAGTTCGTGCGTTGTCGAATCTAGTCGGCTAAATCTTACAAGCTACGATATAGTATTGCCTTGGAGCATACATGTGTATTCGCAACAGAGTTGGGACAGAGTCTGCCTGTATCCACTGTTAGCAGAGTCTTCGCCACCAGGGATAACTGCTAGACACCCTAGGTAGGCCGATATATTAATTGATCTGCCCTTAGAGGTAAGACAAATGGTTCTTCGTGTAGGAAACGTTGATTTCCTCTTGTTATATGCATGCCCGTCCTGTGAGATAACACTGAAACTCATCTGAGACGCGCGCAAAGCCACTGATGTCGACCACAGAACGGCAAAGCTATTTCGTGATCCATCCCTTGCTTGAATAGTAATTAGGAGCCGAGATGAGCCCATTTAATACTCTAAATGTAGGTATTAAATAATTAGATTGACTCAATTCGTAATGACACGACCCATTCAGGGTACCTCTTGCACAGCTGCACCATTGAGTGAACACATGACCGTGCGGGGAGTCAGGCGGGGTAGCAGGTATAATCCACTAACCCGGAAGCCATATTGCCGAGGACGGCCCATGACTAATCCATTGTTCGCACGAAAGGAAGTCAATAGACCAGATCCTTTTCTTTTAAGATTGTAGTGGGACACTGAAGAATCTCAATATTTCGAAAAGTAATTAAGATGTGCTTGATATGATGGTAGCAATTGAATTATATGCACGGTTTCCATACATATGCAATGTTGGAATGAAGTAATCGGATAACATTTGGCCCAGTTATTCTCTGAGGAGAAATTAACTGCACCAAATAAATAGAGGCATTTTTGTAAAGAATATTTACCCAGTCCACACTAATTTATTCATACGGGTAGCGTAATTTGATTGATATGACACGTTTGTAACGATAATGTTATGACCAGACCCAGAAAATCGTTGTATGGTGAAACTATAAAATATCTATACCTATGTGTATTTTGGATGTGAAAGTGTACCACTTCAGCGTTTGAAACTTATGGGAAAAGAATACGATTCGCACGGGACAACACTTATTAAGCAAGGCATAAGCTAATGAATCAATGTTATTTAAAGTAAATGTTCCGTGTAAAACGGATACATGTTTAATAATTGCAGATTTAATGTCATTTAAATATAATTTGTGTTTGTTGTGTTGTGATATTCCAATTTGTGTTAAATTGTGCCACGTGAAAAACAATATGGACACTCGCGAATGTCAAAGAGTATCAACAATAGGATGTTTAGGATAGACATGAGTGCGGTGGAGCACCTATCTTGATGACTAGAGACTCACAGATAATTTTGATTTTTGTTGTGGGAAATAAATGTAAAATATTGTTTGTGTTTTGTTTTTTTGCCATGAATTACTATCATTAAATATTTTACTTAGGAATATGTTGTTTCTTTCAAGTAGAGTAGTTACCTGACAGTCTCAAATCCTGAATATGTGCTCGTATAGTGGGTTCAACGCCCCATGCCTCGAAAGACCGTGAGTTAGCTGGGATACGAACACATGTTCCATATGATGACGAATGGGTACAATACATAAAGATTCCATTTGATACATAAAAGGGAGCGGTATATAAAGTATTGCGTGATTTACTGAAAGGACAATATTTCTGAATTTTTTTTCAACGCCAAAAACACGATTATCTAGAAATACCTGTCAGAATGGAATGAAATATTTTTCATGTAAAGAATACGCATGATTACCGAGGATTTTTGTGTTTATAATACCGGTACATCGTTACATCACGACATTACCTCATTTGGGCATTCAAGAAACGCTTGAGTTCACAAAAACAATAGGTCATCGCTTTGGAAAAAAGAGTTAATCTACGCTTGAAAGAAAGCTTGCTTACACCGTTTCTCTGCTAAGTCGCCATTTCAAATCCCTCCAACTCGATCCCGTTGAAATATTTAGAATATCCCCGACTCTTAAAGCGATCGTGTGAGTATCAGCTTCACTGGTACCACGTTTCATGTTTCTAGGATGTCTGAAAATCCCTCATTGGTTCATGTTTACTTTCAGAATTTACCTTCACATCGCTCCACCTCGGCCATGGTGACACACACGAGCTTATAAGTTTGGCCACTCGTAGCGCGGTGGTGCATTTCGCACCCCTATAGTTGTGGCTGGATGTCGAATGGCAGAGCTCTTGACATAAAGGAAGCAATCGAGAAACACCTAGCCAAACGAAACAATCCCAACAATCTAAATGAACACACGTTCATGGAGAGCTCACCCCTCTTCACGCTACTAAAAAAACACACCCTGTCGGAAACAAGACACAATTAAGCGACACAGCCAAGCTAGAGAAAAAAGGGGGGAAATTAGGGGGGTTTTAATAGGTAAATGTTATCTGGATCAGGTGTACGATGTACTTTTCTTCTGCAATAAACCAAGGCCCATATTCGCGGCAGTATTAAAGGTGCCGGGACGTCCTCATAAGACCGTCAACGCTTAGTTCGAATGGGTAATGCTCCACGCGTGGCGAGGGCTAATCCACGGTCTTTAATAGTTGTAGACCCACCTCATTCAATAACATACATCTTATCTAGGTTGGCAGCACCTCACATAAACACATCGCTATCACTCCCCACAGCACGTAGGGGTAGGGGGGAAAAGGCAGGGAAAAAACCATTCGTTAAGATAACCACCGCAGTCGACAGCACAGTGAGTTCCAGTGAGCACGAAAACTGCGAGTAGCTGTAGTACGGAAGACAATCAGATAAGTAGTTAGCCTAAAAGTTTATAGTTTAACCATAGTTTACAACCATATAATCTCTCTAATGTACAAACTCCGGATAGCTATCACCATTTAGCATTTCACCTAACATATATACTGCATTTAGCATACACTGACAGTTGCAGTACCAATACTGAAACTAAATAATTGTACATATTGTAAATATTTTCACCTGTATTTCAAACATAGATTTTATAGCCTAAGTGTAATGGATCTGATGATGATCGCTTGACGATCGAAACTGGTCATCCTAGTGTTTCATTAATCTCATGTAATTTATTTCAGGATTGGGGCATAGCCCGTCTCTTTTGGGTACATTCGTGTTGACCGATTGAAAAGCACTAAACTCATGACTTGGTTCAGTCACAACAAATTGCCTCAGATGTAGGCATGAAAGTACTAAATCAAACTGTTCGTTCATGATTTGATACTTCAAACCGAGGAGTGCTTAATGATAAGTAAACAGTTGTGTCTCGCTAAAGCAGTTAGCATTCAAATCGCCCAGGGATAAACGAAACCAGAAAGCAGCTTAAAGCTTCGTGAAACTTCGTAATTAAAAGAAATATATAATTCTATTCATTCTCTCTCCTCGAGGACTTCACTCTCCCTTTACTGTTTGTAAACTCTTATTCAAGCCTGTTTCCACTTCAGTTTTAGTTGCTGTTGCTTCATTAAGGGGGTTTCTTGAGTGTGTTAGAAGGGCACTCGTAATGAAGAGACAACCTCTGTGTTTGCGATGTAGTGTGCATTCCAAGAGATATTGTGGAGAAGGTGGCTGGGGTCTCAATCCGAGCATTTGCCGTGAGTAGAAATGGAAAGTCGCTTTTAGGATTCCCGAGGTGGGAATACGTTTTGCCACACATGGCTCATGACGCAAAACAGAGAAGAGGCGGGTTCGATTCCTATGTCAGCCATCTTGGGAGTGGTTGACCGTCGTTTCCCACTTTATTGCATAGAAATGCTGGAATGGTTCTTAATTTAAAGCCGCGGCCATCTCCTTTAAAATCCTCACTTGACTCACAAATATACACACTAATAGAGTCATCACAATAAGGCAGCTACCACAGACACCCAAGTACACAGGGCTAATGACCACGATGTCGCAAAGCCGCTAAATTATTGAGCGTTGTCCATGCCGAAGAACTCTCCTCAGAGTAACGCCACATGAGAGGTTTTGCTCGCAGTAAAAGGAAATGTCGTATCGAGTTATCGAACACGCAATGCTATTAGTGGACCGCGCCGCAATCTCACGCTTGCACTGGCTCAGGAAACAACTCGGGACCCCTAGGACTACCTGAGAGCTGCTTCACAGTTCTGGACCAGTGGAGATATACGGTCACAGAGCATCCATTACATTAGTGTACGCAGCGCTACGTTTTCAGACTGTGGACGTGTTTGACAGGACATTTAATTTGGCAAAACTTTAATTAAAGCTCTCCACTAAACTGAGATTAATATGGAATCATGTATAATTTCCAGTTCTAGATTATGAATACTGGTTGCCTTGGTAACCATATAGGATACTTAAGGTTGATCCTAGTACAGTGCATTTGCACAGAAGAAACCCCTTTTGTTCCAAAAACCGTGCTATGGGTGGCTTTTAGTAAATCGTTAGAAAAGCACAAGAACAGCTTAACTCTACATTTCAGAATAATTTGCACGATCATTTTGTCGGAAAGCTCAAATAAAATTTGAAAAGCGTTTATCTCTGAATCGACGTATTTTAAAGAAAAGTTTTAAACAAAAAATGTAGAGGACATTGTCACCTACAATTTGTCTCATTGAGGTCATGTCATACGTTTTGAAATGCAGAAGCTAGGTGGCGCCAAAGTTTCCAAAAAAGTGTTTTGTCACTTTATGTCCCAGAAGAAATGTTTTGTTCACAAAAGAGCGAATCAGAAATTTGTTCCTCTCAAAATTGTCTACAGCATTTATTGAAACATGTTTTCCTCCGACTTACCGTTCCAAAGTTATAGTCTGCCAAATTGTGAAATTTGTCCGACACCGGTCCCTGTCTAAACTATGCCCACCGCTCTCTCCGCAGTAACAATAGTAGCCTTGACTACGCAGCGTTGCATTTGCTGCGCTATAACTTTGGAACGGTAAGTCGGAAGAAACAAACGTTTAAATAAATGTTGCAGACAATTTTTAGAGGAACAAATTTCAGATTAACTCTTTTATGAAAAAAAAAAACTTTTTTTCTAGGACAAAAAGTGAAAAAACACTTTTTTGGAAACTTTGGCGCCGCCTAGCTTCTACATTTCAAAACGTATGACATGGCCTCATTGAGACAAATTGTCGGTAACAATGTCCTCTACATTTTAGGTAGATTTCTTTAGAAAGCTAACTATTGCAATGGGTCCCATGTTTCGACTTCCGGAAATTTTCGACATATCTTCGCGTTTCACATCCCCCAGACCCCAAAACCACCGTCAGTTCAAAAGTTTATATATAATTTATGTATATATATATATCAGTTTCTTGTGGACACGATAACTGCCGTAATTTTGCACCAATCATTTTGAATGTTTTACATAATATGTATCCCTATAAAATCTCGGTCGACTTCGTTAATGGGCAAAATCGGTGGAAGGGGGTGAAAATGGGGGGCTTTTTTCGAAAAATTGAAATTTCGCTATAACTCTCTTAATACGCGAAATATCGAATCATTCAAAGTTCATAATATGTGTCGGATAAGTGCCAACAATTTATGTCAAATAAGTTTTTTGATAGCACCAACCATTGACCAAAGGGGTGGAAAAAAGTGGGATTTTCGGGAAACATTAATCATATCTCTCTTAATAGGCACAATATCAAAACGGTACAAAATGGACAATATTCCCCTAATAATTACCTAAAACGTTTGTCTGAAAGAATTTTTGATATGACCCACCATTACGCCAAGGGATGAGAAAAATGATTTCGGAATTATAAGAAAATGCCAAGAGCTATCAGAGGTTGCCATGGCAACACTACTAAATTGATGAGGGATGAGCCGTTGCCATGACAACGCACTTGCACGAGATCAGATTCAGTATTTCCATCTGACTAAGCCGGCCCCGTGGTGTTGGGGTAGCGCGCCTGCCTCTCACCCGGAGTCCCCGGGTTCGATCCCCGGCTCCGTCAGGGATTTTAAAACTGACGTGAGGGTTGGAACGGGGTGCACTCAGCCTCGTGAGGACAATTGAGTAGCTGTCTGACAGTGAGACAGCACCCCGATCACGAATACCAATATTAACGGCCGAGGGGACCCGACGCGCTGATCACGCGTCACCCCAATATCTGCAGGCCAAATGGCTGGGCAGCGGTCGCTTGGTCGGCCTTAGCCCCGTCATGGGCTGGTTGGTGCCAGGGGTTGACTTTGACATCTGACTAAGTGGGAAGCGGGTTCGGTGACGTAACTGGTAGCATGCAGAATGTCTATGCCCAAGGTCGCGGTTTCAAAGCCGGCCGAAGTCGTCGGATTTTCTAAGAGCGCTAAAAATCCCTCAGTATGCTTTCCTTTGGAGGGGAAGTTCCAACGTTCGTTACGAGTTGCTGGTTGGGGTGGCATCTAGTAGCCAAGTTCACAGCTAGGTGTCATTGACGGTAGTACCTGGTAGCAACATTAGGAACTACTGCTTGAAATTGACCGTCTGCAGTCCTTACCTGAATTACAGACTAATACATCCATTAAAATTCACACCGTTTATCAGACAGATTCTACACTCACCCAAAGTACACGGGGTTAGATGACCACGTTGTCGCAGCCCCTAAACTGAGGAACCAACCAGAGGTAGATTTCATTAGAAAGCTAACTATTGCAATGGGTAGGCTACCATGTTTCGACTTCCGGAAAATTTCGACATATCTTCGCGTTTCACATCCCCCAGACCCCAAAACCACCGTCAGTTCAAAAGTATATACTGTACAGTATATATATCAGTTTCTTGTGGACACGATAACTGCAGTAATTTTTCACCAATCACTTTTTACCGAATATGTATACCTATAAAATCTCGGTCGAGTTCGTTACTGGGCTAAACCGGTAGAAGGGGGTGAAAATGGGGGGCTTTTTTCGAAAAAGTGAAATATTGCTATAACTCTCTTAATATATGAAATATCGAATCCGTTCAACGTTCATACTATGTGTCGGATAAAACCCAAAAATTTATGTTTGAAGAGTTTTTTTATATCACCAACCATTGACCAAAGGGATGGGAAAAGTGGGATTTTCGGGAAACATTAATCATATCTCTCTTAATAGGCACAATATCAAAACCGTACGAAATGGACAATATTCCCCTAATAATTACCTAAAACTTTTGTCTGAAAGGATTTTTGATATGACCCACCATTATGCCAAGGGATGAGAAAAATGATTTCGGAATTATAAGAAAATGCCAAGAGCTATCAGAGGTTGCCATGGCAACACTACTAAATTGATGAGGGATGAGCCATCAGACGTTGCCATGACAACGCACTTGCACGAGATCAGATTCAGTATTTTCATCTAAGTGGGAAGCGGCTTCGGTGACGTAACTAGTAGCATGCAGAATGTCTATGCCCAAGGTCGCGGTTTCAAAGCCGGCCGAAGTCGTCGGATTTTCTAAGAGAGCTAAAATCCCTCAGTATGCTTTCCTTTGGAGGGGAAGTTCCAACGTTCGTTGCGAGTTGCTGGTTAGGGTGGCATCTAGTAGCCAAGTTCACAGCTAGGTGTCGTTGACGGTAGTACCTGGTAGCAACATTAGGAACTACTGCTTGAAATTGACCGTCTGCAGTCCTTACCTGAATTAAGACTACTACAGCCATTACAATTCACACCGTTTATCAGACAGATTCTACACTCACCCAAAGTACACGGTGTTAGATGACCGCGTTGTCGCAGCCCCTAAACTGAGGAACCAACCAGAGGTAGATTTCATTAGAAAACTAACTATTGCAATGGGTACCATGTTTCGACTTCCGGATAATTTCGACATATTTTCGCGTTTCACATCCCCCAGACCCCAAAACCACCGTCAGTTCAAAAGTTTATATATAATTTATGTATGTAAATGTGTATGTATATATATATATGCATATCAGTTTCTTGTGGACACGATAACTGTCGTAATTTTGCACCAATCACTTTGAATATTTTACCGAATATGTATACCTATAAAATCTCGGTCGAGTTCGTTAATGGGCTAAATCGGTCGAAGGGGGTGAAAATGGGGGGCTTTTTTCGAAAAAGTGAAATATTGCTATAACTCTCTTAATATGTGAAATATCGAATCCGTTCAACGTTCATACTATGTGTCGGATAAAGCCCAAAAATTTATGTTTGAAGAGCTTTTTTTATAGCACCAACCATTGACCAAAGGGGTGGGAAAAGTGGGTTTTTCGGGAAACATTAATCATATCTCTCTTAATAGGCACAATCTCAAAACCGTACAAAATGGACAATATTCCCCTAATAATTACCTAAAATATTGTCGTAAAGAATTTTTGATATGACCCACCATTATGCCAAGGGATGAGAAAAATTATTTCGGAATTATAAGAAAATGCCAAGAGCTATCAGTGCTTGCCATGGCAACTCTACTAAATTGATGAGGGATGAGCCATCAGACGTTGCCAAGATAACGCACTTGCACGAGATCATATTCAGAATTCCATCTGACTAAGTGTGAAGCGGCTTCGGTGACGTAACTGGTAGCAAGCATGCTGAATGTCTATGCCCAAGGTCGCGAGTTCAAAGCCGGCCGAAGTCGTCGGATTTTCTAAGAGCGCTAAAAATCCCTCAGTATGCTTTCCTTTGGAGGGGAAATTCCAACGTTCGTTGCGAGTTGCTGGCTGCGGTGGCATCTAGTAGCCAAGTTCACAGGTAGGTGTCGTTGACGGTAGTACCTGGTAGCAACATTAGGAACTACTGCTTGAAATTGACCGTCTGCAGTCCTTACCTGAATTACAGACTAATACAGCCATCCCTAAGTACACGGGGTCACATGACCGCGTTGTCGCAGCCCCTAAACTGAGGAACCAACCAAAATCTCTGCGGGAGATATAATTTTGCGTGAAGAAGTAACAGACCATTACATAGTTACACATCAGTGTCGAAACCTAGCATAAGGACAGTGTGACCACAAGTATAAAAATGGACCCCAAATGACAAGAAGGTTACCGTTCCCATAAGACAATAAAATGTTTAAAATAAGCATAAAATGACGAAAAACAAAGTTAATTAAGCTCCAATTATAAAATACCTTCTCGCAATAAATGAGGTCTGATCCTTCTACGAAAACCTGCATATTCTGCCTATTTTCGCCTATCCCCAAGTTTGTCCGGTGAAATCTACCTCCGCCTTCCGGCGTGCCGAGAGGTCTTTTTTCTTTTTAATCTTTTCTTTAAAATACGTAGATTCAGAGAAAAACGCCTTTCATCTATTATTTTTTTGATTTTTCCGACAACATGATACTACAAATTATTCCGAAATTTAGAGTTATGCTTTTTTTGTGTTTTTTTTTTTACGATTACCAAAAAGCCAACCATAGCACAGTTTTTGGAACAAAACCATTCCAGCTGTACTGTACTATTAACACTACTGTGTACGTAACGTTTCCGTTTCCTTTCCATCACATTTCCGAACATCAATGTTTACTGTATTTTAAATGCGTACATTATTACTTATTTATTTATTTATTTATTTATTTATTTATTTATTTATTTATTTATTTATCGTATGGCTTTTAGTGCCGGGAGTGTCCGAGGACATATTCGGCTCGCCAGAGGCTATAGCTGCTTCAAGCAGACACCCATGGGGTGAGCTAAAATTTCAGTTCAATTTCAGGTAGTTCCAACTTTCGCTACCAGATGTCACTGATACCTAGTTGTGAACGTTGGAACTTTGATTGAGCGTTCCAACGAAATCTAACCTAGAAATTTAGCTTCACACAAGTTCAGTCTGTGGAAGGATCTTTTACATGCCATAAATCTATGACATGGGACCGCCGGCTTTACTTCCCCTCCGAAGGAAAGCATACTGAAGGATTTGAACACTCTTAAAAAAAACGACGACTTCGGCCGGGTTTGAACCCGCTATCTTGGGAACAGCAGTTCAGCATGCTACCAACTACGCCACATTACATACACCTTCCATGAGCCTTGTGTTCCCGACAGGATTGTTTCGCAGCAATGATTAGGGAACCTATGCGAACATGTATTAACAGTGTACACTAGCAACCACTTCCATTCCGTGTCTTGACGTGTTTTGACGCTCGCTCTGATTTTAACCTGGATTAGGTTTGGTTATAGTATGCTTTTACACTCGCCAAAACGAAATAGTGATTTCGAGAAACATGCGTTAGTAAATTTATCGGGATTTTAAAATGAACAATATTCCATCGCAACCTAAAGTAATTTATGACTTTCATTCTTATTTTCAACATCGTCTGAAACAGAACCTCATGGAATTTACCTACACATAAGATATACGGTAAAATAATCAAGTTGACATGAAATCCCTTCTAACTGGAAAAATGTTGTATCATCATCTGTTAGCTATTGGAATAAAGTAACATGTTCTCCTTCTGTATTTCGCTGTTTTAAGATATCATGCACCCATTTTCTTCGTTTCCTCTTTCTTGTCCTACGTCCCTCCTCTTCTAAAATAACAGCACATAAAACTATTTTTTTTCTTGACCACATACTGTCACCAAGTCCCGAAATTGCCGCATATCGGCGTGACAATTGAACGATACTGTATTGTATGAATACAACTTTTATCGCTAGGGGTATGGAAAGTAAACGGAAAGGTTACATAATGTATAGTGTGAATCGACCTTAGGTGGCGTTTACACTTCAGATCTAGTTGATGAATACTTGTTTCCCGCATCAAAATCCGTCCCGTAGTTCACGCGATTAGTCCGGTCACCATGTACTGTACAGATGTTGATCAAAACTCTAGTAGCCACCTTCGATAGCGATACTCCGGTCCCACCTGTCCTAGGTTCCATTTCAGGCTATGTCAAGAGATACATTTTGGTCTGAGGTTCGAAATGTAGAATACTCAGATTAGAGATGGGTTTTGCTTCACATCTCCAAATGGTCTCTCACTTCTAATCCAGGACGTTGGCATGATACGTCAGTGATACGAGTGCACATTTCTGATGGAATGTTCTTCGCATGTGGAGAAAGTGGCAAGCGTGATGACAGTAATGTTTGTATTCGTTGTAGTGTAACATGATATTGTACCATCGTAAGTAGGTAATATAAGCCGATCCTGGCGCAGGAGCTAATGCGCAAGATGGCCGCCACGCGCAATCAGCCCTATGTTATTCTTATGGAGGGGACAGTCATAGCTGGCGCAAGGGCTAATGCGCAAGATAGCCGCCGCGCGCAATCAGCCCTATGTTATTCTTAAGGAGGGGACAGTCATAGCCGGCGCACGGGGTAATACACAAGATGGCCGCCACGCGCAATAAGCCCTATGTTAATCTTATGGAGAGGACAGTCATAGCTGGCGCAAGGGCTAATGGGTAAGATGGCCGCCACGCCCTGAGACTGTGTATGACGTCACAGGGAGAGGTCGGCCGTGTAGTTGCTAAATGGAATATTTATTATTATTATTATTATTATTATTATTATTATTATTATTATTATTATTATTAGGTAATTATTGATTGATCATGTACAATCAAGACCAGCCTTATATTGTCCACCTCTTGCTGTAGTGGCTAGCATTCTTGGTTGTTACTGCCAAGGCCCGGGTTCAATTCCTGGCTCTGCCAAGAAATTTAATTTCTGGTCTCCGGAGTGGAACGGGTACACTCAGCCTTGTGAGGCAAAACTGACAGGAGCTGGGTTTTGATTCATACCTCAGCCATTCTGCCTAACCCAACGTCACCTAACCTGACCTAACCTAACCTAACTTAACTTCACCTAACCTAACTTAACTTCACCTAACCTAACCTAACTTCAAAGTGAGAGCAAATGTGGGGAGCAAAAAGTGCGTGCAAAAAGAGAGAGCAAAAAGTGCGAGCAAAAAGTGAGAGAAAAAAAGTGGGAGCATAAAGTGGGAGCAAAAAAGTGGGAGCAAATATGAAAGCAAAAAGTGGGAGCAAATGTAACAGCACAAATAATAAACTTAGTTATAACCTAACCTAACCTAACCTAACCTATCTTCACCTAACCTAACCTAACCTAAATTCAAAGTCAGAGCTAATATGAGAGCAAATGTGAGAGCACACATAATAAACTAAGTTATAACCTAACCTAAATTAAAAGTGCGAGCAAACTAAAGCGAGAGCAAAAAGTGTGAGCAAAAAAGTGAGAGCAAATGTGAGAGCTCAAATAATAAACTTAGTTGTAACCTAGCCTCACCTACCCTAACCTAACTTCACCTAACCTAACCTAACATAACCTAACTTCAAAGTGCGAGCAAATATGGGAGCAAAAAGTAAGACCAAAAAGTATGAGCAAAAAGTGAGAGCAAAAAGTGCGATCAAAAAAGTGAGGAGCAAAAAGTGAGAGCAAAAAGGTGGGAGCAAAAAGTGAGAGCAAAAAAGTGGGAGCAAAAAGTGGGAGCAAAAAAGTGAGAGCAAAAAAGTATGAGCAAAAAAGTAAGAGCAAATGGGAGAGCACAAATAATAAACTTAGTTATAACCTAACCTAACCTAACCTAACCCACAGAAACGTCATTTAAAGATTTTAGATTTTACATTTTAACATTTTAGATTTTTGATTTTTTCATTTTACATTTTTTAGATTTTACATTTTACATTTTTGATTTTTTTGTATTTTAGATTTTAATTTTTTTAGATTTTAAATTTTAAATTTAAGATTTTTTGATTTTAGATTTTACATTTTCCGAAAAGAGTAAACTACAAGGTCACATACCTAACCTCACCAAACCTAACTTTACCAAACCTAACTTAAGCTAATCCAAAGGCTAATGCACATACACAAAGTATATAAGGGTACATGCAACTATCCTTATGCTAGTCTTATAGGCTACTGTACATCATGATCACTACCCCAACCGGGTTTTTTTCTTTTTGTTGTTTACACATTTGTCAATTTTCCAATTTCCCATTTTCTGTTGTTTTTTTATGTCAGTTTTAAGTTTTTCAATTTCATAATATGGAAACATGGATTTTGCATTTTATTGTTTACACAATTGTCAATTTTCCAATTTCCCATTTTCAGTTTTCTTTAATGTCAGTTTTAAGTTTTTCAATTTCTTAATATGGAAACATGGATTTTGCATTTTGTTGTTTACACATTTATCAATTTCACAAGTTCCCATTTACAGTTTTTAAAATGTCAGTTAAATGTTTTTTTTTTTTTCTATTTTGTCAATATGGAAACATGGATTTTCAAATTTGTGTTTCACATGTTCATTTTGCATTAGGAGTGGAGAGAGGTGGGTAGTAATTAAAAATGTACGAGCAGTGTCCATACAATATTTTTTAGCCTACTTTCGATTTTTGCAAAAAATGAAAGTAGACTTATGATATCAACACCGGGCGAAAAAAGTGTGTCTGTCTGTGTGTGTGTGTGTGTGTGTGTGTGAGTCTGTGTGTGTGTGTGTATGTGTGTGTGTGTGAGTCTGTGTGTGTGTGTGTGTGTGTGTGTGTGTGTGTGTGTGTGTGTGTGTGTGTCTGTGTATGTACTCTGAATGTCTGTCTCCCCCCTATCAATTCGAACACGGTGAATGCGAATTGAACGAAATTTGGTACAAAGGTAGCACTAGCAAAGGACACCTCAGTGTCATGTTTTATATCGCCGCCATCTTGACGGAAACGTAATGGCGGCCACACAAATGTTCAAAGCTTAAATCAAATTACGACTAACCTAATCATCCGATCTCTACCAAATTTTGCAACAACATACCTTTATGGGGGAGCATCCTTTGACCAAACCAATAGGTCATCAGCGTAATAGTTTGCGGATGGCGGCCATCTTTGTGTGAAAATCGATTCCCCCTATTAATTCGAACACGGTGCAACCGAATAGGACGAAATTTGATACAGAGGTAGTACTAACAAAAGGCACCTCAGTGTCATGTTTTATATCGCCGCCATCTTGACGGAAACGTAATGGTGGCCACACAAATGTTCAAAGCTTAAATCAAATTACGATTAACCTAATCATCCGATCTCTACCAAATTTTGCAACAACATACCCTTATAGAGGAAGCATTCTTTGACCAAATGAATAGGTCATTAGCCTAATAGTTTGCGGATGGCGGCCATCTTTGTGTGAAAATCAATTCCCCCTATTAATTCAAACACGGTGAAACCGAATGGAACGAAATTTGGTACAGAGGTAGCACTAGCAAAGGGCACCTCAGGGTTAAGTTTTATATCACCGCCATCTTGACTGAAACGTAATGGCGGCCACACGAATGTTCAAAGCTTAAATCAAATTACGATTAACCTAATCATCCGATCTCTACCAAATTTTGCAACTATATACTGTGCCCAACTGGTCACGGCAGTCTGGCATCGAACTCAGGCATTATCAGAGAAGACCAGGCAAATGGTTATGCCTAAGGTCGAACCAGTGGTCTCTAAGGGGGAGCCATTACATGGAACCCACAGAGCAATGAGAGGTCTACTGACACATAATAGTCTAGCGTGATTTCACGATTATTTAGGTGCAAATCATAGCAATTTAAAGGAAAAATTATAAGCAAAATGCAAGGGAATGTACGTTTTCAGTGCACACGAAGTCGAAATAAGGCTAGTTTGAAGTCTGACAAATTACTTTAGCAAGTAGGCGGGGTAGGCTCGGCGCCAGTAGAACTATTTCCGTCTAGGGCGGTCAGACAGCTCAAAATTAATGACCCGGGAATTCACCAGTCGACAACGAGCAAAGCTTTGGCGGAACCAAGCCCACAAGAAATTAATTAATTACAGATAAATGGAGCATTGTAATGCAATGGAACATACACACAGATGAATGTATTCACGGAGGAGTAATTTAGGAGTGGTTTTTCACCTAAAATTACGCCTATTTCTCAAAATGACCGCATTACAACCTAACTCACGCTCGAGAGCAGGAATACTTTAACCAACCAGCGGGAAATCCCCACCGTGGCGTCCCACGCGCTGAACTAAGGCAATTAATTGTAATTAATTGGCCGAAGCGATCGCCGGCACGCGAGTGTTTTTAAAACCTCCACGCCTAGATAAACAAGATGCAGATGTTATTTCGGCTGAAGACGGAGTATTTCAAGAAGGGAGTCGCTCTCACGTGTCCCGTGAACTATTTTGTGCAAGAAACAAATATAAGGGAGAGCAGCCTACGCCAAGGGTCAGTTGGAAAGCAGTTGCAGGCAGTTGGAAGTCAGTCGAAGTCAGTGATGTAGACGTCAGACGGTCGCTCGAGTTGGAAGTTAGTCCTTTGTCTACAAGCGCTCTGTAGTAAGCACGCCAATTATTAAAATATCAGCGTACCGCCGTTGAAGACAATGGAAGCAAATTGTAAGCTTCATCTGTAATAAGGAAGTGCATCAAGGTAACTCAATGCAGATATTTCTTTATTATCTGACACAGATATAAATTCGCTACAGCGAATAGGAACTGATAATGTTTGGAACAGTTCGTATACCGGAAGGTATTGTCAATTATATGACATCAGCATCAGGAGCACTCCAGTGATGGGAGAGTGGAAGTTATTGCCACCTAACCAGGACAGTGAGGTGAACGGGAGTGCAGGGAACTAGGATCGAACATCTATAAAAAACGCTACTAGATTTCACGGAGACCAGCGGTTATCATAAGTTCATCGCATCTCTGAGGTCAAGCGTAGGTGAAATCCAGATTAAGGATCAACATGTGAAATGATAGATGAAGTGTATAAGTTGTGAAATAATAATTTAAAGTGTTAATGTATTTAATGATTAATATTCAGTGTTTATCAGTGGTAAAGGCCACTTGTGATAATATGTGTATCATGTGTAAAAAGTGTGAATCTCAGTGTTGTGTATTGGATATCATGATGGATTAAGTCAATCATCATGGTAGAGCTCAGGCGGAGATACTGGTACTTTCCAGCCAGAAGGAAACGTGAGTACACATGCAAATAATAGCATTATAATGGCATAGTTCACCATGTAACGATTAATCACTTTGAAATTAAAGATGTAATAGTCACTTACTGAACGAGTTTTCACCACTCGTCTTGAATAAAGTATGACTTGGAAGGTGATTTGCTTAGGACCATTTAGGTCAAAAATAGTGATGGATCTAAACGTTAAAATAATAATAATAATAATAACTGGGGTCGGCAACCATAAAGTAAGGGCAAGTTGGCCTAAGTAATGTTCAAATAGTGTCATGTCTAATTTAAGATACTGTCATTTGGTAAACAGTAAAGAATGTAGTTTGGAATATAGTGAAATACGGGAGCTTTTCTCAGTGTCAGTGAAATTTTGAATGAATATGTGAAATTAAAGTAAGCCAGTATATTTATACATTTGTGTTAGGAGCTATGTAAAGCTTTGGCTTAAATAGTATAACAGGAAGAACGCAGGTACCTTGATAATGGAGTCATATATGTGAAATATTGTTTAGCCGCATATAGCGTGCAGATTAACGTAGAATCCAGTGATTTACGTAAGATAAGCACGGGAAAGACTAGTATAGCTTGCGCGTGAGGTGAAAATTGGCTTAATCTTCGAGAAGTATCGCCTTTGTGCATACTGTATTTGTTACGCAGCGATTTGGATAGATTCTGTCTATTGCCAACGCTTGCATTGAATTATAGCCACTATGGACGCCCAGCGAGGCGCGGTGTGCATTTATACTTATGGTCTGCCCGAGAGGTAGAATCATATTCGTCGACGAGGAACGTGGTTCCCAAATATATATGTTAATGACAGCTGCTGATGATAACCATGGGGTTTCATTATGATGCGCGTCTTAAAAGCCACAAGTAATCACCTTAGAACGGCAATGCTATCATTGGAATTTCACCCCTGCCATGAATGTTTAATAGGAGCCATTTGAGCCCAAATACACTGTAAAGTTAGGTGTTAATTAATTAAATGACTCAATTACTTAGGACTATGCCTAGCGGATCTTTACTGTTATATAATTGTAAACAAGTTTGGCCTTGACGGTAGAGAGAGACAGGGAATGTAGACCATTTCCGTGGCAGCCATCTTGGATAGCCGGTGGAACTAATTTTATGACCTGCTGAGGGAAGGGGAGGTTGCTCGACCGATCCCTTGTCAATTACAGTCACAATAGGACACTGAGAGATCTCGGTATTCAATATGCAATTAAAATATAAGTATTTTAGTGATGCAAATGGAATTAAATGGTATATGGCAACTCACATATGTGGTTGAACCATAGAAATCAGATGATATTTGGCGAAGTTATCCTCTGAGGGGGAAAGCTGAACCAAAATAATGTAGGCATCTTCTTTAAAGTGCATTTTGCCAGTTTATGCTAATTTAGGAAAAACGGGTATGTGTTTTTCCCAGAACATGACACAGTTGTCTCTATGATAAGTCCGACAAGACCCAGATAATCGTTATATGGTGAAACTATAAATATTCTATCCATGTTTAGGTTTATTTTATGATTAAGAAGCATGACTCATTTTCCTAGAGCGTTCATAGGGATGGAAAGAAGGAAGATGATTCGCACGACACAACAAATATTTGCTAATAAATGTAGGAAACATTGAAGTAATGCTAATTAAAGTAAATGCCGTAGGAGACGGAATAATGTCTCAGTAATATCATGTTTATGTGACATGTGGTTTTTGTGTTAAGATATTTCCATTAAATAAAATTGTGTCACATGACGAACACTATGAAAACCTTGTAATCTGAACTATTTTTGACAGGATATTAGAAGTAGGTTTGAGTGCATTATAGCGCTATTTTTAAGGAGAAAGCTCACAGAATGACCCTATTTATTTGTGGGAATTAATTGTAATTTGTCCTTTGTTTTGTATTTGTTGTACAGCCATGATTTTAGACCAGTAAATATTTTATTCATAGGAATGTTGTGTATTTCCTGTAGAGTAGTTACCTGGTAGACTCAAATCCTGAGCATGTGGTCGTATTGTGGGCAGGAACGTCCCATACCTCGAAAGACCGTGAGCTAGTTGGGATACGAACACATGGTCCACATGGTGACAATCGGGTACAATACCTTTATGGAGGTAGCATCCTTTGACCAATCTAATAGGTCATTCGCCTAAAAGTTTGCGGATGGTGGCCATCTTTATGTCAAAATTGATTCCCCCTATTAATTCGAACACAGTGGAACCGAATGGAACGAAATTTGGTACAGAGGTAGTACTAACAAAAGGCACCTCGGTGTCATGTTTTATATCGCCGCCATATTGACAGAAACGTAATGGCGGCCACACAAATGTTCAAAGCTTACGTTAAATTACGACTAACATAACCATCCGATCTCTACCAAACTTTGCAACAACATACCTTTATGGAGGGAGCATCCTTTGACCAATCTAATGGGTTATTAGCCTAATAGTTTGCGGATGGCGGCCATCTTTATGACAAAATTGATTCCCCCTATTAATTCGAACACGGTGGAACCGAATGGAACGAAATTTCGTACAGAGGTAGCACTAGCAAAGGGCACCTCAGGGTCATGTTTTATATCGCCGCCATCTTGACTGAAACGTAATGGCGGCCACACGAATGTTCAAAGCTTAAATCAAATTACGATTAACCTAATCATCCGATCTCTACCAAATTTTGCAACTACATACCTTTATGGAGGGAGCATCTTTTGACCAATCTAATAGGTCATTCGCCTAATAGTTTGCGGATGGCGGCCATCTTTGTGTCAGAATCGATTCCCCCTATTAATTCAAACACGGTGAAACCGAATGGAACGAAATTTGGTACAGAGACAGCACTAGCAAAGGGCATCTCAGTGTCATGATTAATATCGCCGCCATATTGACAGAAACGTAATGGCGGTCAAACAAATGTTTAAAGCTTAAATCAAATTACGACTAACATAACCATCCGATCTCTACCAAACTTTGCAACAACATACCTTTATGGAGGGAGCATCCTTTGAACAATCTAATAGGTCATTAGCCTAATAGTTTGCGGATGGCGGCCATCTTTATGTCAAAATTGATTCCCCCTATTAATTCGAACACGGTGGAACCGAATGAACGAAATTTGGTACAGAGGTAGCACTAGCAAAGGGCACCTCGGTGTCATGTTTTATATCACCGCTATCGTGACGGAAACGTAATCGCGGCCACCCAAATGTTAAAAGCTAAAATGTAATTACGACCAACCTAATAATCTAGTCTCCACCAAATTTTGCAACACCATATCTTTATGTGGGAAACATATTCTGACCAAACTGCAAGAACACCAGCCCAATAGTTTGCAGATGGTGGCCAAGTATGTGTGCAAATGGATTCCCCCTATCAATTCAAACACGGTGAAACCGAATTGAACGAAATTTGGTGCAGAGGTAGCACTAGCAAAGGGCACCTCATATTCATGTTTAATATCCCTATAGCACGTTGAATTTCAACAAGCTACTACAACCATCATTCAATCATACTCCTTGAAAAGGACAAAGAGTTATAACAATACCCATGCATTTAGGAGAAAGTAGGCTATATGTTCTTTACTGAACATCTTGTTTTATTTTAAATACATGTACACTATTTACACATAATACTTTTTTATATATATTCTTTTTTTATATAAATTGTACAGTTGTTTTTATTTTATTTTTATTTTTTTATTTTTATTATGAATACCATTTTTTTTGTTTATTTTTTATTTTTTTGTAGTGCTATTGTTTTATTTCCTGCATTGTTTTATGTATTTGCTAGTTGCTCGGGCGGCGTCCATGTTAATAAGTGGATATCTTGCGAACCCATGATCGGAATTTGACATGAGACATATCAAATTACTCAGGCTGACGCCTTCTCGATCATGGGTTCGCAAAGATATCAACAAAATCAGCGTAGCCGAGCGGCACCGGGTGGGTAGGAATTCTCACTAACCCCCTACTGCACAGTTTTAGTCCTAGAGGCTTGAAATTTATTTTGGTCGTAGAGAGAGTCAGGGCCATTCATTTATGTCAAACAAAATTTTTCGTAAACTCTTTAGTTTCCAAAATATAAAAATTTCAAAATTGACATTTTTTCAAAAAATGTAAAAAATAAATAAGTTTTATTATAAAAAATAAAAGACATAGAGACCATTCTTTTAAGCCCAAAGAACACTTTCTAGAATGTTTGGTTTTATGAAAAATCGCCTACTTTCCCAATCGAACTCCTTCATTTTTGGCCTAAAGACCTGGGACTTGGTTTACTGGTAGAGGGGATAGAGACCTTTCATTTATGTTAAACAAATTTTTTGTAGAATTCCTAATTTTGTAAATATAGCACATTTTCAATTTTTTTTTGTTGTCCCAGAGACCTGAGACTTGGTTTGCAGATAGAGGGGGTAAAGACCAATGATTTATGTCAAACAAACTTTTTTGTAGAATAATTAATTTTGGAAATATAGCATATTTTGAAATTTAATTTTGTTTTGTCCTCGAGACCTGAAACGTAGTGTGGAGGTAGAGGGGTTTAAGACCATTGATTTACGTCAGACAAACTTTTTTGTAAAATTCCTAATTTTGAAATATAGCCCAATTTCAAAATTTTATTTTTTTGTCCTAGAGACCTGAGACTTAGTGTGGGGGTAGAGGGAGTAAAGTCCATTGAATTACGTCAGGCAAACGTTTTTGTAAAATTCCTAATTTTGGAAATATATCCAATTTTCAAAATTTTATTTTTGTTGTTCTAGAGATCTGGGACTACGTACGGCGGTACAGGGGGCAAAGGCCATTCATTTATGTTAAACAAACATTTTTTAAACTTGCTAATTTTGGAAATATAGCCCAATTTCAAAATTTTATTTTATTTTGTCCTAGAGATCTGAGACTTAGTGTGGGGGTAGAGGGAGTAAAGACCATTGATTTACGTCAGGCAAACGTTTTTGTAAAATTCCTAATTTTGGAAATATAACCAATTTTCAAAATGTTATTTTTGTTGTTCTAGAGACCTGGGACTACGTACGGCGGTACAGGGGGCAAAGGCCATTCATTTATGTTAAACAAACATTTTTTTTACTTTCTAATTTTGGAAATATAACCCATTTTGGAAATATGTTTTGGAAAATTTGAAAAAAAAAATACACTATTTTTGGACTGGGAGTGGTATAGAGGTAGGTGTTGGAGTTAATATATGTCTTTTTAGGATTTTTAGTTTAATGATATAGCCTACTTTCCAAATATTTTTTGAAAAATTTGAAAAATACACTACTTTTTTGACTAGGCATGGGATAGAGGTAAGTGTAAGAGTTGAGAGTCATTGATAACCCTTATGGTACTTTGGATATTTGGAATTTTGCGTATTGTTGTTGTTGTTGCTTAAAATCATGGCTGTACGCATTATGCAGCCATAAAAAGGGCTGACATATTTTCCAAGACCAAATAAGCCAACAAGCAAGAGCAAATATGAGAGAGCTAATACAAAAGCCAAAAAAAGCCAACAAAAAAGCCAAAAAAGCCAACAAAAGCCAACAAAAAAGCCAACTAAAAGCCGACAAAAAAGCCATGCAGCATGCTGGTAGTTGAGTGAGTTGTGATATTGACCGATAGGTAGCATTCAGGTAGTTGAGTGAGTATTGATATCGACTGCTAGGTTGCATGGCGGTCGTTTAGTTAGTGTTGATATGGAGCGCTAGGTACCATGCTGGTCGTTCAGGTAGTTCTCATGCTCACCGCTAGATAGCGGAAACATACTTTGCGTGTCGCATGTGGCTATTTAACAAGGTTTTACCTCATGAAAAACGTGCTTGTATAAGCTTTGTATATAAATTGAATATGCAATTAACTACTAAGTGTTCAGAACTAACATGTATAGCCTTGTGTAGGGAATCTTGGGGTCCTTAGCAAGAAAGAGTGCCTAACACATATGAGTGTGCAGCCTTTTGATATGCAGTAAGTACCTGATAACCTTCAGTAGGGTATAAGAATATTTTCACTTGACTACTACCTGTCGCAGTGTTTACATTGTGAAAGACCGTTGGAACAATCAGTCTTTAGCTTTGTCATAAGCAGTGAGCAGCTGTTACCATTAACTAGGGGTATATTAGAGGACCCTTAGCAAGAATATCATCAGTTGACTACCACCACTCACAGTGACCACATCGTGAAAGATTGTCAAAACAACTATTGTACAGCCTTGTACTACACAGTAAGTAGCTGTTGGTCTTGACTATTGTGTATTAGAGAACCCTTAGCAAGTATATAATCAGTTAACTACTACTTGTTACAGTGTTCACATCGTGAAAGACCGTCTCACTGTCCAGTCTACAGCCTTGTCATACGCTGTAAAGAGCTGTTGGTCTAGACTAGGGGTATATTAGAGGACCCTTAACAAGAATATCACCAGTTGACTACTACCTCTCATGGTGTCCACATCGTGAAAGACCGTCTCACCGACCAACCTCTAGCCCTGTGATACGCAGTAAGCAGCTGTTTGCAGAAATCAACATTCATAATGGAAGAACCCATTCCTAGCTATATGTGTAAAGAGTGTGGAAAAACTTTTCTTCGGGACTATCATAGGAAGCGACATGAAGTATCGTGTTGTGAATTTCATGAGTGCAAGACCTGTGGTAGTTCATTCAACCATGTGGTCAATGGACGTCGTCATGAAGAATGTTGTAATGTTGTGTCGGCAGCTAAAAGACAAAAAGCAGAGCCTACAAAACATTACCTACTGTCATTGGTCCCTGACAAAAATGGACTTATTGAATATGAGACATCTTTTCAAGGTCGACTTAAATCCTATTTCATACGTTCTGATACGTGTAAGGATTTAAATTCATACCTTAAAGAGTCCAAACAGCAAATAATACAAGCTATGCAGAAATAACAAGCAATGCACAAGTCGATAAAAGTTAATCTTGTGGCTGAATGTAGATTCATTCATACATCTACCAATGAAATTACAGATTGTGCTTTTAAAACACGAAATCAGGCCCTATTTTTGGAAACAGACTTAAGTAGTTTCTTGGAAACACAATTTAAAAAGTTAACTACGGAAATGGAGGAATCTGAGCTAAAAGTCAGTAATTGGGCTTTGTTAGCAGTGGAAGGTGTACGATTGAAAATAAATAAGTACAATCCCTTGCGTGGAAGCACATATATTCCATTACCAGCAGCTATACAAGCAAGAAAAGCCTGCATTAATCCTGAAAACTTGAAAGATGAAAAGTGTTTTATGTATGCCATTTTAGCAAAACTGGTTAAAAAGGATGCTCAACGCATTAGTAAATACAAGGACATGGACAACAAGTATGATTTTTCTGTAATATCGTTTCCTACATCCCTAGCTGGCATTCCCAAATTTGAAAAAGCCAACGATATATCCATTAATGTATTTGGATTTGAACAAGACAACAAATTGTTCCCTCTAAAGGTTGTGGATCAAGAGCTGCAAGACCATCGTGACCTCCTTTTCCTAAGTTCTTCAACTGGCCAGAACCACTACGTCTTTATCAAAGATTTTGATAAACTAGTAGGACATCAGATTACCCACCATGGCCATAAGATATATACGTGTAAACGATGTTTTACTCACTTTGATAATCAATATGGTCAACAAGGAATGGAAAAATTGAAAGAACATAGAGCTTTGTGTGTCCAGCATGACATTGCTAGGGTTGAAATGCCTATTAAAACCCCATTGTCAAATTCTTAAATGTGGAAAAATGCTGAGAATACCTTACGTTATCTATGCAGACTTCGAAAGTAAACTGTTACCCTATCAAACATGTCTACCTAATCCTGAGGCAAGTTATACCGTGCCATACCAGAGTCTTGTTCCTATGAGCTTTGGTATATATGTTAAACCCTCACCAGCTGTGGAACACATAAAGACAAATCTTCCAAGCCAACCTGTTATGTATCGTGGACCTGATGCTGCAGAAAAGTGTATGGACTGTTTGATCTCAATAGATAATGAAATCGATCGCCTTTACAGCTTAAATGTTCCACAGGCCTTAACTCAGGATCAAGAATCAGAGTTCCAATGTTCTGAAACCTGTTATTTGTGTCAAAAAAGATTTACCAAAGAGGACTGGAAAGTTCGAGACCACTGCCATATTACAGGGGAATACCGTGGAAGTGCTCACAATAACTGTAATTTGAGGTGTAAAACAGGTAACCCCGTTCCTGTGTTTCTACATAATATGAGTGGCTACGACGCAAATTTCATTGTAAAGCAATTAGGATGTACTACTGAGAGAGTGGATGTTATCGCTAACTCCAAAGAAAAGTACATTTCCTTTACCAAATATGTAGGAAATGTTAAGCTTCGATTTGTGAACACGTTTCGGTTAATGCCAAGTAGTTTTGAAAACTTAGTTTCCAACTTAACATCATACCCTGAAACAGACAAGTACTTTGGAAAAGAGAATCCAACGCTCTTGACTCGTAAAGGGGTATTTTGTTATGATTACATTGATTCATGCGAAAAGTTAAGTGAAACGTGTTTACTCCTTCTTGCAGACAGCTTTGAAACGTTCAGAAACAAAACACTAGATACACACCGAGTGGATGCTGCACACTTTTTTACTTCGCCTGTTTTAAGTTTCGAGGCAATGCTCCATTACACAGGAATTGAACTGGAATAGCTACAGGATTACGATCAGATTCTTCTAATCGAGTCTGGAATACGTGGAGGCATATGCCAGGTGTCTCATCGGTATGCTGAAGCTAACAATAAATACATGGAAACCTATAATTCTGAGAAACCATCGCAGTTTATAACCTATGATGATGCCAACAACCAATATGGGTGGGCTATGTGCCACTCCCTTCCTTATGGTGGATTTAGGTGGGTTTCTCCAGATACTGTTGATCTAGGAAAACTAAAGAAAGACGATCCTGTGGGATACATTCTAGACGTTGATGTTGATTACCCATCTAACCTTCATGGTCTACACGACAATTTACCTTTCCTACTAGAGTGTACACAACCTAAGGATCCGTCTCTGAAGAAAACTAATTCCTCATCTTGGAAATCGAAGAAGATATGTTGTTCACTACATGGTATTAAAACAGGCTTTAGATCATGGAATAAAATTGATAAAAATTCATCGTGTGTTAAAGTTTAAACAAAGACAGTGGCTAATGGCATACGTTGACTTTAATAACAACCTTCGAAAACAAGCCAAAAATGATTTTGAGAAAAATCTGTACAAATTATTCAACAATGCCATTTTTGGGAAAACAATGGAAAATATCCGTAAAAGAATAGACATACGTCTTGTAACTGACAGCAAAAAGGCAGAAAAGCTAATAGCAAAGCCGACATTTATTGACAGAACAATTTATGGTCCTAACCTAGCTGCTTTCCACATGGCTAAACGTAACATTGTATTCAATAAGCTTATATATATATATTGGAATGTGTATACTGGATATTTCAAAAACTCTAATGTATTCCCACCACTATGATGTCCTGCTACCCTATTATGGAATGAACAATCTTAAACTCATGTATATTGATACCGACTCGTTCATTTATTTGTTTAACACCCCAGATGTATATCAAGACAAGTTGGATTTCCTAGAACACCTGGACACATCAGATTATCCTACTAATCACATATGTTACTCTACATCAAACAAGAAAACGTTGGGGAAATTTAAGGACGAGGCTTGTGGACCAATTATAAAAGCATTTGTTGGACTTAGAGCTAAAATGTACGTTTTAGACATAAATGGTAAAGAAATCAAAAAGATTAAAGGTATTAACAGAGGTGTTGTCAAAAATTGTATTAGCTTTCAAGATTATAAGGATTGTGTCATGAAAAACAATGTAAAAAGAATACCAATGAACAGTATCGCTTCGAAACAACATGACATATCATCAATAAGACTAAACAAAATTGCTTTGTGTCCTGGTGATGATAAAAGAGCGATTGATGCTGATGGTATAGGTAAACATGCCTATGGTCATTACTCAATCATTAACCATGCTTAAAGAGTTAAGTTATGAATATCAAAATTTTCTGCCTGCAACTAGCAAATACATAAAACAAAACAATTTAGGAAATAAAACAATAGCACTCAAAATAAAAAAAACAAAAATAAAAAACTGGTATTCATAACCAAAAATAAATAAAATAGAAAACAAAATAAAAACAACCGTACAATTTATAACAAAAAAGAATATATATAAAAATGTGTTATGTGTAAATAGTGTACATGTATTTAAAATAAACAAGTAGATCCGTGAAGAACTATACAGCCTATTTTTATATATCGTACTTATGTTAATTGCCACTATCAACATACAACATTTCAGTTTGATTGCTGTAATAGATTCGTAGATATTGAGAACCGACTAAATATTTCGGATGGTCGCCATGTTGGATTTTAAATATGTAGATTCTAGAGTTATGTACTGTTACATGAAGATTATTGTGTACGTGTAGCATTCAAACTTCAATCGCATGATTAGGACACAAGAAGTAACAACGAGATTTTAAAATTTCGCACAGCTGCCATCTTGTGGTTATGGAAACAATTGAAATAAATTAGATGCCAGTGGATTAACATTCGTATAAGGATTTACTGTACCAAGTTTCACTGCACTCGGATGGTTAAATTGCGAGAAACATCCATGTGAATGTTTATACTTCGCGTCACCGCCATGTTGGATTTGTGATCACCAGGTTATTGAATGCCCTTTAGGCGAACTTATGTTCATAGCCCCTATGAACATAAAAATATTCAGTTTGATTGCCATAATAGATTCGTAGATATTCAGAGCCGTCTAAATATTTCGGATGATCGCCATGTTGGATTGTTAAATGTGTAGGCCATAGAGTCATGTACCATTAAAGGAAAATTATTGCGTAGGTTCTTTATTCAAACTTTCACATAGATCGCATGATTACGACACAATAAATAAAAACTTAATTTAAAAATTCGCACAGCCGCCATATTGAAGTTATGTAAACAATTGAAATAAATTAGATACCAGTGCATTACAATGTGTATAAACATTTCCTGTACCAAGTTTCATTACGTTTGGAGCATTAAATCGCGAGAAATGTCTATTTAAATTTTCAAATTCGCTTGGCCACCATGTTCGATTTGTAGTTAACCGGTTTTTGAAAATCTTATAGATGAACTTCTAGTAGTGCCCTTTATCTCCGTACAAAATTTCAGGGTGATACCGCTAATAGTTCTAGAGTTATAGAATGCCGGTAAATATATTTCGCACAGCCGCCATCTTGTGGTTTTGTAAACAATTGAACGAAGTTACATGTCGATGCATTAGAATGTATATAAACACATACTGTACCATGTTTTATTGCGTTTGGTTGGTTAAATCGCGAGAAACGTCTATTTAAACGTCGCAACTTCGCTTGGCCGCCAAGTTGGTTTTGTAGTTACCAGTGTTTCAAAAGTGACATAGGTGAACTTCTAGTAGTTTCCTTTATCACCGTAGAAAATTCCAGGGTGTTATCGGTAATAGTTTCGGAGATATTGAATGCTGGTGTAATATTTTGCACAGCCGCCATGTTGGATTGGTGAGACGTAACAAAATTTGAAGGGCACGGTCGGGGTCGCCCGGAATAGCGCTATGAACTTACCTAGTTTCATTGAAATCTCTCCAGCCGTTTAGAATTTATTAGGGGGGACATACACACACCTCAAACACACACACACACACGGACACACGGACAAAAGGTGATCTCATAAGCCTATTTTTTCAAAATTGAAAATAGGCTAAAAATATTGTAAGGACACTGCTTGTACTTTTTTAATTACTACCCACCTCTCTCCACTCCTAATGCAAAATTAACATGTAAAACACAAATTGGAAAATCCATGTTTCCATACTGACAAAATAGAAGAAACATTAAACTGAAATTTTAAAAACTGTAAATGGGAATTTGGTAAATTGGCAAATGTGTAAACAACAAATTGGAAAATCCACGTTTCTATATCATGAAATTGAAAAACTTTAAACTGACATTTTAAAAACTGTAAATGGGAAATTGTGAAATTGATAAATGTGTAAACAACAAAATGCAAACACCATGTTGCCATATTATGAAATTGAAAAACTTAAAACTGACATTAAAAAAACTGAAAATGGGAAATTGGAAAATTGACAAATGTGTAAACAACAAAATGCAAAATCCATGTTTCCATATTATGAAATTGAAAAACTTAAAACTGACATTAAAAAAAACTGAAAATGGGAAATTGGAAAATTGACAAATGTGTAAACAACAAAATGATAAAAATTACCCCGGTTGGGGTAGTGATCATGTTGTACAGTAGCCTATAAGGATAGTTGCATGTACCCTTATATACTTTGTGTATGTGCATTAGCTTTTGGATTAGCTTAAGTTAGGTTTGGTAAAGTTAGGTTTGGTGAGGTTAGGTCTGTGACCTTGTAGTTTACTCTTTTCGGAAAATGTAAAATCTATCATCAAAAATCTTAAACTTAAAATGTAAAATCTAAAATACTAAAATCTAAAATACAAAAAAATCAAAAATGTAAAATGTAAAATCTAAAAAATGTAAAATGAAAAAATCAAAAATCTAAAATGTTAAAATGTAAAATGTTAAAATGTAAAATCTAAAATCTTTAAATGAGGTTTCTGTGGGATAGGTTAGGTTAGGTTAGGTTAGGTTAGGTTAGGTTATAACTAAGTTTATTATTTGTGCTCTCCCATTTGCTCTTACATTTTTGCTCACACCTTTTGCTCTCACTTTTTTGCTCCCACTTTTTGCTCCCACTTTTTTGCTCTCACTTTTTGCTCTCATTTTTAGCTCCCCACTTTTTTGCTCGCACGTTTTGCTCTCACTTTTTGCTCGCACTTTTTGCTCTTACTTTTTGCTCGCACTTTGAAGTTAGGTTATGTTAGGTTTAGTTAGGTTAGGTTAGGTTAGGTGTGGTAGGTTATAACTAAGTTTATTATTTGAGCTCTCACATTTGCTCTCACTTTTTTGCTCACACTTTTTGCTCACACTTTTTTTTGCTCGCACTTGTAAGTTAGGTTAGGTTAGGTTAAGTTAGGTTAGGTTAGGTTATAACTTAGTTTATTATGTCTGCTCTCACATTTGCTCCCATATTTGCTCTGACTTTGAAGTTAGGTTATGTTAGGTTAAGTTAGGTTAAGTGAGGTTAGGTTAGGTTAGGTTAGGTTAGGTTAGGTTAGGTTAGGTTAGGTTATAACTAAGTTTATTATTTGTGCTGTTACATTTGCTCCCACTTTTTGCTTTCATATTTGCTCCCACTTTTTTGCTCTCACTTTATGCTCCCACTTGTTGCTCTCATATTTGCTCCCATTTTTTGCTCTCACTTTTTGCACGCACTTTTTGCTCTCACTTTTTGCACGCACTTTTTGCTCCCCACATTTGCTCTCACTTTGAAGTTAGGTTAGTTTAGGTGAAATTAGGTTAGGTTAGGTTAGGTGAAGTTAAGTTAGGTTAGGTTAGGTTAGGTCAGGTTAGGTGTAGTTGGGTTAGGCAGAATGGCTGAGGTATGAATCAAAACCCAGCTCCTGTCAGTTTTGCCTCACAAGGCTGAGTGTACCCGTTCCACTCCCGAGACCAGAAATTAAATTTCTTGGCAGAGCCAGGAATCGAACCCGGGCCTTCGCAGTAACATCCAAGAATGCTAGCCACTACAGCAAGAGGTGGACAATATAAGGCTGGTCTTGATTGTACATGATCAATCAATAATTACCAAATAATAATAATAATAATAATAATAAATATTCCATTTAGCAACTACACGGCCGACCTCTCCCTGTGACGTCATACACAGTCTCAGGGCGTGACGGCCATCTTACCCATTAGCCCTTGCGCCTGCTAGGACTGTCCCCTCCTTAAGAATAACATAGGACTGATTGCGCGTGGCGGCCATCTTGCGCATTAGCCCCTGCGCCAGGATCGGCTTATATTACCTATTATCGTATGGAACAGTGAAATGTTCAAACTGTTTGGTGTTTGAAACCATTTTCACTGTTGTCTTAGTAAACGAAAGTTTGAAGCTTTACAGTCAGTCAACACGAGTGTACCCAAATTATCGTGTTGTCCAACTGAAAAGCATCAAACTTTCGAATAAATGAAGTAGCAACAGTGATCCAGAAATTAATAATGATATGAATTCAGAGCAGGTAATGGATGAGCAGAAGACACTACACATGCTCTGAATACAGGACAATTAGATCGCCTTGGTTCTTTTATGGTAAAAAAGATCGCTTTCGTTGACAACAACATGAAAACAAGACAGCAACACATTTTACCGCATTAAACAAACTTTCAACAAGAAGTCCATCTCAATCAACACATAACGGACACATTACCAGACAGTGAAGCCATATATGCAGCTGAAAGTTGGAGCTAGTGGAGAGAAAAATTCTTAGGAAGATACTTGGACCTAGAAGATGTATAGAAAAGAAATTACGAGCCATACAGTAGTCGCATATGATGTGTAATATTTAACAAATAAGAAAACTCACGTGAAATTGTTGATACACCGGTATTTTATTCTATTATTGGCACAAATATTAATCTATTGTAAAAGGGAGTGTTTTACAGATATTGTAGTTTATAATACGGAACTCATTTTATTAGATGATGTGCAGCTTCCACCAGCACTAGCCTAAATAAAGAATACGATATGTATCAACTAGATTAATAGACGCGACACCGCTCGTAACCTTAAATCCCTTATAAACAGGTCCTCTTCATTCACAGATCAACACGTAATTTCATATGGATTCTGTTAAAATGAGTCATATTGATATGATAAATATCCTTTAAAATTATAATCGATCGAGCGGGCAGTGCATACTTCCGTTTTCCACCACTGCCAGCTAGTACACTTCAGTTCAATCGTTCGAGCGGGCAGTGCATACTTCCGTTTTCCACCACTGCCAGCTAGTACACTTCCGTTCGATCGATCGAGGGGCAGTACATACTTCCGTTTTCCACCACTGCCAGCTAATACACTTCCGTTTGATCGATCGAGCGGGCAGTGCATACTTCCGTTTTCCACCACTGCCAGCTAGTACACTTCCGTTCGATCTATCGAGCGGGCAGTGCATACTTCCGTTTTCCACCACTGCCAGCTAGTACACTTCCGTTCGATCGATCGAGGGGAAGTGCATACTTCCGTTTTCCACCACTGCCAGCTAGTACACTTCCGTTTGATCGATCGAGCGGGCAGTGCATACTTCCGTTCGATCCACCACTGCCAGCTCGATCGTTCCGATCCACTTCCGTCCACAATTTTCAAAATCACTCCCACAATACTATCCAGCAACCGAGCGGAAAGATGTTACACATCAGTAATAATCAAAAAGGAACCTCTGATTGGATAAAATCTCAGACACCATCCAAAATGAAGGGCCATGTTCTTTGGACACATACACTGTACAGAATGGACCCATGTAGATTAACCTGCCAGATAATGAAATTATTTCCGTCCAGAAAAAACACAGCTCGCTGGTATCAGGAGGTGAAGAAGGACCTAGAAAAAATGGCAACATTTGAAGCTGAAATCAGCAACAGGGAAAGATACAAAAGCAAAATTAATAATTTCACGAGTTTTTAGAGTCATCCTACATCCCGGATCCAGGCGCCACGGACTGAAGAAAGGAGGGGAATGCCGAGCGATTAATTTACCCTCAGGAGAAGAAGAAGAAACAATAAAATACAAGTGATACAAACCATAACAAGATAGGCTAGGTACAGCAAAATAGTTTCCGTATTGACTCATCGGTTCCTTGTAAGAATATGCCTAACGATACAATACATACATAGTACATGTTTCCAGCCTTCTGCAGCTTTTGTCAAAAACAAAAAACTATTCTAAATAAAACTTAAAGTAAACGTCTTCTTAAAGCTATTTCAAAAGTGTCAAAAATAAATGGATATGCTCACAAAATTCGAAGGGCGTACTTTATTTTTTCCACCCAAATTAAGTACATTACACATCAGTTGTTACGTTCACCTCCACAACATAATCTCCTTGTGACTTTATGAACTTTTGCCATCGATGTGTCAGTCTCTCCAGACCTTCCTGAAACCATTCTTTCCGAGTGCTGCGTACCCATGCCTTGACAACTGTGTCCAGTTCTGTAAAACGGCGACCATGCAGGTGATAATCAATTGGTGCCAAGGCGGGAGAGTTTTGTGGATGTGGCAGTACCGTGAATCCCATTTGATCTATGGCAGCGGTGGTCTCTCGGCTACTGTGGGGGCGGGCATTGTCATGTTGTAGAAGCACACCTTTAGCCCATTTTTCTGGCTGCTTAGTTTGAATGGCAGGACGTAAGCACTGTTAATCGTGGCCCCCAATTCCAGCCAGTCAATGAGGATGATGCACTTTGTGTCCCAGAACACTGTCGCCATTCGCTTGCCAACTGATGGCACTGTTCGACAATTCTTTGGCGGCGAACTGCTCCTATGCTTCCATTGCATGGTCGCCGTTTTGAAGAACGGGACACAGCTGTCAAGGCATAGGTACGCATGGGTTCAGGAAGGTTTGGAGATACTGACACATCGATGTCAAAAGTGCATAAAGTTACAAACAGATTATGTTGAGAAGGCGGACGTAACAACTGATGTGTAATGTACTTCTTTTGACTAGAAGAAATAAAGTGTGAAACAATTGAGTACGCTCTTCGTATTAAATGTAATAATTGACTTGAAATAATATAATTATGAATTGTCAAAAGCTAATGAAATATTCTCAAAAACAATGTGCATTCAGTTATCAATACGGAAAACATCTTCAAACGTTTAAAATCGTACATCCTGTGACTTACTGTAATTTAATAATTTTGGTTACAACCTGCCCACCATTGGCTATCAGGAAGGAAAGAAATATTGATAATGAACTCAACTTAAACATTAAGAATGGAGAATCATATAAACTTACCGGAAAGGCGACCATTGGTTGTAGTAAAATAGTTGCCTTCTAAATAAACGTAGTAATTATTGATGTGTAACATCTTTCAACTCGGTTGCTGGATATTTTTGTGGGAGTGATTTTGAAAAATGAGACGGAAGTGGATCGGAGGGAAGTGTGTAAGACGCACTGCCAGTTGAATCACATCCCTCCTGGCTGCTTTACCAGCCAGAAGGGATGTGATCCGGCTGGCAGTGGTACCATGTAGAATGTTTATTACTTACAGATTACTTTGTAACAGCAGAGTATCAAGAAGGCAGTGCGAGAGTAGAAATATCAAGTAGGCAGTGAAGAAAAACAAGTCAGTCTCTATTAACGTAACTTAGTTACTGGCAGGAGAGTGATGTAATAGCAGAGTATCAAGAAGGCAGTGCGAGAGTAGAAATATCAAGTAGGCAGTGAAGAAGAAAAAAGAGAGTCTTGGAATTGTTATGTATTATGAGAGTGTAAAAAATAAAAAGATATTTTGTGTGTTGATGAACGTCAAGGATAATAAAAACGGTAACAACTTCAAGGTAGGATAACATGTCAGTTGTTACACATCATATGCGACTACTGTAGGGCTCGTATCTTTTTTTTTTTTTTTCTTAATCTCTACTGGCATTTGTTGATATTACTCTGCATGGTTAACTCCTGTCTGCCGTGAAACTAATGACCTGCGAGTGCTCTGCTGTGATGAGGGTAACTACAACATACGAAGTAGCGTTTGTCTACTTGTAACGTGTTTTTCGAGGGGTTTTATGCAACTGGCATAAGTCAGTAGGAAGCCATTCTATATTTATTTACGCGGCAAATTGTTCAGCCAAGAGAATTTTTCATGTTAATTTATTATTATTATTAATTTATTATAATTATTATTAAGGTATTTTCGGAGCATTTTATAAAAATTATTAGCATTCAGATAGGTTTTCTATGTCTTAGAAAACGCTATCAAGCAAATTATTACGAACGACAATATCATAGAAAATTAAGTGATTACGGAATTTTTCGGAGTTTTGTCAGTTAGGGTATTTGAGAGACATGACTCACTGGGATTTCAAATACAAGCTGATTCCTGTCGAGAAGTATTACGCAAGGCTGGGTCGCAAGGTCTAGAAAAGGCGAATTGTTGGGACGGAAATCGACTTCTCCCTCTCGCGCGCCGAGTGTAATGAGGCAGAGGAGGGGAACTAGCGGCGTGCTCAGCCAATCAGTGGAGACAACGTAAGCTGGAAGACGGTACCATGGTGGGGGAGCCAACGTGTGGATATATCGTTCGACGCGCCGTGAAACGGGGACTATCTGTGTAGAACTTGCGGAGTACGGTTGGAAGTGCGTGTCGCTCCGATGTTCAGTGGAGTTGAAGACTAACTTTTGCAAAACTTAACCAGTGCGGTTGTACGAGTGTTTGGGTCCGAGGTACGGACCATAGAATTATCTAATCTACCAGAATATCATCAAATAGTTCGACGGAGATGACGACGTCCAGGAGACTGTGGGAAGCACACAGCATCATCAAGAACGAGGGAAATGCTTTGGCAATTTCCAATGGTAAGCGCAAATGACGCAGAAATACGCAATCTCTCATTTTTCTTTGTTTTACATTTCATATTTCAGTAACTTCATAGCTTGGAAATAAGAGTAAAATCAATTTATCAGACTCCGTTTTCACGTAATTTTCTATCGGTAATATTCAAATCACAACGCTCCAATTTAAATTTTATACTTATTATTATTAATTTTGCTATACTTGTTTTATATAATAAATTCATTTCTTTTACAATGCAATCTTTGCTTTCAGTAGGTAGCATTAGATATAGACCAATTCCTTCTCCTGATACAATTGTTTGTTGGGTTAATGATCAAATCATACCACGATCTGAGTGAATAGAGTCTTGAAGGTGTTCTGCCAGAGCTAGACGTTGTTAAATACAAATTTAGATTTCAACATTGCATTGAGGTCTTGGCGCCCATTAAAACAACATAGCTTAGGCAAAGGTAAACAGTTACATTTATCACCCAACAGTGTGGGCTAGCCAAACTGCTACATTTGTCGCCGACAACGTGGGGATGAAAACCTAATAACATTTGTGGAAGGAGAAGGGTATATATTTCTGTGCCTGTATTTTGGGGGTTATTTGTCTCTATCAGTGTATATCATTATGGGGGATGAGAAAGAAAGACAGATGAGGTTACGTAGTGGTCATCAACGGGAGAGTGATGATACGAGCAGTATGTCGAGTGATGGTAGTACCGGGGTAGCGGAGGTAAATCCCGATACTGAAACAGGGAGTGTAGGCGGCCAACCAGAATTAAAAACTTTACTTCTCGAGTTTATGTATCAGAACAAAGTTAGTAGTGATGCCTTAAATGCTAAATTAGAACAAAACAATGCAAAACTGGAACAAAACAATGCTAAATTAGAACAAAACAGTAGGGAAAATAAAGAAAGTACAGATGCCTTAAATGCTAAATTAGAACAAAACAGTAGGGAATATAGAGAGAGTAATGAAACTTTAAACGCCAGATTAGAACAAAACAGTAAGGAAAATAGAGAGAGTACTGAAACTTTAAATGCTAAATTAGAACAAAACAGTAGGGAAATGAGTGACAAATTCGAACTGATTAGAGGCGAGATCAGGGGGGTGATGGAAGAAAAGGCTAAAGAGATTATTGCAGATGTAGACAGAAAATTAGGAAAAGTACAGGAGGAGTTGGAAATTAGAATCAGTACACAGGCTGAAAATTTAAAAGAACTAGTGCAACTGGAAACACAGCAGGTCAAAAAGCAATTGGGGGGAGAAATTGACAAAATTCAGGTAGCTACTAAAGAGGTTAAGGAACAGCTGGGGGGTAGAATTGAGAAAGTCCACTCACAAATAGTTGCAGAAGTAAATGATTTAAGAGAGAGTAATAGAGAGAGCATTAGCAAGATTGAGGAGAAACAAGCAAAGCTATATGATAAAGTAGAAGAATCAGAAGGAAACATTAAATTAACAGTAAACAGTATTGAGAGGAAGGCTGAGGAGAAAATCACAGAATTAGAATTAAAATTAAAAGCTAGGATCAGGCAAGAAAATAGTCAGAATAGGCCAGTTTTGGTGAATAGCACACACAGGGAGGTAGAACTGGGTAAGTTCAGCAATCGACAGGGGTGCCCAATGGAGTTCATGAACACTATAGAAAATAAATTCGGGGAGAGGTTGGAAAATGGTAGTATTGAGTGGTGCCAGGTAGTTGAAATTTTAGAACAAGTGTTTGTGGGGGAAACGAGGAATTGGTTTGCTGTCTACAGAGACAAGTTTACTGATATCAATGATTTTAAAATGAAATTCTGTGAAAAGTTCTGGAATGAGGTTATTCAGTCGCAGCATCGTGAGGGAGTAGTGTGTGGTAAATATAACCCTAAAGGAAGCTCCACCATGACCGAATACTTTTTAGGGCAGGTATTAGTGTGTAAATATCTGGATGGGTTGAAGGAGGAAAGTGATGTGGTAAGGTTGCTACTTAGGCACTTTCCCTATAGGATCAAGGAGGCTGCTTGTATCCAGAATGTAAAGACAATATCACAAGTAGAAAATTTGTTAAGCACATTTGATGCACTAGGGAGAGGGGGTTATGCGGACAATTTCAATCGGAACCAGGGTAATAATAATAATAGACCTAATGAAGCCAGGCATCAGGAAGTTCAAGGGAACGGTGGCGAAGGGGCCAACGCTCAAAATAGGAATAATAATAATCAGCTAAATCAGAACAGAGGAAATGGCTATGGGAATCAGTATCAAGGGAGGAACAATGATTTCAGGGGAAATCAAGGGAGGAACAATGATTACAGGGGAAATCAAGGGAGAAACTATAATGACAATAATTACAACCAGAATAGGGGTCAAGGAAGAGGACAGCCTAGTGGTAGTAATATACAGCCAAACAATGACAACACAGCCCAGAACAACCAGACCAGTTTAGTAGTTAGTAGTACTACAGCCAGCTGTAGCGGTTCTTTAAACGCGAACCAGGCTGCGAAGTAAGGTCAGAATCTCAGTCTGTAGCATGCCCTGTCCATACAATTATACAGGAACCCTATGACCTAAATGTAAGAAATGAATTATTACATGAACTAAATGATGAAGGTATTATTCAGGAAGTGGTTAGTAAGAGCCCCATAGTTAAATTTAACGTGTCCGAGGCGTACACAGATGTTTTAATTGATAGTGGTTGTATGAAGAGTTGCATAAGTAGTGCATTTTATGATAAAATGAAAGGAACTGGAGTAAATTTTGAGGAGATGCCAATTAAAAGCACTTTTGTTATCACAGCTGTTGGGAAGAGGTCTAAAGTAATTTCTAAGCAAGTTTTAGTAGACATTAAAATTAATAATCATGTAGAGAAGCAGATTTGCCTTGTAATTCCAAATTTAGTATTCAGTGTTATCTTGGGTTCAGAGTGGCTAAGTAGAGTGTCTGGTAACTTATGTTATGATGTAGGGAGTTTGAAATTTAAATGGGGAGATTCTGAAGTAGAAGTAGCGTTCAATGACCATATTCAGAGGAGTAGTATTGTAGGTGTGATTTGTACTTTAAAAGAGATATCGCCAGCCGTAGAGCGGGGTTCTCCATGTTTTGTGGGCAGTGTGATTACGAACGGAAGTCTAGAGGACTCGTTACGTGAGGCTGCATTTCAGGGAAATATAGAGGATGAACAGTGTGTTCGGCTCTATGATGTGTTATGGTGTAATAGGAGAGTTTTTGAGGATCGCATTGGTATGGCCAATTGCTATACACATTCATTGAACGTTATTGATAGGTCAGTATTCACAGGACATAGATATCCTGTACCTTTCGCTTATCAGAGTGCAGTTGAGGCACAAATTAATCAGATGCTTGAAGATGGGATTATTGAGCACTCTAACAGTACGTATGTTAATTCTTTGATAACGGTACCCAAGACCGACGGCACAGTTCGTATTTGTTTAGACGCTCGTTTGGTTAACAGTAGAATTAGTTCAGATCAGCTGAAATCTATGTCAATAGAGGAATTAATGCAAACATTTGAGGGGAAGAAGTATTTCACTTGTGTAGATTTGAGTTCCAGTTTTTGGCAAGTGCCACTTATGTACGAAGATAGACCATTTACAGCTTTTAGTCATAAATATAACCTTTATCAATTTTGTAGAACACCTTATGGGTTAAAGAGTAGTTCAGCAGCTTTAATTAGGGCTTTAAACATCGCATTAGGGGATGACACAGGAGAGTTTATAACCATTTACATAGATGATATGGTAATTAGTTCACGCAGTTTTGAGGAGCATCTACGTCATTTAAATATAGTTTTTCAGAAGTTAGATCAGGCAGGGTTCACTTTGAAGCTGTCTAAGTCGTCATTCTGTCAGTCAGAAGTGACATTTTTAGGTCATAGAGTGTCGAGTAGAGGTGTAACACCAGAAGGAAGGTAGGGTTAGCATGTGTGGACAGTAGCAACAGGGCATCGTTACAGACACTGAGAAATATGCTAGGTAGAGCAACGTGAGGACGTTCATTTAAGGGAGCCACTGGCAAGGTTGGAAGCAGCTGACGCAGAAACATTTACAGTTTCCAAACGTATTGGGAAAACAGCATATGTGCTGGAGAATAGTGAGGGAAACAGATTATACGGGACGTATAATATACATAGTCTCCGAAAGTATGTGTCATAAAGTAAGGATGTTTAGCTGGCGAGCCAGCCTATCAAATGAGTAAGTGTGGTATTTGGTGCGTGGGAGGAGATGGTCTTCCAGGCAGGCGTATCAGAAGTCACACAGGGGGGTAGTATGTAAGTAAATGAGAGTTTTTAAGGTACAGGGAAATATGACGGGATTGTCGGATGCTGTTGAGCACTAAATTGTCTCGATGCACCAAGGCCATTTTGGCAGCGCTGATGGGTTCCCATTTATCTCCAAGAGATGGGGGAGCGCTTGTATAGGGCTTGTTAGCTTAAGGCGTCCACGAGATAAAAGATGGGCCATCAGAATGCGAGACAGTCCTTCATGAAACTCATACATATCAGCACACGTGATTTCTGTTTACGGCCTCGCCATGTAAGATTTGTTAGTGTGTAATTTAAGATAATTTGTACAATGGTATTATTTGTGTGAGGAGAAATGGTCTGTGTTGAGAACTAGTATTAAGTAGAATATGGTTAACGGGAACTTAACAAGACAGGGCGATTACGGCACAGAAATATTTGGTGTTATATGTAATGCGCATTTACTGTTTTTTTTTTTTTCAGAAGTCAATATTAATTTAATCTACTTTAAAGAGAGATTAAGTATTATGGTCACGAGGCGCTGCCACAGTAGTGTGATCGTGTGCTCAGTGATAAGTGAGATAAAATTTCACCATAAGGAGGGGACCTCCAGTGAAATTAGGGAGTTCTATGGTGATATAAATATATCAGAACACCTTCAATGCGTGTGATATGACATCATAAATACATAGTGCTCACACATTAATTATGTCTATTTCTCCAACATAGAGAAATTTGAGAGGCGGAAATATCCGTGGAACACTATTCCATATGTAAAACATTGGACTGGTTGCAAAGTGCAATCCATAGTGACAACAAACTTTGACGCAAAGTGCGTGAAGAAAAAATATGAGTGTATATATCTGTAATTTAGGGTGATTTCGTTTATGTAATATGTATTTTGGATGGGGTTTATTAACGTGTCTGGGATAATCGGATAATGGACCGTCGTCACGGTAAATCATCCGATGATCCGAGGCGAATATGTAACGTGTTTTTCGAGGGGTTTTATGCAACTGGCATAAGTCAGTAGGAAGCCATTCTATATTTATTTACGCGGCAAATTGTTCAGCCAAGAGAATTTTTCATGTTAATTTATTATTATTATTAATTTATTATAATTATTATTAAGGTATTTTCGGAGCATTTTATAAAAATTATTAGCATTCAGATAGGTTTTCTATGTCTTAGAAAACGCTATCAAGCAAATTATTACGAACGACAATATCATAGAAAATTAAGTGATTACGGAATTTTACGGAGTTTTGTCAGTTAGGGTATTTGAGAGACATGACTCACTGGGATTTCAAATACAAGCTGATTCCTGTCGAGAAGTATTACGCAAGGCTGGGTCGCAAGGTCTAGAAAAGGCGAATTGTTGGGACGGAAATCGACTTCTCCCTCTCGCGCGCCGAGTGTAATGAGGCAGAGGAGGGGAACTAGCGGCGTGCTCAGCCAATCAGTGGAGACAACGTAAGCTGGAAGACGGTACCATGGTGGGGGAGCCAACGTGTGGATATATCGTTCGACGCGCCGTGAAACGGGGACTATCTGTGTAGAACTTGCGGAGTACGGTTGGAAGTGCGTGTCGCTCCGATGTTCAGTGGAGTTGAAGACTAACTTTTGCAAAACTTAACCAGTGCGGTTGTACGAGTGTTTGGGTCCGAGGTACGGACCATAGAATTATCTAATCTACCAGAATATCATCAAATAGTTCGACGGAGATGACGACGTCCAGGAGACTGTGGGAAGCACACAGCATCATCAAGAACGAGGGAAATGCTTTGGCAATTTCCAATGGTAAGCGCAAATGACGCAGAAATACGCAATCTCTCATTTTTCTTTGTTTTACATTTCATATTTCAGTAACTTCATAGCTTGGAAATAAGAGTAAAATCAATTTATCAGACTCCGTTTTCACGTAATTTTCTATCGGTAATATTCAAATCACAACGCTCCAATTTAAATTTTATACTTATTATTATTAATTTTGCTATACTTGTTTTATATAATAAATTCATTTCTTTTACAATGCAATCTTTGCTTTCAGTAGGTAGCATTAGATATAGACCAATTCCTTCTCCTGATACAATTGTTTGTTGGGTTAATGATCAAATCATACCACGATCTGAGTGAATAGAGTCTTGAAGGTGTTCTGCCAGAGCTAGACGTTGTTAAATACAAATTTAGATTTCAACATTGCATTGAGGTCTTGGCGCCCATTAAAACAACATAGCTTAGGCAAAGGTAAACAGTTACATTTATCACCCAACAGTGTGGGCTAGCAAAACTGCTACATGCTCTCACACTTGATGTAGTTATATGGAACTTTGTGACTGGCAATTAACTCTTAAGAGGCGCCTTCGGTGGCGTAGTTGGTAGCGTGCTGAGCTTCTATGCACAAGATCGCGGGTCTAAACTCGGCTGAAATCGTCGGATTTTTCAAGAGCGTTAAAAATCCCTCAGTATGCCTTCCTTGGAAGGGGAAGTAAAGCTGGCGGGCCCATGTCATATACTGTATTCATGGCATGTAAAAGAACCTTCCACTAACTTCAATTGTGTAAAGCAAAATGTGTAGGTTAAATTTGATTAATGCTCTTAACTTCGAACGTTCGTCACCAGGTGCTGGTTGCGATGGCATCTAGTAGCCAAGTTTGCAGCTAGGTGTCATGGACGGTAGCATTTAGGAGCAAAAGTACGAACTGCTTGAAATTATCATCCGCAGTCCCTACTTGAATTATAACAGATAACACACACTAATACAGCCATCACAATAAACACCTGTTATCAGATAGATTCTACACACATCCAAAGTACACGGGGCTACATGACCGCGTTGTCGCAGTCCCTAAACTGAGAAATCAACCAACCTACTATCTCTTAAGAAGTTTTCAGATTAGGCATGTGTTCTCTATTGCCAGACAGATATAATCCACGAGTGCCAATATAATAATTATCAATAAAATTTAAAAGTATAAACAGAACATCGAACACAAACACAAATCCTCTCGTCCACCGAGTCTGGCGGGTCGCTAGAAACAGAACAATCTTGGCGCCAATAGGCTTGCGTGGCTCGGGAACTCCCCCAACCCGGTGGGTCTCAATGTTGATAAGCCCCGGAGTAAATATGAAACACCCTCTCCAATTCGCAATTTGTGTTAATGAATAAAGACGAATGAAATGAAAACCCACGATAAATAATCTCATGGTTGGCAACACTGCCCACACAGTATTAGTTAGAAAATAAATTGAAGTTCTCACAAGTATTGTGATAGCAATTCCATCACACATTGAAAACATTTCATTAAAATCCATTGTCTTCACTTGAGCAGACTAAATATGCTATGTCCTGTATGTTGTATTGTGTGCACTAAATTGCTTTTCTGCTCTCGCTCTAACTGTGTAAACCCGCTTCTCATAATTATCCTAAAGGTACGTAAAATGCATAATAATAATAATAATAATAATAATACACGGTTATTAAACCTAAGGTGCTTTATTGACGTCACACACTAAGGGCGACTTTAAAAAAAACTCAAAGAAAAACAAGATGTCCAGTAAGGAACATATAGCCTACTTTCTCCTAAATGAATGGGTATTGTTATAACTCTTTGTCCTTTTCAAGGAGTATAATTGAATGTTGGTTGTAGTAGCTTGTTGAAATACGTGTTATACGGATATTAAACATGAACATGAGGTGCCCTTTGCTAGTGATACCTCTGTAAAAATTTCATTCTATTCGGTTTCACCGTGTTTGAATTGATATGGTGAATCGATTTGCACACATACATGGCCGTTATCTGCAAGCTATTGGGCTGATGACCTTATCGTTTGGTCAAAAGATGCTTACCTCATAAAGGTTTATTGTTGCAAAATTTAGTAGAGATCAGATGATTAGGTTGGTCGTAATTTGATTTAAGTTTTCAACATTTAGGTGGCCGCCATTACGTTTCCGTCAATATGGCGGCATATAAAACAAGACTCTGAGGTGACTTTTGCTAGTGCTATCTTTGTACCAAATTTCGTTCAATTCGGTTTGACCGTGTTTGAATAGATAGGGGGAATCGATTTGCACACATACATGGCCGTCATCCACAAATTAGTGGGCTGATGACCTTGTAGTTCAGTCAAAAGATTCTTCGTACATAAGGGTATAATGTTGCAAAATTTGGTAGAGATCAGATGATTAGGTTGGTCGTAATTTGATTTAAGCTTTTAACTTTTGGGTGGCCGCCATTACGTTTCCGTCAAGATGGCGGCGATATAAAACATGACACTGAGGTGCCCTTTGCTATTGCTACCTCTGTACCAAATTTCGTTCAATTCGGTTTTACCGTGTTCGAATTGATAGGAGGAGACAGACATTCAGAGAACACAGACTCACACACAAACAGACAGACACACATTTTTTCGCCCTGTGTTGATCTCATAAGTGTACTTGCATTTTTTGGAAAAATCGAAAGTACGCTAATAATAAGGAAAATTATTGGATCAAAGCACACAGATGAAGGATACAGGCTTCACTCCAGAAACACCACAGAGAAATTGTCCAACCTCGCATCAGACATCAGAAAGTGGCGACTAAAATTTTACGGCCACATCAGCAGACTCCCACAAACCAGACTCACCAACAAAATTCTTAGATACATACAGCGGCTCAAGATTACTACACCCTGGATGATGCAAGACAAAATTGATCTAGTAAAAGCACAGGTCGACCCAGAAGATGTTATAGACAAAAGCGTATTTAGACACAAAGTATACAAGTGGGAAGTGTTGTCAGAGAGAGCTGCACCTACTGCCCAAAGACCAAAGTGGACCGAAGAAAGGAAGAGGGCCTTAAGTGCACGAATGAAAGAGTACTGGAAAAACAGGAAGAACAAGCAGTTATGGTTGCTTCGCCTAGTCTAACAGACCTGTAACGCCTTTGCCGACGACCTTACCTTGTTAGCGAACAACATAGAAGAAGCTGCTCACCAACTACAGAGTCTCTATAACATAGCAGCTAAAACTGGCTTGAAGGTCAATATATAAAACACAGTGTTCATGACAAATATAAAGGGAGCCCCATCTACAATTCTTATGAAAGACACCGCAATTCAAAAAGTTCCTGCAGTGAAGTACCTAGGGGAGTGTATTCCAGCAAACGAGAGTGAGACCTTAGCAATAGACACTAGATGCACGAAACTGGAAAGGGTCTACCGCTCCTGTAAGAGCATCTACACATCCAAGTGCCTCTCTAAGAATCTTAAACTTCTTAAACTTCTACATTACAACTCAGTAGTAAGACCTTCCGTTCTATATGCCTCTGAGTGTCTCCTGATTAACCGGAAAGGCCCACTGAGGAAACTAGAACTCAAGGAACGGAAAATACTTAGAAGGATTTTAGGACCAATAAGAGGGTGGTACTTACAGGATCAGGCACAACAATGAGCTCTATGATCATCAAGAAGATATCATCACATCCATGAGCAAGAGACGATTAGCTTTCTACGGACATCTGACACGCATGGGTCCATATAGACTTACCAGCCAGATCTTCACCACGACAGGAAGAGGGAAAGCGTCCAAAAACAAATGGATCACCACAGTGAAGTCAGACCTAGAGCAACTTGGAATTTCATCAAAAAACATACAGGATCGATCACAATTCCGACAGATGAATCAACATGGTGTCTTTCCAGTGTCTCTCACCAGCAGGTAGAGTACAGGGACTACCAGACCGAAGTGGACACAGCAAAGAAAGCAGACACACAGCCAGAATATGAAAGCTGCCTGGGCTAAGAAGAAACATGAATTCCTTACAAGAAGTCAAAACGAGCCCCGTGGTCCTCAGTAGGCCCAAACGAAAAGAAGAAGAATAGCAATAACAGGCGTTAAGCATGGGCATGGTCTCGCACTCCGCTGTTCAACTGCTTTCTTGAGAATGTCGAGCGTGATTGGCGCAAATAAATGAGTAATGCTAGTGCGGAAGAGAAATCAACTTCTTCTCCACATTTTTTTTGGCTTTTGTTACATTTTGCAGTAGGGTACTAACATTCAAAATCTCTTTCTGCGAGATTTGTATTACAAGAAAAAGACTCTTCTTGGTGGCTTTTCCAATGACGTTCACCCACTCATGATGATCATAAATTTGTTGATGTTTCTTCTGAGCCTTCTCAATCAGTGCAAAATCTCTGTCGGAGAGTAAATGTGTGTGCCCAGGTGTGAGGAAATAGTGAGTGATGGTCTCAAAACGTCTCTCTCTTACGTACTGCAACCGAAGGGCCATCATAGCCCAGTTTTTATTCTGCCCTGGGCAGTTGTCTGTGAAAATAACTAGGTTTTTGATTTGATTTTTAGTATCCAGAAACTTCTTGACAGCACTGCAAATTTCGTCACTGCCTCTACGTCCTGTCTCCTCACCCCATACATACATATAGCCTTTTCCATGTACACAGTCATGCACTCCAAAGTTGTACAACCATAATTTTCTGCAGTAAAATGCTGGTCCAGTTGTCAGTTTAGGCACCGGTAATGCTTGTTGAGGATCAAATGTTATTAACAGTGTTTCGGGATCACATTCCTCGGATTCCGATTTCAGGAGGTCCTGCATAGCCTTTGCTTTTCTTTGATGAAGTTCTAACTCAGTTTCTGCAACTTCGGCTTCCTTAGCTCTGCCCTGTAACTGTAAAGTTTGTATAGTATTTTTTTTTTTCATCAGAGGTTTTACATGTGTCTGATCTTGGCAACTTAAATCCAATGTTAAAATCTGTACAAAATACTCTTCTATACATCGCATGAGTCACCGGGTTTTCAATGGGTTTTTTTCAGCACACCATGGCAGATAATAATCTTCGTACAGTCGGAATATAGAAAGATCGCAGTCAAAAAACCGTTTTCCATCATTGACTGACCTACTATAGTGACTTTGATATTTTGGTATGCTTTTAATGTGTTCTCTTACTGACTCCAGGCTATCTTCCGGTATCCTATTGGCTCTATTGTGATGCTTGCCTCTTTGGTCAGTTTTAGGGGTTAGTGCTCCACTTGCAATGTGGGAAACTATGTTGTTGAGTCTGCCTTTTGAGTTCTGAAGGCCATGCACATTGGTAAATTCTGTTTTACAAACTTTCACATATTCGCCATTGACTTTTACTTTATATTCTGCAGTAAAATTTCGGCTGGATTCTTGCTTCTTAGTTTTTTTGGGATAAGACCTTTTTTTTTCGGCTGCGTTTTAATGCAAGCATATAGGTAGCTATTTTGGATAGCAAAAGAACCCAGGTTCCAAAAGATTTCAAAAATTTCTGTTTCTGTACCCGCAAGCTTAGATCGGCATTTTTCACGACAGGTGCAAAGAGGGCCTAAAACTCAACCACCTACCCTTTTCTTGGCATGCTCACTATAATACTCCCTGCCTTCATTCCTTCGCCTTTTTCTCTTAGATTTTATATAAGATTTAGGACTTCGTTTTCTCCATCGTTGCCGGGGCATCTTTTGAGGTGATATCTCTGGAGTTCCTGACTTGAGAACGTGATTGTCTTCCTGAAATAAAGCAAATAAAAATAATTTTAACTGGCAATATTACACTTAATCCCTATTAATAGGAAGAAAAAATAATCATATTACTAGCAGCTTCAAATTATGATCCTGTTATTTATTAATATGGTTCCAACATTCAGTGCTTGAAATTAAACAGGTTAATGGCAAGACAATAACAAGCCACATTCAGTTTTAAAACAGATTACATTTCAGTAGACCTGCAATATTTAAAATAGTATTGAGCTCCAAGCATAAGAATTAGTATATCTTAATCCAAATTCAAAGTATATTGTATTGATTTAGGAAAATTTTCAGATTAATAACAATTTTCCACAAATTTTCTTGCTTGCAGAATTTCTTATAAACTGAATACACAAGACCATAACAAGCCACAAATTACTTTGTTGTCAACTTACCGGGTCTGCCTTCTGTGTGGTAATCCGCACCCCGGTCTGTGTCATCTTGAAAATCACACACACTGCTATCAGATTCTTCATCTGTCACACTAAAATCAAGCAATATTCTCTTGGCTTGCAAAGAATTGATACTACTCTCCGCCATCTTGGTATGTGGCTTGTTATGGTTCTACCTAAAAATCATGAAATCCTTTCAGGCAACAAGATAACTCTCTGCATTGTGCTGCTATCTGCCGGAAAATCACAGAAAGTGAAAAAAAATCTGTTAGATACAATTTCAAAGATCATTGTTGTTGTTAAATGTTATTTTAGAGAAAAGTGTGGCTTGTCACTATGTTCCCCTAAGCCCTTCAATTGGAATTGCATTGCGTCTTACAGATTCTGTTACCATGGTTACCGTGTTGCAGTCTTTCATTATGTCATTGTAAATATGCATGTTTTAAGGTATTTATTTAATTGTGAAGCATTTAAAGAGTAAGTGAGTGCATTATGCTGAACCTGTAGGTACCCCATATGTGTAGGTTGGTGTTAATGGGACCTTACTTTCGGTACAAAACTGGAATGGGACCTTAGCAGAATATATAGGGAGGGATGACTTTTGGCCCAGTTTGTATAGAGATAATATGGAGGAATAAATCATCCCAGGAAATATATTGTCATTCTGAAAAAATATCTCACACTATTCGGAAAATCTTATGGACACATTATCATAATGAACAATAACAGACTAACTAAAATGATTCTCAACCTGGCCCGTTCATTGAAACCGAAGAACAACTAGCTTCGAGAAATTGAAACAGATCTCCAAGACATTACACGGGCAGATATAATTTCAGAACCAAAATCGACAATCACCAATTTGCAGACAAACCCAACTAACATCACAGCCACTGTAAGCTGGACAGAAGAACGAAGGCAGAAGCTCAGTGAGATGATGAAGAGATGTTGGGAGGGAAAGAAGGCCAACACATCAATCGTGCTACTGAGTAGGGCGTGACGACGTCAATAATAATAATAATAATAATAATAATAATAATTGGATTTTCATCCCTTTCAACTGCTGCGACTTTTAGAGACGTCAGGTTGCCGGAATTGAACCCCGAAGGGGATCTTTAACGTGCCAGCAACTCTACTGACCCAGCTCCCTCGCATTTATGCACCCTCAAATGCCAACTGACTCCTTACCAATCCTCACTGAATTACAAATACACACACCAATACAGCCATCACAGTAACACAGGTTATCAAACTAATTCCACACAATGTCACTAAGCCCCTAAATCAATCAACACTTCTAGCCAAGTCAAAGTATCGATGTAGCCCACCTCGTGGTGTAGCGGCTGTTCGAATCCCGGCTCTGGTCTGAGGACTGGAACAAGGTCCACTCAGTCACGTGAGACAAAACAAAGAAGAGGTGGGTTCAATTTCCTCCTCAGCCTCCCTGGAAGTGGCTTTCCATGGTTTCACCACTTCTACTCCAGGCAAATGTTGGGATAGTTCCTAACATAAGTCCACGACCACCTCCTACACTAGTACAGCCATCACAATAACACAGGCCATCACACACCAGAAATAACTTGGATTTGTGCTTGCCACGGTGGGTGAGTGGTTATCATGTCTGACTACCAACAGGTTCGCTCCTGGCCGTGGTAAGTGATTTTTGAAAGGCGACAAAATCACGACACGCATGTCATACGTTGTTGGCATGTTAAAGAATCCATTTGAACTCAGTAGGCTGTGTTCATAATGGCAAAATTAATCTCGGGATATTCCGTCAACACAAAAGTTTCTCCTTCCTCTACTAGAAAGCGCTGTAGTGTCACGAAGGTTAGTATTCTAACCTCTTTGACTTTCATAGTGCTTCAAGGAACAACAAACAAGCTGCCCTCTGGGCGTCAAATAACAAAGCTTTCATTCGGCACCCGAGGCCATACGATATTATTATTAGTTGGTGTTGTTGTTGATTCTTTTGGGACTTTGCGACATCGTAGTCATGTAGCCCCGTGTACTTACGTGTGTGTAGAAGTTATCTGATAACCTGTGCCACTGTAATGTCTGTACTAGTGTGTCTACTTGTAATCGAGTTAGGATTTGGGTAGCAAGTGGTTAGGTACCACACCAGCATTTGTCGGCAGTACCACGGGAATTACTTCCAGAATGGCTAACGTAGGAATCGAATCCGCCTGTTCACAATCTTGCCTCACGCTGCTGAGTGTACACTGTTTCAGCCCTCAGACCGGAAATAATTTTCTTGGCAGAGCCGAAAATCAAACCCCGGGACTTCGCAGTGACAGCCAAGGATGCTAGCCACTACGGAACAAGGCGGACCCCCTAAATTAAGCAACAACAATCCAAACGTATCAGAAAATTTCGCACAACACTTCCGAGTTTAGAAAAAGAAAAACTATGGTGATGACGAAGGTTCTACAAGGACTAATATTTCAGGGTTTAATGAACAAGAAATAAGGCGGCTTCGGTGGCGTAGTTGGTAGCATGCTGAGCTCCTATGTCCAAGATCGTGGGTTCAAACCCGGCTAAAGTCGTCAAAGTCGACTTTTCGACTTGTCGACCGGGATTTTCAAAGTCGTCGGATTTTTTTTAAGAGCGTTAAATAATCCCTCAGTATGCCTTCCTTTGGAGGGGAAGTAAAGCCGGCGGTCCCATGTCATAGCTTTATGGCATGTTAAAGAACCTTCCACTAACTACACTTGTGTGAAGCTAAATTATAGGTTAGAATTGACTAACGCTCTTAGGTTCCAACGTTCGTCGTCAGGAGCCGACTGCAGTGGCATCTAGTAACCAACAAACCAAGTTCATAACTAGTTGTCGTTGACGGTGGCGTTTGGTACCAAAAGTGGGAACTAGTTGAAAATTGAATGTCTGCAGTCCATACTTGAATTAAAAAACAAATAACACACACTAATACAGCCATCACAATTAACACTGGTTATCAGACAGATTATACACACACCCAAAGTACACGGGGCTACATTACCACGTTGTCGCAGCCCCTAAACTGAGGAACTAACCAACCGAACTAGATAGAAGGTTTCCTTCAACTGACATTGTTTAGAGTCATCCGCCATCGATGACAAGGCTGGCTCATGACGATCAATGGCTGTTATTTCTGTGGGGTATGAAGTACTGCACAGCTTATACTGGGAGTGTAAGAAGACGGAGCGGAAATTGGAAGCGGCTGGCAGCGGATTAGATGAATACACTAGATACAAAACTCTATCCCTACACAGCGTTAGTAATATCCGGTTCAAACAAAAGCTGCAACAGGAAACAGAGCAGATGATGCAATCTCAACTGAAATTAGATTATGATATCTCCTGCATCTTATTTCCAAGTGCGTCCTTAAGCGCTTCAATTCAGTCTACTTGTTGACTAGAGAGGTTTCTGGAAAACAGATTAAGTTAGCGTAAGTCACTTCAATTATGATTCCAGCTTCTGATATAGCACATTACTTAACTCTGCCGATATACATAACATTCCAGTACTAACGTGATGATAATTTGACTACTACAGTGAGCGGGCCCAACGGCCAGCCGAGGCACACGCACGCCTTCCGCCAGCCAACCGAAGTCGCAGATAGAAACATTAACTTCAACCTAACGAGGCGAACTAACCAGGGTCACTAAACTTTCATCAACGAAGGTGTGAAGTGTCAACACACAGATAAGAAGGTAACATAAACAGCTTCCTGCAAGATTTAATTAAAGAAGCACAGATGGTTTTTGATGTGTAACATCTTTCCACTCGGTAGCTGGACATTTTTGTGGGAGTGAATTTGGAAAAGAGACGGAAGTGGATGGGACTGAAGTGCATGGGACGGAATCATTGAGCGCGCGCGGTGGCGGAGGTCGGTACAACGACGTACTGTAAGCCATGTGACTATGTGGAATGTAAATCGCATACGGTTTACCTCAAGGTTTGGAGGCCCCATTAAAGAAATTCCTTCAATAAATCATCTTCAAGTTGTCGTTCTTTGGTGTGAAAACATTAATTATTCATATTTGCTGAAAACAATTACGATTTATTAAATCTTCATACTTTTGCTGTATTCTTATTTAATATAAGCACTCGATACCTAGAGTGCTATATCGCATCAACCAACACTCCAAACAACGTAAGAATTCAGTATATTAACACCGACTACTAACAATAGTTGAAACTTCGTTGGTCTAAACGTATCACTGGGAGAAACGCATTTAATATACCTACTGCACACCTAATTTTTAATCGCGCCTGTACTTGGAAGTGCGCTATATCGGCAATAAGAGGCCATTTTCAATAACACCGCTGGCATGGGTTCACTAACTGGCCGGTATAAAGCGCAGCTCGCATAAAGTAGGCAGTGGATTGCTCCCGCAAACAGTTGCAGGTATATGTCACTACTGCAGATGCATTGGAGAATCATTTCATGTTTGCTGGCAGAAGGTAGCACTATGAGTTCATTCTTTAACCCTTTATAGGGCAAAAGACTGGGGGTATAAAATATTTGCTTTTTTATTTATTTTTATTTTTTTGCACATTTGTAATTGGGGGTGATAGATGAGTAGGAATATGCAACAATTTTTTGGGTGTTGATTCTATTTTATGAAATATGGGGTGGGAAATTATTATTCCACTGCCCACACACGACAGTATGTTTTCTTAAATGAGCAATGGGGTAATAATCTCCCACCTCCAAATTATGATGATACTCTGTTTATCACTCAATAATGAGGTTTATTTAACAGGATATAATGTATAAAAACACCCATCACGCTCTATAATTTAAGAAAAACCCGTAATTCCCACGCAAAACAAGGTCAGTGACCTATATCATCTTTGCCGAAAACTGCACAAAAAATATAAAAGTGATTTTGGAATGTTAAAAGTTAGTATATTCGAATATAATTCAATATTTTCAAATAGTATTTATTAAAAACTCAGAAAATTAATTTTTTAAATCTTCTATTCTATAATAATTCTATAATAATTTCCATTCTAGCTGAAATATATTTACTCAAGTGACCAAAACCATTATTAACATTGTATTTCAGCTATATACCAGCGTTTACAAACCTCTTATCTTCAATAAAAACACCTTCTTCTGTAAAACAATGCATTTCTTTCACTCTACACAACCGAACTGGCGAGTACGTGCACTGTGGAGACCACTGGGATATATGCTTCCCACCTTCGGTTTCTGATGACTGTATACATCAAATTAATGGGTTTTCAATATTTCTCTGCATCTAGCTTGTGGATGCAAGTGGTACTGCTTGAAATGAAATGGGTGGGAAGATTCTCTCCCTAAGACCGTTCTATAAATGCATGGTGGGAAGATAGTAACCCAAGGACCTATAAAGGGTTAAAAAATGCGAGTAAGTAGTATGGAATTATTCGAATAACATGTCAGATGTTACACATCATATGCGACTACTGTAAGGATCGTTTTTTTTTTTTTTTTTTTTAGTTTTTTTTTTTTTTAGGTAATCTGGATGACCACACGTCACCGGTTAAAGGTTAGAACTTACCTTTTCACAGAAGATGCTGAACATATACTCCTTCAGCTGACAGACAGTAACTTTGGAAGTTACATCGTTACATTATGTATTTACTCTTGCACCACCCTGTGTGTTAACTGCGATTAATAGAAGCACGGACCTAAACCCGTTTGATGTTTAATTGTAGGTTAATTTAAGATACAAAGTGTACAGATCAATTACCCGAACTCGATTGGAGCTGGAGAACAATATAAGGCGGGGAATTACAACGTATAAACGCTTATTTACTTACACGATACAACGCCTGTCTGTCAGCTGAAGGAGAACATTTGCAGCATCTTCTCTGAAACGGTAAGTTCTTTAATCATGATTTGCTGGTGAATTTATCATTAATTAATGTAGACTACTATTTTACGGTTTCTACCTACGCGCAATCTGCGCCCCGAGTTCGGTTGGCTGGCGGAAGGCGTGCGCGTGCCTGGTAGGTGGCCGCTGCTCTCGCTCAAACAAAAGAATCACCCTGTACTAAAGGATAGAAACCTCTATTACTGAGAAGGAGGGGGATGAAAAGAAACAAAGTGGAATTTCTGTAAAGAGTAATGTGAAACGGGAAATCAGAAGGAGAATATTGAATAAGGTAACAATAGCTAGACTACCTGCGGGCCTTACACATTATTCCTTTATTGTTATGATCGATTCTCTCAGGGGCATTCCAAGAATAAGATCAATATGTATTTGTTTTAATTCACATAACAGCTTCCAGTATGGCCAACCCAACACAAATCAGGTGGGCACCTTCTAGCTTCCAGTATGGCCAACACAACACTGGTGGGGACCTTCTAGCTTCCAGTATGGCCAACACAGCACAACACAGATGGGGACCATCCAGCTTCCAGTATGGCCTACACAACACAACACAGGTGGGGACCTTCTAGCTTCCAGTATGGCCAACAGAACACAGGTGGGGACCATCCAGCTTCCTGTATGGCCAACACAACACAGGTGGGGACGTTCTAGCTTCCAGTATGGCCAACACAACACAACACAGGTGGGACCCTCCAGCTTCCAGTATGACCAACACAACACAGGTGGGGACCATCCAGCTTCCAGTATGGCCGACAACACAACACAGGTGGGGACCATCCAGCTTTCAGAATGGCCAACACAACATAACACAGGTAGGGACCATCCAGCTTCCAGTATGGCCAACCAAACACAATACAGGTGGGGATCTTCTAGCTTCCAGTATGGCCAACACAACACAGGTGGGGACCTTCTACCTTCCAGTATGGCCAACACAACACAGGTGGGGACCTTCTAGCTTCCAGTATGGCCAACACAACACATGTGGGGACCATCCAGCTTCCAGTATGGCCAACACAACACAGGTGGGGACCCTCCAGCTTCCAGTATGGCCAACACAACACAGGTGGGGACCATCCAGCTTCCAGTATGGCCAACACAACGCAACACAACACAGGGGGGACCATCCAGCTTCCAGTATGGCCAACACAACACAGGTGGGGACCTTCTAGCTTCCCGTATGGCCAACACAACACAGGTGGGGACCATCCATCTTCCAGTATGGCCAACACAACACAACACAACACAACACAGGTGGGGACCCTCCAGCTTCCCGTATGGCCAACACAACACAGGTGGGGACCTTCCAGCTTCCAGTATGGCCAACACAACACAGGTGGGGACCATCCAGCTTCCAGTATGGCCAACACAACACAACGCAGGTGGGGACCATCCAGCTTCCAGTCTGGCCAACACAACACAGGTGGGGACCATCCAGCTTCCAGTATGGCCAACACAACACAGGTGGGGACCTTCTAGCTTCCAGTATGGCCAACACAAGAAAGGTGGGGACCTTCTAGCTTCCCGTATGGCCAACACAACACAGGTGGGGACCATCGAGCTTCCAGTATGGCCAACACAACACAGGTGGGGACCCTCCAGCTACCCGCATGGCCAACACAACACAGGTTGGGATCTTCTAGCTTCCAGTATGGCCAACACAACACAGGTGGGGACCCTCCAGCTTCCCGTATGGCCAACACAACACAGGTAGGGACCTTCTAGCTTCCAGTATAGCCAACACAACAAAGGTGAGGACCCTCCAGCTTCTCGTATGGCCAACACAACACGGGTGGGGACCCTCCAGCTTCCCGTATGTCCAACATAACACAGGTGGGGACCTTCTAGCTTCCAGTATGGCCAACACAACACAGGTGGGGACCCTCCAGCTTCCAGTATGGCTAACACAACACAACACAGGTGGGGACCATCCAACTTCCCGTATGGCCAATACAACACAGGTGGGGACCTTCCAGCTTGCAGTATGGCCAACACAACACAACATAGGTGGGGACCTTCTAGCTTCCCGTATGGCCAACACAACACAACACAGGTGGGGACCCTCCAGCTTCCAGTATTGCCAACACAACACAGGTGGGGACCATCCAGCTTCCCGTATGGTCAACACAACACAACACAGGTGGGGACCCTCCAGCTTCCAGTATGGCCAACACAACACAGGTGGGGACCATCCAGCTTCCAGTATGGCCAACAGAGCACAGGTGGGGACCTTCTAGCTTCCCGTATGTCCAACACAACACAGGTGGGGACCATCCAGCTTCCAGTATGGTCAACACAACACAACACAACACAGGTGGGGACCCTCCAGCTTTCCGTATGGCCAACACAACACAGGTGGGGACCTTTCAGCTTCCAGTATGGCCAACACAACACAACTCAGGTGGGGAACATCCAGCTTCCAGTATGGCCAACATAACACAACACAGGTGGGGACCCTCCAGCTTCCCGTATGGCCAACACAACACAGGTGGGGACACTCCAGCTTCCCGTATGGCCAACACAACACACGTGGGGACCCTCCAGCTTCCCGTATGGCCAACACAATACAGGTGGGGACCTTCTAGCTTCCCGTATGGCCAACACAACACAGGTGGGGACCATCCAGCTTCCAGTATGGCCAACACAACACAACACAGGTGGGGACCCTCCAGCTTCCCGTATGGCCAACACAACACAGGTGGGGACCTTCCAGCTTCCCGTATGGCCAACACGACACAGGTGGGGACCCTCCAGCTTCCCGTATGGCCAACACAACACAGGTGGGGACCTTCTAGCTTCCAGTATGGCCAACACATCACAGGTGGGGACCCTCCAGCTTCCCGTATGGCCAACACAACACAGGTGGGGACCTTCTAGCTTCCAGTATGGCCAACACAACACAGGTGGGGACCCTCCAGCTTCTCGTATGGCCAACACAACACAGGTGGGGACCCTCCAGCTTCCCGTATGGCCAACATAACACAGATGGAGACCTTCTAGCTTCCAGTATGGCCAACACAACACAGGTGGGGACCCTCCAGCTTCCCGTATGGCCAACACAACACAGGTGGGGACCTTCCAGCTTCCAGTATGGCCAACACAACACAGGTGGGGACCCTCCAGCTTCCAGTATGGCTAACACAACACAAGTGGGGACCTTCCAGCTTCCAGTATGGCCAACACAACATAGGTGGGGACCTTCTAGCTTCCCGGATGGCCAACACAACACAACACAGGTGGGGACCCTCCAGCTTCCAGTATGGCCAACACAACACAGGTGGGGACCATCCAGCTTCCGGTATGGTCAACACAACACAACACAGGTGGGGACCCTCCAGCTTCCCGTATGGCCAACATAACACAGGTGGAGACCTTCTAGCTTCCAGTATGGCCAACACAACACAGGTGGGGACCCTCCAGCTTTCCGTATGGCCAACACAACACAGGTGGGGACCATCCAGCTTCCAGTATGGCCAACACAACACAACACAGGTGGGGACCTTCTAGCTTCCAGTATGGCCAACACAACACAAGTGGGGACTCTCCAGCTTCCAGTATGGCCAACACAACACAACACAGGTGGGGACCATCCAGCTTCCAGTATGGCCAACACAGCACAACACAACGCAGGTGGGGACCTTCTAGCTTCCAGTATGGCCAACACAGCACAACAAAGGGGGGGACCTTTCAGATTCCAGTATGGCCAACACAACACAGGTGGAGGCCTTCTAGCTTCCCGTATGGCCAACACAACACAACACAACACAGGTGGGGACCATCCAGCTTCCAGTATGGCCAACACAACACAGGTGGGGACATCTAGCTTCCTGTATGGCCAACACAACACAACACATGTGAGTACCTTCTAGCTTCCAGTATGGCCAACACAACACAGGTGGGGACCTTCTAGCTTCCAGTATGGCCAACACAACACAGGTGGGGACCTTCTAGCTTCCAGTATGGCCAACACAACACAACACAACACAACACAGGTGGGGACCTTCTAGCTTCCAGTATGGCCAACACAGCACAACACAGGGGGGACCTTTCAGATTCCATTAGGGCCAACACAACACAAGTGGGGAACTTCCAGCTTCCAGTATGGCCAACACAACACAACACCGGTGGGGACCATCCAGCTTTCAATATGGCCAACAGAACACAACACAGGTGGGGACCATACGGCTTCCAGTATGGCCAACACAATGTTCTGTTGTTTATGTTTCTTTTAAGGTGTTTGGACATCGTGGTCATTTAGCTTCGTGTACTTGGATGTGTGAAGAATGTTTGTCTTATTACTTGTGTTATTGTGGTGTCTGCAGTAGTGTGTGTATTTGTAATTCATGTGATAATTGAGAAGGTAGCGGCCGTGGGTTTAAGTTAGGAACCATCCCGGCATTTGCCTGAAGTAGAAGTGAGAAACCACTTCCAGGATGGCTGAAGCCACGAAGCTGAGTGTATCTCATTCGTGCCCTCAGACTTGGTATAACCGAGAATCTAACACCGACTCCGTGGTGATAGCTAAGAATGATGGACACTGCGCTGCACGTTGCGCAATAGGGTTCGTACCTCAATTAAGGGGGCAGTGCTTCAACTGTGATTGAGGTTATATTATTATTATTATTATTATTATTATTATTATTATTATTATTATTATTATTACAGTAGTCAATGTCTACCCCTAACTATTTCCTCGTCTGCTTGGTTGGAAATGTGATAAGATGAATTTCTAGTGTATTTGTCAGGTTTTTTCACGGTCGAATGCCAATGCTGTCGTTAACATCCTGATGGGAGTTAATATGAGATGGAATGAATGAATGCGAATGAGATTGGGCAAAGGGTGGGAAGTTATCGCCCGTGAGCAATTACAAGGTACTATCCTAGCATTTGCCTGCAGTTTATAATGGTGGGAACCACGGAAACCAGTTTTAAGGACGACTGACGGTGAGGTTCGAACCCACTCGTCTAACGAATCTGAAGATGGCCTTGCACCTTAGTTATCACGGTCGATATTAGTGTTTTTATTTTCATCATCACAACCGTTCTTCGCGGACCTGACAGCAATTTGTTTGCTCACAGTCAATATTAATTAGCAAATGGTTATGTTACTATGGTTACTTTGTTGTTCCTTGGACGCCTCGTTCGCAAGTGCTCTGTGATGGGGGTTCATAGTTGTTGCAGTCAACATAAACTACAAGATGCTGATACATCCACTTCAAGGTTCCGAACAATCTCCTATGACATGAGTACTCTGCATATTGATGTGATCTCTTTTGGCAGTGTATAAATAATGTCACGTGATAACGAATGTATATGGAGAAGTACACACCAAGAATAAACTGTTGAGAAGATGGAACTTCAATCCTGATACAAAGTTGTTATTGGCAAGGACAGTGCTTTTATTCTCCGCAATGATTTCCAAGTCTGCCAACAAACACCGTTGATATATTCGCCTGACAAAGACAACTGGCTGTACGCAGAAACGGTAAATGTTTAGGTGCCACTGGGTTTCAAATCCTGGTCCTCAATATAAAAAAGAAAGTTCTTAAATACAATAAAGACATTGAACCAGTCATCAAAATGTATTTTAAAACTTTAAAACAGTAATATAAAAATAAACTTTAACATTGTAAGATTCTAAAAGTTTGAAAGAAAGCATTCCCACAGTACCGCTACAATCTCAGCATTCGCAGCGCCACCTACCAGTCCATAATTTCTTCAGTACAATGCTCTACACTTCTGTGCAAGACAAGAATTGCTCCACATCACAAGCTACTCGTCTCCAAGTTAGTGTTGTGGGAAGTTCCTAACCTCACTCATGCACGTTGTCCCATAATAACCATTGTGACGCGCAACATAGTTCATGTGCCAGGAATCCAAAGAAATGATTGTCACATGTTGACAATCCCAGACTTTAGCGAGGTGATCCAAAGTTATATACTGCAGATATTGAAGGCCTAACGTTATCGTGGAGTACAGAGTGTGTCGCTTACTAACTGTGCCTTTTTGTAACACCAATTTACAAACTATTGAAGATAGTATCGACCCACGTACTATAACATTTTTGTTTTGCTTAAACAAAAGAAGTGCCATTATAATTGTCTTAAAGAGTAGCCTACATTATCGTCTGCTCAGTCCCGCCCCTCAATAACGCACATTCCAACGAACCACAAAACTGCCAGAAAGTTTATGTCAGTTACTTTTCTGATCACTCATAAGCTTCCCATATTTTCATTTCTTTAGTAAAAATTTTGCTTTTCGGGTTGGCAGTAAGGAGAAATAATTTCAGTAAGTTATAAAAACAAGGGACATACATGCAATGATCATCTCGCAAGAAGCTTCCCCGCGAAACACATTTAGTTTTTTGTCTATCTACAGGCCTGAGGAAATTTGAAATTGCGGATTGTTTAGCCATCTCAGTCTTCCATTTGGCTGCTGAAGGGCAGCACTACCTACATTCTGAATAACTTAATCGACTGTACTACCGCGCTGCTAAAGACATCAAATGGCATGCTCGATGGATCTCTACACCTCTCTCAAGCCAATATATATCACTTCAAAAATATTAGGACTCACGCCTTTCAAGTGTTATACAGAATACAAGGATGGCTTCCATAACGTTCGAACTAGTCGGTCCATATGCTCTATAATATATTCTATTATCGTGTCCATGGTGCTGTTGATACCCTTCGTGTGGATTGAACTCCGCTTAATTGCTTCTCACGATGTCCAAAATACAGCAGTTATCGTTGTACCACATTGCTCGATTGTTTGCTGCACCTTTGTGACAGCCATCGTGTCAATAAGTGTAAATGTAACAAGAAAGGGGCGAAATTTGAAAGTCGTCTTTATACTACTTGATGACATTGATAACGCATTGAAGAGCCACCAAGGTGTATTCCACAAGAAATTACGTTCCATCTCAATTGCTGGGGTCGTAGCTCTCTTCCTATTCGCCATAGCAACAGCGGTCATGAACGATTTCTGGAACGGAGATTTCTTCAGCCTTCCTGTGTGCATTGCTACTTACATATCGCAGATTATCACTCTAGAGTACATCGTGCTGGTCTTCATAATAAAACACAGATTTACTGTGCTAAACCGAAAAATCTTAGAAGCCTTCGAGATGGACCATGTGCCACTACTCAGGTTGTCCTCAACTCGAAGCAAAGATAACCTGAAGAATGCAGGTGTAGTACAAAGGAGATGTAGCCCTCAAAATCAAGTTTTCGTGAGGCTACCTGCTTTGAGTCCTCCATTCGATACCATAAGAAGAACACATATGAATCTATGTCACCTTACACAAGCCTCGAATAGCACTTATGGAATCAATGTGTTACTGATTATCACTCAAATATTTGTTTGCATGTTCAGCAACATATTCCTGTGTGTAGTGATTCTGTCGCGGTATTCTTCTGCTCTCAATGTGGCGGGATATGTCACTCTCGTAATGAGAGCCATACCTTCCTTCCTTCATCTAGCAATCATACAAGAATCATGCCAAACTGTTTATGAAGAATCATCACGAACTACACTCATTGTCCAGCAACTGTTACTAAACCAGCCACAACATGAAGATCTCAAGCAGTTTTCAGTTCAAGTAATGAACAACCGAGTAGATTTTAATGCTTGTGGTTACTTTTCCATCTGCAGATCTCTTTCGGTGACAATCGTCAGTGTATCCATGACTTATATCGTCATCTTGATGCAGTTTTCTGTGCCTGAGCATTGACTGATATCTTTATCAAATGGGCCGTACAACTAAATAATGGTTTTAATAAATATCGTTTGAAATTTTGGTATAATTAATTTTAAGCTCCATTTGCAATAAGGGCCCATTCACAGCAGTGAACAACCCCGTCAACAGTAATGATTTATTCTGTAATGTTTGTATAGACCAACTGAAGACCATTCTAACTGTATTTCCTGTTGTTTTGTAATCACATGCTGCTCAACATTTCAAACTATTAACAATAAAATCCCTGTTGCTGAAGTTGAGGTTGGCCCACATACACCAACTTGAATGTAAACCGTCCCCCAACAGTTGCCTTGGGCGCAATAATTGCTTTATAGGAGCCGACCTACTTGCCAAGCTTTGTAAGATGGTTACTTTGTGAATCAAATTTATTTATTTTATTTTATTTTATTTAGCGTATGGCTTTTAGTGCCGGGAGTGTGCGAGGACATGCTGGACTCGCCAGAGTTTGTAGCTGCTTCTATGCGGACACCCATGGGGAGAGCTACAAGTACCGTCGCGTGTGGATGAGATGAGATGAGATGAAAGAAGCAAGTTTAATTAGTTCCAACTTTGGCCACCAAATGCCACTGACACCTAGCAAGGAACGTTGGAACTTGATAGAGCGTCCCAATACGAAATATTACCTACAAATTTGGCTGCACACTGCCAATTGTAGTGGTAGGTTCTTTTGCATGCCATAAATCTATGAAATGGGACCTCTACTGGCTTTACTTCCCCTCTGAAGTTGACAAGTTGACAAGCTTCTGTTCCCAAGGTGTCGTGTCTTCGCATTGAGTAGAGGTTTCCAATTACGAATTTCAATGGCGCCTTCGAGCCACAAGATCCATGGGCTGACTTACGAAATGCTCTTGTTTCTACTCCGCCTTGTCAATAACTACAGAAACTAGTTCATGTTTCGAATCAAATTCGAGTCATCATCAGCTAGAAGAAATAAACAATGGTGCAAGCAGAAGACATATGAAAATAAATATTAAAGCTATCTAGATTGCGCAATCCTACCAAAAACTCCAATATAATCAACAACATAACACACTGCACACTATGCTGTTTGTTAAGGAAATATTATCTATTCAACTATTCTTCATTTCATTAGAAGAAACTCTAATGTTGTCTGTTCTTCTTCTTATCGGTGTCGTTGTTGAAACAAAATGAGTATAAGTACTGTGCCTTCTCTTAGCTCTAGAGCAGGAGTAGACCTGTTACGTACGGTATGTTATCATATTGGGGTTTGGTAGGATTGCGCAATCTAGATAGCATCCAATGTTTGCCTTAATGTACAGTATGTCTCTATCGGCTTCGGTGGCGTAGTCGGTAGCATGCTGAGCTTCTATGCCTAAGGTCGCGGGTTCAAACCCAGCCAAAGTCGTTGGATTTTTAAGAGCGTTAAAAATCCCTCAGCATGCCTTCCTTCGGAGGGGAAGTAAAGCCGGCGGTCCAATGTCATAGATTTATGGCATGTTAAGGAACCTTCCACTAATTACACTTGTGTGAAGATAAATTATAGGGTATATTTTACTAACGCTCATAGGTTCCAACGTTCGTCACCAAGAGCTGACTGCGGTGGCATCTAGTAATCAAGTTAAGAACTAGGTGTCGTTGACGGTGGCGTTTGGTAGCAAAAGTAGGAACTACTTGAAAGTTGAATGTCTGCAGTCCTTACTTGAATTAAAAACAGATAATACACACTAATATAGTCATCACAATTGACACCAGTTTTCAGACAGATTCTACACACACCCAAATTACACGGGGCTACATGACAGCGTTGCCGCAGCCCCTAAACTGAGGAACCAACCTTAGTACACATTAAAACAATTCGAATTTTGATTCCTCAAATTATAATTTAATCCCTTTTTCACTTATTCTATAATTGCCTGAAATGTTACGGACAGACATACGAGTCTGAGAGGTGGGGGTAATGAACTCTTCACGTTCTAAGTCTCGTGGGTTATTCTTTCTTTGGGCCCCCAAACATACTCAATGCAGGTCGGCACACGCGACGCAAGTCATCTATCGGAAATTGCACCGCAAAGCTGGGCGGGAATTAATATTCATAGCTTGTAAATACGTCAAGCGTGATTACCAGTTGAGGGGGACACATAGTCTACCTTGTTGTTGTGATTACAAGCTTTTGAACTGAACAAGAGTTCCGGGTTCCGTGTTCTTAGTGGTCTAACTACAAGTCAGTGTTGCCACATTGCAGCATTCAGAAGAAGTTCACAACCAGATAAGAAGCTTATGACCCAGTGTTGTTGATCGATAATATATTTGTTTCTACCTAAACCATATCACAGTAGCAATAATCGCTCTATGCCACGACAAATTATTAACATTGACGAGTTAATAACACTAATGACCTGGTCTGGTCTGAAGATGTTCACATGGCAAACGAAACATGTCTTTCTCCTAACTATTCGTGCCGACCGACTGAAGAACATTTCACACAGAATATTGCCGGTTTTTTAACCTGTGTTGTTGTGATGATTGTAGCAGTGCACGTAACTGAAATGACTTGCGTCGAGCATTGGAGTAGAGACTATCCCACTGAAGTGAGTGTGGAAACCAGACTCGAACTTTTGGTCAATCCAGGAGTTCGGCTACGCCAAAAGGTCAACTTTGCAAGCCTGCGAATGAAGATTATCAAAGGGCAACCGATTGCAACCTAGGTCTTCAATGAATAAATTGAAACGATAAAACAAGTGGCCATAGAGAATAGCACAGTAGAATAATTACTCATTAAACCAAACAAAGAAGACTATTCACCACCCCAAAAGGAAAGCAACTACGTGCGATTCAACTTCGTGAACAATAACACATTTAAAATATCGAATATTATCAAATAACAAGGACTCAATATAGCATTTAAAACAAACAACACACTCGGTAAACACATACATAATAGCAACCTAACAAACAAAAACTCACAACCTAATTCAGGTGTATATATGTTTACATGCCAGGAAGAAGGCTGTAAGACTATGTAGGACAGAGCGGAAGAAAGTTTAATACACGTTTCAAGGAACACAGAAATTCGATCAAACACAAACACTCACCTACCTGTGAACACATGTACAAAAAACAAACATCGTTTCGCCAACATAGAAACAGACCTAAAAAGGTTAGACCACGAATCAAAGGGCAAAGCTCTAGACATAAATTAGAGACCATATAAATATATCTAGTCAAGAAAGATAGTTCAGCGAATATGAACGAACACGTGTTTCTAGAAGGATCCCCACTATAATATTCGTGCTACTAAACAAATTTAATCCATACCTTTAGCGATTAGATGAGGCAATAAATGCATATGGGAAGGAATAATTTGGGAAATATATTATTTGAGAAGGATGCACCCTGTGCTTTTTCTCAACAAACCAAGGCCTCATACAGGCAGTGTTGTAGTGTGCTATCTCACTGTTAGGACCGGTTGCAAGGATATATGGACATTTTGCCTAATCTATGGCAGTTGAAATAAATGGCCGACAGTAGTAATGAGAAAGTTTCAGAATCTATAGCATACACAACTTTGTACTCATTCTAGCCTTACGTACTCTCCTACATTTTAAATTTAAATTATGAGTAATTACAACTTCCATCAACAGAAACCGGTTACCGCGCACAAGGCAGGTCCGGCTGACGAGTCAGTCAACACAACGACCGTGCTGTGAATAGGATTAATCAAACGGTTAAGGACTCATATAATCATAGTATAACTGAGTGTGCATGCTCTAATTTATTTTATTGTGTTTAGTTGCTAAACTTGACACGTGTATAATATTCGTACGTAGTTCGATCATTTTAATACAACTTCATAGAACAGGCAGCTTTTTTAAAATAACGAGATTCACTGCAAATCGTAAAAACTAACGTTAACAAGACAAGAGAATAGAGAGGAGAGATAACCTAAGAGGTTAATGAGTTCGACTGTAGAGGGTATGAGTAGCAGAGGTAGGCCTCGGAGACGATGGTCAGATAAATATTGAATTATTTTAAGGTGAGGGATATAAAAGCAGAAATGGCCGCCGTGCTAACTGCTAATAGGGGAACATGGGCGTGGCTTGTTCCCACACTGAAAGACAAAACAGCCTCAAATTAAAGTTTATATGCAATGTTAATTCTGGCGTGTTACATAGTAATTATAGGGGTTTCAGGGAACCATTGCAGAAATTAACTAATTTTCATCTGGAAAGTTGGTATTACAGCCCATGAACTTCCGGATGATTTCTCTACAGCAACTTGTAGAGGTGGTGGTGCAACGGACACCCCTGTGTTGACTCTTGCAGCTGTCACTTCTCGTTACCAGCGCGTGCCCGAGACAATAACGCAGTTTGCGAGGAATGGAGAACACATGTGGCAGGTGCAGTTAGCAACCCAACATGTTTTATGTTCAGATTCAAGTGAATATGGAGAGGAATCATGGTACAGTCATTGGCGGCCGGTAATAAGGTTGCAGTGTGCGCAACGACCAAATTAATTCATGAAAAACAATTAATATTTTTAGTAATAAACGTTGTAGGTTTCCTTTTATATGTATAGTAATTCATAATTCTGTTATTTAATAATTCAGGAAATTTTACAGTGTGGTAAGTTACTGTGAACTGACTGAGAAAGCTAAGCGCGCCAACTGTCTAGCAGCACTCGTCCGTTTGGTCGTTGCCAGGCCCAAGCACCGACCAGATCTCAATAGTGAAGGGTATGGCCGAGATGCTAGACCCAGTAAGCCCTATCCCAACAGTAAACGCGGCCAGTCGTTGCCCGCTGATTGCAACATGGAAGCCGAGGCGCGGACGGAGACATCCGTGATGCTTCGAACTGCCAAAACCATGTCTTGCAATGTTGCGCGTACTTGTGACACTCGCAGTTCCTTCCTGCCCTTCTATATTACTTACGTTGTTTTGTTCTCGTGAAGGTTTTATGTAGACCAACTTATATTCCATTTAATCCGATGACATTGTGATGTTCTCTGAACTGCGGCATTCGTTATGAATGAGGTACATCCGTTTTACCGCGCAATTGAATACAGTTTTCTCCGACATCAAGCAGTTTTTTCCCGTATCACCTCATGGGAAGGATGGTGGGGGTGGGGTGGGGGAGGGGGAGGAGTGTGTGTGGGGGGGTGGGGGAAGGGACCGTGCCCCCACCTCCTCAAATCCCAAGAATATTTCGATTGTTCATTGTCACACCAGTTAATATCATAAATTGAAGTTACTGATGGTTAACTGATTTACATGTAGGGATAATTCCACAGTTGTATTTAACTTAGTAATTTGGGATTATTTGAGAATATCTTCAATTATTTAAAAAATCGGCGAACTGGATTAACATTACCTTTTTAATGAACTGCTTGATTTTTATTTTTGTCGATAGGCCTACATGGTGATACAAATACATTTTGCCTGTTAAAAAAATGAACATTATGACGATGATTCACAAAGAAAAGCGAACTCCCATGGAAAAAACTATGAACTAAAAAAAAAATCCTCCCTTTCATGCCATAAAGTTCATGCACCCAACGGTTTAAGAGCAGCCAAATAATATCACGAAGCAAGTAAGAAGTAAAACGAAAATTGCGGGGGGAGGGGGGGGACGTCTTAATAACACCTAGTGACATGTAGGTAATGTAATTAAACATATTACTTGCAATCCCCCTAAAAAATCCTGCGGGTGTCCATGTACCCCTTCCCCCCTCCCTTAATGAAAATAATGCAACACCCAGAGCAATTATCCGCCAGCCGCCACTGGGTACAGTAACACCCGTGGAAGACGTTTTCTACCAATTTGCTAAAATATTTGCGAAGTAACCGTCACATCGCCCCCCTCCTCCGACTATGATTTTTCTTTTTCACAAGTGGTTATTTATTTAGCGTATGGGAACAAGTTTGATATACAATTACAAATATATACAATTATACACAGACAATAAACATGTTTCCCGGGAGTAAGATTAATTATATTGCAATGTCCAGTTGGGTGATCCACTGTAAGTCATTTGGGCTACCAGTGTAGGAACGTCGCACACATTCACTTACATCATCATCATCATCATCTTCATCAACATTTTCCATCTCCAGTTTCCCGGGTGTGGCAAACAAGCGCTCTCCATCGTGCCCGATCTTGGTACACCATTTGTTCTTGGACATCGTCCCAGTTAAAACCATTCTTCTCCACCTCTGATCGAACTGTCTATCCATCGTCTCCTTTGTCTTCCTCTTGGTCTCTTCCCTCTGACATCCAGGTTGAAGTACTTCTTAGCTGTTCTAGAGCTATCCTTCCCCATTACATGGCCATACCACTGAAGTCTGCGTTTCCCCAGAAAGTTGGTAACAGGGACTCGGATGCCAGCTGTTGCTCTATGTACCTCATTTCTGATCTTGTCTCTCCTGGTACTTTGGTTCATAGTCCTAATAAATCTCATGTCTGTGGCATGAATTCTACTGTAATCCTTACTTAGCAATGTACTCATGTTTCCACACCATAAGTAAGGATTGGAACAAAGCAGGTGTGATACAACGTTGCATTTGCTGCCAAGGGTATATTTTTGTCCCCAAGTGCCAAACTTGGTTATAGAAATGTGATGCTTTCTCTGTCCTATTTAGAATTTCTTGTTTGAGGGTGTTATCCATGGAGACCATACTTCCAAGATACTGGAAGTGAGAAATGGATTCTAGTTTTGCTCCCTCCAAATATATGTTTGAACTTTTCCTCTCTCTGCTAATGGTCATTTCAACAGTCTTGGCCTTGCTGATCTTCAGGCTAAATTCTTTAAATTTGTTGTTCCAAGCAGTACTTCCACTTCTGTTTTTTTTCCATAAGACCACGTTATCTGCAAATACCAAAGCTCGTGATTCATTTGCAGTTTCTTTAATAGATTTTAAAATTCTGTCCATAACAGTGACAAACAATAGTGGTGACAAGGCACTTCCTTGCTGGACTCCCCTTTTTGTCTGAAACCATTCAGAACGACCATTTCCTATTTGGACACAACTATAACAACTCCGAAATAACATCCTTATGTTGTCAAACAGGTAGTAGGGCACTTTTAAGTCTTCAAGACATTTCCAGATCTTATTACGGGGAACACTATCGTAGGCCTTTTCAAGGTCCAAAAACATCATCACAAGATCCTTTCCACGTTCCCAATATTTCTCAGGTAAAATCCTTACAGCAAATATGAGATCAACAGTGCTTCGACCTGTCCTGAAACCATGCTGTTCTTCTTCTAATAAGGGTTCAACTATCTTCCTCAATTTGTTTTCTAAGATCTTTTCCAACAACGTTTGAGTATGCGATAGCAGAGTAATGCCCCTGTAGTTTCCACACATCTTACGGTTTCCCTTTTTGAACAGTGGGATGATGTTTCCTCTCGTCCAGTCATCTGGAATACTATTCTCCTCCCAGATGACTGACAGTACTCTGAAAATCCATTGTAGGCCAGGTGTTCCAGCGGCCTTTATCATATCTGAGGTTAATTCGTCAAACCCTGGAGACTTTCCATTTCGCATGTTCTTCTGTTCCATCTCTACTTCCAGCCACTTACAATATGGGGGATTGTTTGTTGAGAGGCACCACAGTCGCACTCCGGTGATGTAATATGTTTCCACTTATAAAGGGCGTCCATGATTGGTTCTCACCCGATTCAGTGTGGCCCAGAGCTTACGCGGTAGATGATGTCCACTAGGAAGATGTTGTGTAGGGAACTGTCTGTGGCAACTTTCCAGCGACTTCTCCATTCTTCTAAAGGGTAGAAATTCCCATCGGCCAAAGCGACAGCATCACCCAAAGATGGATGACGTGACTTGAACCTCGGTATCTTGAGAGCGGGAATATCATCCAGAACATGCAATTGAGGGTTCATTTCAATCTTTCTGTACTCTCGTATGAGAGCATTTGATGTTCTTAAATCATTATATCTGACAGAATTGGAAGCCAACACAATGATGTGGGCTGGATAGTACCAGATATTAACCGCATGCTAGCGTTTAATTGGGTATCAATGAATCTTGTATACCCGCTATTTAGCCAACTGGTGCACAGGAGTAAACCAGTCCCAAAGCAGAAGAACTTAAAGTATTTGCTGAGGAACTCCATCTTGTAGCTTTCATTCGGTCCGCACAAAGTAATCCCAAATACTGGAATATATGAACAAAAAGACTGATAGTCAGTCTGAAAGACTAGACTTTATATCATTTTATATGCTACAAATGCTGCGTGAACTCAAAGTCCGTTAGCAAGTGCAAACCAAGGTCATAATAATATAATAATGTAATTGGTTTTACGTCCCTTTTAACTACTCTGGCTTTTAGAGACGCCGGGGTGCCGGAATTTTTCCTCAAAGGGGATCTTTAACGTGCCAGGAAATCTACTGACACGGCTCCCTCGCATTTGCGCACCCTCAAATGCCAGCTGACTGCGCCAGGATACGAACCTGCAACCTTGGGTTTAGCAAGCAAAAACGTTACCGCTGAGCCACGCAGCCAGCCAAACCAAGGTCAAAGGAGGTAGCTGGCTGGATGACGTCACGCTCACCGGAGCGCGCGGGGAAAGGAGGAAGCTCAAGCAGTACTATGACGTTACACACCTCAGTGCATTCTCGGTACATTTCGTCCCGTCACCGTAACGTAACGCCAGACCCCAGCGTAACGACGAAGTCGACATGATCATTTAAAATGATAAAAATAAAATAAATTACCGTACATGTGATTAAGAAGGAAACGAAGGGACGACATGTTTCGCTCGTGAAGCGATCATCGTCAGATCCAAATAAGCAAGACAAACAGCTCTACCAAACATACAGCGACACCCACAGACAGTCTCTGCCCTCCAAATACAAAATACAAGGAAACTCTTCAGTAATCTCAGTAAGTGTGGTAATTATCACTGATAATATTAAGGCATTAAACACCGAAAGAATAACTCAGAAATTATGATCCCATCAACAAAATCAAGATGTTCAGTAAAGAACATATAGCCTACTTTCTACTAAATGCATGGGTATATATAATGTAGTTATAACTCTTTGTGCTTTTCAAGGAGTATGATTGTTGGTTATAGTAGCTTGTTAAAATACAACGTGCTATACGGATATTATACGTTGATTGATTGAATCCTCATCTGAATTATACAGGGTGTTTCAAAAATATGGGGCATAATTTCAGGTATGTATTTGTTATATGTAGACAATCAAAATAGTTCATTACAACATGTGTCCGGAAATGCTTCATTTCCGAGTTATGGCCTTCACAACACTGAACTTCACCGGAACGTTTTTCTTCCGCAGGTCATTGTTATTACAGAAGATGTTCAAAATGTCCACCTCCTGCTTGAATACAGACCGCACATTGATATCTCATTGACCTCTCCTGGAACAAACGACGAGCCAGCCCAGCATTGCCATCCACCTTACCGCACATGAAGTGCATCTCTGCCAGATGCTGATTTGAGTACATGACGCACAGACGAACGCCAAACACAAAACTGAATTTAACCTTCGCCTCGGAATGAACCGTCAGAGTGTCCTCTTAATGTCTCTTATCACGGCAATGACCTGCGATAAGAAAAACGTTCCGGTGAAGTTCAGTGTTGTGAAGGCCATAACTCAGAAATGAAGCATTTCCGGACACATGTTGTAATGAACTATTTTGATTGTATACATACAAATACATACCTGAAATTATGCCCCCTATTTTTGAAACACCCTGTATAATCACACACTAATACAGCCATCACAATAACACTGGTTATCAAACAAAATTCAACACTCACCCAAGTACACGAAGCTAAATGTCCATGATGTCCATGCATCTCAAATGAAACAACAACAACAACAACAACAGCTTCCTACCCAAATCCTTCCTCGTATAAAAGTACCCACACTAGTAAGCCTCCAGACATCATAATGGCACAGGTTATCCGACAACTTCTACACACACCCAAGTACACAGGGCTAAAAGACCATGATGCCGCAAAACTCCTAAAGAATGAACAACAAAAACAACAACAACAATAGACTCTACCGTGGATCAAGGAAAACGAATTTTAATAGCTGTAGTCGAGTGTTAAAATATGTGGTGTTATAAATACGGTATATATATATATATATACAGGGGCGCACCCAGACTTTTGGTTTGGAGGGGGCTTTCCTCAATAACATGATTTCAGCTATGGAAAGAGAATGTGACCATTTTTATTCTTGTATGTAAATATGTGTATTTGAGATCATATGCATATAAAGATATTCTATAAGATCAAACATACTGTAGAATGCTCTGTTAAAACCAATACAAAAGATGCTATTGGATTGGAGATTATTTAAACAAAATGTGGATTGGTTTTATACAAATTTTAGTTACAATGCCATTGAGCTAAGGTTATACAAGTAATAAAAAGGAACTGCATGATTTTTTATCAAGAATTAACTTTTGATCAAGATCAGAGTGATAACGGCTGGATTGCTCTGCTCACTATTATCATAACTATATATCCAGCTACCAGGATCGTCAGATTGATGTGTAACATCAATAATCTGCAATCATTTACTAAGTTTTGAGTTGTTTATACCAAGAACTAGTATAGGTTTTAGGAAATTAATAATAACATTTTCATTTTGAATATGTAAATTTAATTGGAACTAAAAATTACATTTTAAAAATTACGAGATATTGTATACCATAGTGTTATGGATTGTAACAAATATTTTATGTGCTGTACGTGAAAATATATAAGTTATTTTAATTTTCCTTAATAACTAACTTTATAATAAAAAATCTTAAACATTTCTCGAATGTCAAGTTGAACTTTACACAGGCTAAATGCAAGTTTAAACAAATAGTTGAATACAAATCATGTATTAATGAATTAACATTAACGTTGTTTGAATAAAGTGGAAACTCAAATTTCACAGAACAAAATCCAGCCGCCTAGCAGATTTTTTCAAAACGGAAACTACCTCTGTACTGGTGACTTCAATTTCCCGGTGAATATTCAGTGCTGTTAGTCCAGTCAGCCTGTCTGCACCCATGGTATGCCTAAGATATGTTTTCAGCCGACGTAGAGTAGAAAATGACCTCTCAGCAGTGCTTGTAGTCACAGGGATGGTACCGGTACACAAAATTCTCAACAATGTGTGGATATTAGGAAACAAGTCCTTGTCACATAGATTCAACACATCGATTGCGTTTTTAGGGATATTAGCGTGGTCTTGAAGCTCTTGTGCCACAGTTCAAACTCAGCCATAATCAGGCCTTTGTTGTTTCCTCCACTTTCAATTATGTCATTCTTATAAAAATTACACAGCTGTAAGAAATCAAGTTGCATTTTTTCTTGGAAGGTTTCTTTATGTTTATGTGATGCAATGTTTTTAAAGTGTTCCCAGGTTTTTAGGGGGGGGGGCTTAAGCCCCCAAATCTCCCCCCCCCCTGGGTGCGCCCCTGTATATATAATATTTTCGATTGCAAATACACACTATACATGCTTAACATTAACACGTGTAAGTAGTTATAAATCAATAAATACAAATAAACGAAGTAAAAGGATTTGAACCTGCTGGGATTTGATCCACGAACCTCTAGACAAGTGTTTCCCAAACGTTTTTGTGTGTCTACCACTGTAAGAGATGACAATCTCTCGCGTACCACCTAATGGTTGGGAGATATAGTAACTATAACCCCCTCCACCACTAACACTACAGTACGTAGCAGACCAAAATACGGATTGTAAATTGTGTTTTTTATAGTTAGACTGTTGGATTTAAAGTTCAAATAATAAAATTGTGTCCAGTTGTTTTATTATTTATTGCAATAAGTATTAATTCAAACATTCAGAAATGACACTGTACAATTAATATTAATAAAAGAACTCGTAATAATTAAACATAAAAACCAAAGTTCAACTAACAACTTCAGTGTGAAGGGTGAGATTGAAGATTAGAAGCCAACTTAGGAATGTGTAGTTTAAGATCGCTGAGTCTCAAACGAAGATCGTTTTTCACTGTAAGGAGCCTATTCCGGTATTAATTCTTGGGATAAACAAGTGAAGGAAATGCAGTCTCACACAAGTGCGAAGTAGTGAAAGGCAGTAAAAATCCAACTGCTTTGTCAGTTACTGTATGTCTGCATAGTCTGCACGCCTCTCAACCCAAAAGTTCACAAGAGCCATTTTTGAAAAAAGTTTGCCTTAGTTCGGAATCACAATTCAATTCATAAAACTTCTCCTTGTCTTTGGCATTAAAGTCCTCTGGCAACATATCACTGTTTTTATATTTTTTTTAATTTTATATATTTTTCGTAACGTATCTAATATTTGTTATATTGTTCGTAACATCACCGCGTACCACTACAGCAGTACGACCGTACCACCAGTGGTACGCGTACCACAGTTTGGGAAACGCTGATCTAGACTATGCACCCAGATCAATACCACTACGCCATACTTGCGCTACACTAATATATGGTTAAGAACTGGTTTCGTATATCTGCATAATATTTTGTGTTGCAATCAACGATTTCATTAGCGTTTCTATGAACCATTTCATACTAAATATGTATTATTTTGTTCAGTATATTCCTTAAAGGATAAAAACCTACGAACTTACGGAAATATATGGATTTATGAGCAAACAATGCTCGCCATTTTAACCCAACGGGACGGCACGGACAAGCACGATACGGCACGGTCACCCTGAACAGTTAGTCACTGCTAATATTACATATTCTATTTTAAAATGCTAATATCCTACCGGTCACCTCCTTGACGACAGTTTCAACCTCCATATGTACGATGAGCGTATTTGGTAAGGCTATCATACTTGTATGATTCATACATCCGCCATCTTGAAACTATTTGGTTGATGGCCTTGTAGTTTGGGCAAAAGTCGCTTCCCCCGTCAAGGCTTATTGTTGCAAAATTTGGTAGAGATCGGATAATAATAATAATAATAATATCGTATGACTTCGGGTGCTAGGTGCAAGCTTTCTTAATTCACGCACAGAGGGCAACTTGCATGTCGAATTTTATCGCTCCTTGAAGCGCTATGAAAGTCAAGAAGGTTAGTATCTAAGCTCCTTGACATTATAGCACTTTCTAGTAGAGAAATGAGGAACTTTGTATTGGCAGAAAAACCCGAGATTAATTTTGCCATGAAGAACACGGCCTACTGAATTCAAATGCGATCTTTAACATGCCAACATCGTATGACATGCGTATCGTGATTTTTGTCGCCTTTCAGAAATCACTTACCACGGCCAGGAGGGAACCAGCAAACTTGGGGTTGGTAGGCCGACACGATAACCACTCACCCACCGTGGCAAACAGAGATCGGATGATTAGGTTAGTCGTAATTTGATTTAAGTTTTGAACATTTGTGTGGCCGCCATTACGTTTCCGTTAAGATGGAGGCGATATAAAAATGACACTGAGGTGCCCTTTGCTAGGGCTATCTCTGTACGAAATTTGGTTCAATTCGGTTTCACCGTGTTTGAATTGATAGGTGTCGGGGGGGGGGGGAAAGAAATATAAAATCACAGAGATGTATACACACACACATAGACAGACACACAATTTTTGGCCCAGTGTAGATCTCATAAGTCTACTTTCATTTTTTGCAAAAATCGGCAGTAGGCTAACAGTGTTCCTCTCCCAGACTAAGGGTGTAGCTACTGTGCTGTGAACATTATTAGAATCGAATCAGGAATTTAAATTAGTCGCTATATTTTATTCAAAATCATTTTATCGACCAACTATAATAATAATATCGTATGGCCTCGGGCGCCGGGTGCAAGCTTTGTTATTTGACACCCAGAGGGTAGCTTGCATGTCGTATTTCGTTGTTCCTTGAGTATGGAAGTCAAGGAGGTTAGATGCTAGATATCTAAGCTCCTTGAAAACTATAGCGCTTTCTAGTAGAGAAATGAGGAACTTTGTGTTGGCGGAAACTCCCGAGATTAATTTTGCCATTATGAACACGGCCTACTGAATTCAAATGGGTTCTTTTACATGCCAACATCGTATGACATGCGTGTCGTAATTTTGCCGCCTTTCAAAAATCACTTACCACGGCCAGGGGCGAACCTACAATCTTGGGGTTAGTAGACCGACACGCTATCCACTCACCCACCGTGGCAAGCTATCGACCTACTGCTCGCATCTATTGTTACCATACATAGTACTGTTTTCTTCCCCGTGAACTTACACCTTCTCCCATAAGAAAATGCTTCTGAAAACTTTTAGAATTGGGGATTCCGAGGGATACCTGAGCGTGGTCAGTTTCCTTTTTTTTTTTTTCATTGACTTTGGAATATACCCTGTATGTCAGGTGATCTCAATCCATGGTTCATGAATCTTTGACTAGCTCAAGAGCGGATCATCAGTAAAATTACTCCAAAACCCTCAGCTCTACATTCACACGAAAGGTAGAGTGAAGTAATGAAAACAAACCGTGTTGTATTTTGCAGTAGCAAGGCTCCTCTGTTAGTGGAAATTCTAAAAAGACATTTCACTTTTAGTTTCTAAAAAGAAAATATAATTAAGGCTCTTAATTAAACATTGGAAGTAATTTCACGGCCTTGCAAACATATTTAGTGCATTAAGCCGTGAAGAGTATAAATGTTATTTTGGACAACTAACGTCAAGTCTAATAACTTGCACACCGCAGTAAACTAATGTGTAGCAATGAACAACAAGTACTAAGCTGTGATGATAAAAAGCCGTAGTCGATTGGGTTCCAGGAATTAACCTGGGAGGAGTCCATGTGGCTTTTGTTACCACATGGCTCTGGGCAAATGGGAGTGCTTATCTTCTGCAACCATAACTCATTGGGTTCAGCAAGAAACCCCAACTTAGCCTCATTCACTCCAGCTCCAGCATGTAACTTACAAGAGGTGCCCTTGTTGAAACAAGTAACTCAGTGGAAGGTTGGGTAACCAATCCCAGCGGGAAATTGGGTCGCTGAGCCGATCGGTGCTGGTGGCTTCAAGGATTACAACCTGGATAGTTAAAAACCCGTCACCTTTTAGGTAACCACCATTACAACTCTCGCAATACTCGAAACATGAGGAAAACGAATATTCAGAAATGTACGCAGTTTGTACCCCAGGTGGTAACCAATCCACCCCCACGCAGTTTGTACCCCACGTGGTAATCAATCCACCCCCACGCAGTTTGGGGCATGTAGGTCTTCGGACTCTGACCATTAACATCCCTCCCTATATTATTCTGCTAAGGTCCCATTCCAGTTTAGTACCGGAAATAAGGTGTCATTAACACCAACCTACACATATTGGGAACCTACAGGTTCAGCATAACGCACTCACTTGCTCTTATAATGCCTCACAATTAAATAAATAGCTTAAAACATGTATATTTACAATGAAATAATGAAGGAATGCAACACGGTAACCATGGTAACAGAATCTCACAGGTACATCTATTTCTGTAAGATGCAATGCAATTCCAATTATTGCATTACTGTGAAAGTTTCCAGACGGTTATAAGGTTATCACGGAATCAAATTATGCTGTAAAATTCATCAATACATACAGTATAATGCGCTTAAGGGGGTCAAGGGGCACTCTAGAATTTTTCACGTGTGAGTGTGGTACGAAAGGTCTTTTTTCACCCGACTATAAAGGGTCTCCAAAAACCACATTTAAAGGTCCTTAAATGAACAGTGTATGTGTTATTCCCAGAAAACTAACTTCGCTCTGATATACCTATGAAGGAATGACGAACCCCTATCCACTGCACCAGTAGCTGAATTGATAAAGTTTGATTATTCATACCAAGGATAAATCAGTCATAGCATTCATGATTGAGATTTTGCTAACTGTGTACTCTTTACAACTAGAATATTCGCGGGCGAAGCCACGACGGGTAATCTTAGTGTCTCATATTTCAGTACAAGAGGGGAAAAACGGTGTTTTGGTGTTTATCTCAAAACTTAAAAATTGGATTTAGTGCATTTCAACAACGAGCGATTCAAATGTTTTTCAATCCGTCAACACGATTCTGCCCAATTGGACTGGGTTGTTCCCTAATCCTGAAAAATAATTACTTGAGATAAATAAATAAACTTGGAAGACCAGGCACCCGCCACATCCATGAGGATAATAATAAACCTCAGCTGTCCTCGCCTCAGCTGCCCAAGCAGAACATTTCACGTTCCTCGTCACAGCTTACACGAGATGGATTCTCCAGCGCCTTAAATCAATCTACAAGAATCAATTATCTCAGACAAATTCATTTATTGAAAGAGAAAGTCCTGGGGATAATGTACGGCTGGAGGCTCTGTCGTAAGTAATGGCAGTTGGCAAGAATCATTCTTATAGGCGGGGAAGGGAGGGGGGAGAGAGAGGAACCGGCACAGCGAGGACGTTTAAAGGGGACAGGCGGTAAAGTAGCAGTTGTGACTTCACAAATAAACTGGAATAGATGATTAAATTGTCGGGAGTATAGACTAGCACCATGTTACTGTTCTTAGTCTACAAGATGATGTTTTGTTGTTTTTGGGTGTGGAACAGCGAGGTCATGTGCTCGAACAAAAGAACGATGATGATGATGATGATGATAATAATTGTTGTTTTAAGGGGCCTAACATCTAGGTTATCGGCCCCTAATGGTTTGGGTGATAGTGAAAGGTGAGATGAGAATGGAAACTATAACTTACTACAAACTTACATACGAGAAGAAAAAATGGTAAACAAATGAAGGATAAGGCAAATAAAGGACAGGAAGAAAATAAATGCTCTCAACCCTCGAAGAATGAGGATTGAGGGACTTGAAAGGAACGAGAGCCATGAAAGGTAGATAGGAAAGGGGAAAGAGGAGAGGGCCCGCCCCAAGGTTAGAGGGAGAAGGGGAAAAACGGACCCAGCTCAGGAATCCCTCAGGGTCGCCAACTCCATAACTCACTACCCATGAGCCCCTGAGGGTGTAGCAATTACCATGGTTCACCAGAAATGGCGGGACTACACACACCCTGCCTCCGTGAGGGCCTTGAGCAAAAGACAGGAGATAACATGAAAAGAAAAAGAAGGCTGACCCCTCGAAGAAAGGGGATATGAGGAGAGATGAGGCAGGGGCCAATTAAGGCAGGAAAGTGAAAGACTCCCTAGGACTCCGATACCCTAATACCGTCGGAGTCGGAAGACAACAAGAGTTGACGAAGTGAGGTCGACAGGAAAGAAGAAGGAGAGGAGCCCAGCACAAGTAAGTTGAAGCAATACCGGACTCAGCTGGGGTCCCGTGGTCTCTAACTCACGTCCCACTAGATGTGAGCCCCTGGGGATAAGAACAACGAATTACGTTGCCAACGTACGGTAAGCGAAAAGCAAGTTGTGGCATGGAACAGAGCACTAATTCAGTGGTTTGGTTGACCTGCCCCACATGTCATCATGGCACTGTATCTATCGCACAACTGTACCAAACCAAATAAATCATTCATTCAATATCTTGCCACGGTGGGAGAGTGGTTATCTTTCGGACTACCAACCCCAAGATTGCAGGTTCGCTCCTGGCCGTGGTAAGTGATTTCTTTATTTTTGAAAGGCGGCAAACATACGACACACATATAATACGATGTTGGCATGTCAAAGAATCCATTTGAATTCAGTAGGCCGTGTTCATAGTGGCAAAATTAATCTCGGGAGTTTCTGAACACAAAGTTCCTCATTGCTCTACTAGAAAGCGCTATAGTGTTCAAGGAGCTTAGATACCGTATCTAACCTCCTTGACTTTCATAATGATTCAAGGAACAACGAAATTCGACATGCAAGCTACCCTCTGGGTGTCAAATTACAAAACTTGAACCCGGCATCCGAGGCCATACGATATTATTATTCATTCAATTGAAACTATTTTGGCTTCGAGCGCCAAGTCTAGCGCACAAGCCTCCATAATCCCTTATTAACAGTTAGAACGGCTTCTACACCTCTCACTTCAAAATATCAGCCCATCACGGGTCATGGCGCGCCTCGCTCGGAAGTGACGGGCTCCATCTCAGCAACGCTGTACAGCTTTCCGCGGAGCGGCTAGCTGGTGAACCATGTCTTATTTCCCCTTACAAATACTAAGCGATGTAAAATAAGTGAATTAATTTACGTATTTCACAGTCAACAGCATAACTTTTTGAAGTATAAGGATTACAACGCAACCAAGAACTACATTTTCCAACCACCCCGAGCCGAGAAAAAGTTACCTTACAAATATGATAACAACTTTGTTTCTTGGACACACAAAATTTTTAAATTAGTAAACCATTTATACAACATTCCAATGTATATTGTGTTAAAATTTGGATTCGATCTGATGACGGGTTTGTGAGATCATAATTCTTAAATGTAACGCATGGTTGAAACACGCTTAAAAACGGGCACTTTTTGTGTTCCAACTGCGATAAAAAATATTAAAATATAAATTAAAAATTCCAAACCTACATGAAATAACGTAAAATAGAACGGCGAAAATGATGATGTTATTGGATTTTATATAGGTATATTGTTTACTTCACAAACAACCTTCAAACTCGAGTGCACATAATATTTTGGTCGACAGTAGTAGGCATGAGTTTGCGCGGGGAGGGGGTAGTAAATGCAAATTTTGGACTGTAAGTTGCTCTGTGTTGTACGGGTTGTACGGAGAGTGGTGTTTTAAAAGAAATTACAATTTTAGGCTAGTTAAAACTCATTCTATTACATTTCTAGTTTCTAAACAAACCTCAACAAATAGGATAAGCATAAAATTGGATACAAGAAGCACCTGATCAGATAAAAGTAACAAGCAATATCAATGGAAACCTGATATAATGAGCTAACACGGGTGATTTTTTTTTGGCATAAATAATATATTATGGAAAACGAAGCATGTGCTTAATGTACTTTCTTACCCAAACGCACATAATTAATAATAATACGCAATCACGTTTACATTTTTCAACATTTCTACGGCTATACAGTTTTTCATAAACCAAACTACTAAAAGTGCTATAAGTCCACTTTCACCTATAAATATGAGCTGAATCCCTCGGGGTCGCCATCTTCCACAGTCACCAGCCGTGAGCCCTTTGAGGTGTAGCCTCGTTGTTCGAGGGCTGAGGGCATTTCTTTTCTTCCTGTCCTTTATTTGCCTTATCCTTTCTTAGTTTGCCATTTCTTCTTCTATTATGTAAGTCGGTAGTTCGTATTAGTTATAGTTATCATTCTCATATCATCGTTCACTATCACCCAAACCATTAGGGACCGATAACCCACAGTATCCCCTGCCTGTCGTACGAGGCGACTAGGGTTACTAGTGATTTTTTTACTATATATTATTTTAGAAAAAATAACTTTGAAATATGCGCGTATTTCTATACTGACTGTACATTGCTTACCGTGCGTTAAATGTTTCAGTTTAGGAAGCAACATGGAGAGCAGCTGGAGCTCAGCAAGGCTCCCGGATGCTATTAAAACGGAAGCTTTTGACAGACTTTGCATATTCATTGAGGAATGCAAAGACTGTCAGTTTTCTCTCAATGAACTCGTGGAGAAGCTGAGCTTATGTTTACCTGAACATTCCGAAGCCTACACCCGTAAACAATTGAAAGAAAAACTACTTCAGAAGTATGGAACATCGATAATTTTTACCAAACCGGCTGCGGTGGCCGAGAGCGCTAACGCGCTACCTCGTGCCTCGCTGACATCGGGAGAGCGTGGGTTCGAATCCCACCTCGGCCGTCCTGAAAATGGTTTTCGTGGTTTCCCATTTTCACCACAAGGCAAATGCCGGGACGGTACCTTTCAATAGGTCCACGGCCGATTTCCTTCCAAAATCCCTTCCCTGGCCCGTCCTGAAAAGAAAAGTACATGACCATTGGCTGCATTAATAAAATTATCAATAATTTTTACCAAAATACCAGGTCATATTACACTTGTAAATTTTACAGGTATGTGCGACAGTTGGTACCGCGACCGGAAAGGAGAGGAGATAATGAGTGTCGTCCAAGCTGCTGCTCATATAATTCTTGAAGATATTCGGGGGACTGTGTAAGATACTGAAAGTGGAAGAGTGGAGTAGGAGAGTCTGCCACCGACTCTCATCAAACCTTCATCATCCAAAAACGGAGCTAGAGGGCGGAGACGACTGGACTTTGGAAGTTCTTTCTTTTGCGTGTGTTTCGGGCACAGTTGAATCCTTCAACATGGCTTGTGCATCCGTGGCAGAATAACTTCCCGAAAACAAGAAGCATCCGATGATATTGCCATCCAAGCATCACTTCACTTTCCTTATCATACGCGAGTTCCACTATCGCATATTGCACGTCGGTACGCGCACGTTGCTCTGCCTTCTCCGTGAAAAGTACTGGATTATAAATGGCGTTCATGAGGTTTCCTCCGTCATTCATAAATGCATCCCTTGCTTAAAGAAAAGCCGAAAGTCAATACTCAACTCCTGAGTGACTTGCCGTCTTTCCGCTCTTCTCCCAGTCGACCTTTCACTTTGACTGGTGTTGACTACTATATTGGTCCCTTCCAATATCAGCGAAATTCTCCTGAAGCTAAAAAGAAACTGGAAAACTTTTCGTTTGCGCAATCCAACTGGAACTGGTGACTAATGCCTCTACCTCATACTTTCTTTCAGCTGTTTCTCGCTTCACTGCGCGGCGTGGAGTACCCTCGGAAATGTTTTCCGATAACGCCTCCACCTTTCAAGGTGCAGCTTCATTGTGTTAGTAAGCTCACTTCTCTCCCCGCAATGGAAAATTTCTAACTTTTCCTATGCCAAAGGTTTCAAATGGAGATTAGCTTGCCACGGTGGGTGAGTGGATAGCGTGTCGGTCTTCTAACCCCAAGATTGCAGGTTCGCCCCTGGCCGTGGTAAGTGATTTCTGAAAGGCGGCAAAAATACGATACGCATGTCATACGATGTTGGCATGCCAAAGAACCCATTTGAATTCAGTAGGCCAAGTTCATAATGCAAAATTTATCTCGGGAGTTTCCGCCAACACAAAGTTCCTCATTTCTCTACTAGGAAGTGCTATAATGTTCAAGGAGCTTAGATATCTATTATCTAACCTCCTTGACTTTCCTAGTGATTCAAGGAACAACGAAATTCGACATGCAAGCTACCCTCTGGGTGTCAAATAACAAAGCTTGCACCCGGCACCCGAGGCCATACGATATTAATTTTTAATGGAGATTCATACCCGCTTACTCTCCACACCATGGTGGAAGATGGGAATCCTGCATCAAGCTTACTAAAAGGCACTTGAAAAGGGTGTTAAGTAATCGCATCTTAACCTATGAAGAATGTAACTCTCTAGCTGTCCTTATTGAAGGTGTTGTTAATTCTCGCCCTCCAACCCCACTTTCTAATGACCCCAATGACTTGCTGCCTCTAACTCCTAGCCATTTTCACATAGGTTGTTCTCTTTCCGCTCCTCCTCCTCCTGCCGATTTTCTGGCGTAAAATTGAGACCCTACGTTTGAAGCGTTGAAGGCTGAAGTATCCGACTTCGCTACAGAGAAGGCAAAAGTAGCTTCTTTCTGACCCTAGTGTGAGGAAGGGAGATCTTGTGCTCATCAGAGATCCATCTCCCCCTCTTGTTTGGATCTCGGGCAGAGTAACCTAGTGTTACCCTGGCCGGGACAGAATAACTTGAGTGATAAAGATCTCAACTACTAATGGTCATATTGTAAGACCAATTTCCTCATTTCCACTTTGCCACTCGATCCATAATTTCTGTTTTTTCTCTGTGTTGGTGGTTTTGCCATTTGTTCCCCCAGTTTGGTATATTCCTTCTGAATATATGTTCACTGGTTTAGTAATTTCACCCACTTTGGGTTCTCTGTTTTTCTTTCTTTCCATGCAAACCACTAACACACTTGTTAATGTTTTTCTTTTGTGCATCCTCTTATGTTCTCTGAAAGTATGTTCCAGATTTGCGATGCTTTCTCTTTGTATAACATATTTTTGCTGTACTCCTTGAGGCAAGTCGCTGAAGTTATTGATTCTCTTCGCCTTAAAGGCAGGCGGTACACCTATCTCTTCAATGTTAAAGTATGCTTTGTTCTTGTACCTTTTTTGACTAAACTAGTAAACCTGTGTTGATAAAAATTGGCATACTAATAGAATGATGAATTTTGTTCATTACCCCGTTTTCTCAAAGAGTTTCTAGCCACATAGATGCCAGAAAAAAAAATAGAATTTAAAAAGGAATCCAAAATTTTCAGTAGTTTGCATACCACAACTTTGACATTATTTATGTTAGAGACCTAACAAAAAATGGGTTAAAGTTAAACAACCACAAGAGAATAACTGAAAAAAATTTCAACTTTCTAGCATAAAAAAGTTTTGAGAAAAAGATACATGAACATTGAAAACTGCAACTTGGAATAAAATTCAAGCAAAGTAACAATACCTCAGTGCATGCCTGGTCCATATTCAGAATCATCTGGATCATCAATGTCATCTACCCTGTCCCTCTTCTTGTTTCTTTTGATTACCCTGGACTGTTTAATGGCTGCCTCAGCTTGCAGATCTGATTTCCTCACTCCTTCTGCATCAATGGCACTGCAGATTTGTTGCATGTTCTTGCCAGGATCAATGCCTAACTTCTCCTACACCTTCACTCGACCAATACACCTTTCATTGTAAGTCAGTACAGCATCGTATAACCCCATGCACATTGTGTCATACACAACACTGTTTTGGGCACACGGTTCCACACTACACTGCAATTTTCAATCGCTCAGTGAAAAGTATGATAGATAGTTTTATTAATTCCATTTGATCAAATACATGTATACAATACATTTTTGATATAGGACATGTCATAATATACATCTATAAAATAAAAGTACTAATAGGTATATACAGTAATACTAATACTATAACTATTTATAACTTATTATAATAACAGATCTTAAGAGATACAATCTTATTGGACAACTATTTACACCTTATTCTATTATCATAATATGAAAACTTAATTCTATAAATACAACAACTTACAGCTAGGTATTACAATTAAAATAGAAAAGTAAAATATAATTATAGATTTCATCGTTTCTATACACTAAAATATTCAACTACAGATTAAAAACAATGGCACTGCAGATAAGCTTTCAACATTCTATCAAAGGTTTTTATTTTTGGGGCAAGTTTTATATACTGGGGTAGTTTATTGTATAATTTAACTCCTGTGTGATATGTTCCTTTTTGATATATGCTTGTGTGTGTGAAATATGAATGTTTTGATTTTGTCTTGTGTTATGCCTATGAACATCATTGTTTGTTTTAAGAAAAACATCCATATTCATTAAATTCTTTTTACAAAACCTAATACTTTCAAAGATATATATACAGGGCAGAGGGAGAATGTTTAAATATTTAAACAGAGGTCTACGTGATTCTCTAGTTTTTACATTTGCCATAATTCTAATCGCCCTCTTTTGTATCCTAAACGTGCTTAGTACATCTGGCGACATACCCCAAAATATGACCCCATATCTTAAGTATGAATGGAAATAAGCAAAATAAGTATTTCTTAATGTGTGCATGCTAGTGCAGGTTTTCAAAATACGTAACGCAAAGCACATCGAGTTCAGTTTAGTATTCAGATATTGTATATGTTTATTCCATTTCAAGTCATGTTGTATCCATAGTCCTAAAAACTTTGTTTCTGATTTATTTTCTATTTGATGACCATTTAATTATATTGGGCTTCGCAGGATTCCTATTCTGTATAGTGTGGAAATTTAGACATACTGTTTTTTTTGTAGTTGATTATGAGGCGATTATCTTGTGACCATTTGGTTAACTCTCCTGTAACGGAGTCAGCAGATTGCTGTATGACCTGTTTAGTTTCACCTTTTATTACGAGTGTTGTATCATCCGCAAACAAAATTTCCTTATGTGAATGAACGTTCTGTGTTTTCATTGATATATAGAAGGAAGAGTAGTGGGCCCAAAACCGATCCCTGGGGTACTCCAAATTTAATAATTCCCTCATTGGACAATGTTTCATTAAGTAATATTGGTTCCATCATCCTTGTGTCTCAAGCTTACTATTTGTTTACGCCTTGTTAAGTAAGACTCTATCCATCTATTAGCTAGACCTCTAATACCATATTGATTTAGTTTTGTAAGGAGGATTTTATGGTCAACATCAAATGCTTTTGATAAATCCAAGAATAGGTCAGTTACATGTTCCTTATTGTCAATTAATTTCAGTATACTATTAATACATTCATAAATTGCTGTCTATGTAGATTTTTCCGTTCTGAATCCATGTTGTGAGTTTGATAATATTTTATTTTTTTCCATAAAACTTATCAGTCTCCTATACATGATTTTTTCCACAATTTTTGCGATACCAGTTGGTAAGGTAATAGGACGATAGTTATCTAATTCATCTTTTGAACCGTTTTTGTGCACTGGAATTACTTTTGATAACTTAAAAATATCCGGGTAATTTCCTGAGAGAATTGAACTGTTTATTAAGTGTGTAAGTGGATTTATTATATTTTCTGCAAATTTCTTTAAAATTGCATCTGGGATGCCATCAATGCCAGCAGAAAATTTATTTTTTAGCTCTTTTATAACTATTCTTACCTCTTCACTTGTGACATGATTTATAAATAAAGAATCACTACATATATTTATTTTATTATTAGAATTTAGTGTATTTACCTGTGATTTATATAATATTTTTTGTGGAATTTCCAGAAAATAGTTGTTGAAAGTGTTTGCTATTTCCTCTGGATTATTTATCACTTTATTATTTCTGGTCAGTGTAATGTTCCTTTGTATTTTAGCAGATTTTCCAGTTTTTTTTCTTTATCACGGACCACATAGCCCTGTTTTTATTAGATGATTGGGAAATAAAATTATCATTATGCATTTTCTTTGCTAGTCTTATTACCTTATTTAATATGCTAGTGTATTTTTTGTAGTATAAATTGAATTCATGTGTTGTGTGGTATTGTTTATATAATTTGTGTAGAAATTTCTTTCTTGGACATGAATTTATAATCCCTGTTGTTATCCAATTGTTAGTTTTGTTATTTTGAACAGTTCTTTGTCTAAAGGGGAATGCTGTTTCAAAATAGTGTTTTAGGGTAGGCTACTGTTAAATGCATTAAATTTATCATTTACATTTTCTAGTTTACACATTTCTGACCATGTTTCCTCATTTAATAAGTCATTGAAATATGTAACATTTGTTTCAGTGAATGACCTGCACTTTGATTTTACTCCATTATCATTATTATTGATTGTTTCAGGTACTTCAAAACTCAGTATTTGTTCATGGTGGTCGCTAAAACCCGGACAATAGACTTCTATTGAATGGTGATATTTATCTGTATTTTAAAAAATTTGATCAGGAGTGATTTTACTAAATTTTATTATTCTTGTTGGGGTATTTACTGTAGGTTTCAGTCCATAGGAAATTAGTAACTGTGTTAATAATTCACAATAGATTATCATCATCCAGCTACATCATTAGACTGTCCGATATACAAGAAAATATTTAATATCGTTAAATCGAAAATTAATTATGGCTGAATTGTTAGTTTATCAACTAAATTTACATAAATCTTTGGTACCAACTCAAGAACTGCTTTTAAATTTTGACCATACTGAGAGGACAGTTCTCTGTTTGCAAGAACCCAATATAAGAAATAATAAAGTTATTGGCTTCGGACTAGACTTTCATATTTATACTTCAAGCAGCGAATTCGTGCGGCTATAGTTACAAAATCTAAGACCGTCATCCGTTTAGGGCAATACTGTGCTGCTGACAGAGTTGTTGTATGCACAACTTTTAACTGCAGGGAACTTTATGTATGTAATGTGTACTTCGACTCCAAACAGGACATTAATGTGGATTTAAGTTTTTTGGAGCGTGTGTGTGAAGACCTACGAGGGAAACCTCTGCTCATAACAGGTGATATTAATTCGAAACATAGTTCCTGGGGTAGCCCCGTTGAAGATGCTCGTGGAAGACTTTTCTATGATTTCTGCAGTGCACAAAATTTAACTATCTTAAACAAAGGTGATAAACCAACATATATACGTTCTAACTCTCAGAGTTATTTAAACGTTAGTGTCTGTAGTCATGCACTTCTTCCATTTATTTACGACTGGAATGTAAGCGATACACCAATGCTGTCTGATCATGCTTTAATAATGATATCTTTACAACCTACAGCAGAAATACCTACTGTACAAGCTTCCAATTACATAACTCGCATCTATAAGACAAAGAATGTAAAGTGGGATCATTTCCATTTATCTGCCAAAAGAAATTTGCAGAAAGTGATGGGAGACATAGAATCCTGTAGTTCGGTGGACGAGCTTGATCAAGCTGTAAACAAATTAAACAACGATATAATTAATTTAGCTGAAGTTAATTTACCTAAACTTTCTCAGACACCTAGTAAAAACTTCTGGTGGAATAATGAACTTTCTCTAATGCGGAAACGTGTTCTAGCCTGTCATAGACGATATAAGCGTAGTCGTTGTCCACTGTTAAGTCAAAGATATGAAGAAATATATTTAACGGTTAAAAATGAATACAAAATAATGATTTTAAAAAGGAAATTAAGACAGGTGGAAAGAATTTTGTTCACTTCCTACAAAAACTAACCCATGGGGACTTGTTTACAAATTATCAAGGAGGCCAGATAATGTGAATAACAATCTTACTACAATTGAGACTGAACATGGATTCACCACTTCGTTTCAAGATACCGCCGAAGTTTCAATTAACGGATTCTTTCCTGATGAAAGTAATGACACAGAATCACAAAGAGCGACTAGGATATATTCTCAACTCCCACCTGACACTGCAGATGACGTACCCTTCACAGATCAAGAGGTAGACTGAATCATCTTTTTACAAGATGACAAGAAAGCTCCCGGATGGGATGGCATATCTGCTAACATAATTAAGAACGTACACCTATGTTTTCCTCGCTTTTTTGTTGCACTTTTTAACAAATGCCTTGCCCTGCATTTCTTTCCTACCTCCTGGAAAATAGCAATAGTTAAAGTAATTCCAAAGGACAGTTCCTTAACAATATGTACTGTTAAATCAGTCAGACCTATTTGCCTCCTGCCAATACTAGGGAAAATTTTCGAGAAACTAATAATTGATCGCGTTATGTATCACATGTATCGTCATGGTCATTTAAGTGAAAAGCAGTATGGTTTCACGCCCCAAAAATCAACCAAAAATGCTGTACTATATATATGTGGTTGATTGGATTCGCAACATATTCTCAATGAAAAAGGTGGCCGTATTGGTATCTTTGGATATTTCAGGCGCTTTCGATAATGCTTGGTGGCCTAAAATTTTATCACAGTTAAAAGGAAAACATTGCCCAAAGAATTTGTACAGTTTAATACAAGCCTACTTTAGCCATCGAAAAGTGAAACTTCGGATCGGAACTGCAATTTCTACAAGATGTATTAATAAGGGATGCCCTCAAGGATCAGCATGCAGCCCTGGTTTTTGGAACATTTTGTATGATGAACTCCTATAATTACCTCTTCCGACAGGGTGTAATGTTATTGCTTATGCTGATGATGCTCTTCTCCTAACTGAATCAGATAATGTGCAGAATTTGAATTATATAACAAACTCTGCTTTACACACCTTGTCTCTATGGGGTTCTGTAAACAAACTTCAATTCAATCCTTCTAAGACTAGAGCCATGTTCGTCACAAGGAGAAGAAAAGTGGAAAAACCCAAAATCATTATGAATGGCCACCGAATAACATCAGATGATCAACTTCTTTATTTGGGCGTTGTGCTTGACAAACACCTGACATTCAGAGCACATTTAAATAGATTAAAATTGAAATCAAGCAAGCTTTTACAAGGTCTTGCGATTGCTTGTAGACCTTCTTGGGGTCTGAACTCCGATGTTTTACGAATAATATATTATACAGCTTTTGTGCCTTTGATTCTGTACTGCGTGTCCGCTTTCCGTACAACCCTAGAAAAGAAATGGGCTCGGGTTAAGTTATTACAAATCCAAAGAGGTTTCGCTCTAAGAATTTCTCGTGCATACCGCACTACATCTACAGATGCAGCACTTGTAATTGCTGGAATAGAACCACTATTTTTAACAGGAATAGGGAAAGCTGAGCTGACATTACTGAAGAAGAATAGAACATCTCCTATGACGATTTTCGACATTATCGTGGAGCAAAAGTGCCATTTCTTGGAATCTTCCCATCCTAGTCAATTCTATAAACTTCTGCATAAAAATTGTTTCAGCACCCATGACTGTTTCATCTATACTGATGGCTCCCGTACACCAAGCTTTGATGGAAATGACAGTGTTGGCTGTGCCTTTGTCGTTTATGAGAATGATACTGAAATATTTTCAGCTCAGTATAAGCTCTCTCCCAGTTGTTCAATTTTCCAGGCAGAACTTTGAGCCTTAAAGTGTGCAATAGAATGGGTTAAAGCTAACAATAAAAGAGTGAGGATTTTCAGTGATTCACAATCCGCATTGCATTCTATAAATGACAAATATAATTCTAACCCAATAGCTGTCTACATCAGGGCAACAGCCCAGGAGTGCTCACATATATGCACATCGTGGATAAGGGGACACACTGGATTGGCTGGTAATGAAAGAGCAGACCAATTAGCAAAATCAGCGGCTACAACACATCTTGAAATAACATATAGTAAGTCTCCTATATGTTACGTTAAAAGCCAGATAAGGAAATACAGTACATATTAAACGAATGGAATATCGCATGGACATGTAGCCTGAAAGGGTCTGTAACAAGAGAAATATTCTTCCCGGAAGTACAAAATCGACTGTTATCAAAATTATTAGTGCCAAACTTTGTCCTCACACAATTTTTAACTGGTCATGGAAAATTCAAGTCTTATTTTGAACGTTTTAAAATAGCAACAGACGACTATTCATGTTTATGTGGATTGCCTCAATCGGTGTGTCACCTTGTATTTGAGTGTCCTGTTTTTGAAAAGGAAAGATACAATTTACAATGCCACCTTTATAGCTGTAACCTGGAACTTTCAAAACCGCTGTACCATATTTTCAAGAGGCAGTGCTGTTTAGGACAATTTCTCACATTCATCAACAAAATTTTTTGTAAACTATGTCAGTAATATTTGTATTTGCTTTGTTTTTAATCTATAACCCTAATGTACCTCTGGTAAAATAGGGTTCCTGTATTGTTTTCTGGATATTCAATAATAATAATAATAATAATAATTCACAATTTCTATCAAATTTTAAGAAATCCACATTTACATCCCCACAAATTATTATATCGAAATTTACTTTGATCATGTTATTGAGTAACAATTCTAATTTATCTAAAAATAAAGGAAACTTTCCTGACGGAGAACGGTATACGCATACAATTATTAACTTAAACTGCTGTATTTTTATGGCAGAGAATTCAAAATCCTGTTCCATAATTAGATAATCATAAGCTGTCAACTGTTCATGATATAAATTATTTCTTAGGTAGATACAAGTACCACCATGGCTAATATCAGTTATAGAGTATTTACTAGCTTGTATAAACCCTGGGAATTGAATTAATTCGAGTTGTTCCTCTTTCAGCCAATGTTCTGAAATACATAGTGTTGAGATGTCTTTAAGTTCATTTTTAAGCATTAGATTTATGTAATCAATTTTATTATAGAGAGACTGAACATTCTGCTGGTAAAGTTTAAATTTGTTACTTTTGCAAGCTTGTGTTGGTGATTTATTTACATTATTATTATTATCATAATTGTTATTATTATTGTTGCTAGACAAATCCGAAATACCATTGTTCCACTCAGTTAAATTTGACATCGAAAGATCTGAATGCCAAATCTCACGTTTGGCTTCTTTTACAAGTTTCCCTGCTTCCACTCTAAAGATATTACTGTTGAACTATTCTTACCATTTGAATTTACAATTTTGCAGATTTCATCACTAAGATACTCTTTTCCTAACCTATTTAAGTATAGGCCATGTTGAGTGTGGAACTTCCTGTCTAATTTACTTACATCTATAATTTGGACATTTGGAAAACTCTTACAAATTTTACGAATTTTACCATTTGTAGCCTCTATTTCTACATTTACACATGATTTGGGAATTAAATCGTATCTCTGCGGAATGTTTACAATAATGACATTTGTGTTAAGCATGGATGGCAATGTACCCTTTAAATCTTTGATTACCTTTTTACTCTCATTTCTATAGATGTTGTTTGCTCCAGCGCCAAGCAAAGAAATGGAGGTCACTTCGACAGTAAAGCCAGGAGCGCCCATTGCAGCGGTCACGAATGAGATGATAGGAGAGTGTGCAACCCTCACTTCAAGGGACTATGCACTAGCTGCTATTTCATTACACTCTCACTGTGACGCCAGGAATGACGCCATCTTAGGAGATGGAGATAGTAAAGGATTTAAAAAGGTGCTGGCAAATAAACCTTATGGGGATATGGAAGTTGAAAAACTAGAGTGTATAGGACACATCCAGAAGAGGATGGGATCTCTGCTTCAAAGGTTACGAAAGGAATATAAAGGCAGGAAACTGGAAGATAAGAAACTAATATCTGGGCTTGGTAGACTAACAGAAAAGGAAGTTGATAATATACAGACTTACTATGGAATGGCTATAAGGAGAAACACTGACAGGGTAAAAAATATGCAGCAAGACAATTGGGCAATTTCTCTACGCAATGTATCAACAGATGAAACACCTCAGCACTTCCTATGCCCTAAAGGACCATCAACATGGTGCAAATTCAACAGGACAGTTCATACTAAGGAATCGTATCATCATAAACATTCTCGTCCCGTTGCTGTTGTTGAAGTTACGAGGGCTGTTTTTTAAGTAAGGGCCGTTTTTTGTTGTTTTTTTTTAAGCCTGTAGTTAGTGTGCACGCCGCAACAAGTGTGAGCGCTACCTCCCGACATCCTTTGCGAACAAGCAGGCATCAGTTGCAGCGTGTAGCTAACCTGTACACTGAACTGTGCATCTTTACAATGTTCAAGATTATTATGATATATTGGCTTTCACGGCCGTGCAGTTGCACCTAATATAAAGGGAGGTGGCACGCAGTTTGTCACTCCTGTGGGAGTCTGGGCGGGGACACCAAGAGCCCGCCGATGAGCCAGCTTGGTGTCCTAGGCGAAACCCCACACAAGACACGGCACAAACCTAGAAGAATTGCTGAGTTTCAAGATTATTGATTCGCCCGCCGCGTGAGAGGTACGATCTGTGATACGTTTTTTGAGTGCAAGAAACATGTCGGCTGCAGACATTCATCGTCAGCTTTGCGAGGTGTATGGTGATAATGCATTGACGGAAGGTAAAGTGCGAAAATGGGTACACGAATTCTAAAGTGGCCATGAAAATGTTCATGACGATAAACGCTCAGGTCTGTGATCACAGATGATTTGGTGACTGCAATTGACACGAAAATTCACGAGGACCGCAGATTCATGATAACCACTCTGTCAATGGATTTTCCTCAAGTGTTGAATTCTTGGTTGTCAGAGCAGGCGACAAACTTTTATGCAGAGGGATTTCAGAACTTAGTTTTAAGGTATGACAAGTGCCTAAATAAACAAGGCAACTATGTAGAAAAATAGAGGAAGGTATGTAAAACCTAAAAATAAATGTGGTTTCAAAATAAAATGTTCGGTTAATTTTTTTAAAAATGGCCCTTACTTAAAAAACAGCCCTCGTATAAGACCAGTTTTCAGAAACCTTACCAAGCCAAAACTCCTTCGCAAATGTTTACATGGAAAATCACAATTTGGAAGGAAAATTTCACCACTGGTTTCTGGATTCATTTCCCCAACAATGACATTTACAACATAGCGACCCTTACAATCTGAGACCCAGATTTTATTCTCATACAGTTTTGCTCGTAAGGCATCGATAGTTTTGTCGTAACACGATTCAATATAATTTTTTCAAATTATCGACTCATCTGGGATGGATTTCCAGTGTATTTCTGCACAAAATCTCGGAAGACATAGTTGTTGAGTTTATGGAATGGAAAGTTTGCTGAGACAAAAGCTTCACATAGCTCTTCATAATACACTGAATTCACTGAGTTTACACTAGTACACTGCCCGAGTAGCGTCTGTTGCATTCTTCTTTCTCCTGCAGCATGAAGACCGCATTTATGTTTCTCCCTGTTCACATGTTGCCCCACGGTGAATCTCTTCTCTGCTGAAACCTTCACTTCACAAATTTTACAGTACAATATGGCACCATCACTTGAAAATAAAGTATCGCCATACTCCGAAATCATCATCATCATCTTGCACAGTTTCCAGCCACTGGCCAGGTCTGTTTGGAACACAAGTCTCTCCAACGTCTTCTGTCTTCCCACCATCTCTCAGCCTCCACCCTTGTCCAGTCTTCTCCTCTCTTCTTCACGCTTTCTTCCACCCCCTTCAGCCACCTGTCTCTCGGTCTCTTTCCTTCCCACTTCGTCTCGTGTATCCGCCTGGGTATCCTCTTCTCCTCCAATCGTTTTACATGTCCATACCATCCAAGTCTAGATTTCTCTGTACCATCTTGTAATGGTTCCTCCTTCATTAATTCTCTGGTCCTCTCATTTCTTATTCTGTCCATCTTTGTAGTTCCAATACTACTTCTCAAGAACCTCATCTCACTGGCCTGTATTTTGGTCTTCTCCCTTCCTTTCATAACCCAGGTCTCCGAGGCATACGTCAGGATAGGGACATAGTACGTCCGAGATATGATCTTTTCGCTGTTCAGAGGGACATCCTTGCTCCATAACATGCTTCTCACACTCCTCCGAAATGCTTCTGCCTGCCTCCCCCGCTCATTTATTTCTCTATCGTTTCTTCCATCATCTTGTATCAGGCTTCCCAGTTACTTGAAACTCTCCACTTTCTTCAGCTGTTCCCCACAAATTGTTATTCCCGTTGTGGTTCTCCGAAATAAACGGTTTTAATTTCACGGATTGATTTTTTACTTTTGGCATGACAAAATAAAAATCTCACTTCAGTATGTGATCTGAACAACTTGCCTTTGGCTCTGTGAATGACTGAATTGCAAACTTGTCCTCTAAAGGAATGTGGGAGTGAAATCATTGCTATTGGACAACCCTCAAAAGTAGCAGGTAGTTTCACCCCCACATTCCTTTGGAGGACAAGTCTGTCAGACAATAGACAGTCCCTTTTAGTTGGAAGAGTTCAAATATTTAACTAGGCCTACATAGAATAGGAGAATTTATAATATTAAAAATAATGCCGTTAAACTTGCTAAAAATTACATAAAATCGATTTTCTTCTTAAAAATGCCCTAAAAATGCCTTTAAAACATAAAAAATGCCCATTTCCTCAAAAATGTCGCAAATGCAAAAATAATGACCAATAAAAATGGCTTCATTTCACTCCTTTTGATACATTTCGAACATATAAACTGTCATCAGAAAAAACATGGAAAGTCATTGAAATCCAGGCCCTACTAATTAGTTAAATAGAACTTGAGTAAAATAACCTCGTCATTCATCTTATAAATTCTGACAGCCAGTGGTCTCGATCTTGTATCCACAGAAAAAGTGACAATGTAACTGCATGGACAAGAGTGAAGTCTGACTGTGAGGAAGGGAAATACTGAAGATTAGCGTCAAGAATTCGTCCTCTGTTGTTCAACCAAGCGAGTGTACTCGTTAAGACTTGGGAACTAGAACAGTGCCAGCATGCAACGAGTTGATGCGTGTCGCTTTGTGAAGAAACTGATCAAGTTGCAACCATCTAACTGTATATACATGCACTTGGTAAAGCTAAGTACAGCTCATGAAAAAAACTGTTGATTTTTCTTTTCTTAATGATAATTTAGCAATAAACCATCATAGTTTCGTAAATTCTTCTTAAACTGGGTACTGTAAATATTACAGAAACTAAGATGCAAAATAATTCTACAATATGAAGCCAAAATATGTTTAAATATGAAATGCTCATTGGTATCCATGAAACTTAAATCTCCAACATTAAATTCCACTCTTCACTGACGAATGATTTAAACAAAAAAAAGGAAGCTTGTAGTTTAACGTGACCGTTAATCTTGAGATCATGAGCCACGGGACCTCCTTTTAACATGGAATCCGAACCACAGGACATGGCATTTCACATCGAAAATCTCACATGCATTGACCGGGAATCAAACCCGGTCCACCTTGGTGAGAGGCCAACAGCTTGACCGCTGCACCACCACGCCCCAAATGATTTAAACACTCAATACTGTTACGCAGAGGAAGGCCAACCTCGATAGGCCTACATTTTATCCAGAACTTTCAAAATAAAGCTGCATTTACTTTTGAATTAAGCCATTAATTTATTGAATTACATTAGCTATTAAGCGGCTTCGGTGGCGTAGTCGGTAGCATGCTGAGCTTCTATGCCCAAGATAGCGGGTTCAAACCCGGCCGAAGCCGTCGGATTTTTTAAGAGGGTTAAAAATCCCTCAGTATGCCTTCCTTCGGAGGGGAAGTAAAGCCGTCGGTCCCATGTCATAGATTTATGGCATGTTAAAGAACCTTCCACTAATTACACCTGTGTGAAGCTAAATTGGATAGGTTAAGAATGTAAACAATGCTCTTAGGTTTCTAAGTCCGTTCCCAAGAGCTGACTGCGGTGGCGTCTAGTAGCTAAGTTCTGAACTTGGCCTAGTAGTCGTTGGCGGTGGCGCTTGGCGGCAAAAGTAGGAACTATTTTAAAAATTCTAAGTTGCAGTACTTAAATTAAAAAACAGATAACACACACTAATACAGTCACCACAATTAACACCGGTTATCAGACACACACCCCAAGTACACGGGGCTACATGACCGCATTGTCGCAGCCCCTAAACTTAAGAACGAACCCATTAGCTATTAAAATACATTGTAAATGGATGCCATAATGCAGATTGGGACTCAACATTTTCCATTTCTAATGCCCTGTTAGTTGATAACACCAGTAGTTTGGTGTGAACTCCACTGGGATAGTGAACTTTTGGTAGCTCTACACGAGAAGCAGTTTAGCTGAGGGGCACTTATCCTCAAGGTCTGCTAGAGTTTATTACTTGTATTAGTAGAAGCTCAACTCGAGATTGGGCATGGAGTCACAATTAATTCCTAGTGCCTGAAATACCGTACATTACGTGAAATCATGAATAACTATTATTATACGCTTTGCACATGAATGGGGACTAAATTGGATGAAAAGTTTCGTTTGTCAAGCGAACATCATCAGACCTTGCTCACATACATGTTGTGACCTGGCTGTAGCTGGGACAACACTGGAACAACTTGATCATAATTAGATCCCGCATTGAATTGGCAAGGAAATGAATAACCTGCTCTTCATCTCCGTTACATTTTCTCCATCCTGCGGTGTGGTGCTCAGAATATCATGGATATGTAGCACTGCACAAAGAATAGGAAGTCTTGCCTCGGTGGGTGAAAGGGACTTCTTCTTCCCGAGATGCTGGGGTACCAGAATTTTGCCTCGAAAGGGATCTTTAACGTGCCGGTATATTTACCGACAAGGCTCCCTTGCATTTTCTCACCCTCAAATTCCGACTGCGCCAGAATTAGATTCTGCAACCTAGGGCACAGCAGGCGAGAACATTACCACTGTGCCACGCAGCCAGCCAGGCTCAAGCTAGGTTCAGTGGATATGTACATAACACCTATGTACAACAGTAAATTACAGATGTTGGATTTCTTAACCAATTGTATTTTTCATTTAGAAAAATTTAGGAAAATAGAATACCAAGACAGATGCTGGAGGCGAAGTGCAAGGGTAATAGAGCAAGAGGAAGACCTAGAACAAGGTGGATTGATTCAGTGAAGAACAGCGTAAGAAAAAGAAATCTGGACTGGGACAAGATCGTGGAAGAAGAATGGTGGAAGGAAAGAGGAAAGTGGAGAAGTGCCATAAATACCCCGACCCGGCAGGAGCTGGATAAGGGGAAATGATGATGATGATGATTTAGTTACTCTATTACACCTCTATATGATCTTTTTGCTGTTCTGAGGGACATCCTTGCTCCATATCATGCTTCTCACACTCCTGCGGAATGCTTCTGCCTGTCTCCCTTGCTCATTTATTTCTCTATCGTTTCTTCCATTATCTTGTATCTTCTTCCCAGATACAGTACTTGAAACTCTCCACTTTCTTCAGCTGTTCCCCACCAATTGTTATTCCCATTGTGGTTCTTTCCATCTTCCTTGTTGTGATCACCACCTCACTCTTATTTATGCTAAATTTCATCCCATATCCATGTATTATTCCTTCCCACACATCCAACTGTTCCTGTACCTCCTCCTCCATGTTCCCCCAAATCATCAAATCATCTGCAAACACCATTGCTTTCATCTTTCCATCCCCAATTACTTGTGCCACTCGGGTCATTGTGTCATCCATCACCACAATGAAAAGTAACGGTGACAGTGCACTTCCTTGTTTCAGGCCGTTTCTCTGTTCCAACCAGTCCGATCTCTCTCTCCCACTTTCACACAGCTCACGCTTCCCTTGTACATCTCCTTTATTGGAGCTTCAAAGATGGACAGAATAAGAAATGAGAGAACCAGAGAATTAATGAAGGAGGAACCAATACAGGATGGTATAGAGAAATCTAGACTTAGATAGTATGGACATGTAAAACGAATAGAGGAGAAGAGGATACCCAGGAGGATACACGAGACAAAGTGGGAAGGAAAGAGACCGAGAGGAAGACCAAGAGACAGGTGGAAGAAGGGGGTGGAAGAAAGCGTGAAGAAGAGACTAGAAGACTGGACAAGGGTGGAGGCTGAGAGATGGTGGGAAGACAAGACGTTGGAGAGGCTTGTGTTCCAAACAGACCCGGCCAGTGGCTGGAAACTGTGCAAGATGATGATGATTATTACACCTCTACAGTGTTGCATTATTTGTTGGTACTTTTTATGTGTACTGCACAAGTGTGAAATTGCGAGCTGTTGAAATGATGGCACTAGTGTTACATGTCTTATTTACTTGGTGAGCTTTTGTAGCTGGTTGTGCTCCTGTACTGGCGTCCACTTCACTACACATCTCGCTGTTTATTAGTTGACTGAGGAAGTTAATGTTTCACCTTTCTACATCAAGGAACCCATTGTAGTTACTGATAATCCACATAAAACACAATAAACTCCCAATAAAATTGTTAAAAGTCATTTATTTGTTTCCATATATACAGCATATAGTCGTGTTAAGGCCGAAGATGCAGGTCCTTGGCCACGGTGTAAGCAGCGACATACATCATGTTTGGCGCATTCATCTTGTATGTTTCTATGGCCCTATCCCTGGCTTCTGGCCATTCATACAAATCCCTGAAACAAAACAGTATCCACACATTAACAGAGATGTGAGGCGACAACTTTAACTACACAAGGCCCGAGTTTGTCTTCCACCAACTTGCACCTAGTTTGTATATAACATTTCTCAGTAACCCTGTCATTAACCTATAATAAGCAGAATCTTGTCCACAACGGAAAAAATTTACCAGTCCCATGAATTATGGCCTATTCTTCTTCTTCATTAACTGCATGTAGCAGAACCTGTCTATCGTGGAAACGGAAACAAATTATACTGTATGAGCTACACTTCCTGTTCTGCCCCTTAAAACAACAACAATAACTATCCAAGACTTAACGGAAGATTCTGTGTTAAAAAGTATTTCATTTACGGAACAGAAATGTTTTATGGTTTGCACATCGCGTGGCAAGAATCCTCAAGTCTTGTCGTCTGACTTTCACATCAGCAAAAACCTGAATCTAGGATTAGATTTCAGTACAATGTCGCCATCTGACCTCCCTTGTGCCAAGAACAAAGAAATTTAATATTTTTGAAATGAAACCTGGAAAATGAACATTTGATACAGAGTTCGAGACCTGAATTAAATTGGGAAGATAGGTGTATTGGAACTTAACGCAGCACATCAACTCCGAGTAGGCACGTGCGAGCTACAAACAATAGACTGGATATTTTCCGTTTCTTTACTTGTTGAACTATGAACATTATTCTAATTGCCACAATAACGAAGTTTGAACTATGTTTAGTGTGGCAGCCCAACTCGTGTTAGTTGCGATGCAACAAGCGATCTTTGGTGGCGTTATAATAAACTTGTTTTGTAACTTCAAAGACAAAACTGAATTACTTTTTAGACAGTTTCACATAACTTTCCCATTTTGCCGTAAATACTCATTTCATGCGACATGACTCACTTCACATTGTGCATTGCAAATGGCATCATCATCATCATCATTTCCCCTTATCCAGCTCCTGCCGGGTCGGAGTATTTATGGCACTTCTCCACTTTCCTCTTTCCTTCCACCATTCTTCTTCCACGATCTTGTCCCAGTCCAGATTTCTTTTTCTTATGCTGTTCTTCACTGAATCAATCCACCTTGTTCTAGGTCTTCCTCTTGCTCTCTTACCCTTGCACTTCGCCTCCAGCATCTGTCTTGGTATTCTATTTTCCTCCATCCTCTTTAGATGTCCAAACCACCTTAGTTTATTCTTCTCATTTAGTTTTCCCATCCCAACTTCCTTCCTAACATCTTCATTCCTCACTCTGTCTTTCCTTGTCATTCCTATCATACTTCTTAGGAATTTCATTTCACTGGCTTAGATTCTACTCTCTTGCCTGCTTGTCAGGGTCCAAGTCTCAGCTGTATAAGTTAATATGGGAACATAGTACACTTTATACATTACCTCCTTGCTTTTCCTTGGTACTTCCTTATCCCAAAAAAGTTTTCTTACACTTTGATAGAATGCATTGCTCTGCTGTACCCTCCTGCCAATCTCCAAGTCCAACCTACCAGTTTGCATCAATTCACTTCCTAGGTATTTGAACGTGTCCACAATTTCCAAACTCTGACTTCCAATTTTCACAGTGCCCTTTCCTTGTCTTTCCCCTCTTGTCATCACCATGGTCTTGCTTTTCTCTATACTGATTTTCAGGCCGTACTTCTGAATATTTTCGTTCAGTGCATCTAGTTGTTTTTGCACTTCTTCGGTGTTCCTTTCCCAGACCACAATATCATTTGCAAATAACAGTAACTTCATTTCTTTATGTCCATATGCTTCCTTTGTTTCCTTTACAATTTCATCCATCACCATTATGAACAAAAGAGGTGACAGCACACTCCCCTGTCTTAGTCCAGTCTTGTTCCTAAACCAATCTGTCTTTCCAACTGGGGTCAGTACCCTGCTAGCACAGTTGTTGTACATTGCTTGCACCATTTCCAACATTTCTCTTCCCAGTCTCTTCTTAACCATGGTTTCCCATACCTTCTCTCTGGGGACACTATCATATGCCTTTTCTAGATCTATGAAAGTCATGATCAAATCCTCTCCATATTCCCAGTTCTTTTCCATCACCCGCCTCAAGCTAAAGATTGGGTCCACTGTGGATCTTCCACTCCTGAAGCCATACTGTTCCTTTTGCAACTCTCCTTCCACCTTTCTTCTAATTCTTCTTTCTAATATCCTTTCCAGTATTTTTACTATCTGTGATAAGAGGGTGATCCCTCTATAGTTATCACACACCTTCTTGTCCCCCTTCTTAAACACTGGTATTATTAGCCCTTTCTCCCAGTCTTCTGGTACACATTTCCGTTTCCACACACACTTTAGCAGTCGATACAACCATTGCATACCAACAGGTCCAGCAGCCTTTATCATTTCTACACTGATTTCATCCACCCCTGTTGCTTTTCCCATCTTCATTTTCTGTACTGCTAATTCCACCTCCAGCATTGTTATATCATCTTCTGTTATAGAGTCGTCAGGTTGTGTCACTTCCATCTCACCAGTACAATTGCTCACATTCAATAGCTTATCGAAATACTCCTTCCACCGTCCCTTTATCTCTTCTGGGTGTGTTAACAACTCTCCATCTCCCTTTTTCACCAGCTTTGTGGTAACTCTTTCTTTCCTCTTACTTCTTAGAAGCCCATACAGCATCCTTTTACTGCCACTTACATCTGTTTCCATTCTTCGTGTAAATTCTTCCCAACTTTTCTTCTTTTCTTCTCCTACCACTTTCTTACACCTCCGCTTGCTGTCGTGATACTTCCTTTTGCTTTCTTCTGTTTGATCTCGGTTCCATTCTTTCCATGCAGACTTCTTTTCTTTCACTGCTTTCCTCACTTCCTCATTCCACCACAGTGTCTCCTTCTCTTTCACTCTTGTTGACGTCCTACCACAAACACTCTCTGCTGCACCAACAAATGCCTTTTTAAAGTGCGACCATTCCTCTTCTATGTTTTCCACTTCAGTAACTGGGATTTGTTGCTTCAATCTCTCCTGAAAATCTTCCTGTACAGTTTTGTCTTTCAATTTCCATACTTTTATTTTACTTTCTCTGATCTCCTTTAGGTTTTCCAATTTTTCCCATCTAAATTTTGCCACCACAGCTCTATGGTCCCCATCAAATGCTTCTCCTGGTAAAGCTGTCACATCTATCAGCTTTCTGCGATTAGTCCTTTCCACCAGAAAGTAGTCAATTACTGATTTTGTTCTTCTATCGCCCCAGCCATATCTCGTAATTTTCCTGCTGTTTTTCTTCCGAAACCATGAATTACCCACTATCAGTCCATTCCTTTCACAAAAGTTTACAAGTTCCTCTCCTTCCCGGTTCTTTTTCCCATATCCATATGGTCCAATGACTTCTTCCTTTCCTTGTCTCTCGTTTCCGACTTGTGCATTCATATCTCCCATGATCACCACTTCTACATCTGAAATTACTCTTTCTACATCCTCCAGGAATACTTCAATATCTTCTTCTCTGTTTCCAGTCTGTGGTGCTTACACTTGTATGAAGTCCATCACGTCATTTTTCATCTTCATTCTAATTTTCATTATTCTGTCACTCACACACTCGACCACTTCAACATACTCCTCCAGTTGTTTCGAGGTTATCAGTCCCACGCCATTTTTTGCCTCTTGGCCACCACTCCAGTATAATGTATATCCTTTCCTCAATTTCTTCCTTCCTTTACCTTTCCATTTCACTTCACTCAGCCCCATCAATCCAACATTCTCCCCCTCCATGAAGTCTACCACCTCCTCCACCTTGCCTGTCAGGGTCATGACATTCATGATTCCCACTTTCATTTCGGTTACTGGTCGCCCATTTCTCACAGTTCCCCCAGTACCAAAAGAACTGCGCGTTGCCTGCAGGGTACGCCCTAACCTTCTCCAAATCATTTGAAATGCCATTTCCATTTTAGGCTATTATTACGATGGGGTCGCCACTCCCAAAGGCATTTTATGAAGCTACTGCCAGCTATTATACAGGCCGCCCCTAACATGGGAAACAGACGCCCTTGCAGCCGCCCCTAACCTGGGAAACAGACGCTGCCGATTGATGCTGTACTCATACTATTCCCCGAGTACTGGGTTGCCTCTTCCGCAATCTCCACCGTTCCGAAGTCCATCTTCTCCGCTGCAGATTCCGTTGAGGTCTTCGCACGTAACCCTGTGCACGGGGCCTATGTTATACCCCATAGGACTGGGTCCTCACCAGAACTTAGCCGGTACTGTAGTTCCATGGTATATTACAGTACCGTTGCCCACCCCCGCGACGTGGACGCGCCTGGCAAGAATTATCCATGTAGCCAATTATAATTGCCTCATGGACCGGGTTAAGGAGCTGTCTAAATCCAGCCTCCAAGGCAAATGGCATATTCGATTGCAATAAATACCAAAACAATTCTAAGATACAGTGTTTACAAGAAATGTTACACATAGAGTAGTCCCTACTTAAGTGGCAATCTTCCTTAGTCATCATCTTTGCATTTTCCCATTTATGTGGGGTCTGCCTTCCTGCAATGTTTCCTCCACTTCAATCGATCCATAGCGTCCCGGGGGCGGAGTTTAGCGAGCTGCATGTCATCTCTCACCCTATCCAACCAGCGTGTTTGAGGTCGCACTTGAGGTCGACGACCCTCCACATTCAGTTGAAGGGCAGTCTTGGCAACTGAGGCTTCACTGCTATGGAGCACATGTCCATACCACCACAGACGTGATTCAAGCATTTTCTCTGTGATTGGGGCAACCTTGAAATCCTTCCGCACGGCATCATTCCTAATATGGTCCAGTCGAGTCAAACCATTGGACCACCGCAACATCTTCATTTCCATTGCATGAAGCGCCTGTTCGCGCTTCGATGTTGTAGGCCAGCATTCAGATCCATAAAGGGCCACCGGTCTAATCACTGTGCGATATACTTTAGATTTTAAATGCAATGGAATTTTCTTATCGCAAAGGACTCCAGTAACTTGGCGCCATTTCATCCATGCGGCAGTGACTCTTGTTTTGACATCAGGAATCGTGCTGCAGTCTGAGGTGATGCATGACCCAAGGTATTTGAATTGGGTCACTTTATTAAGTTGAACCTCACCAACAGTGATCGTGCCATCAGTTTGGTCACCGCATTCCAGGTATTCCGTCTTCTTCAGGTTCAATTTCATCCCAAATTCTTCAAGACGCATCTTCCAGTCTTGTACTTGCTGTTCGAGGCGCCCACGGGCCTCGTTAGCTAACATGACATCATCCACATATAATAATATCCATGGATGCCTGGTTTGGATGTCATTTGTGATGGCGTTCATGCAGAGTATGAAGAGCAAGGGGGACAAGGCTGATCCTTGATGGACACCAACAGTGATTTGGAAGGTATCGGACATTCCTGCTGTGCACCGCCCTGAGCTTGTTGTCTTTCAGTACAGAAGTTTCACCCAGTTTACATAGGCTTCAGGTAGACTGTGTAGCCTCAGTGCCAGCCAGATGAGATCATGTGGTACTCTATCGAACGCCTTTTCCAAATCAAGAAAGACCAAGTGAACTGTCTTCCTTTTCTCCTGGTGTCGTTCCATCAATAGACGAAGTGCATGGAGAGCATCCGTTGTTCCGCTGTTTTTAACAAAGCCACACTGGTTAGATGAAACAGTGACGATGTTTCGTAACCTCGCATCAAGAACACGTTCAAAAATTTGCATAGTATGGCATAGGAGGCAGATTGGCCTATAATTTGAGCATTCCAGTATATCTCCTTTTCCTTTCCAAATAGGAATTGTGACACTCGTTATACAGGCCTCTGGTACTGTGTCTTCCATAATAATTTTGTTGAAGAAGTCAGTAAGCCATACTACACCTTGTTCCTCCAGGAGATTCCATACTTCGGCTGGCGCTTTCCCCGACTTCATTTTGTTGATGGCAGTGGACACTTCTTCTGTAGTGATAATGGGCACAGGGCCGTGGATAGGGTCAGCTGTCGGTAGAGGCGGATGAGGGAACTCCGTATTGCATATATCCTCAAAATACTCCTTCCAGCGACATAGTAATGTCTCTTTTGTAGGAGGAGCCCATTTCTGTCTTTGATGTTGATAACATGACCGAGATCGTGTGAGGCACGCTCGCGAGCGGGGCCAAGTTTGTAGATTCTATTTGTGCTACCAGGCTTATCCAGCTCGTCGTAGATGGTTGTAATGTGATGCTTTTGCAGTTGCTACAGCTCGTTTTGCACTGGACTTGAGAGCCTGGTACCTATCTAAATCCTCCAAGCTGCGTGTCTGGTGCCATGTCTTGTAAGCAGCTTTCTTCTCCCTGGTTACCTGCTGCACATCATCATTCTACCACCAGGTCTGCTTGTCAATAAGGCGTCGATTTGGTTTGGTGACACCTAGAGTGGATGTGGCACGTCTTGATGGATTCGGACAGTGTGTTCCAGCCATCTTCTACTGATGATGTTGTAGAATTTGAAAACGATGGTATCAATGCTTCTTTGATGGTAGCTCGATGTTCTAATAGTCTCCACCATTTAATACGTTCAATCTTCGTGCTTGGCCTCACAGATACATAATCTATATAGACTGCGGCATCTAGTACAAGTATTCGGTGTTGAGGAGCAACGCTGTCATATGGGATCACTTTTGTATCCTTGATCATTGCGAGGTCTATTCGTCGTGTCATCCAGTAGTCAATTTGGGATGTATGACTTCCAGTATAGTAGGTGATAAGGTGTGAATCCCGCTTTCTAAAAAAGGTGTTAGTTACAGACAAATCCCACGCTCCCGCAAATTCTAGGATTCGAATACCACCATTGTTACGGCAACCATAACCATGGCCTCCATGATTTCGTTCAAATCTGTCTGTTTCATGACCAACATGTCCTTAGTATTTCGACTAATTAGGTTAATTCAAGACTATGTATAAAAGAAACTTTTATAATAGTGGCAGCTAAAGGGACTTTTAGTCCTAATTGCAATTAACTTAAAATACATACATTTCAATTTCAAAACCAGTAGCTCATGTCCGTCAACCCACACACCTTAGTACTCACCTATATAAAGGCCTAACGAACTTCATCCGTCCTTGGTCCACCACAAACCTGAGCACCAGAGGAATCTGATCGCTCCATCTGCTCTTCACACACAGACGAAGCCACCTAACAGAAAATACAAAATGAATGAAATGTGTATTCTCTTCCACTTCACAATACAATGTTGGTCTAATGAGACCCTCTTCAGCCTTTAAATGTATACACTTGCATTATAAAGTTAACATAATGTTGCTTACAAGTCCTTAGACACGGCACAAACCTAGAAAAATTGCTGAGTTTTAATTCACTGGCCGTGAAAGCCAATATATCAATTCTTTTTAGAATTTTAAATAATAAAATTACATGAGATTAATAAATAATTAATAATAATAATTAATAACTGATAATAATAATAATAATATCGTATGCCTCGGGTGCCGGGTGCAAGCTTTGTAATTTGACACCCAGAGGGTAGCTTGCATGTCGAATTTCGTTGTTCCTTGAATCACTATGAAAGTCAAGGAGGTTAGATATCTAATCTCCTTGAACACCATAGCGCTTTCTAGTAGAGAAATGAGGAACTTTGTGTTGGCGGAAACTCCCGAGATTAATTTTGGCATTATGAACACGGCCTACTGAATTCAAATGGGTTCTTTGACATGTCAACATCGTATGACATGCGTATCGTATTTTTGCCGCCTTTCAAAAATCACTTACCATGGCCAGGGGCGAACCTGGAATCTTGGGGTTAGTAGACCAACATGCTATCCACGCACCCACCGTGCCAAGCTATTAATAACTGATGATCCAAGTGTATTTATTCATCTCATGTAATTATTTTCAGGATTAGGGCGTAACCATCTCATTTGGGTACAATCGTGTTGATTGACTGAAAAGCATCAAAATTTTGTTTATTCAACATCACACGACTGCAAGTGCCATGGATCCAGGAAGCCATTTGACTATTGTTAACTTACCTAAATCGTATCTCCGAGTTCTTCACAGTGTTAAAATCATAAGCGTCGTCCATAGCTTGAAGCTTCTCAACAGGAAGAGGTTTCTCCAGCAGCAACTGAGACAGAAACTCTATCACTTGAGAGGGCACCATGGACTTCAAGTCATGAGACGAAAATGGACTTGGGCCATCCCCACTCCAATCTAGCCATTTCTTGGTCAGATTTGTACACACTTCTCCCATTTGGGTATGGTAACTGTCAAACAAAACTCATACTTCACACATGCATTTATAAAGATGGGACACTTCATGCAACACCCTCCTCTTGGTACAGTGCCTTGCATGCTCCCAATTACGAGCAGCGTTCCTTTGTAAAAACATGGCAATAGGGAAACTTGTTTGGATTTTTGCCTTGTTTTCGAGGTTCTATTGGGAAATGTTGGCTACACCACTCAGTGAAATACACTTCAATAACCACCTAAAACTATATAAAAATCAATGGTATGTGATAGTTTGTCTGTCTGTCTGTCTGTATGTATGTCCCCTATGCCATTCATCCAACTGCGATGAAATTTGGGAGAGTTGTTGTGTTGTTCACTCCAGGGAAGGTTTCTGGCTACAAATTATTCATGTAACACAAAAGGGCAAGGGATTTAAGGTAAGAAAGACCCATCTAGGGGTGAAAAAATAGAAAAATTATTTTTTTGGCCTTTTCAGTTACTGGTTGGGGGTTAGGCGTAAGGCTAACAACCTTACCCTGTAAAAAATCTTCTTGTTCAGAAACGCCAACAGTATGCCTCGGACTCGGACGGAAATAATGGAAACAGACCTAAGCTTGGTATTTTGGATTTGAGATTTGGTTTATGGAATGTAAGAACTCTGGCAACACCAGGAAAATTGGATTTAGTTACCAAGGAACTAGAAAAGTATAACATAGATCTAGTTGGTCTACAAGAGACAAGATGGCCATTAAATGGCCAAATTAACTCCAATAGCTACACCCTGTACTATAGTGGCTGTGATAATGCAAGTTACCATGCGGGTGTAGGAATTGCCATAGCCAAGAAATTTTTAAACACCTTAATTACGTTTGACCCAGTCAATGAAAGAATGTGCTATATGCGATTAAAAGGAAAGTTTCATAATATTTCTATAGTATGTTTTTATGCACCCACTGAGGAGGCAGAGGACGATGTTAAAGACTCTTTCTATGATAGTTTAGACCAACTGATGACAACCCTACCCAACTATGACATAAAATTGTTTTTGGGAGATGCAAATGCAAAAGTTGGTAATGAAGAAATATGGAAACAGTACACAGGAGGGAACAGCCTTCATAATATTTCCAATGATAATGGACAAAGGCTAATCAGCTTTGCTAGTGCCAAAAACCTTAAAATTATGTCCACTCACTTCCCTCGAAAAGATATTCATAAAGCAACATGGGTATCTCCTAATGGCATAACAAAAAATCAAATTGACCATGTTTTAGTGGAAAGTAGACACAAAAGTAGCATCGTAGATGTAAGAAGCAGGAGAGGTGCAGAATGTGGAACAGATCACTACCTAGTCATTTTCAAACTTAGACAAAAACTATGTATAGTCAAAAGAGTGAAACAAACTACAGCTCCAAAAATTAATATCAAAAGGCTTACTGATCAAACTATAAAAAATGATTTTAAACTGAAGCTAACCAACAGATTCCAAATTTTAGATCAACAAGAATCAGAACAAACGGTAGAGGAAAAATGGCAAAAAATAAAGGATTCTATCACAACAATCGCCGAAGAAGTTGTAGGCTATCGAGAGGGTACAAAAGGGAAAAAACCTTGGTTTAATGAGGATTGACAAAGATTAATAGACGATAGATTAAGAGCAAAAAAGTTGATGCTTACCAAACAAACTCTAACCAACAAACAAAATTACAAACAGATAAATAGGGAGAGTAACAAAACATTACGAGCAGCTAAACGGAACTTTGTGAAAGATCAGCTAAGAAAAGCAGAAGAAGATAGCAACAAAAATAATACAAGAGAATTTTTTCGCTTTGTCAGATATTTTAAACAAGGGTACAAGGCAAGATCAGTAGGAGTAAAAGATAGGAATGGCAATGTTGTTTGCAACCAAACAGAAGTGCTAGCAACTTGGAAAAAATACTTTGAAGACCTCTTAAATTGTGAAGAAGTGGCAACAAACATTGAAGAGGAATTGTACCTAAATGTCCAGCCAAAGATTAACCCTCCTACCTATGAAGAAGTTGAAAAGGTAGTTAAAAGTTTAAAAAACAATAAAGCCCCTGGAGAGGATAACATAATAGCAGAACTTCTTAAAGCAGGTGGAAGCCCTTTGCTAAAAAGGTTACATAACTTAATTGTAGAAATCTGGGAGTAGGAAGAAATCCCAGTAGAATGGAAGATGGCAGTAGTAGTTCCGATTCACAAAAAGGGAGATAAATTCGAGTGCAATAATTACCGAGGGATATCATTAATAAGCAGCGCATATAAAGTATTCTCAAGAATAATCTACAACAGACTAGCATGTTATGCAGAAGAAATTCTTGGAGATCACCAAGCAGGATTTAGAAGCCAAAGATCTACAACAGACCAAATTTTTGTCTTAAAGCAAGTAATATCCAAATATTGGGAGTTTAACAAAACAGCCCATCTTCTTTTTGTAGATTTCAACAAGGCATACGATAGTGTCAATAGGAAACAAATGTGGAAATACATGCAGCGGAATGGAATACCAGAAAAACTTATCACTATGGCAAAACTGTGCACAGAAGGGTCCAAATGCAAAATTAGAATCAATAATGAATATACCGAAGAATTTAATGTCAACACTGGAGTAAGACAGGGAGATGGACTCTCGCCTTTATTATTCAATTTAGCTTTAGAAGAAACATTGAAACGAGTAAACCAGCTCCACCCAGGCCTTGAAGTGGGAACCATGATAAACATATTAGCTTATGCTGATGACATAACACTCATGGCAGAAAGCGAATACGATCTAAAAATACTCACAGAAACCCTTATTGAAGAAGCCAAGGAGGTAGGTCTAATGATAAATGAACAAAAAACAAAATATCTAGTTGTAGGAAGGAATGCAGCACAAGTACAAAACCCCTTAACAGTTGCTTCATACGCTTTTCACAGATGTACTGAGTTCAGATATCTGGGGATTATCATAGACCAGGATAATATGGAAGAAACAGAAATAAAATCAAGAATTCTCAGTGGCAACAAAAGCTACTGGTCTCTGCAAAATCTCTTAAAGAGTAAAATTATATCTAGAAAAACTAAAGTGAGAATTTATAAAAGCATTATACTTCCTGTTGTCACGTATGGCTCAGAAACCTGGGTATTGTCCAAGCAAACTGAAAGGAAATTAGTAACTTTTGAAAATAGAATACTACGACGCATTTTCGGACCGATAGTAGAAAATGGCCAGTGGAGAATTAGAACAAATAAGGAATTGCGGGATCTCTACAAAGAACCGGATATCGTCGCCCGTGCCAAAAGCCAAAGACTACGCTGGGCTGGTCATGTACATAGAAGAAGTAGAGAATTGAATTTAAGGGCAGTTTTGGAAGGTGTACCCAGAGGAAGGCGACCATTGGGACGACCGAGACTTCGCTGGTGGGACCAAGTTCAAAAAGATGAGAAAAATCGGAGTCACGGAGGACATAATGGATGATCGAGAAAGATGGCGCCGTGCTGTTGGCGAGGCCAAAAATCTGCTTAGGTTTGAGTGGCCATCTAGGTAAGGTAAGGTAAGGTAAGGTAAGGTATATACAATGTAGAGAACAGGAATTTGTCAAAAAAAAGTGTGTGTTGGCTAAAATACACCAGTTGACCTGGTACGGTTTGCAACTACCAAGTTACAGGATTATAAAATAGGCAAGTGTAATGCAAAATTCATAACCAATTTAAAAGGTTTTGGTAATTGATGTTTGTATCTTACATTTATTATATAATTTTCGGTGTTGTGAGGGACATTTGGACTAGTTCTAATCAGTGCTGTGTTTTGCCATGTTCTGAGATTTGCTCGAAATCGCGTGATGGCGGAGGGGTTTTTTTTGGGGTACACGCGCGAGCATGTCTAACATCAAAAAAACTTTGGTTATAACCAATCGTTCACGCCAAAGAATACGGCACTTCTTTTCCACAGAATATCAAGAAAAACATGCATTTAAGCTGAAATCGATAAACAAAACAAATATTTCAACTCTTACTACAGTATTTGAATTGAGTACGGTACCGGTATAGTAGGCTACATTTTTCTCTTGTTTTCATTGCTCTCGTTTCTCTGTGCTGTGTAAACTAGTTCTGTAATACAATAATTCTGTAGGTTGTTTAATTGTATATCCGATAGCAGGTACTTCCGATTAACGCGTTTTTTTTTTCTTTCTTTTTTTTACTTTTCCCTTACTGAAACAATTTAATGAGGTTTAATTATCATTTTTCGGTAGTACGTTTTCCCGCTTTCTACGTTCAAATTTTTCAGTCCTTTGAAAAACGTACTAACGAGGTTGCACTGTATATACAATGTAGAGAACAGGAATTTGTCCAAAAAATATGAAAAATGGTCATTTTATAAGTTATAAATGACTATGCTGCACCGTGAATGACAACACCCACTTTTACAGAGGTTTATGTTTGTGCGTATAACTCCTGAACTATTATAGATAGATGTCTTAACTCACTTCTTATCTGCTCTGTTGAGTGCAGACTTTGTGTTGGTAACAGTGACAACTTCCTGCATTGTTTAAGTTACTAGTGGTTACTGATCAGCGACATTTGTGATTTTGCTCTGACCTATTGAAGAAGTATTGTTTAAGGGGCGGAACAGCAAGGTCATCTGCCCCAATTATTAATAATTGAATCGTTGATTTGAAGAGGGAAACAAGTCCACTTACTTGCAAACAGATAAGTTGAAATAAGCACTTTTTTATTGTTTTTATTTATTTATTTATTTATTTATTTACAAGCTAAAGGAAGTAGGAGAAGCCACGGAGGCTCTGTTTCTGTCAATAATCCTTCTTATTATTGCAGATAATGATCCAAACCGTAATCCCTGAAAGTTTCAATTGGCTAACCCAAACAGATTTTGAGTAAAGTGTACCAAAAATTTGAAGATTTAACATGGGCGAGATAGGCAAGTCTTCCTTACCTTAATAGGAACCCTGAAATCCCACAGTAGCCCAATTGCACAATCTGTATCTGTATACTTACGACACCGCAATGCAAGGTGTGAGAATGGCTTGCTGATTCATCGCAATATGACAATGTCCATGCGCAAATGTGAGGGGGCCATGTCAGTAGATTTACTTGCACGTTAAAGAGCCCTTTCGGGCCAAAATTCCATCACCCTGGCGTCTCTAAAAGCCGCAGTTGTTAAAACCAATAGGGCTAACATTATTATTATCTTCCTTTTTTTTTCTGTCTTTGATTGGTCTTGCAACGCTTGCTGGGTACAGCTAGTGGCACAGCGGTAACGTTGTGGTCTGCTGTGCACAAGGTTGCAGCCAGCATTAGAGGGGGCCGTGTCAGTACACTTACTGGCACATTAAACATCCCCTTTGGGGGCAAAATTCCGGCACCCCGGCATATAAAAGTCTCAGTAGTTACCTGAGAATAAGTACAGTACATGCCAGAACACATCTAGCAGACAACTTGTGTCCTCTTTCCTGCTGCACCAGGCTTTATGTTACAAAACATGGCCTTGGGTAATAACATGGCGAGAGTTATCGTCAGTGCTGGAGAGAAGATAATGAGGGTGTTCCACACTATTCTAACCAATACAGATCATGAAGGAGAGGGTTACTTTGGTACTGTGAGCAAATACTTCAACATGTTGGGAAATAACATGGAGAAATAAAATGCTTCATATTGGAAAGTAACAACAAAAATCATATTCATATTCTTAGATGTATCTTAACCTAGGAAATGATCATGCTTGTAGCAATGTTTTCTGTGATAACCATGTTACTAGACTGTGAAGCCATGCATATTTCAAGGATCAGACATACTGTAATAGCAGCAGTCAATATAGATAAGATTTAAAAAGACCATATTGCTTTCTTTATTTATCAATTGTTCCGCATTTACTTACAATTTACAGGTAGTTTATAAACTAATTAAAATTGTTGCACCTAGTTAATACCTTTAAAATTAGGTTAATTTATTTTAAAAATAGCATACAATTGTTTTGAGATTCTCTGATCTCATCTTCAGCACTTTACATAAACATGTAAAGACATGCCCATTTCTATTTTAAAAATTTAAAAACCATTAAAGTTCTCTTTGTTATATTCAGACAGTTATTTGTCTTCGTCGAGAAGAACATGGAAAAGCATTGTACCTCATGCAATTTCACTGTCTGAATATAGGAGAGAGAATTTTAATGGTTTTTGAAATGTTTAATAGAAATGAACATGTCTTGGAAATGCTCCACATGTTTCTATTAGTGCTGAAGATGAGAAACAGGAAACAGTTCTTGTCGCCCTTCAATGCAGCCAAGCTATAAATGGTACTGTAATCTATAACTTACTTGGGAATGTAAACAGGCATGCCGGGCTTATGAAGCCATGTGTCCCAATCCACTTCTCTCAGTTCTTGATTTGTAGGGAAATATTCATATAAATAATTTATGAAGTCCTGAGTAACAATAGACTTGTATTTGAAATGGTCCAGGTAGTCTTTAAGGAATGGATCAAATTTCTCTGAAATATAAAGAAGACAGTGGCGGTCATGAACAACTGCTCTGAGAGGAGAATAATATTGCAGTTCAAACAAAGATCTTCACAATTTCAGTAATCCCGCATTTCTATCTTTTGCCATGTCATTTGCGAGGTTTCACTGATGTGCACCTTGGGGTAGTGCATCAGCTAACCACACAATATAACGAGTAACTCAAAGAATTTGTTCATTCAGTCAATTGTCAATGAATCATCTACTGGTACCATATTCCTTTATACTTAGTCTGATATCACTCAATATTGTTGGTGATCATCAGCTCCATGTACTTGGGTGTGTGTTGAACTTGTCTGATAGAGATACCCTGTATAGGCGTATTGTAACGTGTTTTTCGAGGGTATTTTACGCCACTGATATAAGTCAGTAGGAAGCCATTCAATATTTATTTACGCGGCAAATTGTTCAGCCAAGAGAAGTTTTCATGTAACTTATTATTATTATTATCAAGGTATTTTTTGGAGCGTTTTTTTTTATAAAATTATAAGTATACAGATAGGTTTTCAATGTTACAGAAAACACTATCACGCGAATTATTACGAACAACGTTATCGCGGAAAATTATATGATTACGGAATTTTACGGATTATTGTCAGTTAGAGTTTGTGAGAGAGATGAGTCACTGAGAATTCGGTTACAGGCTTATTCTTGTCGAGTAGCGTGACGCAAGCGGCGTTGCTGCTTCAAGAAAAGGCGAAATGGCCTGGACCGGTAATCGACATCATCGTCGCGCCGAGTGTAATGACCCGGAGGTGGGGAAGATCGTGTGGTGGCTCAGCCAATCAGTGGAGAGTGGGCGTGAAGAAGACGGGGTCCAGAGAGGGGAGGCGAGGAGTGCATATATGGTTTGCGCGCCGAGGAGGCAAGGGGATTATCTTTGTAAAACTTGACCGTTGTGGTTGCTCGTGTGGTTGGTTCCGGTGTGACCGGACCATAAGTTAACATATCTACAATTATCTCTTCAACTAACGAAGAGGATGACGACGTCCAGAAGTCTATGGGAAGCTTTCTTCAGCATCCAGTACGAGGGAAATGCTACGGCAATTTCCAATGGTAAGCGCGAATGACTCAGAACTACATAATCTCTCGTTTCTTTGTTTCATATTCAGTATTTCAGTAACTTCATAGCTTGGGAATAATAGTAAAATCAGTAATTCATCCGACTCCGTTTTCACGTAATTCTCTAGCGGTAATATTCAAATCGCAACGCTCCAATTTAAATTTAAAATATATTATTATTATTATTAATTTTGCCATACTTGTTTTATATAATAAATTAATTTCTTTTAACCATGCAATCTTTGCTTTCAGTAGGTAGCATTAGATATTGACCAAATTCCTTCTCCTGATACAATTCTTAGTTGGGTTAATGATCAAATCATACCACGATATGAGTGAAAAGATTCCTGAAGGTGTTCTACCAGAGCTAGGTGTTGTTAAATATAAATTAAGATTTCAACATAGCGTTGAGGTCTTGGCGCCCATTAACACAACATATCTTAGTCAGAGTAAACATTACATTTGTACGCACAACGTGCACTAAAAGAAACAGTTACACTTGTCACCCAACAGTGAGGGCCCAGTAAAACCGTTTCACTTGTCGTTACCAACATGGGGCCGAAAACCTAATAACATTTGTGGAAGGAGAAGGGTATATATTTCTGTGCCTGTATTTTGGGGGTTTTTCATTTATCGGTGTGTATCAGCATGGGTAGTGTTGAGGAAGAGATGAAGTTGCGTAGTGGTCACCAGTTGGATAGTGCAGATACGAGCAGTATGGCTAGTCTTGGAAATGAAAGCAGTACAGGGATGTCGGAGGTAAATCCCGATACTGAGGGGGGTAATCAGAACAGTCAAGCACGGTTAGAGAGTTTGCTTCTTCAGTTTATGCAACAAAATAAAATTAGCACAGACGCTTTAAATGCTAAACTCGAACAAAATAATGCTAAACTTGAACAAAATAGTAGGGAAAATAAAGAGAGTACTGAAGCTTTAAATGCTAAACTTGAACAAAATAGTAGGGAAAATAGAGAGAGTACTGAAACTTTAAATGCTAAATTAGAACAAAACAGTAAACAAATGAGCAATAAATTAAGTGAGAAATTTGAGGAGAACAATCTAAAATTAGATAAGAAATTCGAACTGATTAGAGGTGAGATCAGAGGGGTGATGGAAGAGAAGGCTAAAGAGATTATTGCAGATGTACACAGAAAATTAGGAAAAGTACAGGAGGAGTTAGAAATTAGAATCAGTACACAGGCTGAAAATTTAAAAGAACTAGTGCAACTTGAAACACAGCAGGTCAAAAAGCAATTGGGGGGAGAAATTGATAAGATTCAGGTAGCAACTAAAGAGGTTAAAGAACAGCTGGGGGGAAGAATTGATAGAGTTCATGCAGAAATAATCACTGAAGTTAATGAGTTAAGGGAGAGGAATAAGGAAAGCATTAATGAGATTAGTGAGAAACAAGCTAAATTAAGTGGTAAAGTTGAAGCATCGGAAGGGAGCATTAGGTTAACTGTAACTAATATTGAAAGAAAACCTGAGGAGAAAATTGCTGAATTAGAAAAGAAGTTGAAAGCTAGAATTAGGCAGGAAAATAGTCAGAGTAGGCCAGTTTATGTGAATAGCACACACAGGGAAATAGATCTAGGCAAATTCAGTAATCGGCAGGGTTATCCAATGGAGTTCATGAATACAATAGAAAATAAATTCGGGGAGAGGTTGGAAGATGGTAGTATTGAGTGGTGCCAGGTAGTTGAGATTTTTGAGCAAGCGTTTGTAGGGGAGACAAGAAACTGGTTTGCTGTCTACAGAGACAATTTCGAGAATATTTCAGATTTTAAAGTTAAATTTTGTGAGAAATTTTGGAATGAGGTAATTCAGTCTCAGCATCGTGAGGGAATTGTGTGTGGGAAATATAACCCGAAAGGAAACTACACTATGACCGAGTACTTTTTAGGACAGGTATTGACGTGTAAATATCTGGATGGTTTGAAGGAGGAAAGTGATGTAGTCAGCCTATTACTGAGACATTTTCCATATAGAATCAAAGAAGCTGCCTGTATACAAAATGTTAAATCTATTTCACAAGTGGAAAATTTATTAAGTACATTCGATGCTCTGGGAAGAGGTGGTTACGAGGAGAATTTCGGTAGGAACCAGGGTAACCATAATAACAGGCCTAATGAGAATAGGAATCAGGAAGTTCAAGGGAGCAGTGGCGAAGGGGCCAGCGTCCAAAATAGGGGGAACCAAAATAATAATAACAATCAGCAAAACCAGTACAGAGGAAATGGGTATGGTACGAACTACCAAGGTAGAAATAATGATTTCAGGGGAAATCAAGGCCGAAATAATGATTTTAGGGGTAACCAAGGGAGGTATAATAACAATAATAATTATAACCAGAACAGGGGTCAAGGAGGGAATCAGCCCAATGGAAATAACGGACAGAGAGATACCGTTAACACAACCCAGAACAACCAAGACCAGTGCAGTAGTGAGTAGTACTACACCAAGTGGTAGCAATACTTTAAACACGAACCAGGCTGCGATGTAAGGTCAGAATCTCAGTCTGTAACATGCCCTGTCCATACACTTATACAGGAACCCTATGACCTAAATGTAAGAAATGAATTATTACGTGAACTAAATGATGAAGGTATTATTCAGTAGGTGGTCGGTAAGAGCCCCATAGTTAAATTTAACGTGTCCGAGGTGTACACAGATGTTTTAATTGATAGTGGTTGTATGAAGAGTTGCATAAGTAGTGCATTTTATGATAAAATGAAAGGAACTGGAGTAAATTTTGAGGAGATGCCAATTAAAAGCACTTTTGTTATCACAGCTGTTGGGAAGAGGTCTAAAGTAATTTCTAAGCAAGTTTTAGTAGACATTAAAATTAATAATCATGTAGAAAAGCAGATTTGTCTTGTAATTCCAAATTTAGTATTCAGTGTTATCTTGGGTTCAGAGTGGCTAAGTAGAGTGTCTGGTAACTTATGTTATGATGTAGGGAGTTTGAAATTTAAATGGGGTGATTCTGAAGTAGAAGTAGCATTCAATGACCATATTCAGAGAAGTAGTGTTGTAGGTGTGATTTGTACTTTAAATGAGATATCGCCAGCCGTAGAGCGGGGTTCTCCATGTTTTGTGGGCAGTGTGATTACGAACGGTAGTCTAGAGGACTCGTTACGTGATGCTGCATTTCAGGGAAATATAGAGGTGGAACAATGTGTTCGGCTCTATGATGTATTATTGTGTAATAGGAGAGTTTTTGAGGATCGCATTGGTATGGCCAATTGCTATACACATTCATTGAACGTTATTGATAGGTCAGTATTCACAGGACATAGATATCCTGTACCTTTCGCTTATCAGAGTGCAGTTGAGGCACAAATTAACCAGATGCTTGAAGATGGGATTATTGAGCACTCTAACAGTCCATATGTTAATTCTTTGATCACGGTACCCAAGGCCGACGGCACAGTTCGTATTTGTTTAGATGCTCGTATGGTTAACAGTAGAATTAGTTCAGATCAGCTGAAATCTATGTCAATAGAGGAATTAATGCAAACATTTGAGGGGAAGAAGTATTTCACTTGTGTAGATTTGAGTTCGAGTTTCTGGCAAGTGCCACTTATGTACGAAGATAGACCATTTACAGCTTTTAGTCATAAATATAACCTTTATCAATTTTGTAGAACACCTTATGGGTTAAAGAGTAGTTCAGCAGCTTTAATTAGGGCTTTAAACATCGCATTAGGGGATGACACAGGAGAGTTTGTAACCATTTACATTGATGATATTGTAATTAGTTCACGCAGTTTTGAGGAGCATCTACGTCATTTAGATATAGTTTTTCAGAAGTTAGATCAGGCAGGGTTCACTTTGAAGCTGTCTAAGTCGTCATTCTGTCAGTCAGAAGTGACATTTTTAGGTCATAGAGTGTCGAGTAGAGGTGTGACACCAGAGGAAAGTAGGGTTAACATGTGTGGACAGTAGCAACAGGGCATCATTACAGACACAGAGAAATATGCTAGTGGAGCAACGTGATGACAATAAGTATGTGTCATAAAGTAAGTGTGTTTAGCTGGCGAGCCAGCCTATCAAATGAGTAAGTGTGGTATTTGGTGCGGGGAAGATCTGGTCTTCCAGGCAGGCGTAACAGAAGTCATGTAAGTAATTGAGAGTTTTTAAGGTACAGGGAAATATGACGGGATTGTCGGATGCTCTTGAGCACTAAAATGTCTCGATACACCAAGGCCAGAATTTGGTAGCGCTAGTGAATTCCCATTTTTCTCCAAGAGATGGGTGAGCGCTTGAACAGGGTATTTTTGCTTAAGGCGTCCACGAGACAAAAGATGGGCCACCAGAAGGCGAGACAGTCCTTCATGAAACTCATACATAACAGCACACGTGATTTCTGTTTACGGCCTCGCCATGTAAGAGTTGTAAGTGTGTAATTTAAGTTAATTATTACAAAGGCATTATTGGTGTGAGGGGAACTGGTCTGAGTTGTGAACTAGTATTTGTAGAATTTGGTCTACGGGAACTTAAGAAGACAGGGCGATTACGGCACAGAAATATTTGGTGTTATATGTAATGCGCACTTACTGTTTTTTTTTTTGTTTTTTTTCAGAAGTCAATATTAATTTTGTATAATATACAGAGAGATTAAGTATTATGGTCACGATGCGCTGCCACAATAGTGTGAGCGTGTGCTCCGTGAGATCAGTGAGACTAAGTTTCACCAGATGGAAGCGACCTCCAGTGAAATTAGGAAGTTCTGTGGTGATATAAATATATCAGAACACCTTTGATGCATGTGATGTGACATCATATATACACAGTGCTCACACATTATTTATGTATATCTTTCCCATACATAAGAGATATTTGCGAGGCGGAAATATCCGTGGAACATTAATCTAAATGAAAAACATTGGACTGATTACACAGGGCAATCCAAAATGACAACGGACTTTGACGCAAAGTGCGTAAAGAAAATTATGAGTGTATATATATGTAATTTAGGGTGATTTAATTTATGTAATATGTATTTTGGATGGGGTTTTATTAACGTGTCTGGGATAATCGCATGATGGACCATCGTCACGGTAAATCATCCGATGATCCGAGGCGAATATGTAACGTGTTTTTCGAGGGTATTTTACGCCACTGATATAAGTCAGTAGGAAGCCATTCCATATTTATTTACGCGGCAAATTGTTCAGCCAAGAGAAGTTGTCATGTAACTTATTATTATTATTAAGGTATTTTTTGGAGCGTTTTTTTTATAAAATTATAAGTATACAGATAGGTTTTCAATGTTATAGAAAACACTATCAAGCGAATTATTACGAACAACATTATCGCGGAAAATTATATCTTCTTCTTCCTAGCATTAATCCCTTGCGGGGTCTGCTACTTTGCTACATCTCCTCCATTTCTTTCGGTCGTTGACATCTTCTGGAGTTAGACCAACAGCGTGCATGTCAGCCCTGATGTTGTCAGTCCACCGCTTTGCAGGTCTTCCACGTGGTCTTGTTCCACCTGGGTTGATGTGGAGTGCTCTTTTGGCAACTGAGCTGTTCTGTCTTCTCATGACGTGACCGTACCAGCGTAGACGAGCCTCCCTCACCTTCTCGACAATTGGTGCAACACCAAATCTTCGCCGGACGTCTGTGTTCCTTGCGTGGTCAAATCGGGTCAGCCCCATCGACCATCGGAGCATCTTCATTTCCATCGTATTCAAAATTTGCTCATGTTGTTTGGTCATAGGGCGACATTCAGTCCCATAGATGGCTGCTGGGCGTACCACAGACTTATATACCTTTGCCTTTAAATGCAGAGGCATCTTTTTATCACAGAGAACTCCAGTGACTTGTCTCCACTTGAGCCAGGCTGCGTTTACCCTCATCCGAGTATCAGGAGTGGCGTCACAATTTGAAGTGACAGTGGACCCTAAGTACTTAAAATGCATGGTCTTCTGCAGATTTTCAGTGCTGATGCTGATGGTACCTCTAGTTTGGGGGCCACATTCCAGGTATTCTGTCTTCTGAATATTGAGGTGTAGTCCATTTTCAGCCAGTCTGTCGTTCCACGTTTGAACCCTGTGCAGGAGTTCAGGGCGGGTTTTTTGGGCAAGTACCACATCATCCGCATAGAGAAGGGTCCAGGGATGTGAGGTCTGTATGTCCGCTGTTGCTGTATCCATGCAGAGGATGAATAACAGTGGTAATAGAGCAGAACCCTGATGAACACCCACAGTGATTTCAAAAGGTGGGGAGACTCCAGCTGGACTCCGAACTACACTAGTGGCATTGCGATACAGAAGTTGCACCCAGCTTACATATTCCTCAGGGACTCCATGGCAACGAAGAGATCGCCAAATAAGATCATGAGGGATACGGTCAAAAGCTTTCTCTAAATCGAGAAATGCCAGGTGTACGCTCCGCTGTCTCTCTCTGTTTTTTTCCATTAAAAGGCGTGTGGCATGGACAGCATCGATGGTACTGCATCCCTTAACAAACCCACACTGATTTGGTGTTACAGTGACAATATTTCTGAGTCTAAAATCAAGCACACGCTCAAATATTTTAAACGTATGACAGAGGAGTCGAATAGGGCGATAAGTTGAGCAGTCACCCACATCACCTTTTCCCTTCCAGATTGGAACTGTTATGCTAGTTGTTCATGCATGGGGAAGTTGGTTCTCAGCAATGATCCGGTTAAAGAGTGTGGCAAGGAATTCTGAGGCAGGCCTTCCTAGAATTTTCCATATTTCCATCGGTAAGTCATCTGGGCCAGTTGCTTTCCCACTCTTCATCTTGCTAATGGCAAGCATTACTTCCTCGGATGTAATTGGAGGAACGGGTCCTAAGGTAGGATCAGGACTTGCAATTGGTGGGTGTGGAAATTCTTCGTTGCAGATGCCAAAAAAGCAGTCTGCCCAACGTTGGAGGATAGATTGCTGTTCTCGTAGTAGCTTAGCGTTCGCATCCTTGATATGCATGACATGTCCAATGTCCTGAGTTGGACGATTACGGGACTTAGCAAGACGATATACATTGTTTTCTCCTGATGGTGTGTCTAGCTGGTCGTACAGGTCTTGATAATAATTGTCCTTTGCAGCAGCTACTGCTCTTTTTGCTGCTGATTTCAGGTTACGGTATTGCTGGAGGTCAGTATCAAGACGCGAGTTCCACCAAGTCTTGTAGGCCATCTTTTTCTCCCTGATAACTTGCTTGACTTCATCACTCCACCACCAGGTCTGTTTATCAATGTATTTTCGACCGGGTATGGTTTTTCCCACAGTTTCTTTCGCCGCCTGATGTATCTGTTTCACAGCATCCCTCCACATGCCATCAACTGATTGATCAGACTTCACGGAGAAGTTTGCCAAGGCTGTGACCAACTCATTGCGGTGGGCATTCAATCTCCACCACTTGATACGCTCAGGCCCAGTTTTAGGTTTTGTTTTGGGTCGCTTAACGTTTTTATGAATATCAAGGACAAGCAATCGGTGTTGAGGGGCAACGCTGTCATACGGAATCACTTTGGTATCTGTCACCAGCTTCATATCTTGTTGCCGAACTAGCCAGTAATCGATCTGAGTAGCATGTCCTCCACTGGTATAAGTAGCCAGATGTGTTAGCCTCTTTTTGAAATATGTGTTGGTCACAATCAAGTTATGAGCTTCTGCACAGTCAAGTATCCGACATCCGTCATCATTGCGCACACCAAGCCCATGTCCTCCATGGCATCGCATATATACTTCACGCTGAGACCCAACATGTCCATTAAAGTCTCCTCCAAGAATAATGGACTCATCCTGGGGGATTGCTCGAAGGTGGGTATCCAGACTGTTCCAGAATTCATCTTTCTCATCCTCTGTACATCCAGTTTGAGGTGCGTAGCAAGATATAATGTGGGCAGTGATTTCTGTTGAATCAATCTTGATAGACATAAGCCTATCTGACACCCTGTTGACATTGGTGACACTGTTGCGGTAGTGCTGGTCTACGATTATTGCTACACCGTTTCGTGCTGCGCTGGTACCGTGATAGATGAGTTTGTAGCCATCTCCAATTTCTTTCGCCTTTGAACCCCTCCACTTGGTCTCCTGGATGCAGGCAATGTTGACACGCCTGTGTTTAAGCATTTCTGCTAGCTCACGATGTCGGCCAGTCAACGTTCCAATATTGAGGGTAGCGAATCTTAGTCTTAGTTGTTTTGGTTGAACTAACTTCTTTAACCTACCCCGTTCATGAGTAGGTAACCCTCGCTCATTTCTCACGTCACTCGGGCGCAAGTGGCGCGCGTCGCTTTGGGGGAACGCCCTAGCATGTTCCGAATTTAGAAGAGACGTAGCCATTGATGCGACAGGAAATACCTCAACCGACGGGTCGCTTCGTCTGTCGTTGAGGGCATTTTAACGCTACTGCCAGCATATAATTCGGCCGCCCCTAACATGGGGTACAGACGCCGTGTGTAGCCGCCCAATCCGGGTCAGACTCTACAACTGATATCTACCCCCGAAATGAGGATGATACCTTTTACTCAATTAATCCCGAGCACTGGGCTGCCACATCCGCCATCTACACTGTACCGAGGATTATCCTCTCCACTGTAACCCTGGCAAGGGACCCTTACATAAGACTACCAGCCGGGTCAGCTGGACCAAGGTTTTTTTTTTTTTAAAGAGGTGTTACTCCTCTATCACTCGCCCTTTGTCCTGACTTGTGACAGGCAGAGCCTGGCTTCCCAAACATTGGGTCCAGGTTGGTGGGAAATTAAACGATCACGGAATTTTACGGATTTTTGTCAGCTAGAGTTTGTGAGAGAGATGAGTCACTGGGAATTCGGCTACAGGCTTATTCTTGTCGAGTAGCGTGACGTAAGCGGGGTTGCTGCTTCAAGAAAAGGCGAAATGGCCTGGACCGGTAATCGACATCATCGTCGCGCCGAGTGTAATGACCCGGAGGTGGGGAAGATCGTGTGGTGGCTTAGCCAATCAGTGGAGAGCGGGCGTGAAGAAGACGGGGTCCAGAGGGGAGGCAAGGAGTGCATATATGGTTTGCGCGCCGAGGAGGCAAGGTGATTATCTTTGTAAAACTTGACCGTTGTGGTTGCTCGTGTGGTTGGTTCCGGTGTGACCGGACCATAAGTTAACATATCTACAAGTATCTCTTCAATTAATGAAGAGGATGACGACGTCCAGAAGGCTATGGGAAGCTTTCTTCAGCATCCAATACGAGGGAAATGCTACGGCAATTTCCAATGGTAAGCGCGAATGTCTCTGAACTACATAATCTCTCGTTTCTTTGTTTCATATTCAGTATTTCAGTAACTTCATAGCTTGGGAATAATAGTAAAATCAGTAATTCATCCGACTCCGTTTTCACGTAATTCTCTAGCGGTAATATTCAAATCGCAACGCTCCAATTTAAATTTAAAATATATTATTATTATTATTAATTTTGCCATACTTGTTTTATATAATAAATTAATTTCTTTAAACCATGCAATCTTTGCTTTCAGTAGGTAGCATTAGATATAGACCAAATTCCTTCTCCTGATACAATTGTTAGTTGGGTTAATGATCAAATCATACCATGATCTGAGTGAAAAGATTCTTGAAGGTGTTCTACCAGAGCTAGGTGTTGTTAAATATAAATTTAGATTTGAACATAGCGTTGAGGTCTTGGCGCCCATTAACACAACATATCTTAGTCAGAGTAAACATTACATTTGTACGCACAACGTGCACTAAAAGAAACAGTTACACTTGTCACCCAACAGTGAGGGCCCAGTAAAACCGTTTCACTTGTCGTTACCAACATGGGGCCGAAAACCTAATAACATTTGTGGAAGGAGAAGGGTATATATTTCTGTGCCTGTATTTTGGGAGTTTTTCATTTATCGGTGTGTATCAGCATGGGCAGTGTTGAGGAAGAGATGAAGTTGTGTAGTGGTCACCAGTTGGATAGTGAAGATACGAGCAGTATGGCTAGTCTTGGAAATGAAAGCAGTACAGGGATGTCGGAGGTAAATCCCGATACTGAGGGGGGTAATCAAAACAGTCAAGCAGGGTTAGAGAGTTTGCTTCCTCAGTTTATGCAACAAAATAAAATTAGCACAGACCCTTTAAATGCTAAACTCGAACAAAATAATGCTAAACTTGAACAAAATAGTAGGGAAAATAAAGAGAGTACTGAAGCTTTAAACGCTAAACTTGAAGAAAATAGTAGGGAAAATAGACAGAGTACTGAAACTTTAAATGCTAAATTAGAACAAAACAGTAAACAAATGAGCAATAAATTAAGTGAGAAATTTGAGGAGAACAATCTAAAATTAGATAAGAAATTCGAACTGATTAGAGGTGAGATCAGAGGGGTGATGGAAGAGAAGGCTAAAGAGATTATTGCAGATGTACACAGAAAATTAGGAAAAGTACAGGAGGAGTTAGAAATTAGAATCAGTACACAGGCTGAAAATTTAAAAGAACTAGTGCAACTTGAAACACAGCAGGTCAAAAAGCAATTGGGGGGAGAAATTGATAAGATTCAGGTAGCAACTAAAGAGGTTAAAGAACAGCTGGGGGGAAGAATTGATAGAGTTCATGCAGAAATAATCACTGAAGTTAATGATTTAAGGGAGAGGAATAAGGAAAGCATTAATGAGATTAGTGAGAAACAAGCTAAATTAAGTGGTAAAGTTGAAGCATCGGAAGGGAGCATTAGGTTAACTGTAACTAATATTGAAAGAAAACCTGAGGAGAAAATTGCTGAATTAGAACAGAAGTTGAAAGCTAGAATTAGGCAGGAAAATAGTCAGAGTAGGCCAGTTTATGTGAATAGCACACACAGGGAAATAGATCTAGGCAAATTCAGTAATCGGCAGGGTTGTCCAATGGAGTTCATGAATACAATAGAAAATAAATTCGGGGAGAGGTTGGAAGATGGTAGTATTGAGTGGTGCCAGGTAGTTGAGATTTTTGAGCAAGCGTTTGTAGGGGAGACAAGAAACTGGTTTGCTGTCTACAGAGACAATTTCGAGAATATTTCAGATTTTAAAGTTAAATTTTGTGAGAAATTTTGGAATGAGGTAATTCAGTCCCAGCATCGTGAGGGAATTGTGTGTGGGAAATATAACCCGAGAGGAAACTACACTATGACCGAGTACTTTTTAGGACAGGTATTGACGTGTAAATATCTGGATGGTTTGAAGGAGGAAAGTGATGTAGTCAGGCTATTACTAAGACATTTTCCATATAGAATCAAAGAAGCTGCCTGTATACAAAATGTTAAATCTATTTCACAAGTGGAAAATTTATTAAGTACATTTGATGCTCTGGGAAGAGGTGGTTACGAGGAGAATTTCGGTAGGAAGCAGGATAACCATAATAACAGGCCTAATGAGAATAGGAATCAGGAAGTTCAAGGGAGCAGTGGCGAAGGGGCCAGCGTCCAAAATAGGGGGAACCAAAATAATAATAATAACAATCAGCAAAACCAGTACAGTGGAAATGGGTATGGTACGAACTACCAAGGTAGAAATAATGATTTCAGGGGAAATCAAGGCCGAAATAATGATTTTAGGGGTAACCAAGGGAGGTATAATAACAATAATGATTATAACCAGAACAGGGGTCAAGGAGGGAATCAGCCCAATGGAAATAACGGACAGAGAGATACCGTTAACACAACCCAGAACAACCAGACCAGTGCAGTAGTGAGTAGTACTACACCAAGTGGTAGCCATACTTTAAACACGAACCAGGCTGCGATGTAAGGTCAGAATCTCAGTCTGTAACACGCCCTGTCCATACACTTATACAGGAACCCTATGACCTAAATGTAAGAAATGAATTATTACGTGAACTAAATGATGAAGGTATTATTCAGGAGGTGGTCGGTAAGAGCCCCATAGTTAAATTTAACGAGTCCGAGGCGTACACAGATGTTTTAATTTATAGTGGTTGTATGAAGAGTTGCATAAGTAGTGCATTTTATGATAAAATGAAAGGAACTGGAGTAAATTTTGAGGAGATGCCAATTAAAAGCACTTTTGTTATCACAGCTGTTGGGAAGAGGTCTAAAGTAATTTCTAAGCAAGTTTTAGTAGACATTAAAATTAATAATCATGTAGAAAAGCAGATTTGTCCTGTAATTCCAAATTTAGTATTCAGTGTTATCTTGGGTTCAGAGTGGTTAAGTAGAGTGTCTGGTAACTTATGTTATGATGTAGGGAGTTTGAAATTTAAATGAGGTGATTCTGAAGTAGAAGTAGCATTCAATGACCATATTCAGAGAAGTAGTGTTGTAGGTGTGATTTGTACTTTAAATGAGATATCGCCAGCCGTAGAGCGGGGTTCTCCATGTTTTGTGGGCAGTGTGATTACGAACGGTAGTCTAGAGGACTCGTTACGTGATGCTGCATTTCAGGGAAATATAGAGGAGGAACAATGTGTTCGGCTCTATGATGTATTATTGTGTAATAGGAGAGTTTTTGAGGATCGCATTGGTATGGCCAATTGCTATACACATTCATTGAACGTTATTGATAGGTCAGTATTCACAGGACATAGATATCCTGTACCTTTCGCTTATCAGAGTGCAGTTGAGGCACAAATTAACCAGATGCTTGAAGATGGGATTATTGAGCACTCTAACAGTCCATATGTTAATTCTTTGATCATGGTACCCAAGGCCGACGGCACAGTTCGTATTTGTTTAGATGCTCGTTTGGTTAACAGTAGAATTAGTTCAGATCAGCTGAAATCTATGTCAATAGAGGAATTAATGCAAACATTTGAGGGGAAGAAGTATTTCACTTGTGTAGATTTGAGTTCCAGTTTCTGGCAAGTGCCACTTATGTACGAAGATAGACCATTTACAGCTTTTAGTCATAAATATAACCTTTATCAATTTTGTAGAACACCTTATGGGTTAAAGAGTAGTTCAGCAGCTTTAATTAGGGCTTTAAACATCGCATTAGGGGATGACACAGGAGAGTTTGTAACCATTTACATTGATGATATGGTAATTAGTACATGCAGTTTTGAGGAGCATCTACGTCATTTAGATATAGTTTTTCAGAAGTTAGATCAGGCAGGGTTCACTTTGAAGCTGTCTAAGTCGTCATTCTGTCAGTCAGAAGTGACATTTTTAGGTCATAGAGTGTCGAGTAGAGGTGTGACACCAGAGGAAAGTAGGGTTAACATGTGTGGACAGTAGCAACAGGGCATCGTTACAGACACTGAGAAATATGCTAGTGGAGCAACGTGATGACAATAAGTATGTGTCATAAAGTAAGTGTGTTTAGCTGGCGAGCCAGCCTATCAAATGAGTAAGTGTGGTATTTGGTGCGGGGAAGATCTGGTCTTCCAGGCAGGCGTAACAGAAGTCATGTAAGTAATTGAGAATTTTTAAGGTACAGGGAAATATGACGGGATTGTCGGATGCTCTTGAGCACTAAAATGTCTCGATACACCAAGGCCAGAATTTGGTAGCGCTAGTGAATTCCCATTTTTCTCCAAGAGATGGGTGAGCGCTTGAACAGGGTATTTTTGCTTAAGGCGTCCACGAGACAAAAGATGGGCCACCAGAAGGCGAGACAGTCCTTCATGAAACTCATACATAACAGCACACGTGATTTCTGTTTACGGCCTCGCCATGTAAGAGTTGTAAGTGTGTAATTTAAGTTAATTATTACAAAGGCATTATTGGTGTGAGCGGAACTGGTCTGAGTTGTGAACTAGTATTTGTAGAATTTGGTCTACGGGAACTTAAGAAGACAGGGCGATTACGGCACAGAAATATTTGGTGTTATATGTAATGCGCACTTACTGGTTTTTTTTTTTTTTTTTTTTTTTTTTTTTTTTTTTTTTTTCAGAAGTCAATATAAATTTTGTATAATATACAGAGAGATTAAGTATTATGGTCACGATGCGCTGCCACAATAGTGTGATCGTGTGCTTCGTGAGATCAGTGAGACTAAGTTTCACCAGATGGAAGCGACCTCCAGTGAAATTAGGAAGTTCTGTGGTGATATAAATATATCAGAACACCTTTGATGCGTGTGATGTGACATCATATATACACAGTGCTCACACATTATTTATGTATATCTTTCCCATACATAGAGATATTTGAGAGGCAGAAATATCCGTGGAACATTAATCTAAATGAAAAACATTGGACTGATTACACAGGGCAATCCAAAATGACAACGGACTTTGACGCAAAGTGCGTAAAGAAAATTATGAGTGTATATATATATGTAATTTAGGGTGATTTAATTTATGTAATATGTATTTTGGATGGGGTTTTATTAACGTGTCGTCACGGTAAATCATCCGATGATCCGAGGCGAATATGTAACGTGTTTCTCGAGGGTATTTTACGCCACTGATATAAGTCAGTAGGAAGCCATTCAATATTTATTTATGCGGCAAATTGTTCAGCCAAGAGAAGTTGTCATGTAACTTATTATTTTTATTAAGGTATTTTTTGGAGCATTTTTTTTATAATATTATAAGTAAACAGATAGGTTTTCAATGTTATAGAAAACTGTATCAAGCGAATTATTACGAACAACATTATCGCGGAAAATTATATGATTACGGAATTTTACGGATTTTTGTCAGTTAGAGTTTGTGAGAGAGATGAGTCACTGGGAATTCGGCTACAGGCTTATTCTTGTCGAGTAGTGTGACGCAAGCGGGGTTGCTGCTTCAAGAAAAGGCGAAATGGCCTGGACCGATAATCGACATCATCGTCGCGCCGAGTGTAATGACCCGGAGGTGGGGAAGATCGTGTGGTGGCTTAGCCAATCAGTGGAGAGCGGGCGTGAAGAAGACGGGGTCCAGAGGGGAGGCAAGGAGTGCATATATGGTTTGCGCGCCGAGGAGGCAAGGTGATTATCTTTGTAAAACTTGACCGTTGTGGTTGCTCGTGTGGTTGGTTCCGGTGTGACCGGACCATAAGTTAACATATCTACAAGTATCTCTTCAATTAATGAAGAGGATGACGACGTCCAGAAGGCTATGGGAAGCTTTCTTCAGCATCCAGTACAAGGGAAATGCTATGGCAATTTCCAATGGTAAGCGCGAATGACTCTGAACTACATAATCTCTCGTTTCTTTGTTTCATATTCAGTATTTCAGTAACTTCATAGCTTGGGAATAATAGTAAAATCAGTAATTCATCCGACTCCGTTTTCACGTAATTCTCTAGCGGTGATATTCAAATCGCAACGCTCCAATTTAAATTTAAAATATATTATTATTAATTTTGCCATACTTCTTTTATATAATAAATTCATTTCTTTAAACCATGCAATCTTTGCTTTCAGTAGGTAGCATTAGATATAGACCAAATTCCTTCTCCTGATACAATTGTTAGTTGGGTTAATGATCAAATCATACCACGATCTGAGTGAAAAGATTCTTGAAGGTGTTCTACCAGAGCTAGGTGTTGTTAAATATAAATTTAGATTTCAACATAGCGTTGAGGTCTTGGCGCCCATTAACACAACATATCTTAGTCAGAGTAAACATTACATTTGTACGCACAACGTGCACTAAAAGAAACAGTTACACTTGTCACCCAACAGTGAGGGCCTATAGAAACCGTTTCAGTATGAGTAGCTTTATCAATGACTAGCTTAAGTACCCGTGCTTCGCTACGAGTCATAAATAAATTAAAATGTGAAGGTGACAGTTAAAACGGGATAAGCGAGGTGCTGCACGGAGGGAGAGTTAGGATGGAACATTTTGTCCAACTACACCGCTCGGCGTTGACCATGTTTTATTGCACAAATTGAGGTTTTACTTGTTAACCGCTGGAGATACTCGAAAAGTGATAAGGACCTTTCGGATAGAAAATTAAATTTTAAACCTTGAATATGCCATCAAAAGTTTGCTATTTCTTAGCGTTCTCTTTTTATTTGAAATGGAAATATGAAAGTTTCAAACCAAAGGGTGTAGTTATGTCACTAAAATGGTCGCCATCTTTAAATAGTGCAAAGTATCGAAATCAAAAGTAACCTATATGTTAACCAGGTAAATCAGCTACTTCTATGTAAAATTTCATGTAAATCGGACCAGTGGTTCTTGCGTGATTGAGTAATACACAGACACACACCGTCTCATTTTTATAAAGATAAGGATGGTCGAGACTAGAAATAAGCTACTATCCCAGCATTTGCCAGGATAGCATCCGTCAGTGCCAATATCCAGGCTTGCTGCAGTTCGCCATCACAGTCGATGTGCATGGTGCCAAGTAACTGATGAAGTTCCCTCATTAACATTGGTGGTCCTACATACTGTCTGCAATTCCTCAGCTTCCTACCATCAAATCAGCCGAGCTTCACAAACATCATAATCAGAACTATCAATTTCAAACATAGAAGCAACTGCACGTTGTACTCCCCTAATAAAACATTTGTTGTTTTCACATTGGATAATATCTACAAGTTTGTACACAGTACTGTCATAAGTTCTGTCAGTACTTTCAATGCATATTACTACTAAATAAAACTACTACATATATTCTGAAAGAACACAACAAATGCTAGAGAATGGCAACACAGCGGCCACTCATCGATAGCTTTACAAATCGTGTCCAGTGGAATGTTTTGACAGCTGACGTGATTGCGGTGCCTCAGGCTTCTGCCACAGAGAATAATCCAATCGATTGAGGTCCAAACTTCCACTAGGCCAGTCAGCAACAGCGATGGTGGCCAACCACTGCTGCGTGGTAATTGCAATTTTCCTTCCAACAGCTTCAAATTGATACGTGATAACACTGACTGGTATCCACCTTCACAAAAGTTCACCTCCGATGCTCCCCGACAGGAAACCGCCCACCATACCATGACAGAAGCAGGGCAATGTGTGCGCTGCACTCGTGGAACTTTCTCTTTGCTCGAACAGCATACACAACTTCTTTCCTGTGTACAAACCTAGAACCTGACATGATCAACAGTTGCACCCATTTGTTTAAACCATGCTGTAGTCCGAAACACAAATCGTTCATCGATCCCAAGAGGATTCAGCGTAAAAACAATTTCCTTAGCTCGCTTTCGGACACAAACTAATGCCAGTACGACGATACAATTCTCTATCGTTCACTGCTGCCTGCACACTAAGGTGCCCTTGTGACGACGACACACAGCGTTACATTACCATACTACAACGCATACAGACAGAACTGTGTACTGGCCTCGTAATTGTGACTGATATTCCCACTGAGACAAGAATCTAGCTTTACCAAAAGTTTACACAAGAAACAGTTAAACATTGTATGCATAAAATAATTACAGGAAGTCCTTAGAGAGTGCACCGTCAGTGACGTTACCTATCATATACCGTATTTACTCGGCTATAGGAGCCCCATTTATTTCTAAATTTTTTGTTCTGAAATTGAGGGGGGATTGGAGGGGGAGGGGGAGGGGGGGGGGGGGTTGCTATAGATGCGAACTTCACAAAAATCCATTATTTTGGGAAAGGGAGAGAGTAAAAATAAGCTATTTTATTTTGATGTTACATAGTACGATATATTTAATCAAAATAAACTAAGTTTACATCTTTAATCAGCCCAATATGAGATTGTCACCACTATTCCCTACCCCCCAATGACTTTGACTACTATCCCTTGCTAAGCAAAAATCTTAGTATCAAACAGAATGGAATGGACAAAGTATCAGACATGGAAATGCAAAATTTATTTTTATTTGAACATAGGGAGGGAGAATGCATCAATTAGGGAACGAGTTATGACCCTGGACAATCACATCTCACTAACTTTTGTAAACACAACCGAGTACATCATGTTGTCTACACTATTCTATTACAGTATTTCACTGTTCCTGTTCACACTGGTGGCCTATTGTGGTTATCTTGTAAATGTGGCGAGTGGAATAAGGTTATGTAAACTTAGACGGCGTCCCTTGTTGTTCACAGCTTACCTCGGACTGGTTGCTGCCAGCTGCGTTACCTTCCGAGTTCGTCGATTGTGGTGCCATCTACATGTTATTCCGTGGAAATAAATGCTACGTCTATGTGCTGTCTGCGCCATCTGATGTTGTTTCTTAAAACTTTACTTGGTTTAATTAGTTTGCCTTGAACCGGCAATGTCCTAACCTGTGATGATGAATGCTAGGATGATCTCAACTATTAACGACCAATCTCTTCCCCACTTCACATAGACTAATGGGTCCTCATTGAGGGTGCCTTGAACTAGTTAGCTTAGGTCTTGGTTTATTGAGAATATGGTACAACATACGTGCATCCTTCTCGTTTAGTTTTTCATCATACTTCAAGATTCCTGTGGTCCCAAATCAACAAAATATGCCTCGGCTTCACCATAAAACCAAGGCTTCTGTGCTCCCAATCTGTCTACATACTTTTTGACTTATTAGTTATTAAAAGTTTAATAGAATTAGGCAACACTGAAAAATGGCATCTATAGCTGCAATTTACAACTTATTAGTTATTGTTGCTTTAAGGGACAGAACAGCAAGGTCATCTGCCACCCAAATATATTAAGTTTCCATTCCAAAACTGTTATGCAGCATACTACGTAAAAGTCCCTCATACTTGCGTGTATATGTATGTCCGATAACTTGTGCCTTTGTGGTCTGCATTTGTAATTGAGACTAGGAAGAGGCCGGAGGCTGCATGGCCTGCAATGCCGGTGAGAGAAGTGGGGAAAATCATGGAAAACCACTTCTACTATTGGATTTTTTATTACGGATACTCGAGCTTAGGCCTTAATTACAATCAAACCAACAGACCTATTGAAAAATGAGTTATACCAATATTTTCCTTGTTTAATTCTGCATTCCACTCATCATCATCATCATCATTTCCCCTTATCCAGCTCCTGCCGGGTTGGGGTATTTATGGCACTTCTCCACTTTCCTCTTTCCTTCCACAATTCTTCTTCCACGATCTTGTCCCAGTCCAGACTTCTTTTTCTCACGCTGTTCTTCACTGAATCGATCCACCTTGTTCTAGGTCTTCCCCTTGCTCTCTTACCCTTGCACTTGGCCTCCAGCATCTGTCTTGGTATTCTATTTTCCTCCATCCTCTTTACATGTCCAAACCACCTTAGTTTATTCTTCTCAATTCTCTCATATAGTTTTCCCATCCCAACTTCCTTCCTAACATCTTCATTCCTCACTCTGTCTTTCCTTGTCTTACCTATCATACTTCTTAGGAATTTCATTTCACTGGCTTGGATTCTACTCTCTTGCCTGCTCGTCAGGGTCCAAGTCTCAGCTGCATAAGTTAATATGGGTACATAGTACATTTTATACATTACCTCCTTGCTTTTCCTTGGTACTTCCTTATCCCAAACAAGTTTTCTTACACTTTGATAGAATGCATTGCTCTGCTGTACCCTCCTACCAATCTCCATGTCCAACCTACCAGTTTGCATCAATTCACTTCCTAGGTATTTGAACGTGTCCACAATTTCCAAACTCTGACTTCCAATTTTCACAGTGCCCTTTCCTTGTCTTTCCCCTCTTGTCATCACCATGGTCTTGCTTTTCTCTATACTGATTTTCAGGCCGTACTTCTGGACATTTTCGTTCAGTGCATCTAGTTGTTTTTGCACTTCTTCGGTGTTCCTTCCCCAGACCACAATATCATCTGCAAATAACAGTAACTTCATTTCTTTATGTCCATATGCTTCCTTTGTTTCCTTTACAATTTCATCCATCACCATTATGAACAAGAGAGGTGACAGCACACTCCCCTGTCTTAGTCCAGTCTTGTTCCTAAACCAATCTGTCTTTCCAACTGGGGTCAGTACCCTGCTAACACAGTTGTTGTACATTGCTTGCACCATTTCCAACATTTCTCTTCCCAGTCTCTTCTTAACCATGGTTTCCCATATCTTCTCTCTGGGGACACTATCATATGCCTTTTCTAGATCTATGAAAGTCATGATCAAATCCTCTCCATATTCCCAGTTCTTTTCCATCACTTGCCTCAAGCTAAAGATTGGGTCCACTGTGGATCTTCCACTCCTGAAGCCATACTGTTCCTCTTGCAACTCTCCTTCCACCTTTCTTCTCATTCTTCTTTCTAATATCCTTTCCAGTATTTTTACTATCTGTGATATGAGGGTGATCCCTCTATAGTTATCACACACCTTCTTGTCCCCTTTCTTATACACTGGTATTATTAGCCCTTTCTCCCAGTCTTCTGGTACACATTTCCGTTTCCACACACACTTTAGCAGTCGATACAGCCATTGCATACCAACAGGTCCAGCAGCCTTTATCATTTCTACACTAATTTCATCCACCCCTGTTGCTTTTCCCATCTTCATTTTCTGTACTGCTAATTCCACCTCCAGCATTGTTATATCATCTTCTGTTATAGAGTCGTCAGGTTGTGTCACTTCCATCTCACCAGTACAATTGCTCACATTCAATAGCTTATCGAAATACTCCTTCCATCGTCCCTTTATCTCTTCTGGGTGTGTTAACAACTCTCCATCTTCCTTTTTCACCAGCTTTGTAGTAACTCTTTCTTTCCTCTTACTTCTTAGAAGCCCATACAGCATCCTTTTACTGCCACTTACATCTGTTTCCATTCTTCGTGTAAATTCTTCCCAACTTTTCTTCTTTTCTTCTCCTACCACTTTCTTACACCTCCGTTTGCTGTCGTGATACTTCCTTTTGCTTTCTTCTGTTTGATCTCGGTTCCATTCTTTCCATGCAGACTTCTTTTCTTTCACTGCTTTCTTCACTTCCTCATTCCACCACGGTGTCTCCTTCTCTTTCACTCTTGTTGACGTCCTACCACAAGCACTCTCTGCTGCACCAGCAAATGCCTTTTTAAAGTGGGTCCATTCCTCTTCTACATTTCCCACTTCAGTAACTGGGATTTGTTGCTTCAATCTCTCCTGAAAATCTTCCTGTACAGCTTTGTCTTTCAATTTCCATACTTTTATTTTACTTTCTCTGATCTCCTTTAGGTTTTCCAATTTTCCCCATCTAAATTTTGCCACCACAGCTCTATGGTCCCCATCAAATGCTTCTCCTGGTAAAGCTGTCACATCCATCAGCTTTCTGCGATTTGTCCTTTCCACCAGGAAGTAGTCAATTACTGATTTTGTTCTTCTATCACCCCACCCATATCTCGTAATTTTCCTGCTGTTTTTCTTCCGAAACCATGAATTACCCACTATCAGTCCATTCCTTTCACAAAAGTTTACAAGTTCCTCTCCTTCTCGGTTCTTTTTCCCATATCCATATGGTCCAATGACTTCTTCCTTTCCTTGTCTCTCATTTCCGACTTGTGCATTCATATCTCCCATGATCACCACTTCTACATCTGAGATTACTCTTCCTACATCCTCCAGGAATACTTCAATATCTTCTTCTCTGTTTCCAGTCTGTGGTGCATACACTTGTATGAAGTCCATCACGTCATTCTTCATCTTCATTCTAATTTTCATTATTCTGTCACTCACACACTCGACCACTTCAACATACTCCTCCAGTTGTTTCGAGGTTATCAGTCCCACGCCATTTTTTGCCTCTTGGCCACCACTCCAGTATAATGTATATCCTTTCCTCAATTTCTTCCTTCCTTTACCTTTCCATTTCACTTCACTCAGCCCCATCATTCCAACCTTCTCCCTCTCCATGAAGTCTACCACCTCCTCCACCTTGCCTGTCAGGGTCATGACATTCATGATTCCCACTTTCATTTCGGTTACTGGTCGCCCATTTCTCACAGTTCCCCCAGTACCAAAGGAACTGCGCGTCGCTTGCAGGGTACGCCCTAACCTTTTCCGAATCACTGGAAGTGCCATTTCCATTTTAGGCTATTATTACGATGGGGTCGCCACTCCCAAAGGCATTTTATGAAGCTACTGCCAGCTATTATTCAGGCCGCCCCTAACATGGAGAACAGACGCCCTTGCAGCCGCCCCTAACATGGGAAACAGACGCTGCCGATTGATGCTGTACTCATACTATTCCCTGAGTACTGGGTTGCCTCTTCCGCAATCTCCACCGTTCTGAAGTCCATCTTCTCCGCTGCAGATTCCGTTGAGGTCTTCGCACGTAACCCTGTGCACGGGGCCTATGTTATACCCCATAGGACTGGGTCCTCACCAGAACTTAGCCGGTACTGCATTCCACTATATAAGTTTAATATAAGTTGAATAATTGTTTTTAAATTTGTGGTTGTAAGAAAAATTGTCCGGGTTTTTGACGTCTTTTCTAGGAACCGCTCACTTAAAACTATATATATGAAAAACTACTTGGCTGAGGATAATGAAATTTCTATATGTAGCATAGTTGGTAGCATGCTGAACTACTGTGCCCAAGATAGTGGGTTCAAACCCAGCCGAAGCCGTCAGATTTTTTTTAAGAGCGTTAAAAATCCTTCAGTATGCCTTCCTTCGGAGGCGAAGTAAAGCCGGCAGTCCCATGTCACAGATTTATGGCATGTAAAAGATCCTTCCATAGACTAAACTTGAGTGAAGCTAAATTGTTAGGTTAGATTTCGTCAGAACGCTCTATCAAAGTTCCAACGTTCACCTCTAGGTATCATTGATATCTGGTAGCGAAAGTTGGAACTACTTGAAATTGAGCTGAACTTGTAGCTCACCCTAAGGGTGTCCGCTGGAAGCAGCTACAGAGTCAGGCGAGCCGAACATGTCCTCGGACACTCCCGGCACTAAAATCCATACGATAAATAAATAAATAAATAATATACTGTATGTTATAGGCACAATTATTGGCAGTGTAAATCTCAAGTTTGAATTTTTTTCAACTACCCAATAAAAAGTTCGAAGTAATGTTTTCTCAGCACAGGATAAACGTACAGCAGGAAACTTGGTCTCATTTTGAAGCTCTCATTCGTGATTATCAGAAACTACGATCACTGTAAACGTACAGTGTCATAACGAATTTATGAAGAGTAATATTAATGGGAGGTTTTGTGCGTTCTGGCCCCCAAGATTAAAAGCGGGCGGGCTGGTGAATTCGAGTGCAGCGTTGCCAGGTACTCTAGTCCCGCGCAGTTGTGTAATGGAATGCGTGTGACCTGGCTATGTCCGCCTGCTATTCTTAGTCTTCCTGTTTACTGCATATTGGCCAGATCACATCACTTCCAGATGCCTCTGAGACCACTATTGCCTGAGGGCAAACTTGCGCTAGTTTTCAGTGCCATTTGTTTCTTTCCAAGTGACGAGGAAAAATTAGGGGACAAGAGGTTTCGTGTGTATTGGAAAGTGGCAGATTGTCTTGGATTATCAGTCTCATCAGTGAAGAGAATAGGAGCCACTTCAAAGAAGAATGATGAAATTATGTCATCCAGGTCAAGAAAGAAGCAGTGTGTGAGGCCGGGGCACAATAAGAAGAACTATATATGATTTTTACATGAATAAGTTGTTCCCCATAATTAAAAACCTCCGCGAGAAACTGTCAGAAAATATGGACGATTTTCCTGATATGTCAATTTCTATGCTTTTGAAAGTAGTCAAAAGCTTGAGATTCCGATTCAAAAAACTGAACAGGAAACCTGTGCTAATGGAATCTGTGACAGATGCTGAATCCCAACATACATTCCTGAGAAGAATGAGAGAACTTCAAGCATATGGCTACAAGATCTTCTTTACAGATGAGACCTGGTGCGGACAGAACCACACTAAGCAATATGGGTGGCAAGAAAACGTGGTTGATGCTTTGGAAAAGAACTTCGACAATTATGATCAATACAGAGGGTACGGTCAGGAAATTTATGCATGGCGTGGAGTTTCAAGACATCATCTGGAGCTGAGAAACGTATCATAATTTTGCATATAGGCGGTGAAGAAGGATTTCTCGACGGTGCAGAACTTTGTTTTATCGGCAAGAAAAGGAGTGGTGATTAACACAACGAAATGAACTCGACTCATTACGAAGAATGGTTCACAAAAATTACTGAGTTTATTGCCTCAAAGGTCGGCAGTCATTATAGATCAAGCCCCATATCATACGATGGTCGATCCTGCAACTAAAATCCCGAGCATGCCGTGGCTGAGACCTGACATTATAACCTGGATAACATCAAAGAATATATCGCTACCACTTGGAGAGTTGGCAATTACAAGCTGACTAAATCAGAGCTGATTGTCCTTGCCAGGTCTGATTCTCAAACTCCAGTGAAGAAGCTGGAACAAGTAACCAAACGACTTCGACTGGATGTAAAGCTTGTTTGGTTACCAGTGGCTCATTGCGAGCTCAATCCAATCAAACTTATTTGGGCTTACATTATAAATATGGCTAACATATTATTACAAAATGGTAGAAGTATGGAAGCAATGAATGTTTTATGAAGAGAAGCCTTGCGTACCGTTACTCCCGAAATCAGGAAACAATGTATTAAACACACTAAAAGAATTGAAGAACACTACTGGGCTGTCTGAAAATGTCCCTCATTTCGAGTTAGTCATAATTAACATGAAGAATGACAGCAGTTCGGATTCATTGGAACAAGGTGATTCGTCAGACGATGAATATGGACTGAATTAAATATTGAAAAGATATCTGTATGTAAATAATATAAATAGCCCATGTAAAAATTGTGTAGTATGACATTTCCAAATTAGGAAGCAAACCATTTTTAAACCAGCCATTGAAGGTTCAAAGCCCTGAAGTGAAAAGGTGATGGAAAATGAAATTAGTAAATGAAATTAGTACGAGGAAAGAAAGAAAATCAAAGGTTGAAAGTAAACTTAAAAAGCTGTGTTCGTTCGTTGCGAGCCGCGACTACTCCAACATAACGTGGCAACGCTGCACCTAATTTCACAAGCTCGCCTGCTTTTAATCGCACAAAACCTCCCATTTATATGATTCTTCATAAATTCGTTATGACACTGTACGTTTACAGTGGTCGTAGTTCCTGATAATCACGAATGAGAGCTTCAAAATGAGACCAAGTTTCCTGCTGTAAGTTTATCCTGGGCTGAGAAAACATTACATCGAACTTTCTATTGTGTAGTTGAAAAAAATACAAACTAGAGATTTACACTACCAATACTTGTGCCTATAACATATAAAAAATGCATTACCTTCAGCCAAGTAGTTATTCATGAATATAGTTTTAAGTGAGTGATTCCTAGAAAAGACGTCAAAAACCCGGACAATTATTCATACAACCACAAATTTTAAAAAATATTAATAAACTTGAGAATAATTGGCTTTTATAGTCTTATGCCCGTAGATCATGGTAAAATTTTCCTTCAAATTTATTGTACAATAATTTAATTTTATAAAATTTCTGTTGCTCATGGTCAAATTCAAGTTTTATAAAATCTTTGATAAAGCTTTCCATAAAATTGGACATGTTCTATTCCGTAAAATTAATTTTGCGAAAGGAACCAATCAGGGCAGCTGACATGACGATGATGCTGGCGCCACGTGGTGAGAAGATCGTGAAGCTTGCTTGTAAACAAACACTTCGAAAATGGCAGGCTACGGCTGGTCTAAGGAAGCTGTTATGCCCGTTGCTCACGGTAAAATTTTCCTTCAAATTTATTGTACAATAATTTAATTTTATAAAATTTATGTTGCTCACGGTCAAATTCAAGTTTTATAAAACCTTTGATAAAACTTTCCATAAAATTGGACATGTTCTATTCCGTAAAATTAATTTTACGAAACGAACCAATCAGGGAAGCTGACATGAAGATGATGCTGGCGCCACGTGGTGCGAAGATTGTGAAGCTCGCTTGTAAACAAACTCTTCGAAAATAAAACATGGAGGACGGTTGTCGTTTGGGGGTAAAATTTACAGTCGATTCGCATTATTAACGCAAAGCGGTCATGAAACTTGCTTTAAGTACATTTGAAAATATGCGTGGTACTGAATGAATTCATTCCAATCAATATTTAAGATATATTTGTAATAATTGGATATTTAACCATACGTGCTGATAAGAAACGCAACAAATTGCTGTATCGTCAGTTGGAAAAGAGTGCTAGTGATATCGCGCTCGCTTGCTGATTTGAAGATCCCGGGTTCAAGGCTATCCAGGGGCGAAGAATTTTACTTCCTTTTAATTATTTTATAATTTCCTCCTTACGTCGTACAGCAATATTGCAACTTTGTTTTGTATTTTCTCCCATTTAAAATTCTTATTTTCCCTAAATACTGTAACCATGGACGGATACCATTCGTGATAACTATTAGAATTTAAATAGTTAAATATTTATCCTAGAATAATAATAATAATAATATGACACGATCTGTATTTACTGGATATTTAATTAATTTAATTGGTATTCTGCCCGAAGGCAGGTCCGAGCCTCCGAAGAGGCTACCCCCAGCCGGAGTTTACTTGCGGTAGGGTGGCCAGGGCCTTTCCGCTCCTCCGTATGTTGGCCAACAGCGCGCAGTACCTAGAACCGGCATACCATCCAAGTTCCGACTGCGCCCAATGTCGCTTAACTGCGGAGTTCTCATGGGATCCGGTGTTTCAACAAGGCTAGGCCGTTGGCCTTACTGGATATAGCTAGCGCTTATCACACAGACGCCGTTTAAAGAAAATAATTTTATTCTGATGTATTTATTCGTAGGCCTGCCCACATAACAAATCTACTTTTTTATGTTGCCCCTAGGATATCTACCTGAACGAGAAAAGCAATCTGATTGGTTGTTGTACTCAAACTTCCATGAAAACTGCCAGGAAAAATGGCACCTGTTCAATTTCGTGAGTTGTATGGAAGCTATTATGGAAGGCAGAACCTAGCATGGAAGGTACATATCACACGGTGCTAGACACGTCTATACCAGCGTGTACACCAGTACTGGTAGAAGCTTTCATACTAACTAGTGTCGTGTGATACGGGCTCCCAAGCTGTTAGTGTTTTACTGGACGAGTACCAGAAATATCAGTGTTTGTATGAGGTTAAAACGCCCATATACCACAATAGAACCAGGTGAGTTAGCCGTGGTCGTTACGGCATGACTGTTGGCAGTCGCTCACATCCGGGAGGCGAGGTGGTTCGAATCCCCCCGCCGGCAACCTTGAAGATGGTCTTCTGTGGTTTCCCATCTTCCTTCCAGGCAAATGCCGGGGTTGGTCCCTAACTATAGGCCACAGCCGCTACCTTCCAACTCCTCGCCCTTCCATTCCAACTTTCCTACCCAACGGTACTTGTAGCTCACCCATTGGGTGTCCGTCTCGAAGCAGCTACAAAACTGGTGAGCCGAATAGGTCCTCGGACACTCCCGGCACTAAAAGCCATACGCTTAAAAAAAACACAGTAGAAATGCAAGAAGGGAGGCAGAAATCTCAATCGCCGAATATGTTTCACAAATTCGACCGAACACAAGCCAGGCTGATGTGAAGGCGAAGATAAACGAGTTTCGAACTCACTTGCAGTCTGATTTCAGGAGAAATGGCTTGCCTCATGTTAGTGTTCTGTCGAATAATTTTGGGACCAACAAGATCTAGGAATTTTTTTAAAACTGCTTTCCTCCATTCTTAGAAAATTCCTATATGAATTCTGATCTTCTAACCTCAACTCATTATCGACCAAGGACAGCGTTCCTCTACTCTTCTCTTCTTTTTCTCCATTCCCGAGTCCAGGACTTCCTAGCATTTCTTTTCTTCCTCTTTACCACTGTACGACATTTAATTGTAGCTCAAGCAGCAACTTTTGCAATTTTTGCTTTGTTTGTTGGAGCCATACTCTCAAACCAATGTGTGTTGAACAGCTCTTGGTTCAGAGTTTATCGGTAGATGGCGATCCTGATACATCCACGGATTTTATAAAATAATTTTACCGTGAACAACACAGCTTGCTTTCGTCAAATTTTTATAAAATTAGCTGTGAAATAAATTTTAAGAAACATTTTACCGTGAGCAACGGGCATTAGTGTTTTACTGGACGAGTAGCAGAAATATCCGTGTTTGTATGAGGTTAAAACGCCCAATAGAAATGCAAGAAGGGAGGCAGAAACTCAATCGCCAAATATGTTTTACAAATTCGACCGAACACAAGCCAGGCTGATGTGAAGGCTTCGAACTCACTTGCAGTCTCATTTCGGGAGAAATGGCTTGCCTCATGTTAGTGTCCTGTCGAATAATTTTGGGACCAACAAGATCTAGGAGTTTTTTAAAACTGCTTTCCTCCATTCTTAGAAAATTCCTATATGAATTCTGATCTTCTAACCTCAACTCATTATCGACCAAGGACAGCGTTCCTCTACTCTTCTCTTCTTTTTCTCCATTCCCGAGTCCAGGACTTCCTAGCATTTCTTTTCTTCCTCTTTACCACTGTACGACATTTAATTGTAGCTAAAGCAGCAACTTTTGCAATTTTTGCTTTGTTTGTTGGAGCCATACTCTCAAACCAATGTGTGTTGAACAGCTGATTCTTGGTTCAGAAGTTTATCGGTAGATGGCGATCCTGATACATCCACGGATTTTATAAAATAATTTTACCGTGAACAACACAGCTTGCTTTCGTCAAATTTTTATAAAATTAGTTGTAAAATAAATTTTAAGAAACATTTTACCGTGAGCAACGGGCATTAGTGTTTTACTGGACGAGTAGCAGAAATATCCGTGTTTGTATGAGGTTAAAACGCCCAATAGAAATGCAAGAAGGGAGGCAGAAATCTCAATCGCCAAATATGTTTTACAAATTCGACCAAACACTAGCCAGGCTGATGTGAAGGCTTCGAACTCACTTGCAGTCTCATTTCGGGAGAAATGGCTTGCCTCATGTTAGTGTCCTGTCGAATAATTTTAGGACCAACAAGATCTGGGAGTTTTTTAAAACTGCTTTCCTCCATTCTTAGAAAATTCCTGTATGAATTCTGATCTTCTAACCTCAACTCATTATCGACCAAGGACAGCGTTCCTCTACTCTTCTCTTCTTTTTCTCCATTCCCGAGTCCAGGACTTCCTAGCATTTCTTTTCTTCCTCTTTACCACTGTACGACATTTAATTGTAGCTAAAGCAGCAACTTTTGCAATTTTTGCTTTGTTTGTTGGAGCCATACTCTCAAACCAATGTGTGTTGAACAGCTGATTCTTGGTTCAGAAGTTTATCGGTAGATGGCGATCCTGATACATCCACGGATTTTATAAAATAATTTTACCGTGAACAACACAGCTTGCTTTCGTCAAATTTTTATAAAATTACTTGTAAAATACATTTTAAGAAACATTTTACCGTGAGCAACGGGCATAATGCAGAATTAAACAAGGAAAATATAGGTATAACTCATTTTTCAATAGGTCCGTTGGTTTGTTTGTAATTGAGACCTAAACTCTAGTATCCATAATAAAATAATCTGACAGTAGGACAGTCAATTGGGATACGAGACCGCCTCGTCTATGAGCCGTCCAACTCTTAGGCCACAGCTGGGATTCGAACCCCAGACGAATGGGACTGGAGTCTCATGATCAGTGTGCTTGGGTGTGAGTGGAATGTTTTGTCTGATAACCTGTGTAGTTGTGATGGCTATGTTAGTGTGTGTACAGTGTTCAGGTGAGGACTGTGGCCATCCCAGCATTTTCCTGGGATTGAAGTGAATGTCCGAGTTGGGAATCAAACCTCAGCTTTGCCACACATGGCTGACCGAGTGTACCCCTTGGCAGAATCTGGCAGCGAATACTCAAAGGACACAAGTAAGGTAAGAATGTAGACAATTACCTGGTCCCCCAGCCAATTCCTCCAAGTAAAATAGGAACGTGTGCCCCTTCTCGTAAGGGACACTGGAGAAAGAATCATCAGGATTATCGTTGGACAAGTCCACTATGAGGCTAGTGAATGAATCATTTTCTCCTCGAGTCTTTATCTGCAGAAACACAACATTAATAATCATTAATTGCAATTTCAACAGTCCATTGGTGACAAATGAAGGCTTCCAGTGTGACCTGTGATCTGCGTCTCCCTATAGTTCCAGTGTAACCTGTGACCAAACTCAAAGGCTTATGCTATTCGTACAATGCAAGACATAACAGCTGAAAACCTCCATTGATCAATAAATACCTACAGGTTCAGCGTAACCCAATGCATAAGCGAAACGCACTCACTTACTCTTTAAATGCCTCACAATTAAATAAATACCTTAAAACAAGTATATTTACAATGAAATAATGAAAGAATGCAACACCGTAACCATGGTAACAGAATCTCACAGGTCCTTCTATTTCTGTAAGACGCAATGCAATTCCAATTATTACATTACTGTGAAAGTTTCCAGACGGTTATAAGGTTATCACTGAACCAAATTAAGCTGTAAAATTCATCAATACATACAGTATACTCTAGAAATTTTTCACACAATTGTCACGTGTGAGTGTGGTTCATAAAGGGTCTCCGAAAACCACATTTAAAGGCCCTTAAATTAACAGTGTCTGTGATATTCCCAGAAAACTATCTTCGCTCTGATATACCTATGAAGGAATGACACACCCCTAACCACTGCACCAGTGGCTGAATTGATTGATAAAGTCTGATTATTCATACCAAGGATAAATCAGTCATAGCATTCATGATGGAGAGTTTGCAAAGGCTATTCTTTACAACTAGAATACCGGGTGAGTTAGCCGTGGTGGTTACGGCATGACTGATGGCAGGAGCTCACATCCGGGAGGCGAGGAGGTTCGAATCCCCCCGCCGGCAACCTTGAAGATGGTCTTCTGTGGTTTCCCATCTTCCTTCCAGGCAAATGCCGGGGTTGGTCCCTAACTATAGGCCACAGCCGCTACCTTCCCACTCCTCGTCCTTACATTCCAACTTCCCTCCTTCCCTCCCCAACGGTACTTGAACCTCACCCATTGGGTGTCCGTCTCGAAGAAGCTACAAAAACTGGCGAGCCGAACATGTCCTCGGACACTCCCGGCACTAAAAGCCATACGCTTAAAAAAATAAAAAAATAAAAAACTAGAATATTCGCGGGCAGAGCCGCGACGGGTAATCTAGTCATATATATTATTTCAGTAGTATGCATCCCTCCTGTGGGGCTCACAAGCGACCGATCGTGAAATATGAGCATTCAAATGAAAGAGAATAGACATTACCAGTGACGCATTGCATTCTAATTTCATAAATATCTATAATTTCTTTAAAAAATTACTTTTAAAAAACTGTACAAAGTGTGCGATTTGCAGATACTGTTGCTGCAGGAAGATACACTCCATAATTGCAGTCCACTTCACATTTTGGCCGCTGTGACGCCTCCATCATGTCATTTTAACATTCTGAGGTGTATCCTTTTATCATTTTGCATGGATTTCAGAAATAGTAACCTAATTTAAAGGAATGAGTACTCAAATCCTATAATTTCATAAATATCGAATAACCGGTGAGTGTTATGATGATCCAATTTTCAATGATTGCCTTCTTAAGTTAGGGAATGTAGAACTTGGAATTCTAACTGAAATGTAAATAGTATTCTCTAATCATTTGGTTTAAATAAAAACATAACAACCTTTCTCCTTAAGTCTCTCATTATAAACGTATTGGGGAAAGTGTGGTTTATGAACGGGTCCGCTAGTTACCGTATTTGCTCGCGTATATCTCGCCCCCGCGTATATCTCGCACCCCAATTTTTAGCCTATTTTCAATTTTGAAAAAATAGGCTTATGAGATCACCTTTTGTCCGTGTGTGTGTGCGTGTGTGTGTGATTCGTGTGTGTGTCCCCCCCTAATAAAATCTAAACGGCTGGAGCGATTTCAATGAAACTCGGTAAGTTCATAGCACTATTCCCTGCGACCCCGACCGTGCCCTTCAAATTTTGTTATGACTCACCAATCCAACATGGCAGCTGTGCGAAATATTTCACCAGCATTCAATATCTCCGGAACTATTACCGATATTACCCTGATATTTTGTATGGTGATAAAGGGAACAACTATAAGTTCACTTATGTGACCTTTGAAAATCTGGTAACTACAAAACGAACATGGCGGCCAAGCGAAGTTGCGACTTTTAAATAGACGTTTCTCGCGATTTAACCAACCAAACGCAATGAAACTTGGTACAGTACATGTTTATATACATTGTAATGCACCGACATCTAACTTCGTTCAATTGTTTACATAACCACAAGATGGCGGATGTGCGAAATATTCCACCGGCATTCCATATCTGTGAATCTATTAGCGGTATCTCCCTGAAATCTTTTACGGAGATAAAGGGCACTACGGAAGTCCATCAATAAGACTTTCAGAAACCGGTTAACTACAAAACGAACATGGCAGCCAAGCGAAGTTGAAAATTTTAAATAGACCTTTCTTGCGATTTAATGTTCCAAACGCACTGAAATCTGGTACAGGAAATATTTATACACATTGTAATGCACTGGTATCTAATTTAGTTCAATTATTTACATAACCTCAAGATGGCGGATGTGCGAATTTTAAAATTAAATTTTTATTTCTTGTGATGTAGTCATGCGATCGAATTGAAAGTTTGAATATTGAACCTACGCAATAATTTTCCTTTAATGGTATATGACTCTATGGCCTATACATTTAACAATTCAACATGGCGACCATCCAAAATATTTAGTCGGCTCTGAATATCTACGAATCTATTATAGCAATCAAACTGAATTTCTTAATGTTCATAGGGGCTATGAACTTAAGTTCACCTATAGGACTTTAAATAACTTGGTGTTCACAAATCCAACATGGAAGCGACGCGAAATATAAAAATTCACATGGACGTTTCTCGCAATTTAACCATCCGAGTGTAGTGAAACTTGGAACAGTAAATCCTTATACGAATGGTAATCCACTGGTATCTAATTTATTTCAATTGTTTCCATAACCTCAAGATGGCAGCTGTGCGAAATTTTAAAATCTCCTTGTTACTTCTTGTGTCCTAATTATGCGATTGAAGTTTGAATACTACACGTACACAATAATCTGCATGTAACAGTACATAACTCTAGGACCTACATATATGAAATCCAACATGGCGACCGTCCGAAATTTTTAGTCGGTTCTCAATATCGACGAATCTATTACAGCAATCAAACTGAAATTGTGTATGTTGCTAGAGGCAATTAACATAAGTAGGATATATGAAAATAGGCTGTATAGTTCTTCACGGAACTACTTGTTTAATTTAAAATTTCAGGGGGAAAAAAGTACTCGCATATATCTCGCATTCATTACTGACGCTGTCATAAATGACCGTAATAACCTTCAGGTAGAAACACGTTCGATTTAGCGCGCCACAACAGTCGTCATTGTCCAGGAACTTACCCGAAGCGATACTAACAGGACGAGCGAGCAACAATGAGTTGATCCGAACTTCAATACGAGCCGATTAGGGATCGAGGCGCCGCGTGCAAGCATACGGTGCAGCGTGAGTGTTAGCACGCTGTACATCGTTCGCCGCGTCTTCGGCCGCGGTTAGCTAAATTCGTCGCCTTGAGACACGTTCAAATTAGCGATTAGCGCGCCACAACAGTTGCGCAAGTAGGCCTACTGTTACATCGCAGAGAAACGCAGTTCAGTCTTCTCGAATCTGAATGATTTCGTCTTTACTCATTGCGTCGCATCAGAGCTCAGCCGCGTGCAAGCATACAGCGCAGCGTGAGTGTTAGCACGCTGTACATCGTTCGCCGCGTCTTCGGCCGCGGTTGGCTAAATTCGCCGCCTTAAGACACGTTTGAATTAGCGATTAGCGCGCCACAACAGTTGCGCAAGTAGGCCTACTGTTACATCGCAGAGAAACGCAGTTCAGTCTTCTCGAATCTCAATGATTTCGCCTTTAGGCATTGCGTCGCATCAGAGCTCGGCCGCGTGCAAGCATACGACGCGCGCAGCGTGAATGTTAGCACTCTGTACATCGTTCGCCGCGTCTTTGGCCGCGGTTGGCTACATTCTTCACCTTGAGACAAGTTTGAATCAGCGATTAGAACGCCACAACAGTTGCGCAAGTAGGCCTACTGTTATACCGCAGAGAAACGCAGTTCAGTCTTCTCGAATCTCAATGATTTCGTATTTAGGCATTGCGTCGCATCAGAGCTCGGCCGCGTGCAAGCATACGACGCGCGCAGCGTGAATGTTAGCATGCTGTACATCATTCGCCGCATCTTCGGCCGCGGTTGGCTAAATTCGCCGCCTTGAGACACGTTTGAATTAGCGATTAGCGCGCCACAACAGTTGCGCAAGTAGGCCTACTGTTACATCGCAGAGAAACGCAGTTCAGTCTTCTCGAATCTCAATGATTTCGTATTTAGGCATTGCGTCGCATCAGAGCTCGGCCGCGCGCAAGCAAACGGCGCACGCAGCGTGAGTGTTAGCAAGCTGTCCATCGTTCGCCCCGTCTTCGGCCGCGGTTGGCTAAATTCTCCGCCTTAAGACACGTTCAAATTAGCGATTAGCGCGCCACAACAGTTGCGCAAGTAGGCCTACTGTTACATCGCAGAGAAACGCAGTTCAGTCTTCTCCAATCTCAATGATTTCGTCTTTAGGCATTGCGTAGCATCAGAGCACGGCCGCGTGCAAGCATACGGCGCAGCGTGAGTGTTAGCACGCTGTACATCGTTCGCCACGTCTTCGGCCGCGGTTGACTAAATTCGAGCTCGCTCGTTCATGTAGCGAGGAATCCATACAGAAGACGATCGATCGTATCGATCGCTAAGCGTCTGCGCTCTAAATTCCTTTTCTGCCTTGAATCATCCTTAACGAGCGTATGGCGTCTTTTTCCTAGGTTCTTAATTTCGCATAACCATAACGAATAGAAATAAATGGTGTCGGCGGACATTGTTGTGAAGAGCTTCTTGAAGACGGGCATCGCAAATGCATTGGACGGAAGTCAGGATGAAGCAGTATGGGATGATCACCAGAATGATGCACGCGAGAGTATTTCGGAATTTGGCAGCAGTGACGGCAGTGACAATGAATAGGGCGAGTACCGTATAACAGTTGCCTTGTTTCAATAATGCAAATTTTGTGTTTTTTCGGGAATACGGTCATTCCCCGTTATCTCGCACCGAAAATTTTCACACATATTTTCAGTCAAAAAAGTGTGAGATATACGCGAGCAAATACGGTAATACTAATCCTTTTGATGTCAAGCTACTCACCTTCTTCACCATGCAATTTGTTAGCAATTTAAAGATACTTTTGCAGGACTTGCGGGTGTTTGTGGGCTAGGATTGGAGCGGGTCTCTCGGGATGACCGCCCTCGGCGCAGTCGTTTACACCAATAGCATCACAGTAACCGTAATTCAACAAAACTTACCGTATCCATAAGATCCTTCAGTCCACGAAATGCAGAAAATAGACGGGCTTCAGAGCTTTGCCTTTTTGCTAAAATTTTTCTCTCCACAAACACGGTAAAACCTTCATTTAGCCAAAAATGTTCAAAGTTGGCATTCGTTACTAGATTCCCGGTCCAACTGTGAGCAATTTCGTGAGCAACAACATCAGCCAACGACTTATCTCCAGCCTGAAAAAATAGAAGAAGATTTAAATTTTGGTGATAGTGATTTGTTTGCTATAACATCAGTCATCTGCCCCTCGTAATACAGTTAGCCACAAATTTGGAGGAAAGTGGAAGAAAGGTAGTAGAACAGAATGCAGAAACTATTGGGGAATAACACTGATGAGTCATTGTGCAAAGATGATTGAGAAAGTTTTGGAAAGGAGAATTAGGACAAGGATAGAAGGAGGGATGAGGGAAGAACAACATGGCTTCAGAGCAGGAAGGTCCACAGTGGATTTGATTTTTGCTGTAAGGCAGTTACAAGAACAGCACTATGAGTATGGAACAGATCTACTGATGGCCTTCCTGGACATTGAGAAAGCATATGACAGTGTATGCAGAAACAAAGTATGGAAGTCCCTAGAGGATAGAGGAGTAGAGAAATGGACTATAAGGAGGATAAAGGAGATGTACAAGGGAAGTGTGAGCAGTGTGAAAGTGGGAGGAGAGAGATCGGACTGGTTGGAACAGAGAAACGGCCTGAAACAAGGAAGTGCACTGTCACCGTTACGTTTCATTGTGGTGATGGATGACATAATGACCCGAGTGGCACAAGTAATTGGGGAAGGAAAGATGAAAGCAATGGTGTTTGCAGATGATTTGATGATTTGGGGAAACAAGGAGGAGGAGGTACAGGAACAGTTGGACGTGTTGAAACGGTCTCGCTCTGCTCCACGTTGAGCGTACAAATGAAACGTTTTGACTGGTACTTACTTGCCTTTTGAAATATTTACCCTGCCTAAGATATGTTGTTTTAATGGGCGCCAAGACCTCAACGCTATGTTGAAATCTAGATTTATATTTTACAACATCTAGCTCCGGTAGAATACCTTCAAGAATCTATTCACTCAGATCGTGGTATGATTTGATCATTAACCCAACAAACAATTGTATCAGGAGAAGGAATTGGTCTATATCTAATGCTACCTACTGAAAGCAAAGATTGCATGGTTAAAAGAAATTAATTTATTATATATAACACGTATTGAAAAATTAATAATAATAATAAGTTTAAAATTTATATAGGAGCGTTGCGATTTGAATATTACCGTTAGAAATTTACGTAAAAACGGAGTCTGATAAATTATTGATTTTACTCTTATTCCCAAGCTATGAAGTTACTGAAATACTGAATTTAAAACATAGAGAAACGAGAGATTGCGTAGTTCTGCGTCATTCGCGCTTACCACTGGAAATTGCCGAAGCATTTCCCTCGTACTGGATGATGAAGAGAGCTCCCCACTGTTTCCTGGACGTCGTCATCTTCTTCGTTAGTTGATGATATCCTGGTAGATTTGATAATTTTATGGTCCGAACATCGGAGCCAAACACTCGTACAACCCCACTGGTTAAGTTTTACAAAGATAGTCCTCCACTCCACGGAACCTTGGAGCCACTCACGCACAACCATACTGGTTAAGTTCTTTACTCCACGGCGCGCCAAACGATATATGCACTCGTCCGCTCCCCACTCCGGTCCCGACTTCCACCTTACGTGGTCTCCACTGATTGGCTGAGCACGCCTCTATACTCCCCTCCTTAGGCTCAATACACACGGCGCGCGGATGATGTCGTTTGCCGTTCCAGACTATTTCGCCTTTTCTTGACGCTGCAACCCAGGCTTGCGACATGCTTCTTGACAAGAATAAGCCTGTATCTGAATTCCCAATGAGTCATCTCTCTCATAATACCCTAACTGACAAAACTCCGTAAAATTCCGTAATCATATAATTTTCTATGATAATGTTGTTCGTAATAATTTGCTTGATAGTGTTTTCTATGACATAGAAAACCTATCAGTATGTTTATAATTTTATAAAATGCTCCAAAAAATACCTTAATAATAATAATAATAATAATTAATAATAATAATAATAATAATAAATTAACATGAAAAATTCTCTTGGCTGAACAATTTGCCGCGTGAATAAATATAGAATGGCTTCCTACTGACTTATGCCAGTGGCGTAAAATCCCCTCGAAAAACACGTTACATATTCGCCTAGGATCATCGGATGCTTTACCGTGACGACGGTACATTATCCGATTATCCCAGACACGTTAATAATCCCCATCCAAAATACATATTACATAAATGAAATCACCCTAAATTACAGATAATTATATACACTCATAATTTTTCTTTATGCACTTTGAGTCAAAGTTTGTTGTCACTATGGATTGCACTTTGCAACCAGTCCAATGTTTTTCATATAGAATAATGTTCCACGAATATTTCCGCCTCTCAAATTTCTCTATGTTGGAAAAATAGACATAATTACTGTGTGAGCACTATGTATATAAGATGTCACATCACACGCATCAAAGGTGTTCTGATATATGTATATCACCATAGAACTTCCTAATTTCACTGGAGGTTCCTTCCTTATGGTGAAATTTAATCTCACTTATCACTGAGCACACGATCACACTATTGTGGCAGCGCATCGTGACCATAATACTTAATCTCTCTTTATAACAGACGAAATTAATATTGACTTCTGAAAAAAAAACTGTAAATGCGCATTACATATAACACCAAATATTTCTGTGCCGTAATCGCCCTGTCTTCTTAAGTTCCCGTAGACCATATTCTACTTAATACTAGTTCTCAACTCAGACCAGTTCTCCTCACACAAATAATACCATTGTACAAATTACCTTAAATTACACACTTACAAATCTTACATGGCGAGGTCGTAAACAGAAATCACGTGTGCTGTTATGTATGAGTTTCATGAAGGACTGTCTCGCCTTCTGATGGCCCATCTTTTGCCTCGTGGATGCCTTAAGCAAAAATACTCTGTCCAAGCGCTCACCCATCTCTTGGAGACAAATGGGAATTCACCAGCGCTACCAAATTCTGGCCTTGGTGTATCGAGACATTTTAGTGCTCAAGAGCATCCGACAATCCCGTCATATTTCCCTGTACCTTAAAAACTCTCATTTACTTACATACTACCCCCTGTGTGACTTCTGATATCCCTGCCTAGAAGACCATATCTTCCACCCACCAAATACCACACTTACTCATTTGATAGGCTGGCTCGCCAGCTAAACACACTTACTTTATGACACATACTTTCGTAGACTATGTATATTATACGTCCCGTATAATCTGTTTCCCTTACCATCCTCCAGCACATATGCTGTTTTGCCAATACGTTTGGAAACCATAAATGGGCCCTCGTAGAGATAAAAGAACTTGGACATGACTTTCTCTAGCTTATTTGACTGTTTCGGCACTCTAAGTAAGACTCTGTCTCCCGGCTCGAATAGGTCAAAATTAGTTTCTTTTTGTTGACGAATTCTCTTTTGTGCTGACTTAGATAAATTCTGTTTCGCCAACTGGACAATGTAATCCATCCCCGGTTGCTTACCCTCATTTAAACCCAACACCCTCGCTAGTTCATTTTGTGATCTTTTTCCGAAGTGAACTTCGTATGGTGTCAATTTCGTGCTCTCATGCTGGACAGAATTCAGCCAAGTCTCGACCTTGGGAAGATGTCCAACCCAGGCCGTATGCTTGTCATGCACTAGAGTCCAAAAAAGACGAGCCACTTCCCTTAATGGACGCTCTGCAGAATTACCCTGAGGGTACCTTACAGAGGAATGAACGTGTGTTATACCAGCTTCCTGCATACTGGTTCTACATATATTTGCAGTAAACTGTGGTCCACTGTCAGATAGTATCCTGAGAGGAAAGCCGAACTCAGGTACATACTTATTAATGATCAGACGGCTACACGCTAGTCCCGTGGCTTTCCTTAGCGGATATAGCTTGACATACTTACTAAAAGCGTCAATAACTATAAAAATGTACTCATAACTGTACTGTCCTTTAACGATCGGGCCAAATAAATCCACACACAGTAGTTCGCCGGGACTACTGGTGAGAACTGCAGATCTCTCCCCCACTAAATATTTAACTGGATATTTACTCCTTTGACAGGTGTCACACTTAGATAAAATTCTCCTAACATCCCTTCCCATTTTACTCCAAATGAAGTCACGACCAATTTCATAGACCTTGGCAGCACCAAAGTGTCCTAATTCCCTATGAGTGAACCAAATTAGCTCCTCCCGCAAAGTGGCAGGAACACATATTGCCCACCGATTATTCCTACATTTCCTTGCAAGAAGCCCATCCTGCATCTTGTACGTGAACCGTCCTACCTTCACATACTCTTCTTCACCTATTTCCAACCTAGCCAGTGGCTCCCTTAACTTAACGTCCTCACGTTGCTCCACTAGCATATTTCTCAGTGTCTGTAACGATGCCCTGTTGCTCCTGTCCACACACGCACATATTAAAATACCGTCCTCTGCTTTAACCACAGGATAATCCCTACATAAATTAGTGTCCCTCGATAGCATGTCTGCAAGAATGTTATCTTTACCTTTAATATATTTTACTGTGAATTCGTATTCCTGCAGAGCAAGAATCCACCTACTAACTCTGTTAGAACTGAGTTTACAAGTCCTCATATACAGTAATGCATGGTGATCTGTGTGGATCTCAAATTTCCCCCCTACTAAATACATTCTAAATTTCCCTAAACTGAAAACAATACCTAAAAGCTCTAACTCAGTAATCGTGTATCTTTTCTCTGCTGCTGTCAGTCCTCGCGAGGCTAAAGATACAATGCATAGATTACCCTCATCATCTTTCTGACATAATACTCCAGCAATGCCTATATGTGAAGCATCTGTCATAACCACATATTCCTTGCAATTCCCTGAATGGTTCTAACAACCCTGAGTATTTAAGAACGAACCTCCTGAAAAAGTTGCAAATTCCCAGGTATGTTTTTAACTGTTTAACATTCTGTGGCACCTCTGCATTAAGTATCTTTTTAACCCTACTTTCTTCTGGTGTAACACCTCTACTCGACACTCTATGGCCTAAAAATGTCACTTCGGACTGACAGAATGACGACTTAAGACAGCTTCAAAGTGAACCCAGCCTGATCTAACTTCTGAAAAACTATATCTAAATGACGTAGATGCTCCTCAAAACTGCGTGAACTAATTACCATATCATCAATGAAAATGGTTACAAACTCTCCTGTGTCAACCCCTAATGCGATGTTTAAAGCCCTAATTAAAGCTGCTGAACTACTCTTTAACCCATAAGGTGTTCTACAAAATTGATAAAGGTTATATTTATGACTACAAGCTGTAAATGGTCTATCCTCGTACATAAGTGGCACTTGCCAAAAACTGGAACTCAAATCTACACAAGTGAAATACTTCTTCCCCTCAAATGTTTGCATTAATTCCTCTATTGACATAGATTTCAGCTGATCTGAACTAATTCTACTGTTAACCAAACGAGCGTCTAAACAAATACGAACTGTGCCGTCGGTCTTGGGTACCGTGATCAAAGAATTAACATACGAACTGTTAGAGTGCTCAATAATCCCATCTTCAAGCATCTGGTTAATTTGTGCCTCAACTGCACTCTGATAAGCGAAAGGTACAGGATATCTATGTCCTGTGAATACTGACCTATCAATAACGTTCAATGAATGTGTATAGCAATTGGCCATACCAATGCGATCCTCAAAAACTCTCCCATTACACCATAACACATCATAGAGCCGAACACATTGTTCCACCTCTATATTTCCCTGAAATGCAGCATCACGTAACGAGTCTAGACTACCGTTCGTAATCACACTGACCACAAAACATGGAGAACCCCGCTCTACGGCTGGCGATATCTCATTTAAAGTACAAATCACACCTACAACACTACTTCTCTGAATATGGTCATTGAACGCTACTTCTACTTCAGAATCACCCCATTTAAATTTCAAACTCCCTATATCATAACATAAGTTACCAGACACCCTACTTAGCCACTCTGAACCCAAGATAACACTGAATACTAAATTTGGAATTACAAGGCAAATCTGCTTCTCTACATGATTATTAATTTTAATGTCTACTAAAACTTGCTTAGAAATCACTTTAGACCTCTTCCCAACAGCTGTGATAACAAAAGTGCTTTTAATTGGCATCTCCTCAACATTTACTCCAGTTCCTTTCATTTTATCATAAAATGCACTACTTATGCAACTCTTCATACAACCACTATCAATTAAAACATCTGTATACGCCTCGGACACGTTAAATTTAACTATGGGGCTCTTACTAACCACTTCCTGAATAATACCTTCATCCTTTAGTTCATGTAATAATTCATTTCTTACATTTAGGTCATAGGGTTCCTGTATAATTGTATGGACAGGGCATGTTACAGACTGAGATTCTGACCTTACTTCGCAGCCTGGTTTGCGTTTAAAGAACCGCTACAGCTGGCTGTAGTACTACTAACTACTGCACTGGTATGGTTGTTCTGGGCTGTGTTGTCATTGTTTGGCTGTATATTACTACCACTAGGCTGTCCTCTCCCTTGATTTCCCCTGAAATCATTATTTCTCCCTTGATTTCCCCTGAAATCATTATTTCTCCCTTGATTTCCCCTGAAATCATTGTTCCTCCCTTGATACTGATTACCATAGCCGTTTCCTCTGTTCTGATTTAGCTGATTATTATTATTATTTCTATTTTGAGCGTTGGCCCCTTCGCCACCGTTCCCTTGAACTTCCTGATGCCTGGCTTCATTAGGCCTATTATTATTATTACCCTGGTTCCTATTGAAATTGTCCTCATAACCCCCTCTCCCTAGTGCATCAAATGTGCTTAACAAATTTTCTACTTGTGATATTGTCTTTACATTCTGGATACAAGCAGCCTCCTTGATCCTATAGGGAAAGTGCCTAAGTAGCAACCTCACCACATCACTTTCCTCCTTCAAGCCATCAAGATATTTACACACTAATACCTGCCCTAAAAAGTATTCGGTCATGGTGAAGCTTCCTTTAGGGTTATATTTACCACACACTACTCCCTCACGATGCTGCGACTGAATAACCTCATTCCAGAACTTTTCACAGAATTTCATTTTAAAATCATTAATATCAGTAAACTTGTCTCTGTAGACAGCAAACCAATTCCTCGTTTCCCCCACAAACACTTGTTCTAAAATTTCAACTACCTGGCACCACTCAATACTACCATTTTCCAACCTCTCCCCGAATTTATTTTCTATAGTGTTCATGAACTCCATTGGGCACCCCTGTCGATTGCTGAACTTACCCAGTTCTACCTCCCTGTGTGTGCTATTCACAAAAACTGGCCTATTCTGACTATTTTCTTGCCTGATCCTAGCTTTTAATTTTAATTCTAATTCTGCGATTTTCTCCTCAGCCTTCCTCTCAATACTGTTTAATGTTAATTTAATGTTTCCTTCTGATTCTTCTACTTTATCATATAGCTTTGCTTGTTTCTCCTCAATCTTGCTAATGCTCTCTCTATTACTCTCTCTTAAATCATTTACTTCTGCAACTATTTGCGAGTGGACTTTCTCAATTCTACCCCCCAGCTGTTCCTTAACCTCTTTAGTAGCTACCTGAATTTTGTCAATTTCTCCCCCCAATTGTTTTTTGACCGGCTGTGTTTCCAGTTACACTAGTTCTTTTAAATTTTCAGCCTGTGTACTGATTCTAATTTCTAACTCCTCCTGTACTTTTCCTAATTTTCTGTCTACATCTGCAATAATCTCTTTAGCCTTCGCTTCCATCACCACTCTGATTTCTCCTCTAATCTGCTCTAATTTCTTATCTAGTTTTAGATTGTTCTCTTCAAATTTCTCATTTAATTTATTGCTCATTTGTTTACTGTTTTGTTCTAATTTAGCATTTAACTCTCTCTGTATTGGCCAACGCAGGAAGTCAACAACCCACCATGAGTATTCTGGTAATAGCGGACATGTATAAGGGTTTGTTGGCCAACGCATTAGATAAAGATGTAATGATAAAAAAGGTTGACTTTATAAAAGGTCGCATAACAATTCAGCAAACATGTGGAGGACCAGACAATATCATTGTCACCAAGTAAGGAGGTCCAGAAAGGCATAAAGGGCACAACACAAACAATTACCAATAATAAGATATATTATCAAATAGGTGGCACATAAAATAAATATTCAAAGGTGGCACACAAATGTATGAGAAACACTGGCACAAATTTACACAATTGAAGAAACACTCGCATGGAAATAACACACGTAAGGCTTGAGCCTAAAACACATAAATTGTATTGAACGTAGCTGCAGATCAATACATCAAGGAACGGCATGCTATACAAGGTGGTTCCAAAGAATGGTATAGTTTAAACATGCAACTCAAGTGGAGTTGCAACAAATAATGAAAACAGGTCGCATGGAACGAGAACGTGTCGTCGAACCAGGACTGACTTACAGTGATGCGCCGATACCGTAAGCCCAAAAATGAATTGTTAATAAAACAAATTATGTGTGAAACGCAGGAAGTCAAAGTAGTTGCTGTCATACAAATACCGGGAAATGCCAATCGCACGGTATTGTCACAATAGTAAAGTAGTTGAGCCCAGTGTCAACCTCCATTTCAGTGATGGTGCAGGAAGATAGTGCATGGCCTTGTAGCACATGCTTCAAGACAAACGATGAATTACTTATCACACGAAACAAAATCATATTCATACGCGTGATGACAAATTGTTAGGCAATAGGTGAAGATCAGAATTAAACATGTTACAACAAACTATCCGACGCCGCGAATTGAAGGATTCGTCAACATGGCGCGTAGCGATAACAACAAGCATGGTCTGATGAGACCGAAAATCACCAAAATGTCACTGCCCTAACAAAAATATGAATCATGTGCAGGATATGATCACTAAGCATGGTTACTACGAAGATAGCACCAATTACAGACATGATTAACTGGATATTCGTCGATAGATCACAACCAGTATCAAAGCACAACATTCTGTCATAGCTACAAGCTTAAAGACGAAGAAGAAAAACGTGATTGGTCGCTACAACAGCAAGGAGGCCTCTGATAGGCTGAAAGCAGCCAATCACAGCAGAGAGTTCAAAGACAAGTCAAAGAGAATACAAAAAGAAAGAAGAAGAATCAAAGTGGCCAACTTAGAATACCAAAATATCTTCTAAGCAAAAATATCCCACTGGAAACACCGGCAGTGGGAATACAACATGTAATCAAAACAAATGAATCATGACAACTAACCAACATAAACAAAACAAACTTGACAATGAATAAATACAATGAAGACAAATAATAAAGATATGTACAACCACACAGAGTGGAAACAAATAGGGAAACACAAAACTGGTTTGCCAAGACAGTGGCCGAACCATATTGCCCGCACAGAAACAACAGGCAGGTTGTTTATGAAATACAAGAGGGTTTAGTTCTGCGGCAACAAGGGAGACACCTTGACGATGGGACGTTTCAAGAGTCCAGAGGTGGTATGTAGAGAGACCACACGAGCTAGGCCGTCCTTACCACAATGAACCTCAAGAATGCGTCCAAGTCGCCAGTAAGTAGGAGAAACATTGTCATCCATAATAAGCACAAGCGTGCCAACCTTGAGGTTAGGAGACACACGGTTCCACTTGTGACGTTGTTGAAGGGAGAGTAAATTATCTGTGGACCATTTACGCCACAATGAAGTCATAATCTGTTGAATTAATTGCCATCTAGACAACCTATTGATGGGCGCTTCAGAAACGTCAGGAATGGGCAAGGCATTCAAAGGTCGTCCAACCAGAAAGTGACCTGGCGAGAGATAGCACAAGTCAGTAGGATCCTCAGTCATAGGCAAAATGGGTCTAGAATTTAGAATGGCTTCAATTTGCACCACGAGAGTGGTCAATTCTTCATACGTAATTACTTGAGCCTTCATGATTCTTATTAAATGAGATTTCAAAGATTTGATATTTGCCTCCCAAATTCCACCAAAATGCGGAGAACTAGGAGGAATGAAGTGCCACTGAATTAGTAGCGATGAGGTAGAATCTTCAACAACAGATTGAAAATCTGCAGAGGAGAGCAACGAACCAAGATCAGCAAGGTCAGACTGTGCGCCTTGAAAGTTGGTACCATTGTCGGAATACACTTGAGCGGGAACACCCCTTCCACTGCAGAAGCGAGTAAAAGATACAACGAAAGCATGACTGGAGAGGGGCGTGACGACTTCAGTGTGCACAGCCTTCGTAACCATACAAACGAACATTACGATGTAGCCTTAGTAGAGACCTTTGACCTGGGGCCACCGTACCTGATAGTAAATGGACCACAGTAATCAACACCAACGTGATTAAAGGGAAAGGTTTGATGGAGGCGAACAGCTGGGAGTTGACCCATTAACTGTTCAGAAGGACGTGCAGCGTAGCGCACGCAAGTAACACAAGAGCGAGATAGGCTACGAACAAGTTTTCGTAGTGAAGGTATCCAGAAGCGTTGTCGGATAGTCGCAATCACAACCTGGACCCCGCCATGAAGCAACTTTAAATGGGTATGTCTGACCAGGACTTTAGTGAAATGATGGTCATTGGGCAAAAGTATCTGGTGTTTTGTATCAAATGGAAGGTCGGCCAATTCCAAACGGCCTCCCACACGAATAGTGCCATCAGAGTGAAGCAAAGGGTGCAAATTGCTGATGGTGGAAGTGGATGGCACTTGCTCATTCTTCCTTAGAGCAGCAAGTTCAGTAGAGTAGCACTGAGCTTGAATCATTTTCACACATGTAAGTAGTGCAACATCAATTTCAATGGCAGTGAGTGGACCACTGATCCTAGTGGTATTTCTACAATTAGAGACAAACCTAATACAGTAGGCTATGACCCTCAACAATCTCGTGTAGGAAGAAAAATTGTTTAAAAAATCAATGTCAACAGGTTTAGATACATTTGCACACGAAATTCTACACTCAGGCAATTTGGACACAGGAGTGTCAAAGATATCTAAAGTACTGGAGCTTGTAAAGGCCTTCAACCATGCTGGACCATACCACCATAGCTGATTATTTTTCAATTCCGAGGGCATACAGCCTCGGGAAATTATGTCGGCTGGATTGTCACGGCAAGAGACATGTTTCCAGGCGCAGTGAACAGTAAGCCTTTGTATTTCAGCAACTCTATTGGCTACAAAGGTTTTCCATTTTGAGGGGGGCGAAGCCAACCAAGACAAAACAATAGTGGAATCGGTCCAACAATAGACGGATTCAATAGACAAGTTCAAAGCGGGTTGCACCTTTGCAAGCAATTTGGAAAGCAAAAGTGCACCACATAACTCAAGTCTGGGCAAAGACAACTGTTTAAGAGGAGCAACCTTCGACTCAGCGCACACAAGTGCAACAGTGACGAAGCCGTTGGTATCAATTGACAATAAATAGAGACAAGCTCCATAGGCCTGCCGACTGCTGTCGCAGAAGCCATGAAGTTGCATAGATTTGATTTCTGAAGCAGGCTTAATCAAACGTGGAGTAGAAATCTCAGAAATCGCAGGCAAATTGCTATAAACATTCAGCCAAGCTTGCGCGATTTCCATTGGAAGGGGGTCATCCCAACCGAGTTTGTGAATCCACAAATCTTGGAAGAGAATCTTACAAGCAACCACAATAGGTGACACTAAACCCAAGGGGTCAAAGATAGAGGCAACAATGGACAAAAATGAACGCTTAGTAAAGGTAACTGAAGTGTCACAGTTCACGATAGGTGACTGAATCCGCAACAAGTCATCGATAGGTTGCCAATAAAGTCCTAGCGTTCTGGCGACTGTTTCTTCACCATCGCCGAAACTACGGAGTTGTTGTTTCTCTTGATGATCAAGAGGAATGTTATCTAATAGAGTCATGGAGTTTGAACTCCACTTACACAGTTCAAAACCACCTAATCTCAAAAGAAGGGTCAATTCATCATACAGAATGAGTGCGTCATGCTCGGGATCACATCCCGAGATACAATCATCAACATAGAAGTCGTTTAAAACAATCTGAGTGGCAGCTGAAAAAGCTGTGCCATCAGTGAGGGCGAGCTCCTTTAGCACACGAGTGGCTAAGAAGGAAGCTGGGGCAGTACCATATGTAACGGTGTTTAATTGATATTCTACTATTGGGTCTGAAGGAGAGTCTCTCCAAAATATTCTCTGTAAGTCACGATCTTTGTGATCTACAAGAATCTGTCTGTACATTTTCAGGGTGTCTACCAACTCATCTTAAAAGAATTCCCTGATTATTCCCTGATTTTTCCAGAATTAATGAGAGAATTCCCTGAGTAAAAGAATGCTAAACATTCGCCCGGGAACGGGAAGTGTGATGAAACGCACGCTATTTTTGGTTGGTTTTAAGCGCTCTCCAGGAACAAGAAGCAAAATGTAATCCAGGAAAGCAAAAGGAAAATAGAATTAAGTTTTATGTTTTCTGTTCTCGGAAATTCCAGGATCCAAACAGATGTGAGCAATGGCGGCACAAGGGAAACAGTTGTGAAAATAAATTTATTTCAATAAGTGAACTTGTTGTCCAGTAAAATAAGCAAGGTCTATTAAGTCATACTGCTTTCACTACAGTAAATGCCTCCAATAAAAGGGACAAAGGAAGGTTGAATACACACATCAAGGTGTCACCATATGAGTGGAATCATCTTAGACCAATATTTAATTTGTAAAACCTTTCATTACCATTGAAATCACTAATCTACGTCGCAGGTATGATATTCGGTAGCATAAGTCTGAATATAAGCCTATACAGTAATTTACACATATCCAAGGGACGAAGGGAGGCATATTCAAAGTTCTCACTCTGAATTAGGTCCACCTCGTCATGACAGATGTAATTGAGTAATCATCATCCAAGTCCCACTCCAGCCACCCGGGTGTGGTTTACAAGCCTCCTCCACTCCTTTCTGTCCCTCCATTTTTCCTGTTCCATCACTTCTGCCACATCCAACCCAGCTTCTCCAATGTCCTTCAAAATTTGGTCCAACCACCTTCTTCTCGGTCTTCCAACTGGTCTCTTACCCTTGACTTCTCTTTCTAATTCCCTTTTTGCTACTCTTTCTTTACCCATTCTTTTGAAATGTCCGAACCAACGTAACCTTGCTTTCTGTATCTTCTGATTTGACGGTTCCATATTTAACTCTTCTCCGATTTCAATATTTTGAATTCTATCCCTTGTTGTCTTTTTAGCTGAAGTTCTTAAAAATTTCACTTCTACTGCTTGTATCTTACTATTTTGCCTTTTATTCGTTACCAGTGTTTCTAGTCCATATGTTACAATTGGTATGAAATACTGTTTATATAATATTAATTTCGTCAATTTAGTAATTTATAAATACCTTTAAATGAAGGAAATCATTATGAATGATGTTTCGACAGGCCAGAACACACCATTATCAGTCTAAAATAATTTAACCTAGTCTGTTTGATAATACAAGGCCGAGTTTGAAAGGTGTTACAAACACATTTCCTGGGTGCAATTAAAAACAAAATAGGACATAAGTTCTAGCCTAGCCAAGGAACGTAGGAGCAATAAATATGCATTTAAGGGCACTAGGCATATCCATCATATTACATAAACATCAAACATTTTCCTTGTTCCCGTTCCAGTCGTTAACCAGAGCCCCCGTTCTCATTCCCGGGCCAATCGTGAACCAGCCTGAACATAACTGGCAGCATCTACAAGGTAAAGATGATCACATTAACAACCTCATAGTGATCATGAGCTTCCGTTAAGCCTTTTGATCACTACAGTACAAAGTACAAATGAAATATTCGTAAGCAGAGCGAGAGGTTATTTGCCTCGATGCACAAGAGTAGACACAGGTCGAATAGCACACGATATAATAGGGGGTACAGAGGAGTGCGTCAGGCCTCGGCAGCCGGCACAGTTCATATCCTCGCCGCTAGATGGGGGCTTCAATCATTCCGTTCCTGACCCGGTCGGAGACTGGAAGCAGGCTGTGGATTTTCATTTCATAATAGGGGGTAGCACAACCACGTGTTTGAACGACTACGTATTTTAGGGGCTAAATCATATATCAACAGCAGCACAAGAACACCCTGGACAATTATTGCACACCATAAGTTTTCACTATAGATTTAGCACACAATGGCACAAATGTTATATTTTTCGTAAACTTCAAACAGCACACTAAAGCATTAACAGTAGAACTACAGCAGACAATAATCAAAAAATACCGGGATGGAAAAGCCGCGCAAACAGTATTGTCAAACCAGGTCTAACACATGTTGCCCGGGCGTGCGCTAACACTTGACATGACAATACACACGGTAAAACCTCACTTCCTGTACCGAAAGCACTATCGAGACAATATACCGCAATATATGCGCTTTTGAAGCTTACACTGAGCAAACCGTTAAAAATATCAATATACTATGAGTGTAAGAATTGTTCAGTTCTATAAAAAAAAAAGTCCGCGAGAGCTTATATCTATCTTCAATACATCGCCCACTATAAGTGTTTTTAGATTGGACGGGAGGGGGATTTGAGTTTCATGCACCTCGCCATTCTTAAATTACGTCTGACAAGAATTCGTTGTACATGCTATCTCCATGATAATATAATTAATAGTCCAGTCAGTGATTTCAACCCATCATGCAGAGACGTAAAACGGATATAGGCCTAGGTCGTAGTTCATTGACATCGAAAAAAAAAAGCGCTTGTCACGTAATGCATTCATAACTGTTTCCGGGCGAAGCTAGTATATTATACTCTGTGAGCTGCCAGAATAGGATTGACAGTTCTCGTCTCTCTATGTGGTCTGAGAACGAGATTGCCAAACTGTACAAGCCAGAGATAAAGCTGACCAGGCACTGAGGCACGTGGGCGGTAATATTGCAACGTAGAGTATTATGACATCAACTATGCGAACCTGGATTGGTAAAGAGGCAGAGCGGTGATGTGTGACGTGGAATTTCCGCTGAAATGTCAATCCTATTCAGGCAGCTCACAGAGTATATTTATAAACAATACTAAATTTAAAATATTTTGTCGCCAAAGTTGCTATATCCACCGACAAAATCGCTAAATTGGCGATACTGATCGCAACGAACAAAATGCTCAAGGCCCAATAAAATGGCGTAGTTGGCTCCTGCGCAGGAAGCGAACGGAAAAGTTGCCACATCATACGTTCAGTTGACCTTGAGAAGGCACTGCTCATTGGCTGAGCACTGTCATCCGGGTGTCTACTGTAAGGATGAAGTAAAAATTAGTTACTTTTTAGTTACCTTTTAGTCAATTTTAGTTACCTTTTAATTCAAGATACGTCTGTGGTCTGCAAGCAAAGGGGCTCATCACGCGGTGAAGATAAACAACAATGAACTGTAAAACTCAGCAATTCTTCTAGGTTTGTGCCGTGTCTTGTGTGGGGTTTCGCCTAGGACACCAAGCTAGGCTCATCGGCGGGCTCTTGGTGTCCCTGCCCGGACCTGTGAACTGTGTTTAAAGCTGTAAATAAAATAAATAATAAAAAAATACTATATATTAATTATCAAATTAGTTGTTTCAGCTAATATGTTGTCTTGTGCACAATACGTTGTTTTAATATCAAGAGGTTGCTATGCTCTTTACCGTTTGGCGAGATTTCCTTTGTCCCCGCGGTAGATCACGAAGAATTGTATGCGACGTTACGTGATCGTCGCCAAATTCTGACTTTGCAGTCAAGTACGGAGAAATATCGAGATGTTACACAATCGGCGCTGGTCTCAGCCGTTTGACGAGATTCCCGCAGTTTTCACGATAGAACACGAAGAAAAATCGCGATTTAGATAAACGGTTCACTTTTGGTCATTCGACGAGATTTCCATTGTCCTTGAGGTCGGGCACGGGATAATATAGCATTATTACGCAATCGGCGCCACTTGCTGTCCGTTTGACAAGAATCCAGTTGTCCTAGTCATTGAAGGCGGAGAAATATCGCGATGTAGCGCAATCGCTGCCGCTGTCGGCCGTTTTACGAGATTCACGTTGTCCTCGCGATATTATGCAATCCGCGCTGCATCCAGCCGTTCAACGATTGCCTGCCTATCTGCCCTGACAGAATGGTGGAGGCAGGCTCAAGGTTGGGCATGGTTAAAATTCACGAAAAGTAATGGACATGTTGTATGGTCGGCGCCGTGATTCCCGCAGTCCCTATGCTGTGGTTGGGAGTTCATAAGTTCAGGGTGGATCACGAGGGAAAATTAGTATCGCGATGCAGCGTAGGCAGCCATTTCTAAGTGGGTTGATGCATTTCTCGCTCCCCGTACGCTTTTAAGTATACGGTCATGGTAAAAGTGGCGAGTAGGTTTCGGAATGTTTCGTGATGAATGCCCAATCACCTTTGACAGGATTCCCGCAGCCCTCGTGGTCACAAGTTCACGATATGGGACGGGATTTATCATTTTACGCAACTGACGTCGATCTCGGTCCGTTTGACGAGATTCGCGCAGGCAAGTCATGAGGTCAGCCAGTCTTCTTGAGGATGTGATTTTGGAGGATGAACGTTCGAAGTAGGTACCGTATCTAACAGCGGCGGCTCGTGAAGGGGCGCTGCAGAGCTGCAGCCCCCCCAGGGTATTAGACAATATCAATTTACACTTTAAAAGTAATGAGGTAACGGTGTAATTAAATAGATCTCTTTAAATTTTTCACAAGTAAAGGCCAGGCTGGCTCGTAAATCCGCTTCCCCCACGGCTGCTGCATTCTCCGCAGCACCTTAGGAACTTAACATTGCACTTCCTGAATCCACTTCCCCCATTGCCAAGTTGTCCTATTAAAGCCTCTTTGGGTGCTGCAATCTTTGCAGCTTCGCCACAGAGTGCCAACTCATCTTTAGAAACAATAGAGTACACAGTTTGCAAACAGCTCAAATATTATACTGGCAGTGGCTAACAGCCCCTAATTCGTATTCAGAAAATTTACGACTTATATTCTAATGCACTAAATTATAAATATAATCATAATAATATCGCAAGAAAATGTTTAAATGGGAAAAACTTTTGCTGCAACATGGCTATGTTTGTAGCACTGAATGGCAATGAGAATCATGAGTAGAAGAAGGATGGAACTCAAGTAGGCGCTCACAGCATCTAGTGGGTACTAGAAGAACCATGTCCATTATCAACCCTTAACCAATGAAAGGGAGGTATTCCACCATCTCCATTATTTGAGCATTTTCTTCAAACACTTGTACAATCAGTCTTGCCAACATGCGAATTATAGATCATTATTCTAATGTAGTATGCTTGCGTGATATTAACAAATACTTGTATATTATTTCACAGTGTGATGTGATCACTCTATGCTTGCGTGATATTAACAAATACTTGTATATTATTTCACAGTATAGTATAGTGAAATAATATACAAGTATTTGTTAATATCACGCAAGCATAGAGTGATCACATCACACTATGCTTGCGTGATATTAATAATATACAAGTATTTGTTAATATCACGCAAGCATAGTGTGATGTGATCACTCTATGCTTGCGTGATATTAACAAATACTTGTATATTATTTCACAGTATAGTCGGTGGAGAATTTAGTTGAACTCAAAAGAGAGTGACAGATCTTTGAAAACTGAGCGAAGAAATTCAGAAGCACGCATCTTCCGGAACTCATTTAAATAACATGTAAAATTTTGCAGTGTTACGCTTAAGTTCGGCGTATATCAACAATCGGTTGAGCGTCATAACAATGAAGAAACTAGAAACAAGAAAATATATAAATAGAATCATAATACTACGACTGTCTGTTAGGTAGTCAGTCTGAAGGCTGGTTGGATCCCCAAAAAGTACCGCCGTTAGGTTATGTGGGTAGATACCCACAAAAACCAAAGGCAGTGCTATATTGAGGCGTACTAGGCAAGAAGAGGAATGAGGTAGTTTGCCATGACTTTCCTCACTGAGTCAGAACAGCAGTACTAACCCTATGAGTAGAACCTTTCACAGCATTCACAGGCACTGACTGTGCACTGATTGTTATTACAAAGCACCACCCATACCTCAGTAGCTTCCATATAATCACAGCCATGAGTGAGACTGAGACATGGGTGAAAAGCCACATTTTACTCTAGCCTGTGCCAACAGACAAATGCAAATGTACTGCATTCATCAAGAGATGGCAAACAGGCTAAACACTAACACAAGAAAATGTTTATATCGAAGAGAAGAATTTCGAAATATCGGTGGAGCTGTAAAACCTTCGAGTTTCCTTCTCACTGGTTCTTAGGCCCGGCATCTACAGAGGTCGTTAAACTGTTACGTATCGCTATCACCCTGCCTATGGCTACCGCTGAACCCGAACGCTGCTTTTCGTGCCTCAAGAGGATCAAAGTGTACCTCAGGACTGCCATGGGTAAAGCCCTGCGCGGATATCCGCAACATTTATCGTCATACGGATATAGTTTGCATGGATGTGCGGATAGCGGATACCGGTAATGTTTGGAGTAAATTTGCGGATAGTTTTTAGAATACAGTACTATCCGAACTTGTTGAATATCATTACTAGGACCCGGATGTTTATTGTTATGTTTTTTTTTTCATGACCAATGTAAAATGGTGATTGAACTTATCTCATTCAAATTATGTCATTAAGCATAATTAACTCTCCAAACTGAAAAGGGTTGCAATTCTGGCTGTATAACATTCATTTTAAACATAGCACATGACATACATAGCCTAAGGGAACGACTTTCTCCTCAAATGTCTAAATGTGTTGCTTTAATGTATGTCTACCCCTTATTATTCCCGTTCTCCAAAGGGGTCGAGGATGATATGCGATGTAAGTCTTTGTGGAGGATGGTTTTTACGGCCAGATGGATGTGTTGCTTTAATAAAAAATAAAAATATTAATGTAATGCCAGTAGATTCGAATAACAAACGTGCGGATAACAGTCGTGCGGATGCGAGGCGGATGTGGATAACGTTTTCTTTATCCGCGCAGGGCTCTAGCCATAGGACAAGAAAGACTTACTGCACTTGGAATGCTGTCTATTGAGAATGGTCTGATTAACAGCATACCGAATTTCAATAACCTCGTCATCGAAAAATTCGTCGCGTTCAAGACTCGACGCCTGGAACTGATCTACAAATAAGGTACCGTAAGTTAATGCTTGTGCATGCAGCCCCACCAACTGCGATATGTGCGAGCCGCCACTGGTATCTAATATTACGAATTATTCTGAGAGGATTGCACGAATAATACGACAAGAGGGCACATTCTCTTTCGAATGCGAATCACGAATTATACAAGTTATCGAAATAACCAGTTAGATTATATATCCGATGGAACCAAAGTTCGAAGGAAAAATCGACATATAACTGAATTTCGAATTAACCATACCGGATGTCGCAAATTTACGAGACAGATTTTTAAAATACCGGTAGGTTATTATGTATTTCGAGGCTATTTCGTATTTTTTGTTTCGAAACGGTAACATTTCGCAAGATAGCAACATTAAATTATTTCACGTTATTTTTGGAATTCAATTTGACTCAAAATTTAGAGGTCAATAACTGAAATAAGAGGTTTCTGTTTAGTTTCGGAAGTTTTCGCGAACAAACGTCTCGAGAAAAGTCAGGTTTCCTAATAAAACAGAAAAATATTTCACACAAAACTAGAAAGTATTCTTGATGCCGAAAATGTACGTTGAATTGGTGTAGCCTATACCACACAAGGTGTCCACAGTATGCATTTCCTCTAGCTCAGGAACGACGAAGTATAGCTTATGCAATCGGCGCCGCTTGCGTGAAACTCACTCCATCGCAATCTCTGAGCCTAGCGGCGCGAGTTTAAATGATTCAAGCCGCCTACAGAAAATTTTCGTTACCGTTTGTAAAATTCGTTGCTTTTTCGTCACTTTCGTCACCCGTTTGTAAAATTCGTTACTTTCGTTACCGGTAGACACCCTGGTCATCAGTAACGAGCGATCACTTCCCGCGAAATTCGAAAGTATTGCTTCCACTTTTACGGGATATAGACAAATGGAGAAAAATCCCTGATTAACAAAGAAATTCCCTGATTTTTCCCTGATTATTCCAGAAATTCATAATTCCCTGAGAATTCCCGGTTTTCCCGGGTCGTAGACACCCTGATTTACTCAGATCAGCTGCAAACGCTATCAAGTGAGTACGGAACCGAAGCAAAATAGAGAACAAATCCTGCTGAATTACAGGGCCCACCAACAAGGTATCATTAAGGGAGCACCCAGACGTAGTAACCATCGAAGCATCAAATACCACTCTGAGCTTTGTAGAAGTACTGTGCGGCTTGAAAACAGGAAGATGGGGAATGTAGTAAACTTCACCATCAATCGGGTGGGAAGCGACTTGCATATGGCTTAAGGCTAGATATTCATGCATGAATTCAGTGTATTCTAACCTTAACTCAGGGTTACGAGCCAAACGTCTTTCGAGAGAGTGAAAACGTTTTAGTGTAGCGTAGCGAGAGGCACCTAGAGGCTCCGAGTCTACCTTGCGAGGGAGTCTAACCACAAATCTACCATCGTCTTGGCGAGTGGTAGTAGCAACAAAGTGTTCTTCACATATGGATTCGTCAACAGACAACACTGGGGTTTCAACTTCTTCAACGTTCCAAAACGCTTCCAGCTGTTGTTCTACATGAAGGAGTGAGAGTGTAAGTGCTGATACCACGTGCGATGGTTGCGAGGTGCTTGCACTGGGCAGCCTCCCAGAAAACACCCAACCCACAGAGGTATTTTGAATGATGGGCAAATCACCAGCTGGTATGATTTTACCAGGACATAACAGGGCAAAGAAATATTCTGCACCAAGAACAAGATCAATAGATTTAGTGCAATTGAAATCAGGATCAGCTAAATCAATATGTGATGGAATGTTCCATTCAGAGGTGTCGAAACCAACAGCGGGTAGCTCAAGTGCAATATCGGGAACCACGAGACATTCAAGCTTAGCAGACCAATTAGTAGCACAGGCAAAAACGTTCACATCAGCAACAACAGTAGCAGTGCTTTGATTTTGACCAACACCGCGAATGTGTACCTTCATAGGTTTGGTGTGGAGTCTAAATTTCTTAATTAAGTGTGACGAAATTAAGTTACAATCTGATGCAGAGTCAAGTAGTGCAGTGACAGGTACACGTAAGCCATTGCCAGCTAATATATTCAACTTGGCAGTGGGTAATAGCGTCCTTGAAGATTGATTGTCACGAGCGACGTTACTGCAACTCGTGTTTACCACGTTAGCATGAGCTTGAGAAGCATCATTACCAGTGCCACTGGAGGGCTCATAGTGAAGAAGAGTGTGGTGTTTTCGGGAACAAGTGTTACAAGAGTATTTCGAACATTGATGATTAGGCTCGAAATTACACAAACAATTGTAACATAATTTTCGAGACCTGACAAAATCCCATTTGGCTGTGGACGAAAGTTTAATAAAGGTACCACATTTCGACAATTGGTGATCAATGCTCCTGCAATATGTACAACGAAATTTGGTAGTAGTTAACATGGGTTTCTGAGGCGAATGACCTTCAGCTTTAAGTTTGGTTACAGCAGTATGTAATGCAGGCCTGGACCCATTCCTTTCAGTTATTTCCAGTACCTTGCATTTTTTCTCTAAGAAGCTAACCAAGTCCTGGAGAGTGGGAATTCTCACAGAATCAACATGATTCTCCCACTCACGGATGCTATCATTATCTAGTAGCTCCAATATAAAATGTGACAATAACAGGTCTTGAAGGGTGACCCCGTTAAAGTCCAAAGCTTCTAACGCATTGACATGAGAAACAAAGTGGTCGATGATGGCACGCAAGGACACTGAATCATTACCGTATGCGGGGGGCTTGAAAAGCTTGGTGACATGGTTGTGCGCTATGAGCCTAATGTTATTGTATCGAGTAAAAATGTAGACTTTCACGACCGGCGTTGAAATAGGAATCTCTGTTTCGCGGGCTTATAGGTCGTGTTCCAAGGACATTTTGTCGTATTCAGCGAAACGTCAGGACGACAAAATGTCCTTGGAACACGACCTATAAGCCCGCGAAACAGAGATTCCTATTATTGTAGCGAGTTGTCAGCAAGTTCCATGCGACCATAAAGTTATCATCTGACACAGTAATGTTCTTTAGGAGGAGCTTAGCCTCGCCACTAAGACTAGAATTAAGGTAGTAGAACTTAACAATATCATAAAGAGCATGGTTATAAATTACTATGGCCTTGAAGCTATCCCTGAAATTCAGCCAGTCTGTGAAGTCGCCACTGAACTGCGGAATTTGAATTTCAGGCAACTTTATATGCGCTGCAGCTTCGTTAGCATTATGAAATTGTGCACTCTGCAAATTATTCAAAGGGTTATCACTGTCTGTAGTGTTGGATTTTTTGAAATTGTCACAATGTAGTTTAATTTTAACCATCAACTCAAAATACTTATCTTCGAAGTCACAACATTCGGCTGTTTCTTCGTCGATAGTGTCTGTAATATCCTCTAAAGCGACTTGCGCTTCGTTATATTGTTTATAAATTTCCTCGCATTTGTGTTTGCGTAACACTAACATTTGATATTGCTCTTCTGTAATGTCCTGAAAGTTGATAATTACTTTTTCTTGTGAGGTAAGCATGCCCTTAGCGACTGCACGCTTCCTAACTAAAGCTCGCTTTTGGGCATCCTCCATAATAACTTTAGGATTGCCCGCCTAGATGTAATTACCAGAGTTGCACACCTAACTAACACAACCAACTAACTAACACAAAAATAAACACTGAGACAATGGTCTCGATTAAGTTGTAGACAAACATCTAAACATAGAATGCTGTATTGTGTCCTTGGGAAGTTAATGGGAACGTATACAATGTTAAATTTATGGCCTTCCTGGTGAAATAGCAAGAAACAAGGGCCCAACATGGCCAAAACAATGCTTAATAATTCAAAGTAGTAAACAGCTCAATATCCGGCCCGGAGAGGACCAAATAATGTATTGGCCAACGCGGGAAGTCAACAACCCACCAAGAGTATTCTGGTAATAGCGGACATGTATAAGGGTTTGTTGGCCAAAGCATTAGATAAAGATGTAATGATAAAAAGGGTTGACTTTATAAAAGGTCGCATAACAATTTAGCAAACAGGTGGAGGACCAGACAATATCATTGTCACCAAGTAAGGAGGTCCAAGAAGGCATAAAGGGCACAACACAAACAATTACTAATAATAAGATATATTATCAAATAGGTGGCACATAAAATAAATATTCAAAGGTGGCACACAAATGTATGAGAAACACTGGCACAAATTTACACAATTGAAGAAACACTCGCATGGAATTAACACACGTAAGGCTTGAGCCTAAAACACATAAATTGTATTGAACGTAGCTGCAGATCAATACATCAAGGAACGGCATGCTATACAAGGCGGTTCCAAAGAATGGTATAGTTTAAACATGCAACGCAAGTGGAGTTGCAACAAATAATGAAAACAGGTCGCATGGAACGAGAACGTGTCGTCGAACCAGGACTGACTTACAGTGATGTGCCGATACCGTAAGCCCAAAAATGAATTGTTAATAAAACAAATTATGTGTGAAACGCAGGAAGTCAAAGTAGTTGCTGTCATACAAATACCGGGATATGCCAATCGCACGGTATTGTCACAATAGTAAAGTAGTTGAGCCCAGTGTCAACCTCCATTTCAGTGATGGTGCAGGAAGATAGTGCATGTCCTTGTAGCACATGCTTCAAGACAAACGATGAATTACTTATCACACGAAACAAAATCATATTCATACGCGTGATGACAAATTGTTAGGCAATAGGTGAAGATCAGAATTAAACATGTTACAACAAACTATCCGACGCCGCGGATTGAAGGATTCGTCAACATGGCGCGTATCGATAACAACAAGCATGGTCTGATGAGACCGAAAATCACCAAAATGTCACTGCCCTAACAAAAATATGAATCATGTGCAGGATATGATCACTAAGCATGGTTACTACGAAGATAGCACCAATTACAGAAGTGATTAACTGGATATTCGTCGATAGATCACAACCAGTATCAAAGCACAACATTCTGTCATAGCTACAAGCTTAAAGACGAAGAAGAAAAACGTGATTGGTCGCTACAACAGCAAGGAGGCCTCTGATAGGCTGAAAGCAGCCAATCACAGCAGAGAGTTCAAAGACAAGTCAAAGAGAATACAAAAAGAAAGAAGAAGAATCAAAGTGGCCAACTTAGAATACCAAAATATCTTCTAAGCAAAAATATCCCACTGGAAAAACCGGCAGTGGGAATACAACATGTAATCAAAACAAATGAATCATGACAACTAACCAACATAAACAAAACAAACTTGACAATGAATAAATACAATGAAGACAAATAATAAAGATATATACAACCACACAGAGTGGAAACAAATAGGGAAACACAAAACTGGTTTGCCAAGACAGTGGCCGAACCACTCTCTATTTCCCTACATTTTCACAATGTTCCTACCCGGCACGCTGGAACGATATCCTGATGAACAAATACATCCCTCCCATCACGTCACTTGTGGTGTAGTACAAGCCACAAGCCCGATGGTACACTGGAGCAAAATGCTGGCACAAATCAATTTATTTGTAAATTAAACTGAAATTTTCATCAATACACATCATCACTCAATTGAACATTCTGCTTGAGTCCAATCGTAGCTCGATAGCTTATATTTTGACACGACAAGCCATTGTCCCTGAAACTTGTATTTGTGTTCCAGTTAGGTTACACTCTATATACTCTGGATAACAATACGTGGGGCTGCTCCATCTATTAACTTTACAAGTCCCAAGAGTCGATATGTTCGACTCTTCCGTTTGCTCTGTAGTGCCAGGGCCGAAAAAATCGAATCAGACTACTTGCGTGTTTTCAGACATATAGCAACATCTTTTCACAATTTTTGGAAGCAGACGGTGACAAGGAAGTTTCATGATTGCGTTTAGTTAAGTTGGTACTCTAATAGAATACGTATTTCTGTTGTACGAGGGCTGTTTTTTAAGTAAGGGCCATTTTTTTTAAGCCCGTAGTTAGTGCGCATGTCACAACAAGCGTGCGCGCTACCTTCCGGCATCCTTAAGGAACAAGCAGGCGTCAGTTGCAGCTGTGTAGCTAACCTGTACGCTGAACTGTGCATCTTTACAATGTTTAAGATTACTGATTCTTCCACCGCGTGTGAGGTACTATCTGTGATACGTTTTTTGAGTCCAAGGAACATGTCGGCTGCAGACATTCATCGTCAGCTTTGTGAGGTGTATGATGATAATGCAATGACGGAAGGTAAAGTGCGAAAATGGGAGCGAGAGTTCAAAAGTGGCCGTGAAAATGTTCATGACGATAAACGCGCAGGTCTGTGATCACAGATGACTTGGTGACTGCAATTGACACGAAAATTCACGAGGACCGAAGATTCATGATAACCACTCTATCAATGGATTTTCCTCAAGTGTGAATACTTGGTTGTCAGAGCAGGCGGCAAACTTTTATGCAGAGGGATTTCAGAACTTAGTTTTAAGGTATGACAAGTGCCTAAATGAACAAGGCAACTATGTAGAAAAATAGAGGAAGGTATGTAAAACTGAAAAATAAATGTGGTTTCAAAAGTAAATGTTCGGTAATTTAAAAAAAACGGTCCTTACTTAAAAAACAGCCCTTGTATTTACTGGTTGAAGATGTGACCATAGTAAATATGGCTCACCAAAATGGAAACATTGCAGGAGATCTAGAGAGAATAAGTAGTTTATTGGTGATGCTAATTAACAGCAGTGATTCTGAAGAAGATGATAACAGCATACATCATTCTAGGGATGCCCAAGGAAGTGGATTTAGGGATGTCCAAATATTTGAACACCCTGATGATACCACTGCAGGTACACCTCAATCATCATCATCATCATCTTCATAATTAAGTACAAGTTTTTCGGGCTTGTAGGCCGTGGTCCAGACAGGATATCTCCCGACGATTCACCAGAAACTGTGTCCGGCTTATCAAGAGATCCGCTCCTTTCCTTGGTCAGCAGTGGAATGCTGCAGTGGAACCCTTGATAATGCCGGATGCAGTTTCCGGTGAAATGTCGGGAGATATCCTGTCTGGACCATGGCCTACAAGCCCGAAAAACTTGTACTTAATTATGAACGCCGGCCGTGAAAGCCGAAGCTGTTATATCATCTTCATTTCCCCTTGTCGAGCTGACACTGGGTGGGGGCAAATATGGTTCCTCTCCAATTTGTTCTGTCGTTCCACCATTCCTCTTCCGACACGGTGTTCCAATCCAGGTTCCATTTACTAATGCTATACTTCACCGAGTCCATCCAACGCATTCTTGGTCTTCCTCGTGCTCTGCAATACGTCGTTCCAGCGCTCGGCTTGGTAGCCTACTTCATTCATCTGTTTGACATGTCCAAACCATCTCAATCTGTTTTGCTCCATTTTTCATTTAGTTTCTGTATTCCCAGTTCTTTCCGTATATCTTCATTTCTCACTCTGTCCCTCCTCGTTTCCTGGACCATACTTCTCAGGAATCTCGTCTTAGCGGCCTGTACCATGCTCTCATCCCTCTTAGTCAATGTCCAAGTTTCTGCTGCTTATGTCATTATAGGAACATAATATGCTTTGTACTAAACTTCTTTAGCCTCACCTCAATCATCATCATCATCATCATCATCATCATCATTTCCCCTTATCCAGCTCCTGCCGGGTCGGGGTATTTATGGCACTTCTCCACTTTCCTCTTTCCTTCCACAATTCTTCTTCCACGATCTTGTCCCAGTCCAGATTTCTTTTTCTTACGTTTTTCTTCACTGAATCAATCCACCTTGTTCTAGGTCTTCCCCTTGCTCTCTTACCCTTCCACTTTGCCTCCAGCATCTGTCTTGGTATTCTATTTTCCTCCATCCTCTTTACATGTCCAAACCACCTTAGTTTATTCTTCTCAAATCTCTCATTTAGTTCTCCCATCCCAACTTCCTTCCTAACATCTTCATTTCTCACTCTGGCTTTCCTATCATACTTCTTAGGAATTTCATTTCACTGGCTTGGATTCTACTCTCTTGCCTGCTTGTCAGGGTCCAAGTTAATATGGGTACATAGTATACTTAATACATTACCTCCTTGCTTTTCCTTGGTACTTCCTTATCCCAAACAAGTTTTCTTACACTTTGATAGAATGCATTGCTCTGCTGTAATCTCCATGTCCAACCTACCAGTTTGCATCAATTCACTTCCTAGGTATTTGATCGTGTCCACAATTTCCAAACTCTGACTTCCAATTTTCACAGTGCCCTTTCCTTGTCTTTCCCCTCTTGTCATCACCATGGTCTTGCTTTTCTCTATACTGATTTTCAGGCGGTACTTCTGAATATTTTCGTTCAGTGCATCTAGTTGTTTTTGCACTTCTTCGGTGTTCCTTCCCCTGACCACAATATCGTCTGCAAATAATAGTAACTTCATTTCTTTATGTCCATATGCTTCCTGTTTCCTTTACAATTTCATCCATTACCATTATGAACAAAAGAGGTGGCAGCACACTCCCCTGTCTTAGTCCAGTCTTGTCTTTCCAACTGGGGTCAGTACCCTGCTAACACAGTTATTGTACATTGCTTGCACCATTTCCAACATTTCTCTTCCCAGTCTCTTCTTAACCATGGTTCCCCATACCTTCTCTCAATCATATTATTAAATTGTAATCCAGACTTCGAAGCTTGAAACATTGTGTGATGTTAGTTCATGATATTGTTGCGTGCCACCCCCTAGTGGCACTTTTGTTAACTGGATTACGGTGGGGTACAAAGCACAACACCAATTACTGCTTAAAGAAATAATTAACTTTATTGTGGCCAGAAAATTACACTAATCAGCAAATACAAGCAATTAGGAGCCTTACTCCAGTTTCCTCAAGTCTCTTCCTTGAGCGCTCTTGGCCCTTCCACTTGTCAACATACCACAGAAGTTAATCCGTCCTAATGAGTACGGTGGCCTTCACAGAAACTACCTGCTCCTCTCCTTTATGTTCACCGACCACAATTACTTACGATCACTTGCTGCAGGCTATTTCGCTGTCCACAAGCTGGAGAAACAATGTCACTGGATTTCGTAACTCGCACAGCACTTTGTCACCACACTTCTGTCGCACAAGATAATCGCTCGCACTAGCTCGTAAAACACAACAACAACCACTGCTTCACGGGTCACTCTTATATAGCAGGCCGGTGACTCAATAAATACTTCTAGATCCATCCAGGGTCCACGGCTTCTCGAGGTTTCCATCGCTGGTCCAGTCACGAATATTCTGGACTATCTCTTTGTCCTAGTAGCCCTGTTGCATAAGGCGCACCCAATACAGGAGGCAGGGCACAGCCCAGCCCTGGGGCAGTTGTGACTCATGCGGCGAGTGATGACACAAACTCACAGCCGTAACAACACCCCCTTCCTAAAAAGGCTGATCGTCCCGATCAATCACTGGTCCGTCTGTGTCCCTCCGTAGGCAACCAGGCGATCTCGATGCACGATCTTCATCTTCGCCCTCGGGCTCCGCTGGATCCTGTAGACGACATCGTTGATCCGTTTCACGACTCGGTACGGGCCCTCCCAGGACTTCTGCAGTTTGGGTGACAGGCCTTTCTTCCGTAATGGGTTGAAGAGCCAGACCAGGTCGTCCTCGTGGAATCCTCTGGCATCCGTCTGCTGGTCGTATCGGGTCTTCATTCGGTCGGTCCCGATCCGCAGTTTCCTCCTCGCGAACGCGTGCACGTCCTCCAGTTGGTCGACCAGTTCTTGACAATACTGGCTTACCGGGATCGGATCATTCCCAGGTCGGCCGAAGGCAAGATCGACGGGTAGACGGAGCTCCCTCCCAAACATGGCCCGGGCTGGTGTGCACCCGGTGGCTTCATGCACGGCGGCGCGGTAGGCCAGGAGAAATAGTGGAAGATGCTTGTCCCAATCCCTCTGGTGCTCGCTGACGACTATTCGGAGATGGTTCTCGATGGTGCGATTGAATCGCTCTACCATCCCGTCGGACTGAGGGTGTAGCGGCGTTGTCCTTGTCTTCCGGATTCCCAGCAGCTGGCATAGGTTCTGGAACACCTGCGACTCGAAGTTCCTCCCTTGGTCGGAGTGCAGCTCCAGGGGTACTCCGTACCGGCTGACGAATTCCTTCACCAGGGTCTCTGCGATCGTCGCGGCTTCTTGGTTAGGGAGCGCATATGCCTCCGGCCATTTGGTAAAGTAGTCGCTGACGACTAATATGTAGCGGTTCCCTGCCTCGCTTAACGGGAATGGCCCAGCAACATCGATGGCCACTCTCTCCATGGGGCCGCCCACGTTGTAGGTCTTCAGTGGACCCCGTCGTCTTCGTCCTGGGCCCTTGCTGGCTGCGCAATCGTGGCACCTCGCGCAGTGGTTCTCCACGTCTGTTCGGCATCCGATCCAGTAGAACCGCTCTCTCAGCTTTTCCAGGGTCTTCTTTATCCCTAGGTGTCCACCAGATGATCCTCCATGGACTTCCTTCAGGACTTCCTCCGTCATAGCCTTTGGAACGACGACTTGTTCCCGAGATGTCTTCCCGTCGGTGCTCTCCCAGGCGCGGCAGATGAGGCCATCCCTTACAATCAGCGAGTCCCACTGCGCCCAGTAGGACTTAAACTTTGGGCTGCAGTCACTCACAATGTTCCACCCGGGTCTGGGGACACAGGCCCTCTTCCATTCGGCTATCAGTCCCAGGTCATCATCTTCTGCTTGTGCCCGCGTGAAAGATTCGCGGCTCCAGTTCCCTTGAAGTTCCACAGTAGTCCTCCGGCACTGTATCCCGGTGTTCTCCTCCCTCCTAGTACAGAAGGTGCAGTCTTCGGGGCACGGTCTTCGTGACAGGGCGTCGGCGTTAGAATGCAGTTGGCCTTTCCTGTGCTGAATCTCAAAGTTGTACTGTTGAAGCCTCTCTAACCACCGCGCGAGTTGACCCTCGGGCTGCTTGAAGTTCAGGAGCCACCGCAGGGATGCATGGTCGGTCCTGATGAGAAATTCTTGCCCGTACAGGTACTTGTGGAAGTGTTCAATGGTCTTCACGATGGCGAGCAGCTCCTTCCTGGTGACGCAGTAGTTCCTTTCTGGCTTTGACAAGGCCTTGCTGAAGTAGGCCACTACTCTCTCCTCGCCGTCCACTACTTGCGTCAGGATCCGTCCTATGCCAAAGTCGCTGGCATCGGTATCGACGATGAACCTTGTTCCAGGTCTGGGGTAGGCCAGAATAGGCGCGGTGCACAGAGCCTGCTTGAGTTGCTCGAAGGCATTGTGGCATTCTGCTGTCCACGTGAAGAGTTGGTCCTTCTCAGTCAGTCGATGTAAAGGTTTGGCGATGTCGGCGAATCCTCTCACGAAGCGACGGTAATAAGTGCAGAGTCCCAGGAAGCTTCGTAGTTGGGACGTGTCCTTCGGAACTGGCCACTCCCTCACAGCTGCGGTCTTCTCTGGGTCGGTGCGCACCCCTTCCTCGGAGACGATATGCCCAAGGTACTGGACCCGCTTCTGGAAGAGCTGACACTTCTTGGGGCTCAACTTCAGCTGGGCAACCCGTAGCTTCAACAAGATCTCCTTCAGGTTGCTGTAGTGCTCCTCGAAGCTTCTACCCAGAACGATGACGTCGTCTAGGTAGACCAGGCAGGTCTTCCAGTGTAGTCCCCTCAGAATGGACTCCATTAGCCTTTCGAAGGTCGCAGGGGCGTTGCACAGACCGAATGGCATGACGGTGAACTGCCAGAGCCCGCTGCCCACAGAGAACGCCGTTTTCTCGCGGTCCTTAGGGTGGACCTCCACCTGCCAGTAGCCACTCTTCAAATCCAAGGTGGAGAACCATCTTGACCCTGATATGGTGTCCAGTGTGTCGTCGATCCGGGGTAGAGGGTAGCTGTCCTTCTTCGTGACATCGTTCACCCGCCTGTAGTCCACGCAGAACCTGGTGGAACCGTCCTTCTTCTTCACAAGCACGACCGGAGAACTCCAAGGACTATGTGATGGCTCGATCACCCCTTGATCCTTCATCTCTTCAACCATCCGGTCGACTTCGGCTTGCTTGGCGAGCGGGACACGTCGGAATGGGGCCCTAATCGGTGCGCTGTCCCCAACGTCGATTCTGCGCTGGACCAAGCTTGTCCTGCCGAAATCTCTGCTTCCCACGGAGAAGACATCCTGGAAAAGGAAGGAAGGAAGGAAGCTTGTAGTTTAACGTGACCGTTAATCTTGAGATCATGAGCCACGGGACCTCCTTTTTACGTGGAATCCGAACCACAGGACATGGCATTTCACTTCGAAAATCTCACATGAAGACATCCTGGAATTCGTGTAGCAGGTCCCAAAGTTGGCGTGATTGTTCCTCGTCTAAATGGTCCTGGGATCCTTGGTACAGCTTCTGTAGTTCTTCTGGCAGTGTGCGTCTTTTTCGGTTGTCCGTCTGCAGGTGTCCGTCTGTCGTATCTGTGATGCGGGCAATCCAGGTAACGGGCTCGCAGACTCCTAGGTTGGTGTCCCGATGAACCATAATGTCGTAGTCGTTCAGGTTGGACAGGCGGACGTACGGCCGAGACGTCGTGTTGATGAGAGTCTTGGCAACTAGCAATCCTTTTGTCTGGATGTCCTCATATTTTGGCTCGATGACAGCCGCCACTCCCTCAGCAGCTCCGTCGACAATTACGGCAGCGCTGACCTCCGTCCTGGCGGGAACGATGACGTCTTCTCTCAGCCTTACTCGCCGTGCGGTGATGGACTCGTGCGCAGGTTGCAAAGCAAGTTCCTCACCTCCGAAGGGCAGAGTGTTGGTACTCAGATCCAAGATGATGTTGTTCTGGTCCAGGAAGTCCAGTCCGATGATCACTTCATTTGATACGTCAGCCACAAGCACTGGATGCTTTATCGCCCGTCGACCAATGACGAACTCCAGTGATGCTTCGCCATGTACCGGTGCGGTCTCTCCGGTCGCGGTTATTAGCTGGAGGTTCCTTTGTGTGGGTTGCACTCTCCACTTCGGGATCGCGGTGGGATTGACGATGGTCCTTGACGCTCCCGTGTCGATCAGCATGGGCCAGCTCACTCCGTTGACGACACCGTCGACCTTCAGGCTGCTATTGTCCCTCCGTAACTTCGTCACACGCACTTGGACTGCTGGGGCTTGACGACTGTCACAAGCCAACCTTTGCCCCCCAAGGCTGGCTAATACTCGTTTCCCTGGGCCGCGCAGTTTTCAGACGACTGATTTCCCGTCGGATACCCTCGGCGGCGGCGATCACCGCAGTCCTTGCTCAGGTGGCCTTTCTTACCGCAGGCCCAGCAAGTCGGTAGTCCTCTTCCGGGCCGCCTCTCCGGATGTCTTCCGGCTGTGTCGTTGCTGGTGGTACCGCGACTATCGAAGAAACTGCTTAGCGCCTCCATTAATTCGTCGGCCAGGGGCTTGGTCTCGTTGGTTTTTACTGGTTCGTCGATGTCCACTTGACGCACCCGCGCGTGCATTCTGGATGCCTGTTTTGCCGTCTCGAACTCAAGTGCGTGGCTCAGCGCATCTGCCAGGGTCTTATTGCGCGCGAGACGCATCGCCTGTTGAGTGTCCGAATCCCGTAGCCCGTCGGTGAAAGTCTGCGTCGCTATCTGCTCCAGAAAGTCGGCCGGCGCTGTTGGATAGGCGAGCCTTACGAGGCGTGCGATGTCCATCTCGAACTCCTGCAGGGTTTCCGCGTTCTTCTGTACCCGGGTCCGGAGATGCATCTGATAGGCCTGCTGAAGATGGCTATCTCCATATCGAGACTCCATATGGGCGATCAGGGAAGCGTAGTCCTGGGATCCAGTCGGGATGGCCTGAAGGACGTTAAGGGCGTCACCTCTCAGCGCTACAATGAGAGCTGTAGCCTTTTCTGTGTTGTTCCAGTTATTTATGGAACAGGCCGCCTCGAACTGACGTAAGTAGGTGCTCCACGGGACCTTTCCGTCGAAGGTTGGGGGCGTCACTCTGCTATGTCCCGTTCCTGATATTCCCGGTGTAACGGTGGGCGGGCGTTGGCGCAGCTCGGCAACTTCCTCTCGTAGAGCGTTGAATTTCTCCTCCACCCCCGTCAGTGGGCGTTGGCGCAGCTCGGCAACTTCCTTTTGTAAGGCGTTGAATTTCTCCTCCACCCCCATCAGCGGGCGTTGGCACAGCTCGGCAACTTCCACTTGTAAGGCATTGAATTTCTCCTCCCCCCCCATCAGCGGTCGTTGGCACAGCTCGGCAACTTCCTTTTGTAAGACGTTGAATTTCTCCTCCACCCCCATCAGCGGGCGTTGGCGCAGCTCGGCAACTTCCACTTGTAAGGCGTCGAACTTCTTTTCCACTGCCGTGACTTCCTCACGCAGACCCAGTTCTAATTTCTTCAGGTCCTGTGTCAACTTATTCTGACCGTCTTCCATCTTCTTCTGGCCGTCCTCTATCCTCTTCAGGTCCTCCGCTAGCTTATATTGACCGTCTTCCATCTTCTTCTGGCCGTCTTCTAGTTTGGCAGTTAGGTCCTCGGCTAACTTCTTCTGGCCGTCCTCCATCTTCTTCTGGCCGTCCTCCATCTTCTTCAGGTCCTCCGCTAACTTATTTTGACCGTCTTCCATCTTCTTCTGGCCGTCTTCTAATTTGGTAGTTAGCTCCTTGGTTAAATTCTTCTGGCCGTCTTCTATGCCATTTAACTTTTCTAGCAATGCTGCCAATTGCGCCTCCATTTTAGTTGTTTGCCTTGTAAAGGGCATGCACTCGCAGGAAAATTAGAGAAAATGACCTGCTCGGATTTTGAAACCAGGACCGTCAGGTGTTGTGCTTGAGTTCGTAATCCGGCTTCTGACACCAGTTGTTGCGTGCCACCCCCTAGTGGCACTTTTGTTAACTGGATTACAGTGGGGTACAAAGCACAACACCAATTACTGCTTAAAGAAATAATTAACTTTATTGCGGCCAGAAAATTACACTAATCAGCAAATACAAGCAATTAGGAGCCTTACTCCAGTTTCCTCAAGTCTCTTCCTTGAGCGCTCTTGGCCCTTCCACTTGTCAACATACCACAGAAGTTAATCCGTCCTAATGAGTACGGTGGCCTTCACAGAAACTACCTGCTCCTCTCCTTTATGTTCACCGACCACAATTACTTACGATCACTTGCTTAGGCTATTTCGCTGTCCACAAGCTGGAGAAACAATGTCACTGGATTTCGAAACTCGCACAGCACTTCGTCACCACACTTCTGTCGCACAAGATAATCGCTCGCACTAGCTCGTAAAACACAACAACAACCACTGCTTCACGGGTCACTCTTATATAGCAGGCCGGTGACTCAATAAATACTTCTAGATCCATCCAGGGTCCACGGCTTCTCGAGGTTTCCATCGCTGGTCCAGTCACGAATATTCTGGACTATCTCTTTGTCCTAGTAGCCCTGTTGCATAAGGCGCGCGCAATACAGGAGGCAGGGCACAGCCCAGCCCTGGGGCAGTTGTGACTCATGCGGCGAGTGATGACACAAACTCACAGCCGTAACAATATTTTCAACAAATTGCATATTTCAAAAGTATTTACTTACTAAACAATTTTTTTCACAAAAACACCTCAAACTTTGAATCTAAAAAATTTAAAATAAGACTTCTGTCAAAATATTATGAAATATATATATATATATATGTATTCATTATTGTCAGACAGATGCGCTCCACTAGTGACAATATAATAACTAACAATAAAATTTACAAGTATACACAAAACGAAAACAGCAAACACGAACAAAAATAGAAATACACTATTATATATCAACAGCCACAACCATACAGACACGCACTCAAACATCCTATCTCTAGCATTCTTTTATACAATCTCTATGATCAGGAAACATTAAAAAAATTATTACTGAAAAATCAAAACTATCTACAGTAAACGGAAAAAGGCAAAAACATGAAATAAGAGATAAGAAGAAAAAGTTCAGAAACTGGGAAAAAAGCAATACAAGAGTGACATTCGAGGATGTAGATAACAGCAAATATTGCACAAACCTTCCCTTTTAAAATGCTGTATCATTCATAATAATGTGCCCATTAAAAGTGACTAAAATTAATTATTGTTCCGACAAGTAATTTTCTACATTATTCGCCTGGCACCTTGTTATTAGTGAACACTTACCAGCAGAGTTGGAGTAACGAAGGTCAGACAAGGATTCTCCATGCCCCCAAATGGGAATGATGGTGGCAACACCAACAGGTCATACATGCCCCAGACGTAAGGACCACAGATGGATTCAGCTGTGGACAGCATTTCTTCTGTCTGCCACAAAACAAACAAAATAACTCGTCAACTGTGTGTCTTTTATCCGAGAATATGTGTGTGTGAGCACGAGTTATTTCATAGTAAACCAGCTTCGATTACCATATTTACTGTCATGTAAGACCAGCTTTTTATAAAAAGAAAAGTCAACGCCTGGCACTATCCAGCCCATGACGGGCTAAGGCCGATCAAGCGACCGCTGCCCAGCCATTTGGCCTGCAGATATTGGGGTGACGCGTGATCAGCGCGTCGGGTCCCCTCGGCCGTTAATCTTGGTATTCGTGATGGGGGCGCTGTCTCACTGTCAGACAGCTACTCAATTGTCCTCACGAGGCTGAGTGCACCCCGTTCCAACCCTCACGTCAGTTTTAAAATCCCTGACGGAGCCGGGGCCTCCGGGTGAGAGGCAGGCGTGCTACCCCAACACCACGGGGCCGGCACCAGCTTTTTATCCTATCTTTAATGCTCAAAAATTGAGGAGGGTCTTATATGTGCATATCTCAAAAACTAACAGCGAATCAAAATATCCATTAAATAACTATACATGCCAACATCCTCAAAAATACATATCAAAATAGAAAATGTATTATTCAAGTTTAAAAGATACAACTATAGACCATTATACAAAATTAGTCCGATATAAATCTCTCGCGGCAAGTACTGGTGTACGCGTGTGGCGGGGTAGGCCTAATTTCGCGTTCACAGCGTGTGAAATGAACAGAAAATACCGTTAGCAATATTCTATATTTATTCTGATTGCCAGCATTATTTATTTACACTGTTTACGCCCACATTGGAGCACCAAAAATCAAACCTGATATACAAAGTCTTCCAATATTTCAAATAATAAGTTCAGTTCTTAATTCTTGATAATTTTTTCCTTTCCCAATACTTCTTCAGTCTGGAAGATCTTGCAGCTCGTTCTTCTTCTGATATAACATATTGCTTACGCTGTGAAATTTTGAATGTTAGTCGAGTGTATTTCTTATTCAGAAGCCGTTTCTCCTCTCTATGTTTAATATGATGCTTAGTAATTTTCAATTCGTCTAAATCCATTTGTATTTCTTTAAACCATGTGATTTTTGTTTTACTGTTCCAAAAGAAGTCAAAAAGTTGTTTCAGGAGTCTAGTATTTGGCAAGCGGGATATGTGTCCAAAAAACGCAATCCTTCGTTTTCGCATCGTGTCAATGATAGAATCATTTTCCTTGTAAAGTATTGAATTGGGCAAAAGTCTCCACTGGCCCTCAACCTGGTGTTTTTTATTGAGTATTGTCTGAAGAATCCGTCTATCAACCTTCTGTAGTTTGTCAGTTGTTGATCGGGTGTTTAGTTTAAATAAAGTTTCACTTGCATATGTTGCTTCTGGCTTAACGACGGAGAAATAATGTCGAAGTTTAGCATTAATCGAAAGAGACTGTTTCTTATATGTTGGCCAGGTAATCTGTTGTGCTCGTCGCAATTTTAGAGTTCTATTATCTATTGATGCTCTCTCATTGGCATTCCAAGTGATGATCTCACCAAGATATTTAAATTTTTTCACAATCCTTATTTTCTGGGCATTATGCAGTACAATATGTGATGTGTCAACTTGAAAAGATGGCATCATTTCTGTTTTCTCAAAGGAAATTTTCAACCCAACCTTTGCTGCTAATCGTTCCAATTCCTCTACCTGAAATTTAGCTTCTTCGATACTAGTTGCTAATAATGCTAGATCATCAGCAAAGGCGAGACAATTTAGTCGAGCATTTTTTCCAATCTTAACATTCGGTGGACAAACCTTATTCCATTGACGCATAACTTTTTCCAGCACACAATTAAACAACAATGGAGATAATCCATCTCCCTGCCGAAGACCAGTATGGATTTCAAATGACTGAGGTTTCACTTCTAAACCTAACTCTAGATTTAGTATTCTTAAGAGTGACCGCAATAAGGTTAACAAGTTTTCGATGTAAACCAAATTCAGTAAGGACATTTAATAGAGATTCGCGATGGATACTATCATAAGCTTTTTGAAAATCAACGAATGTGATCACTAAATCTTTGCTCCTAATCCTGTGATGTTTTCTAATCCATTTGAGACTGATAATTTGATCTGGACAGCTTCGTCCTGGACGGAAACCACCCTGATATTCACCAAGTTCATTATCAAGTTGTTCGTGAATTCTGGAATATAAAATCTTTGAAAAAAATCTTATACGTGACATCCAGCAACGATATCCCTCGATAATTGCCAGGATCTGATCTATCGCCCTTTTTGTGTATGGGGTGTATAATTGCAATATTCCACTCTTCAGGCAATTTTTCTGTATTCCAAATGTCAATAAGATGTTTATGTAGGTTATGAATAGTCTGTACATTAGCATTCTTCCAAAGTTCTGCTACTACTTTATTCTCTCCTGCCGCTTTAAAATTCTTAAGTGAATCAATTGTTGTACGCACTTCATCGTAAACCGGCGGTATGATCTTTTCCAGGGGTGTTTTATTTCTAGGATAGGGATCGAATTCAAAAGAATCTTCAGGTTCATCACTATTAAGTAATTTTATGAAGTAATCGGCCAAAATTATTGCATTGTCATAATCATTATGGGCCACCTGCCCGTTCGTATCTTTCATCAAAAGAGTAGGGGGAGTAAATTTTGATTGGTATTGTTTAAATGTCCTGTAATAGTCCCTTGTTTTATGGCGATTGAAAGCTTCATCAATAGATTTTAATGTTTCCTTCTGATATTCTCTTTTAACCCTCCAGATTTCTTTGGCCGCTAACCTTCTAGTATTGATTAATTCTTCCCTAGAACTTTCTGTTTTTTGTTGTTGGTCCTTCAACCAAGCTGAATGCCGGCGTAGAATTGCTAAATCACAATCCTCATTCCACCATGCATGTTTCTTTCGTTTTTTAATGGGAGCAAAGTCTTCTGCCACGGCTTTTAATTTGTTAACAGTGGTCCCCAAGTTGTCACTCAAAAGCGTGATGGATTGCTCAAAATATACTGGATTATTGATAACTGAACTAGGATCATACAATCTTTTGCTATTGAATTTTTGAGGTTTATTTTTCCTTTTAGGAGTCAATTTGCCAGCATTATTGTAAAGCGCAATATCTCAGCTCCCGTGGTTTTTACAAGTATGCTTGAAACTCCTTTGGCATTAATAGTTGAGCGGGCATTGTTGCCGCTGTCGAGACACAAATCGCTGAAATTCCAACACTTTACCTGTATATTCCTCCGGAAGTCGCCGACACAATGACACATGCCAGCTTGTTTCTTTGCATGAAACGCACAACCCAACCTCTGCTTGCTTTAAACTCATTTCCACCGATTCCTATAGGCTACCGAAATGCGGCCTTGGGGCAGGGATTTCCGGGTTATTTCTGTTACAACAGCTAGCCCCAAACTTTCTGAAGGTAGGAAACAATGCATATGCTTGTACGGTCCCAAAGTACCATAACAGCAATTGGTACAATCCTTATATTTACGGTAATGCAGAAACGTCCGCGGAAACTGTATCGAAAATAGGAACTCTGTAGTAAACAAGCATCGCTAGTTACTCTTATTTCGTTATAAAAGGTCCAATATGAGAGGAAAAAAAAATCTCCTAACGTAAAAGAAAAGGGGTAGGGTCTTGTATACGAGTAAATATGGTAGTTTGCCACGCGAGTGAGGTCATATCACATCACCGAAGTCCTGCAGCAACCAGTCTGAGGTGAGTCTGAGCAACAAGAGTAATATGTTTGAATTCAGCATGCTCTAAATATAAAAGCTAAAAGTGTTGGTCAAGAAATATTCTTCTTCTTCATTTCCCATTTCCAGTTCCCTGGGTTGGGTTGTGAATCAAGGACCTCCACAGTTGTCTATCCCTCCACCATTCATTTCGTTCTTTCAATACTTCTTTTACTCCTCTTTTCTCTATGCTTTCCATCACCGTATCTATCCCCCTCTTTCTGGGCCTTCCTCGTGGACTTCTTCCTGGTATTTTCTCCATAAATATTCTTTTTGGTCTATATTCTTCCATTCTCATCATATGTCCGTACTACTTCAGCTTACTGGTCTCTATCTTCTGTCTTGCAGTTTTGGGAACCCAGTTCTCTCCCTAATGTCCACATTTCTGATTTTATCCCTCCGTGTCTTCCCAATTATTCCTCTAAGGAACTTCATCTCGGCTGCTTGGATTTCGCTTTCATCGCGTTTTGTTGTGGTCCAAGTACCTGCTGCATATGTCAAAATTGGTGTGTAATACATTGAGAAATATTACCTGTATAAAATTATTCACTCTTGAAAGCAACTGGTGTTTGGGGAGAGCACAGCCTATGCGTGAGCTGCCAGGTTTGTTTACAATACAAACACTGCCATCGGCAAATATTGTCGCCATCATCATTCATTTCCGGGTTTGGTCAACATTTCCAAAAAACTGGAGCTGCGATGGCCTTGTTACTTCCTCTAAAAACATCTTCTATTGTGCATGGGTTGTCCAGGAAGGGGCAAATAAGTAGGTGGCTTGGGTCTTGTTCAGCTTCACATTCACAAGAGGTGTCTGCGTCTGCTGGAAGGATCCCCCATTTTTGCAGGTTGGTCTTGCATCGAGGGACGCCCACTCTTAAGCGGTTGAGGAACCTCCACCCAGGATAAGGTAGGTCGGCGCCTGGAGCCAGTTCTTCCTTTGGCGACATGTCTGTGGGCAGTGAGCTCCTCCATCTGTTAAGACGAGTTGTCTCTGGTGTTCTCTCCAGCGGCAGAGTCCTAGCAAGGAAACTCTTGCGGGATCTGAGACGAGACCTTGCTGCCTGGTGATCATATAGTGGATGTCGATGGTCATTCTCCTGCTTTGTTCTCTCGGCGTCTGCAGCAGTGACCCTCCGGATGTTGGGTGGGGCTATTCCAACAATAGTGTATAGTTTGTGCACTGGTGTTGGTTTCAGGCATCCTGAGATTATTATGCAGTGCGTTGACGGCAGTATCAACCTGCTTAGCATGTGCTGAAGGGTTCCACACAGGAGCGGCATACTCAGGGGCTGACACACACAATGCAAGTCCAGAAGTCCTCAGGATATGCGGATTGGCTCCCCAGGTGCTGCCGATCAGCTTCTTGAGTATGTCGCTATTATTCGCCACCATTCCCCAGTACACAGTACAATAAGTAAATAAAAAAAGATACGAGCCTTACTGTAGTCGCATATGATGTGTAACATCTGACATGTTATCCTACTCGTATACTACACAGCTTGGACATTCTTAAAATGTTAATTCACGCTCCATTTTCATACTGGTACTAGGATGAATGTATAGATTGAATTGGAGATATGCTACTGTCACACTTGTTTGAACAAACATCACATATTATATTGTAAATTAAGAGGAGGAATGAAACCATAGTCTCTAGCCTATCCATAGGCCACTAGAAATAATGTTCAATACAATCAAAGTCGAACAAGTCAAGTCGAACAACCACAACTGAACCACCAATCACATGGCTGGAGGTTGAAAAGGCGCTCAAGAGCATGAAGAAAGGAAAGGCAGTGGGCATAGATGAAGTGAGTGCGGATATGCTGAAAGCGGCAGGAATTCCAGCAATCCAATGGTTATACAGACTGCTCAACAGGATATGGGAAGAAAATACTATCCCAGAGGACTGGAAGATGGGCATCATTGTCCCTCTGTTCAAGAAAGGAAGCCGACGTAAATGCACTAACTATCGGGATATTACACTACTGTCTCATGCTCTGAAAATATTGGTAAAAATAATAGAGAACAGATTCAGAGATATTGTTGAACCAATTTTGGAGGAAGAACATTATGGTTTCAGACCAGGAAGGTCAACTACAAACCTGATCTTTGCACTTAGGATGCTAATGGAAAAACACTGGGAGAAGAACAAATCTTTATTTCTAGTATTTTTGGACCTTGAGAAAGCCTATGACAGTGTACCAAGGGAAACACTTCAAGTGAGGGACAGCCTCATAGACAAAGTGAAAATGTTGTACAATGGAAATAGAAGTTGTATTCAAGTAGGACGTGGTTTGTTGGACTGGTTTGAGTGCAGCAGGGCAGCTCATTGTCACCGCTTCTATTCATCATTGTGATGGATGTGGTAATGAAATCTATTAAAAGGAAAGAACATGGAGATATTAGAGCCTTCCCATTTGCAGATGATGTTGCGATCTGGAGTGAATCAGAGGAAGAACTGGGTGAGAGGCTGCAAAGCCGGAATGAGAAGTTTAAGAAATATGGTTTAAACATCAGCGAGACAAAGACGGTGGCGATGAAAGTGTATGAGGAAGGAGCAGAACCAATAGTCATGCTAAATGAAGCCAAATTGGACAACGTTGTACTTGGGTAGCATTCTATCAAGTGACAACCTAGCAAAACATGAGGTAAACAATCGAATTAATAAGGCAACACAATTTTACCACCAGGTAAGACACCTGCTGTGGGATGAGCAAATGCCCATGAAAACAAAGATGACATTGTACAAGTCCTATTATACACCGATTCTTACATACAGTCTCGAAACCACAACACTATCCAATAGAGATAACTCTAAACTCCAGGCAGCCGAAATGAAATTCCTACGTACCATGATTCAGAAAACCAGGAAAGACAAGATCAGGAATGAGAAGATTAGAGAAGAAGTAGGAATAGATGATTCTCTCCTCAATAAGATCCAATCTCAAGACTGAAGTGGTTTGGTCACATGAAGAGGATGCCACCAAACAGAACTGCACAGAAGGAATTTGAGAGAAAAGTAGAAGGAAGACGACCCGTGGGAAGGCCACGAAAGAAGTGGATAGAAACAGTCAAGAACGATGTACTGCAGAGAGGTCATGATTGGGACAAGTTGGTGGAGGAGGAGTGGTACAAGGTGGGGGCTCATATATCACACCCGGGCAACTGGAGTTGGTTCAGGATGATGATGATGATGATGATGATGACAATCAAATTTCCCAACTCCTGCTTGGTGCAAACTATAGTAATTAAAATTAGAGAAATCGTAATTTCATGTAGATTCTGTTAAAATGAAGCATAATGTTATGATAGATATCGTTTAAATCGATAATCCGGTAGCAAAAATAATTGTTGGGACTGGGGTTCGAACCTGAGACCTCATGATTCGCAGACCAAGATATTATCCGCGCAGCCATTACAACCACAGACATTTGGAGTACAAGACAGGTACTCATTTTCACGTGCCGGTAATAATATGGAAGTATTTTTTTATGCTCCATTAATATTTTCCTTTTTTTCGAAAATGTTCCTGCGTGGAATTAAGTTTTAAATTAGTTACAAATACGGCTACTTGACAGTAAAGGGAATTCCCATAGTGGTCCATGAAAGGCTAGCTCAGTTACCGTATAAAAACATCGATATATATTACATTGATCACTGCATTACCGCAATGTGGGTTAATATCTGAATAGCCATTGTGCAGAAATATAATACCGGCTTTCCCGACTACTTACAATGTTTCATATTAAGGCATATCATCACTTAAATACTGATACGAAGACATGTGGTTTGTGTTTCAATGAGTTGACACCAGAGTTCGCATGAGCGTTTACCGTTCAGTATGAAAGTCTTGAGGAAAGTTACTCGGCGAGTGGATGCCCATCACTTTTATCCAGAGATCGAAAAACAGACTCTTAATAAATCATAATTGTTTTCAGCAAATATGATTTAATGAATATTTTTACACCAAAGAACGACAACTTGATTCAGTGTAGAAATATCTGTAATGGCACCTCCAAACCTTGAAGTACTCCGTATGTTACATACATTCCACAAGGTGCCATTGCCAGCTGGATCGCATCCCTTCTAGCTGCTTTAGCAGCCTGCAGGGATGCGATCCAGCTGGCAGAGCGTCTTATACACTTCCATCCGATCCACTTCCGTCCCATTTTTCAAAATCACTCCCACAAAAATATCCAGCAACTGAGTGGCAAGATGTTACACATCAAAAATCTTTACCGTATGCACTTATTTCTCAGAAAACACAAAAATTACCTTTGGATACTTTTTTCACTGTGGTCATGCACAGAGATGCGTTCGGACAAGAATAAGCTTGAAGGAAAACTACCTCTCATCTTTAGTACAGAATGCTCCAAAAATATGGCATGTTTTGTAAGAATTGGTATTGTGTGAATTTATAATACACTATCAACGATTTCCAGACGGCAGATGCAGAAAACGGAGTTTTGAGGATCAAAAGATGCAGATTTTGTAATCCAGGTTGAATAGAAGATTCTTGGGATCACAAAATATGGACAATGAATCCGGGATAAGGATACTGTCATGTGAATGTTTCAGTGGTGCGTCAAGCCCCTGGAGGGGCTGTAGGAACAAGTTTAGATGCTGTATCAAACACTATACTCCATATTTCGAGAGTAAGAACCTGGCATATTTGGCGGGAACGATATAAAATGGTCGCTGCGGGCTCCTATCGGCTGGATTTTGACAATTAGCGCCACACGTTGCCAGCACATAGCTCATAATTCAGTCGCTTGTTAACCTCTGTCTGTGTCGGAGTTAGTTTCATTGTCATTCTTTTGTTTACTTCTTTATTTCCGTTTGAGATATGATTTCTCGCAAAGGAAGGCCCAGAACTCGTCCACTGGTCGAGGTGTTACTATTCGCAGCCAGTTATTGTTTGCCGTCATACCGCCTGTCATTCAATAGCCTACAACTCGACAATGTAAATACACGGCAATAATATTGCCACAGAGCAGCTTGTTTGTGTGCTCGGTGCTAAATACTTCTTTACCATAACATTACATTTGTGAAATCACAAAAGCTATATTTTACTAACCGTACTGAGTCATGATACAGTGAGTTAGTGAGTTTGGTGTTATCATGATGTTTCTGTGTTCTGTGTTAACTGCTGTAAACTGTGAACGACCGTCACCCACACTCTTGTTTCATCTTGAAGGATATAATCATTGCATGGTGAATGTTGATATATTCAGCATCAGATTGTAACGTGTTTTTCGAGGGGTTTTTATGCCACTGGCATAAGTCAGTAGGAAGCCATTCTATATTTATTTACGTGGCAAATTGTTCAGCCAAGAGAATTTTTCATGTTAATTTATTATTATTATTAACTTATTATTATTATTATTATTATTATTATTATTAAGGTATTTTTGGAGCATTTTTATAAAATTATAAGCATACAGATAGGTTTTCTATGTCATAGAAATCACTATCAAGCAAATTATTACGAACAACATTATCATAGAAAATTATATGATTACGGAATTTTACGGAGTTTTGTCAGTTAGGGTATTATGAGAGAGATGACTCATTGGGAATTCAGATACAGGCTTAGTCTTGTCAAGAAGTATGTCGCAAGCCTGGGTTGCAGCGTGAAGAAAAGGTGAAATAGTATGGAACGGCAAACGGCATCATCCGCGCGCCGTGTGTATTGAGCCTAAGGAGGGGAGTAGCGGGGTGGCACAGCCAATCAGTGGAGACCACGTAAGGTGGAAGTCGGGACCGGAGTGGGGGAGCCGTGGAGTGCATATATCGTTTGGCGCGCCGTGGAGTAGAGGACTTTTTTGTGTAAGACATGACCAGTATGGTTGCGCGTTTGTGTGGCTCCGATGTTCAGTGGAGTGAGGGACTATCTTTGTAAAACTTAACCAATGTGGTTGTACGAGTGTATGGCTCCGATGTTCGGACCATAAAGTCACCAAATCTACAAGTATATCATCTACTAACGAAGGAGATGACGACATCCAGGAAACAGTGGGAAGCTCTCTTCATCATCCAGTACGAGGGAAATGTTTCGGCAATTTCCAGCGGTAAGCGCGAATGACGCAGAACTACTCAATCTCTCGTTTCTCTTTGTTTTATATTCAGTATTCAGTAACTTTTGGAGCCCATTAAAACAACATATCTTAATAAGGAAATAACGTTTCATTTGTCATCCCAACAGTGAGGGCTATAGAAACCATTACATTTGTACGCTCAACGAGGAGCGAAGCGAAACCATTTCATTTGGCGCCCAACTTGGGGCTGAAAAACTAATAACATTTGTGGAAGGAGAAGGGTATATATTTCTGTGCCTGTATTTTGGGGGTTATTTGTCTGTATCAGTGTATATCATTATGGGGGATGAGAAAGAAAGACAGATGAGGTTACGTAGTGGTCATCAACTGGAGAGTGATGATACGAGCAGTATGTCGAGTGATGGTAGTACCGGGGTAGCGGAGGTAAATCCCGATACTGAAACAGGGAGTGTAGGCGGCCAACCAGAATTAAACACTTTACTTCCCGAGTTTATGTATCAGAACAAAGTTAGTAGTGGTGCCTTAAATGCAAAATTAGAGCAGAATAATGCAAGATTAGAACAAAACAGTAGGGAAAATAAAGAAAGTACAGATGCCTTAAACGCCAAATTAGAACAAAACAGTAGGGAAAATAAAGAAAGTACAGACGCTTTAAATGCTAAACTGGAACAAAACAACGCTAAACTAGAACAAAATAGTAGGGAAAATAGAGAGAGTACTGAAACTTTAAATGCTAAATTAGAACAAAACAGTAGGGAAATTAGTGATAAATTCGAACTGATTAGAGGTGGGATCAAGGGGGTGATGGAAGAGAAGGCTAAAGAGATTATTGCAGATGTAGACAGAAAATTAGGAAAAGTACAGGAGGAGTTAGAAATTAGAATCAGTACACAAGCTGAAAATTTAAAAGAACTAGTGCAACTGGAAACACAGCAGGTCAAAAAGCAATTGGGGGGAGAAATTGACAAAATGCAGGTAGCAACTAAAGAGGTTAAAGAACAGCTGGGGGGAAGAATTGAGAAAGTCCACTCGCAAATAGTTGCAGAAGTAAATGATTTAAGAGAGAGTAATAGAGAGAGCATTAGCAAGATTGAGGAGCAACAAGCAAAGCTATATGATAAAGTAGAAGAATCAGAAGGAAACATTAAATTAACAGTAAACAGTATTGAGAGGAAGGCTGAGGAGAAAATCGCAGAATTAGAATTAAAATTAAAAGCTAGGATCAGGCAAGAAAATAGTCAGAATATGCCAGTTTTTGTGAATAGCACACACAGGGAGGTAGAACTGGGTAAGTTCAGCAATCGACAGGGGTGCCCAATGGAGTTCATGAATACTATAGAAAATAAATTCGGGGAGAGGTTGGAAAATGGTAGTATTGAGTGGTGCCAGATAGTTGAAATTTTAGAACAAGTGTTTGTGGGGTGTTCGCTTTGCGAATGTTTTTTGTTGGCTATGTTTCCCTTACGGTGTGAAACACACGTTCAATTTTTTCTGCCCCATTATTTTTAATTTCGTTAATTGCAGTCTGAACGCGGTGTTCTGATTTGTTTAATATTGGTGTTTCAGTTTAATTGCTTTTCTGTAATATTCAGGTCAACTCACCTTTTTTCTGTAGTGTCTTTCTAGACGTACCATACCGTCACATTTTCTCACGAGTACTGAGCTCTCTCCAGCGGTAACGCTCGCAATGTGCATGGGGCTGTGCTGTGATTGGCTGCTCTCTCGCCACACCTTCATGCTAGAAGGTTCGGCGCGCTGACGTCACTACCGCTATATAGCCTTAGGTCTACCGGCCTACAGTGTCTACTCTTGTCCACTCTTCTCCACTGATCACATCTGCTCACGACATACCTGCTGGGGTTACTGCCCTCTCGGGGTACCTCTTGCTGCCGGAGTCTCTTCTCCGCCGGCATAATCTCTCTTCTGGACCTGGCTGCCTGCCCGGGCAGTCTATACTCATCAGCCTTCACTTCAACCAAATCTTCAACACGGATCTACTCTGCAAATCTTGATTCTAAGGACATAACTTCACCAGCCGCGGGAGGTACTACCAAGAGCCTCTCTATGCTGGTCGCTTTTTATAAGGAGAATTTACCATCATCAACTCTAGTTCCGAACCCGGAACCCTGGAGTATGCCTGACTGACCTCGCACAAGCCCGAGCGGGCGCACTAAATTACCGCCAGCTACTGATGACCTCCGGCAGCCGGCTTACCTTCGGAAGATGGTTAAGGAGATCTGATACTTCCTGTATCACACATCAGAAGAGGTGGTAACCCTTTCACTTCATACACTCTGCCCGGATTCTTTCCGTCAGAAGAGTATTCTGTTTTAATTCTACTCGGGGATGAATTTAAATTATTATTGTAGGTTATTTTATTATGCTCCTTTTATTTAGTAATTTTATATTTAATCCTTTAAAGTTAGTTACAGCTCAATTTACGTTTCCTGGAGAAACGAGTAATTTTTAATTGTTACTGTTTTTTATTGTCAATTTTAAAGCAATCTCCTTGAAAGTATTCATTCCTTGCAATATATTTGCTTTATATTAAATAAATATCATTTAAATCTAAGTTTTAACATTTTGGTCTTTTCCCGCACTGTCCTTCATTATCACCTCTTGTGCCTTAAACCTCATTCTCTCGAAATCCCTTAGGATGTACCACATCCATTAGGTACACCCTTTTCCATGGTACCTCAACCCCGGATCGAACCCAGAACCTTCATTCTGAGACCACAAATTCAATTCAAAAAAAAACTGGTGCAATCTAATATTTGTTTTATACATTTCAGTATATCGTGGCTAGCGCGGGAGATCTGCGGGAAGGCGGAAACAATCCCAGCATATTATACAACTGGTTTCTTTCCGGAGAGCAGGTCTGTCTGGTGCCACAAGCAGCTTTGGTGAGTGAGTTGTTCCAACTTTTCCAGCCATGCCACCAATAATAGATGATAAACTGTTAAACTCTCGGGCGGCCTACAAAGGTCAACTCACCCGTTTTCAAAAATATTTAGCTACTCTACCGAAAGAGGAACAAAACCTTGACATTATATCTCAGCGTTTAAAAGCTTTTGAACAGGCGTACGAGAAATATGATCTCGTGCAACTTGAAATTGAAATCAAAAGTCCAGAACATCAATCAGATAGGGAAGAAGTAGAGAGTAATTACTTTGATACACATGCTCAGGCTGTGGCATTAGTTAGAACTTTGACCCTGGCGTTGAAGGTAGAGGAAACTCAAGGAAGAATTAGCGACCATGGGAATGGTATCAAACCATTGCTACCTAAAATTGAAATTCCGCATTTTTCAGGAAAGGAAGAGATGTGGCAATCATTCTTTGAATTGTTCAGTTCATTAGTACATAATAATGCCACACTTCCAGAAATTCAGAAATTTCATTACTTAAAATCCATTTTGCAGGGACCACCCCTTCAACTTATAAGAGAACTCCCCTTAACAGGAGAAAACTATAACATTGCTATAGAGCTTCTTAAAGGCCGTTATGGCAATGAAAAATTATGTTTACAAAGGCATATTCAAGCCTTATTTAGCCTGCCCACCTTGCGAGCTGAAAGCTTGTCAACACTGCGAGCCTTAAGTGACACGGTCCAACTACATGTCAGAGCATTGGCACGGTTGAATCAACCGGTCGAGCATTGGGATCTATTCTTAATTCACTTGGTTACTTCTAAATTTGATTCATCAACCTTAAAGGCATGGGAGAGGGAACTAACAAATGACACGTCATATACCTATGATTCGTTGCTTACGTTTATGAATAATAGATGTCAGGTTTTGTCAGCTGTAGCCTGTCATATGTCAGGAAGTGCAGATAACAAATCTAATGTTGTGAAACCAGTCGGTGCTAAAATAAACAAATCTGCTGTCTTTACTGTTCAACATAATTCAACGGATTGTATTCTCTGTAAAGCACCTCACAGGTTATATTCCTGCGTTGCCTTTAAAGCCCTTTCTACCGACGAAAGACGCAAATTAATAGCTCAAAAAAGATATTGCTACAACTGTTTGTCAACTAGGCATATGGTGCCTGATTGCTTATCTAAAAATACTTGCTCCCATTGCAAGGCTCAACATCATACCTTGCTTCATAGGTTTGAAAAGCCACGTCAGGCTCCTTCCCCTGGATGTTCTAAAGATGCATCCCCAGGAGCTAATGCGCAATCTTATACTCAGAGCTCTAGCTCAATTCGTAGTTCCCAGGTGCTACTATCAACCGTGTTATTAAAAGTTCAAGATTCATCTGGTAGATGGCTTGAAGCACGTGCCCTATTGGATAATGCCGCCACCCATGACTTCATAAGTGAGCGTCTCATTAAGAAACTTGGTCTTCCCAAGCAACCTACATTAATTCAGGTTACCGGTATTAACAATAGCAATGTTAAATCTTTGCATTTTGTTCGTGTTCACATCAAAGATGCTGTGAATTGTAACACAACATTGCAGTTGAATTGCCTTGCCATTGATACTATTGGCAGTAACACCCCTAGTAATTCTTTTGAAATTAGAAAGTGGCAATTTCCTCATAACATTCAGTTGGCGGATCCAACATTTAATACGAGCGCTCCGGTAGACATACTTCTCAGTGCCCAAGTATTTTGGCAATGTCTCCTTAGCTCTAAGGTTAAAATATCACCAGGAGTGTTTGTTCATCATACCAAGCTAGGTTGGTTAGTAACGGGTCAAGTCCCTCGTAAGTCATTTCAAAATTTCTCTCAATGTCATTTTGTCAATACAAGTCTCGATTACAACTTAGAAAGATTTTGGAAAATCGAAACTATAGATTCAGTTTCACCTTCCTCGGTTGAAAATGAAATGTGTGAAAAACTGTTTCGCGAAACGACCAAACGCAATTCAGAGGGTAGATTTGTCGTAACAATGCCCCGAGTGGATAATCCACCTCTTTTATTTGAAACACACCCTAGGGCTCTTAGAGCACTCTATGCTGTGGAAAGCGAATTTAAACGTGACCCTGTTGTTAAAACTCAATACTCCACATTTATGGAGGAATATGAGGCACTTGATCACATGGAGGTTGTTACCAAGAAAGATGATGCTTCTTATACCCCATCTGAAGTCATTTACCTCAATCATCATCCAGTTTGGAAGAATGAGATTTTAAAGGAAAACATAAGAGTGGTCTTTAATGGCTCTGCATTGGATGCCAATGGCACTTCTCTGAATGACACATTATTATCAGGCCCTCCTATTCAATCTGACATTTCTTCTGTCTTGATGAATTTTCGCTTGTTCCCTATCGCAGTGATATCTGATATCAAGCAAATGTATAGGCAGATTTTGGTCGATCAACAACAGCGCGACTTTCAGAGAATTCTTTGGCGCGACGAGCCTACTAAACCTGTCAAGATTTTTCGGCTAAAAACATTAACCTATGGACTAAAGCCCTCTGCTTTTTTAGCCATACGTACGTTGAAATTACTTGCTGAACAGGATGGCCCGTTGTATTCTCCTAAGGCTTCTGAAGTGTTAAAATCATCATTTTACGTTGACGATTTTCTTCATTCATTTGAGTCAGTATCTGAAGCACTGCAGGTCTCTAAAGATTTGACAGCTTTGCTTTTGGGAGGCGGATTTTCCTTGTGCAAGTGGAACTCTAATTCGGAAGAATTTCTTTCTAAATTTCCATTAACTTCAGTCTATAACGACTCAGTAGAGCTTCTTCAAGAAAGTAATTCTATCAAAACTCTAGGCATCTATTGGAGTCCTCAAAAGGATTTTTTCTTTTTCAAAATTAATCTCAGTGACATCAAACCGCAAACTAAGCGGCAAATTTTGTCTGAGATTGCAAAGATATTTGATCCTCTCCAATTTTTGGCGCCAATTATTGTCACAGCAAAGCTTTTCATGCAGGGCCTTTGGTCCTTGAAAACTGGTTGGGATGAACCAGTTCCTTCAGAGTTGCAAAAAAATTGGATTTCTTATAGAAATAGTTTGGAAGATCTCTCCAATGTTATTATCCCGCGAGTGATTATTCCCTTTCCCTCCTGTGGAGGATATGAACTTCACATCTTTGCCGATAGCTCATTGAAAGCTTATGGGTGTTGTGCGTATATTGTTTGCCGCAATTTTGACCAGTCATATTTCTTTTCCAATTTAATTTGCGCTAAGTCAAAGGTGGCCCCTCTTAAATCCTTATCCTTGCCACGACTGGAACTTTGTGCTGCTCTTCTGGCGGTTGAATTATCGGTCAAAATCCGCCAATCTTTGAAAATCCGATTTAGCAAAACTTACTTTTGGAGTGACTCAGCCATCACGTTGGCATGGATTGCCAAACCTCCCTCGCATTGGCAGGTGTTTGTAGCTAATAGAGTGTCCAAAATTCAACAATTGTCTAACTTTGAACAATGGCATCATGTATCTGGCAAGGAGAACCCTGCAGATGTCATTTCTCGGGGATGTTCCCCTCTTATGTTGGCTAACCTGACATTATACTGGCACGGTCCCCCTTGGCTTCTGCAAGAACCTTCCGCTTGGCCAAATTTTCCTCTTCCGGAGTTATCAGACTTGCCGGATGCTGGTAAGATTACTGGATCTTCTCTTCTCGTTTCGGACTCTCCCCTTCTCTTGCAGCGATATTCCTCTTTCCATAAATTGGTGCGGGTTATGGCTTATCTCCTTCGATGGAAATATTTTGTGGTAGAACAACCCCTTTTTCCTAAGCCATATTTAACCCTTTCTGAATTAGGTTTAGCCACTACAAAAATCTTATGGCTTACTCAACAAGAAATATTCTCTGAAGAATGCCAGGTGTTGTCCCAAGGTCAATCCCTTAAGAAATCGAGTAGGCTTTCCTCACTCGCCCCTTTTTTGGATACTGATGGTTTACTAAGAGTTGGAGGACGTTTATCTTTGGCTGATCTTTCCGAGGATAAAAAACACCCAATTATTCTTCCTTCAAAGCATCATGTCACTTCCCTAATCATTCGTCAGTATCATTACCAGCATCTTCATGCTGGAACTCGTACATTACTTTCTGTCATTCGTGAAAGGTATTGGCCCATAAATGGAGTCCATGAAGTTACCTCTGTTATCCGGAAGTGCATTCCATGTTTTAAATCCAACCCTAAAATTACCACTCAGCTCATGGGTGATCTTCCCAACTTTAGATCTGCGCCTGCTAGACCTTTTGCCTTTACGGGGGTGGATTATTCCGGGCCTTTTGTTTACAGAAAAAATTCTCCTGAGGCCAAAAAATGTATTTTTGGAAAACTCTATATTTCGCTGTTTGTATGTATGGTCACCGGAGCAGTTCACTTAGAACTAGTTACCAACGCCTCTACTGCTTATTTTTTGGCAGCTTTTGCCAGATTTTCTGCTCGCCGAGGTCTTCCTTCAGAAGTATTCTCAGACAATGCTAAAAATTTTATCGGAGCTTCTGAGCAAATTAAGAGAGCTCTTACTCAAAATTCAGCGCTGGAAAGGATTACTGATTATGCTCACCAGAGAAATTTCAAGTGGCACTTCATCCCCCCTTATGCACCTCATCAAGGTGGACGGTGGGAGTCTTGTGTGAAACTCACCAAGAAGCACCTTAGACGTGTTTGTGGCCACACCCCCCTTTCTCATGAAGAGTTTAATTCCTTAATTATTTTTATTGAGGGCATAATTAATTCTCGTCCTTTATCACCCTTATCTAATGACCCTTCAGATCTTCTACCATTAACGCCGGGCCATTTTCTTATTGGTGGTCCATTGACTGCCTCCCCACCTTTGTTATATTCTAATTCTCAATCTTCTTTAGCCATTTCTTGGCGCAAAATTGAAAGTTTGCGCAATAATTTTTGGCGCCGCTGGAGGTTGGAATACCTCGGTTTGCTTCAGCAGCGTGGTAAATGGCTTGTTTCCTGCTCTAACCTTCAGGTGGGGGACTTGGTGCTTTTGAAAGACCCTAGTCCTCCTCTTGTTTGGAATTTGGGTAGGGTTGTTGAGTGCTTTCCTGACAGAGATGGTAGGGTTCGCGTGGTAAAACTGCAGACTTCTGCTGGTCATTTTCTTAGGCCAATCACCATGATTGCTCCTTTGCCACGCGAGGCCTAACTTCTGCGCTTTCTTACTGCAATTTTTCTCGCCCCTCCCAGCATGTTCGCTTTGCGAATGTTTTTTGTTGGCTATGTTTCCCTTACGGTGTGAAACACACGTTCAATTTTTTCTGCCCCATTATTTTTAATTTCGTTAATTGCAGTCTGAACGCGGTGTTCTGATTTGTTTAATATTGGTGTTTCAGTTTAATTGCTTTTCTGTAATATTCATGTCAACTCACCTTTTTTCTGTAGTGTCTTTCTAGACGTACCATACCGTCACATTTTCTCACGAGTACTGAGCTCTCTCCAGCGGTAACGCTCGCAATGTGCATGGGGCTGTGCTGTGATTGGCTGCTCTCTCGCCACACCTTCATGCTAGAAGGTTCGGCGCGCTGACGTCACTACCGCTATATAGCCTTAGGTCTACCGGCCTACAGTGTCTACTCTTGTCCACTCTTCTCCACTGATCACACCTGCTCACGACATACCTGCTGGGGTTACTGCCCTCTCGGGGTACCTCTTGCTGCCGGAGTCTCTTCTCCGCCGGCATAATCTCTCTTCTGGACCTGGCTGCCTGCCCGGGCAGTCTATACTCATCAGCCTTCACTTCAACCAAATCTTCAACACGGATCTACTCTGCAAATCTTGATTCTAAGGACATAACTTCACCAGCCGCGGGAGGTACTACCAAGAGCCTCTCTATGCTGGTCGCTTTTTATAAGGAGAATCTACCATCATCAACTCTAGTTCCGAACCCGGAACCCTGGAGTATGCCTGACTGACCTCGCACAAGCCCGAGCGGGCGCACTAAATTACCGCCAGCTACTGATGACCTCCGGCAGCCGGCTTACCTTCGGAAGATGGTTAAGGAGATCTGATACTTCCTGTATCACACATCAGAAGAGGTGGTAACCCTTTCACTTCATACACTCTGCCCGGATTCTTTCCGTCAGAAGAGTATTCTGTTTTAATTCTACTCGGGGATGAATTTAAATTATTATTGTAGGTTATTTTATTATGCTCCTTTTATTTAGTAATTTTATATTTAATCCTTTAAAGTTAGTTACAACTCAATTTACGTTTCCTGGAGAAACGAGTAATTTTTAATTGTTACTGTTTTTTATTGTCAATTTTAAAGCAATCTCCTTGAAAGTATTCATTCCTTGCAATATATTTGCTTTATATTAAATAAATATCATTTAAATCTAAGTTTTAACATTTTGGTCTTTTCCCGCACTGTCCTTCATTATCACCTCTTGTGCCTTAAACCTCATTCTCTCGAAATCCCTTAGGATGTACCACATCCATTAGGTACACCCTTTTCCATGGGGGAAACGAGGAATTGGTTTGCTGTCTACAGAGACAAGTTTACTGATATTAATGATTTTAAAATGAAATTCTGTGAAAAGTTCTGGAATGAGGTTATTCAGTCGCAGCATCGTGAGGGAGTAGTGTGTGGTAAATATAACCCTAAAGGAAGCTCCACCATGACCGAATACTTTTTAGGGCAGGTATTAGTGAGTAAATATCTTGATGGCTTGAAGGAGGAAAGTGATGTGGTGAGGTTGCTACTTAGGCACTTTCCCTATAGGATCAAGGAGGCTGCTTGTATCCAGAATGTAAAGACAATATCACAAGTAGAAAATTTGTTAAGCACATTTGATGCACTAGGGAGAGGGGGTTATGAGGACAATTTCAATAGGAACCACGGTAATAATAATAATAGGCCTAATGAAGCCAGGCATCAGGAAGTTCATGGGAACGGTAGCGAAGGAGCCAACGCTCAAAATAGAAATAATAATAATCAGCAAAATCAGAACAGAGGAAATGGCTATGGTAATCAGTACCAAGGTAGGAACAATGATTTCAGGGGAAATCAAGGGAGGAACAATGATTTCAGGGGAAATGAAATGAAAATCCACAGCCTGCTTCCAGTCTCCGACCGGGTCAGGAATGGAATGAATGAAGCCCCTATCTAGCGGCGAGGATATGAACTGTGCCGGCTGCCGAGGCCTGACGCACTCCTCTGGGGCAATGATTAAATGAATGACAGATGAAATGAAATGATAGTGGAGAGTGTTGCTGGAATGAAATTTTGACAGGGAAAACCGGAGTACCCGGAGAAAAACCTGTCTGCCTCCGTTTTGTCCAGCACAGATCTCACATGGAGTGACCGGGATTTGAACCACGGACCCAGCGGTGAGAGGCCGGCGTACTGCCGCCTAAGCCACGGAGGCTTGCGATTTCAGGGGAAATCAAGGGAGAAATTATAATGACAATAATTACAACCAGAATAGGGGTCAAGGAAGAGGACAGCCTAGTGGTAGTAATATACAGCCAAACAATGACAACACAGCCCAGAACAACCAGACCAGTGCAGTAGTTAGTAGTACTACGGCCAGCTGTAGCGGTTCTTTAAACGTGAACCAGGCTGCGAAGTAAGGTCAGAATCTTAGTCTGTAGCATGCCCTGTCCATACAATTATACAGGAACCCTATGACCGAAATGTAAGAAATGAATTATTACATGAACTAAATGATGAAGGTATTATTCAGGAAGTGGTTAGTAAGAGCCCCATAGTTAAATTTAACGTGTCCGAGGCGTACACAGATGTTTTAATTGACAGTGGTTGTATGAAGAGTTGCATAAGTAGTGCATTTTATGATAAAATGAAAGGAACTGGAGTAAATTTTGAGGAGATGCCAATTAAAAGCACTTTTGTTATCACAGCTGTTGGGAAGAGGTCTAAAGTAATTTCTAAGCAAGTTTTAGTAGACATTAAAATTAATAATCATGTAGAGAAGCAGATTTGCCTCGTAATTCCAAATTTAGTATTCAGTATTATCTTGGGTTCAGAGTGGCTAAGTAGAGTGTCTGGTAACTTATGTTATGATGTAGGGAGTTTGACATGTAAATGGGGAGATTCTGAAGTAGAAGTAGCGTTCAATAACCATATTCAGAGAAGTAGTGTTGTAGGTGTGATTTGTACTTTAAATGAGATATCGCCAGCCGTAGAGCGGGGTTCTCCATGTTTTGTGGGCAGTGTGATTACGAACGGTAGTCTAGAGGACTCGTTACGTGATGCTGCATTTCAGGGAAATATAGAGGTGGAACAATGTGTTCGGCTCTATGATGTGTTAATGTGTAATAGGAGAGTTTTTGAGGATCGCATTGGTATGGCCAATTGCTATACACATTCATTGAATGTTATTGATAGGTCAGTATTCACAGGACATAGATATCCTGTACCTTTCGCTTATCAGAGTGCAGTTGAGGCACAAATTGACCAGATGCTTGAAGATGGGATTATTGAGCACTCTAACAGTCCGTGTGTTAATTCTTTGATCACGGTACCCAAGGCCGACGGCACAGTTCGTATTTGTTTAGACGCTCGTTTGGTTAACAGTAGAATTAGTTCAGATCAGCTGAAATCTATGTCAATAGAGGAATTAATGCAAACATTTGATGGGAAGAAGTATTTCACTTGTGTAGATTTGAGTTCCAGTTTTTGGCAAGTGCCACTTATGTACGAAGATAGACCATTTACAGCTTTTAGTCATAAATATAACCTTTATCAGTTTTGCAGGGTACCTTATGGGTTAAAGAGTAGTTCAGCAGCTTTAATTAGGGCTTTAAACATCGCATTAGGGGATGACACAGGAGAGTTTGTAACCATTTACATTGATGATATGGTAATTAGTTCACGCAGTTTTGAGGAGCATCTACGCCATTTAGATATAGTTTTTCAGAAGTTAGATCAGGCAGGGTTCACTTTGAAGCTGTCTAAGTCGTCATTCTGTCAGTCAGAAGTGACATTTTTAGGTCATAGAGTGTCGAGTAGAGGTATTACACCAGAGGAAAGTAGGGTTAATAAGATACTTAACGCAGAGGTGCCACAGAATGTTAAACAGTTAAAAACATACCTGGGAATTTGCAACTTTTCAGGAGGTTCGTTCTTAAATACTCAGGGTTGGTAGGATCATTCAGGGAATTGCTTAAAAGTGGGACTCGGTGGAGTTGGGAGTCCAAGCATGATCAGGCTTTTAGAGCTCTGAAGGAAGGTTTTGAGAAAGCTGTAGTGCTGAAATATCCTTTAAAAGATAAGGAATATGTGGTTATGACAGATGCTTCACATATAGGCATTGCTGGAGTATTATGTCAGAAAGATGATGAGGGTAATCTGTGCATTGTATCTTTAGCCTCGCGAGGACTGACAGCAGCAGAGAAAAGATACACGATTACTGAGTTAGAGCTTTTAGGTATTGTTTTCAGTTTAGGGAAATTTAGAATGTATTTAGTAGGGGGGAAATTTGAGATCCATACAGATCACCATGCATTACTATATATGAGGACTTGTAAACTCAGTTCTAACAGAGTTAGTAGGTGGATTCTTGCTCTGCAGGAATACGAATTCACAGTAAAATATATTAAAGGTAAAGATAACTTTCTTGCAGACATGCTATCAAGGGACACTAATTTATGTAGGGATTATCCTGTGGTTAAAGCAGAGGATGGTGTTTTAATATGTGCATGTGTGGACAGTAGCAACAGGGCATCGTTACAGACACTGAGAAATATGCTAGTGGAGCAACGTGAGGACGTTAAGTTAAGGGCGCCACTGGCTAGGTTGGAATTAGGTGAAGAAATGTATGTGAAAGTAGGACGGTTCACGTACAAGATGCAGGATGGGCTTCTTGCAAGGAAATGTAGGAATAATCGGTGGACAATATGTGTTCCTGCCACTTTGCGGGAGGAGCTAATTTGGTTCACTCATAGGGAATTAGGACACTTTGGTGCTGCCAAGGTCTTCTATGAAATTGGTCGTGACTTCATTTGGAGTAAAATGGGAAGGGATGTTAGGAGGATTTTAGCTAAGTGTGACACCTGTCAAAGGAGTAAATATCCAGTTAAATATTTAGTGGGGGAGAGATCTGCAGTTCTCACCAGTAGTCCCGGCGAACTACTGTGTGTGGATTTATTTGGCCCGATCGTTAAAGGACAGTACGGCTACGAGTACATTTTTATAGTTATTGACGCTTTTAGTAAGTATGTCAAGCTATATCCGCTAAGGAAAGCCACGTGACTAGTGTGTAGCCGTCTGATCATTAATAAGTATGTACCTGAGTATGGCCTTCCTCTCAGGATACTATCTGACAGTGGACCACAGTTTACTGCAAATAAATGGAGAACCAGTATGCAGGAAGCTGGTATAACACACGTTCATTCCTCTGTAAGGTACCCTCAGGATAATTCTGCAGAGCGTCCATTAAGGGAAGTGGCTCGTCTTTTTCGGACTCTAGTGCATGACAAGTATACGGCCTGGGTTGGACATCTTCCCAAGGTCGAGACTTGGCTGAATTCTGTCCAGCATGAGAGCACGAAATTGACGCCATACGAAGTTCACTTCGGAAAGAGACCACAAAATGAACTAGCGAGGGTGTTGGGATTAAATGAGGGTAAGCAACTGGGGATGGATTACATTGTCCAGTTGGCGAAACAGAATTTATCTAAGTCAGCACAAAAGAGAATTCGTCAACAAAAAGAAACTAAATTTGACCTATTCGAGCCGGGAGACAGAGTCTTACTTAGAGTGCCGAAACAGTCATATAAGCTAGAGAAAGTCATGTCCAAGTTCTTTTATCTCTACGAGGGCCCATTTATAGTTTCCAAACGTATTGGCAAAACAGCATATGTGCTGGAGAATAGTGAGGGAAACAGATTATATGGGACGTATAATATACTTAGTCTACGAAAGTATGTGTCATAAAGTAAGTGTGTTTAGCTGGCGAGCCAGCCTGTCGAATAAGTAAGTGTGGTATTTGGTGCGGGGAAGATCTGGTCTTCCAGGCAGGCGTATCAGAAGTCACACAGGGGGGTAGTATGTAAGTAAATGAGAGTTTTTAAGGTACATGGAAATATGACGGGATTGTCGGATGCTCTTGAGCACTAAAATGTCTCGATACACAAAGGCCAGAATTTGGTAGCGCTGATGGATTCCCATTTATCTCCAAGAGATGGGTGAGCGCTTGTATAGGGCTTGTTAGCTTAAGGCGTCCACGAGATAAAAGAATGGGCCATCAGAAGGCGAGACAGTCCTTCATGAAACTCATACATAACAGCACACGTGATTTCTGTTTACGGCCTCGCCATGTAAGATTTGTAAGTGTGTAATTTAAGGTAATTTGTACAATGGTATTATTTGTGAGAGGAGAACTGGTCTGTGTTGAGAACTAGTATTAAGTAGAATATGGTCTACGGGAACTTAAGAAGACAGGGCGATTACGGCACAGAAATATTTGGTGTTATATGTAATGCGCATTTACTGGTTTTTTTTTCAGAAGTCAATATTAATTTCGTCTGTTATAAAGAGAGATTAAGTATTATGGTCACGATGCGCTGCCACAATAGTGTGATCGTGTGCTCAGTGATAAGAGAGATTAAATTTCACCATAAGGAAGGAACCTCCAGTGAAATTAGGAAGTTCTTTGGTGATATACATATATCAGAACAACCTTGATGCGTGTGATGTGACATCTTATATACATAGTGCTCACACATTATTTATGTCAATTTTTCCAACATAGAGAAATTTGAGAGGCGGAAATATCCGTGGAACATTGTTCGATATGAAAAACATTGGACTGGTTGCAAAGTGCAATCTATACTGACAACAAACTTTGACGCAAAGTGCGTAAAGAAAAATTATGAGTGTATATATGTAATTTAGGGTGATTTCATTTATGTAATATGTATTTTGGATGGGGTTTATTAACGTGTCTGGGATAATCGGATAATGGACCGTTGTCACGGTAAATCATCCGATGATCCGAGGCGAATATGTAACGTGTTTTTCGAGGGGTTTTTATGCCACTGGCATAAGTCAGTAGGAAGCCATTCTATATTTATTTACGCGACAAATTGTTCAGCCAAGAGAATTTTTCATGTTAATTTATTATTATTATTAACTTATCATTATTATTATTATTATTAAGGTATTTTTGGAGCATTTTTATAAAATTATAAGCATACAGATAGGTTTTCTATGTCATAGAAAACACTATCAAGCAAATTATTACGAACAACATTATCATAGAAAATTATATGATTACGGAATTTTACGGAGTTTTGTCAGTTAGGGTATTATGAGAGAGATGACTCATTGGGAATTCAGATACAGGCTTAGTCTTGTCAAGGAGTATGTCGCAAGCCTGGGTTGCAGCGTGAAGAAAAGGTGAAATAGTATGGAACGGCAAACGATATCATCCGCGCGCCGTGTGTATTGAGCCTAAGGAGGGGAGTAGCGGGGTGGCACAGCCAATCAGTGGAGACCACGTAAGGTGGAAGTCGGGACCGGAGTGGGGGAGCCGTGGAGTGCATATATCGTTTGGCGCGCCGTGGAGTAGAGGACTTTTTTGTGTAAGACATGACCAGTATGGTTGCGCGTTTGTGTGGCTCCGATGTTCAGTGGAGTTAGGGACTATCTTTGTAAAACTTAACCAGTGTGGTTGTACGAGTGTATGGCTCCGATGTTCGGACCATAAAGTCACCAAATCTACAAGTATATCATCTACTAACGAAGGAGATGACGACGTCCAGGAAACAGTGGGAAGCTCTCTTCATCATCCAGTACAAGGGAAATGTTTCAGCAAATTCCAGCGGTAAGCGCGAATGACGCAGAACTACTCAATCTCTCGTTTCTCTTTGTTTTATATTCAGTATTCAGTAACTTCATAGCTTGGGAATAAGAGTAAAATCAATAATTAATCCGAATCCGTTTTCACGTAATTTTCTAGCGGTAATATTCAAATCGCAAAGCTCCAATTTAAATTTTAAACTTATTCTTATTATTAATTTTGCAGTACTTGTTATATATAATAAATTCATTTCTTTTAACCATGCAATCTCTGCTTTCAGTAGGTAGCATTAGATATAGACCAACTCCTATCCCCTGATACAATTGTTTGTTGGGTTAATGATCAAATCATACCACGATCTGAGTGAATAGATTCTTGAAGGTGTTTTACCAGAGCTAGGTGTTGTTAAATACAAATTTAGATTTCAACATTGCGTTGAGGTCTTGGCGCCCATTAAAACAACATATCTTAGTAAGGAAATAACGTTTCATTTGTCATCCCAACAGTGAGGGCTATAGAAACCATTACATTTGTACGCTCAACGAGGAGCGAAGCGAAACCATTTCAAGATTACTTTGTGTTTGTATTATATTTGTATAGCTGTCGAGTGTTCGGCCTCTTTCTCGTATTTATTGAATAACTGTGATAAAGGTAGCATAGCTTCCATGTGTTATTTATTTCATCTTCTTCCTCTTCTTCATTTCCCGTTTCCAGTTCCCTGAGTCGGGTTGCGATCAAGGACCTCCACAGTTGTCTATCCCTACACCATTATTTCCCTCTTTTAATACTTCTTTTTCTTTTACTCCTCTTTTCTCTATGCCTTCCTTCACCGTATCTATCCACCTCTTTCTGGGCCTTCTTCCTGGTATTTTCTCCATAAATATTCTTTTGGGTACTCTATATTCTTCCATTCTCATCATATGTCCGTACAACTTCAGCTTACTGGTCTCTATTTGTCTTGCAGTTTTGGTAACCCACTTCTCTCCCTAATGTCCACATTTCTGACTTTATCCCTCCGTGTCTTCCCAATTATTCCTCTAAGGAACTTCATCTCGGCTGCTTGGATTCGGCTTTCATTGCGTTTTGTTGTGGTCCAAGTACCTGCTGCATATGTCAAAATTGGTGTGTAATACATTGAGAATACGGTAGAACTTTTTGCATTTCTCTGGGACTTCCTGGTTCCATACTAAACCTGTCACACTCTGGTAAAACCCATTAGCTTGTTGGATTCTCTTTCCAATTTCCTCATTTATTGTACCATCTTCTGTGAGTATGCTCCCCAAATACATAAGCTTTTTACCATTTCCAATGCATTTCCATTGACTTCAATATGCTGTCTTCCTTCTCTCTCGTTTCTTGTCATCACTACAGTCTTACTCTTCTCCACACTTATTTTCATTCCATATTTCTCCATCTCTTGATTCCATACAGTGAATTGTTCTTGCACTTCTATTTCGTTTTCTCGCCATATTACTATGTCGCCTGCAAAGAGTAAGGCCCTAGTCTCCTTGCTTCCCATTCTTCGTTTCACACTCTTGTGGATTTCTTCGATGACAGTTATAAACAGTATTGACGTCCGAAACGGGGGAGGAGCTTACGGTCAGCTGCTTGCAATATGGCGGCGATATAGTGACGTGAGTAATTGGGCGTGCGTTTGTTGTGGCTTCAAATTTATGATGGCAAAATACTACATATTTCCTTTCATTGATAGAAATATTTTTATAATCAATTTAAATGCAGTGCCTAATTTAAAAATGTTACCCACATGTAGATAGTTAATTTACTGTCTGCTGTTACATATATGAAGCCTGTACTTGGGAGCCTAGCGGTATCGATGTTTTTCTTAATTTCACATTATATATATCTCACATAACACAAAGGACGACTCCCTGATAATAAATTGAATCAAGCAACCCTGAATTTGCATGAATGTTTTGGGTTCAAAGCGTTACTTGGGATGCTCAAATCATACTTCAATATTGCAAATATTGACCTACATACTTGCTGTTCAAAGGCAAGAATGTTAATTTATTAATCTCTTGCCACAGGCAAGTTAAAATGGAGACATCCTCTTTATCAATATATTTAATTAAATATTAAAAATACAGATATTTAACAAAGCTGGAGTCTCCATTTGAACTTGTCATAAGCAAACGGAACAGATCAAAAACTACACTTTAAGCCAAACCAAATTCACTCCTCAGCTCGACATAAACCATAATACCAATTAAAACCTATACAAAACATACTCTCCTTACTGTTGTACAACTTTCAAACCAACTATTCGCACTCAAAACTGTAAAACCCTGAAATGGGAACTAATTAAAGTTAGAATAGCCTAGGCCGATCCGGTCTCCTGCTACATTACCGCATATGTATACTTAACATCACTAGAACTTCAAAATTACGGCTAAGTGACCTATCTGCCTGAGTAGTATAGGTGCTGCAGGCATGCCTGGGATGATGGGTCACCAAACCGGTACTTAAAACTAAGATTTTACATATTAATTAACTAAATTCAACAGTAGGGAGATCATAGCCAAAAACACAATTTAAGCCAAACCGTACTTCAATGACCTACATACTTGCTGTTCAAAGGCAAGAATATAAATTATCTGGCAAATTAAGGCTAGGAACAGCATTTTTCTTAAGTTTTCTAACCATTCGGCTATTGTCAATCGGAAGAACCCCTAAAATAAGTTTACGAAGAGCGGATTACATTTTTTTTACGGTACAGAAGTAATAGGCTATAAGTTTATCAGTATTTTTGATGTAGCTAATTCCATGTGAATACAAATTAGAGACAATAACTATCAATAATCAACAGTACCGGTGGAAAGAAGTCGTCTTCACAAAAACGCAGGCTGCACACAGTCATGTAACATGTAACACGTTTTCCAATTGACAGCGCCGAAGCCCATCTTTCTCTCTGAACTTTTTGTACAGGAAAGTAGTGAAGATATTTCGTAGCCGTTTTATACGATTTGCAACCGTATACAGAGCAGTACCTCCTCGAATTTGACAAATTTCTTTCTGTTTCCATCGCGACGTCAATGCTTCACCATCTAAATAAATCTCACCAGTCACAATGTTACAGCTTCAACATTCTGCCGCGTGGCTGCGCCATCCAACTTTTCTGACGTCAATAGGGGATAACACACTTCCTTGTCGAAGTCCTGTTTCAACACCGAACCAGTTTGTTTGTCCTAGCTTGGTCTTCACACTATTTACACACTTTTCATACATGGCTTTGATCATTTGTATTTCTGCTCTGCCTACCCTGGTTTTTATCAATGCGTCCCAGACCAATCTTCGTGGTATGCCTTCTCAATATCTAGAAATGTCATCACCAAATCCTTTTTGAACTCCCATCTTTTCTCCATCATGTTTCTTAGAGCAAAGATTAGATCGAACGTTGATCTATCTCTTCGGAATCCATGTTGTTCTTCCTCCATTTCTGCCTAAACTTTCATTCTCACTCTTTTCTCTAATAACCTCTCAAAGATCTTTGCAACATGAAAGATAAGTGTGATTCCCCGATAATTGTTACATTCTTTCTTATCACCCTTCTTGAATACTGGAATTATTTATGTACCATATTTCTCTATTTGAATGCCCTCGGCGTCGACATTTGCATTATATTGCGTATAATAGTACCGAAATAATGTCCGAAGTGTAGCCCTGTGTATTATTCGAATCAGCTGATCTGCATGAACAATAAAAACTTGGCAACACAGCTCAGCTGTTCCAAGCTCCCGCCATTTCCTTCACGTTCTTTCTTTTGAAATACAGAGTATAGAATGCAGTGACACTGCCGGTTTTGTATCACATTTAAATCGTAATTTCTAGGTTTGTCCATGATAGCTAAATCCAATCAGCTTCGCAAATAATCTTAGCAGAACAGAAACATAGGAAGGGGAGGGGAGGGACGAGCATAATGTACAAATTAGATATAAACTTGCATATACCTAACAAGTTTAGAATTATTCAGATATTTTTCTGACAACACAGAAATCCTGGTAAAGCTTTTGAGCCAAAAATCTAGCCTCCAAGCCATAACATGCTGTAATGACTTAAGAATGGTGAAAAGTGTAATGTTTTAAAACCACAGTTTTTACAAACTGCCACAAAAGCCTACCAACATTGATCGAATACTTACCTCTGAAAATTCATAAGCTGCCTGGTCCAGTGTTTCCTTCTCAGACCACACATGCGATCGAGGACCAATCTTCCTAGATTCCAAATCACCTACAGCAACAGCTATAAGATAAGATGGCATTGGCACCTTTTGGTGAAATTGGTGGGCACTAGTGCCTTCTGGAGTGGGCACAGGTTCGCCAACTCGGAGGGCACTCATTAGGACAACTAACTCACTAGGAGCAGTTATCTGCAAAAACACAAAAATTGACAGTGTGACACATTTTGAGATTATGCGGGAAAGGGCAAAGTTAAGTGGGAAGATGGGGATGAAAACGAATTGGCATGGAGTTTATAAAAAGTACTCTAAGACTGGGCAAAAGTAACAAGAAGGATTGCAACAAATAGAGGTATTTCTTTGATAAGTGTCCTAAGCAAAGTGTACTCGGGCATTGTGGAAGGGGAGTTTGTTGCTCGAGAATAGGATGGATGAAAACTGGTGTAGCAAAGGAGATGTATGTGGCAAGTTACTGAGGGGAATAGACAGTTGTGTTTGTGTTTTGTAGATCTAGAGAAGAGTACCCAGAGAAAAGATGCCTGGAATCCTGAGGGATTATGGTATCGCGGGACTACAGGCAATCAAAATTATTTACAGTAAACCTTCTTTTATACATTTCACACTTCTACGTTTTCTACACTTATATGTTTTTTTTTTCCTGGTCCCGGCAAAATCCCTATATTTTCCATGTTAATTTATTTACAATATACGTTTTACATTTATTCGTTTTTCACGCTTATATGATCATATTTTAAGTCCCTTGCGATATAAAGCATCATTTATATGTTGTGTGTTCTGAGAAAGTATATTCAATGCAAACATTTGGTACAGACTGTACAGGGTCATCAAAAATAATGCCAACATTTTAAAAAATGATGGCACTGAAACCCTTTATGTTATAAGTGTAATTCTTTCACTGAACGCCAGCTGGTTAAAGTAAGTTTTGTTTTGGAGGGGACGTGACCTTGCTATGCACACACTAGTTGCGCAGTAGCCAAGGTCGGCCGGGGTCGCGCGTGCCAATGAAGTCCTGACCTCACCCCTTTGGATTTTTTTTCTGACGGTACATTAGAAACATTGTGTATGCAGAAAAAATTCGGGATTCGGAGCACTTGCGGGAGCGAATTTCTGCCGCAATCTTGACATTTACTCCTGAAATGATTGCACGCACCAATTCAGCCATTGGGAAAGCGTGCGTTCAATGCTGATGTTGGTGGTCGGCCTGGCCTAGATTTTTTCTCCACAGTACCTGTTTCCTTAAACTCATTAAACCATCGAATGACAGCTTTGTAATCAGGTGCAGTTTGTCGGGCGGTGCAGTCATTGGTGCACGCGCCCCCGGCCGACCTTGGCTACTGCGCATCTAGTGTGCGCATAGCAAGGTCACGTCCCCTCCAAAACAAAACTTACTTTAACCAGCTGGCGTTCAGTGAAAGAATTACACGTTTAACATAAAGGGTTTCGGTGCTATCATTTTTTTAAATGTTGGCATTATTTTTCGATGACCCTGTATTCCGTCACATCGCTCGGTGTAAGGAATGCAGCACGCACTATTTATGGCCTTGAGCGACACTCGCTGGGGTCAGCGTGTTGGAACAAGGAAGAACTGCTTCTTGCGTAATAATTAGTAGCGAGCGCTATTTGTGTTAGCCAAGATGTTCATCTCTCAAAATACAGGAAGCAGCCAAAGAACACAGACAGCGTCTGAAGCATATGTTAAGATGAGCAGAAGAAAGCGGAAGTGTGTTACGGTCGCCGATATATTAAACATTTTCTTCTTCTTCTCGCGGATGGGTCACTTAGGACCACGCGGAATCAACGTATGTTGAGCCTTCCTTCTTGCCCAATAGCTTTTCATATGCAAGGATTGTTCCTCCGACCATGCACGTCGTGTTGGTTTCTTCTGATCTTCCTCAAATCCCCTTGTGTGAACAATATTCCTGATTACATTTCTATTCATCAGATCTGGCGATCCCATCTCCACTAGGTCCCTCTCCACCTGTTTGTACCACTTTGGTCTTGTACGTTTCTTCTGCAGAAATTTGTGGATTCGGTAAGTAAGTCTCGAATGATTCATTCTTTCTAAATGGCCCAAAAATTGAATTCGTCTCATTTCAGAGTTGGGTTTGGGATAGTGTATGCCATTTTTAATTCTGGACCCTAAGATCTTTCGCATAATTTTCCTTTCCTTAATCTCTAATGGTTCCTTAAATGTTTTAAGTTGTAAATTGAGCCTATCTGAAGCATAAAGAGCTTCCGGTTTAATCACTGTTAAATAATGGCGAATTTTACTATTCCATGACAAGCATTGCGTGTTATAAACATTTTTTCTGTACCGGTATTGAAAAGCAACCTTCATTTTCTGGATGCTTGATGTTACAGGTTTATTTTCATTGCCATTTTCTGTAACCCAATAATCTTGCATCTTCAGACAAATTAAAATCCATAAATTAATTTACACTACGGTATTTTATTAATGACGAAGACGAAGAGCCGCAGTGGATTTTAATGATGCTGTCAATGCTCTATGGACTATCAAACATTTTGTGACGCGCCATAACGTTTCTGAGGAAATAATGGCCGAATTATATCGGTTTGAAAATACTGTTCATGCCGGGTCTGTGATAACAGACTACTTCGTAAAGTGACTCAATTTTCTTTGTTTTGTTGTTGTTTCTTTCGTTATCTGCGTGCATTTCTCTTGTAGTTGTATTGTTATATATTGCCGATTTTAGTTAAACAATCGCATTATTATTTTTGTCGTTTACTTCTTAACTATAACCCATATTGCACATATAATTTGCAGTTTTTATTTACTGACTTTCATTTATGCGTTTCTCACACTTATAAGTTTTTTTTCCTATATGTTGATAATCAGTCTGCAGGAGAGTTGATGGTAGGATGAGTTTCTAGTTTAAAATTGTAACAAGAGTGAGGCAAGGCTGTAACCCCTCACCACTACTGTTTATTTTATACAGTATAACCCCGCTTTTACGTTTTCCCACCATTACATTACATTTTTCCTCGGTCCCTTCAATTTTCTTATGTTTTCAATGCAATCTGGTCTCGCTTTTACGTTAATGAAGCTTCCCAGTCTACCATCAATATTCGGCCATTTTAAAAAAGAGTGTGTCACCGAGTTCAGCCTAAGGCGGCACATTTCATGGGTTTGTGTGACAGATTCTCCCAGCTTAACATTTTCTCTTTCTAATTTAGCACTCATATCATGTTCAAGAAATCATGTGTAGTGAACCCATCTTAACCCCTACATAATATAAATAGAGACTTGATAATTACCACAGCTGTATATGGGGCCTTCACAGACGGGGTGTCCTGGCAAGGAACCATAGATCTGGCATGAATTGCCTGAAAACAATCAAAACAACAAGGATTATTATTATTATTATAAACATTTTTAAAAAACGCCAGTGGTGTCTACGCTCGCTAAAGCGCAGCGCTAGGCCATGAGGCCAAGCTCTCAGCTGACTCCGTAGACGTGGGTTCGAGCCCCACCGTCGGCCGTCTTTGAAATGGCTTTCCGTTTTCAACTCCAGGCAAATGCTGGGACGGTACCTTCTGACAGGCCACATCCTTGCCCAGTCTTATTCATCTTCATTCATTTCATCTGTCATGAGGTTGGGGTCAGGAAGGGCATCAGGCCGTAAATACCATCCGCCACATAGAATTACATTGCATCTCATCTCCAACGGGAATAATAAGGGGTAGACATACAAAAGTGAATTGCATTGAAAGCAATCGTGCACATTCTAAGACTTTTATTTTATTTCTAGTGAACCACAATTTACCGATCCTCGGAGATTTAAGGTAGATTTCATTAGAAAGCTATGGCTACCATGTTTCGGCTTCCGGAAAATTACGACATATCTTCGCACTTTGCATGCCCCGGACCCCAAATCCACCGTCCGATCAAAAGTTTATATATAACTAGCAACCCGCCCGGCAACAGTTATGAATGCAAGATGATAGATTACTTTTAACCAAGGTCTTATAAGATTTCCTTGTATATGACATTAGTCGTTTTCCCTCATGCAGTGAACACGAAAGCTAGTTCGTAAAATGTCACCTCAGTAATTGAATGAAGATTGTTGGAAGAAATGAAAACGTAAGAACACTTATAGTGGGCGTTGTATTGAAGATAGAGATATGCTCTCGCGGACTGTTTTGTAGAACTTTTCATGCTGAACAATTCTTACACTCATAGTACATGGGTTGGTTTTTAAGTTTTGGCACCTTAGTTATAACTGGATTAATAACTCACTTAGATGGTTCCAAGTTTCACAGGCCCTCGATGTAGTCCCCACCGTTGCGTAAAACGTGTTCCCAGCGATGCGGAAGTTGTTGGATCCCGTTGGCACTGCCCAATCTATGGATGGTACGAAGAGAGCGCTCGGCAGCCTGATTAACGTCATTGTCATCTTCATCTTCAGGATGAGATCATAGTCGCAGGGACTGATGTCGGGAGAATATGGGGAGTGATAGAGGACCTCCCAGCCCCAGCGATCCAACAATGCCGACACAACGCCTGCTGTGTGTGCCCTAGCATTGTCATGCAGATTGATGGGCGGTGTAACCATGTGGTGGCGCCGTTTCCTTCTCAGAGCTCCTCGGAGATGGTCTTGCAGAAACGAACAATAGTACGCCGCATTAACGGTTTGCCCTCGGGGAACAGTATGACAGCGCTTCCGTACCATTGAAGACGTTAATCAGGCTGCCGAGCGCTCTCTTCGTACCATCAATAGATTGGGCAGTGCCAACGGGATCCAACAACTTCCGCATCGCTGGGAACACGTTGTACACAACGGTGGGAACTACATCGAGGGCCTGAGAAACTTGGAACCATCTAAGTGAGTTATTAATCCAGTTATAACTAAGGTGCCAAAACTAAAAAACCAACCCATGTATATTGATATTTTTAACGGTTTGCCCAGCATAAGCTTAAAAAAGCGCACAGACGCCAGGTTTTTTTTCCAACCTTTTTCAATGAAATCACTACTGCTTGGCTTCCTTTGATCATAAATAATTTTCTACGGAAACCTTCCTTCAGATATCGTTTACAAAATGGGGAAAACTGCATCAAAATCCATGCAGTAGTTTTCGAGATTACCCGTAACATCCAAGAATCAGGACTTTATTTTACACTAAGTAGAGATTTATATAGGTAGTTATTTAATGGAGCTTTAAAGCATGGAACAGCTAGGTCATGCACCCCTTAGAATTAATATATACATACCGTATTTGCTCGCGTATATCTCGCACCCCATTTTTTTAGTTGAAATTTCAGGGGGAAAAAAGTACTCGCATATATCTCGCATTCATTTTTGACGCCGTCATATAAATGACCGTAATAACCTTGAGGTATAAACACGTTCGATTTAGCGCGCCACAACAGACGTCATTGTCCAGGAACTTACCCGAAGCGATACTAACAGGACGAGCGAGCAACGACGAGTTGATCCAAACTTGTCCGATGTGAGCCAATTAGGGATCGAGACGCTGCGCTGCCATGTACACGTTTGAATTAGCGATTAGCGCGCCACAACAGTCATCCGTAGGTTCATGAAAAGAAAGGGCTTGTGTCTGCGAAGGCGAACATCTCTCTGTCAGAGAATGCCGAGTGATTTCAATGACAAAATTATCGAGTTTCATCGTCATGTGATAGCAATGCGGAAGAGGAACAATTACCTGCTATCTCAAATCGGCAACGCAGATCAGACTCCGATAAACTTCGACATGCCATCCAACACTACCATAAACAAGAAGGGAGAATCTAGCGTCCTTGTGCGTACAACTGGGTGTGAGAAACAACGCTGCACAGTCATGCTAGCAGTAACCGCGGACGGAAGAAAATTGCCACCATATGTTATTTTTAAAAGAAAAACAATGCCTAAAGCGAAGTTTCCCAAAGGCATTCATGTTCGCGTGCAAGAGAAAGGATGGATACAGCTCTTATCCAGGACTGGGTCCGTACAGTGTGGGGAGCACGGACAGGTGCATTGCTTCGACGCCCGGCAATGCTAGTGTGGGACAGTTTCCGCGGACACTTGGTGGAAGACACGAAGAAACGTCTTCAAGAAATGAAAACGGATCTTGTTGTAATTCCTGGTGGACTCACACATTGTCTTCAACCCTTAGATGTTTCCGTCAATAAAACCTTCAAGGACAACATGCGTAAATTGTACGCCGAATGGATGGAGGGAGGGGACCACGACCTGACGCCAGCAGGCAAAATAAAGAGGCCGTCAGTTGAACTCGTGTGTGATTGGGTTAAACGGGCGTGGGTTATGGTGTCGCCGGACATTGTTGTGAAGAGCTTCTTGAAGACAGGCATCGCAAATGCATTGGACGGAAGTCAGGATGAAGCCGTGTGGGATGATGACCAGAATGATGCACGCGAGAGTACCTCGGAGATCGGTAGCAGTGACGGCAGTGATAATGAATAGAGTGAGTACCGTATACCAGTTGCCTTGTTTCAATAATGAAAATTTTGTGTTTTTTCGGGAATACGGAAATTCCGCGCGTATATCTCGCACCTACAAATTTCACTCGTATTTTCGGCTCGCGTATATCTCGCCCCCGCGTATATCTCGAACCCCATTTTTTTAGTTGAAATTTCAGGAAAAAAAGTGCGAGATATATGCGAGCAAACACGGTATATCACTATATTGTGGACACGATAACTACAGGTCTGATGTTTGTTTTTGGCCAGTGGCCGAGAAATTCGCGCATTCATTGTGCTAACCGTTCAACCTATTTCTTTTGTTTCTTCTGAGCGTGCGTGCATACAGTCCTTACTGCACATGCTCACAATAAGAAGGCTTCCTGGCTGGCCGGAGACCTCTACGCAACAAGCAAAAACAAACGTCAGACCTGTACAGCCATTTTCCACCAATCACTCTCAAACGAAATATTGAGTCCATTCAAAGTTCATACAGTTCTTCGAATAAGGGCCAAACACTTATCTCAGTAAAGCTTTTTGATCGCACCAACCACTGACCAAAGGGGTGCGAAGAATGGAGGTTTAGAAGAAAAATAAATTCTTCTTTTTCTTCAATTCCCAGTTCCAGTGATCTGGATCTGATCCCTTAACAGCCACAATAAGAAAACCGTTCAAAATGGTCGATAGTCCTCCAAAACTTTTGTCTGAAAGATTTTTTTGGTATGGCCCAGCCTTACGCCAAGGGATGAGCAAAATGTTCTCGATGAAGATGCCAAGTTGATGACAAATTATTGCTGACTGTGCTACGGATGTCATCAAAGCAATATTGATGTTGTTTTGACAGACGAGCGCTATCTCCAACTCCTGGCCAGCAGTTGTGCTAGTGCAAGGTAAATAGTAGCTATAAGAAGATGGGGTTCCTCATACGCTAAACATGTACAACGTTGTATTTGCTGCTTTTCAGTGGGTCAACACCATTGTGCCCAATGAATTGGGCGGGGTACAAAATTATAAGTATGTAAACACACTCCTGGAAAAGATTACATGTATTAGTTAGTCATCACCCTTAAAAATTGCCCATTGCATGTATCGGTGGCATGCGATAGCTCGTTCTGGCGCGAATTTTAAAAAGATCTTGGTACATAAATCCGTAAAATAATATACACTGACCGGCAATAAAAGTGGAACACTTTAATTTTTATGTAATTTCTTAATTTATTCCACTAAAATGTATCGATTTTGCAATATTTGCATTATTCATGTACATTTTAGATAGTTGGCTACAGAAAATACCGAAACATGTTTAACAACACGCTATAACTAGGGATTGGAAAAATTCGCGATCGCGAATTTCGCGAATTATTAAATGAAGTAATACACAGATGGTAATGTGTTTTAATAACCCTAAAAATGGCGAAAAAAATGGTTTTTGAAGTCGCGAAATTTCGCGAATTTCGCATGAAGACGCGAATTTCGCGAATTATGCATGAATTTTGCATGAAAACGCGAATTTTAGCTTATTTCGTTTTTTTCTTTACAGTGCACTTCCGATAATTTGCGGCATTAATGCACGAATTTCCGCGAAATGTTGAAAACTGCGAACTATCTACAGTAATGTTTTTAAGCGTAGCAAAGAGAAAACTATTGGTTAAAAATATCGAAATGTGTTTTATGAACACGCAAAGAAATAAATATAATACTTTATAACATAGTATTGTAAGACACACTATGTGGATTTTACCAATATTAAAAACTAAGAAAAATGACTGTCATCACTTTTTTTTTTCTTAGATGGTTTATTTTTTCTAATTTTAGATTGTACAATTCTGAAGAAAACAATATATGAGAACGAAAATTCATCTTGATTTTCTATATAAGTGTGACTATAGACACAGTAGCTTGACTGTGGGAACTTTCGGGATTTCCGTTGCATCACTTACGCATTCTATATGTACTGGATCTCGGTTTACCTCACTGACAGTCGAATTCCATACAATATCCTCATCTCTGAAACCATGATTGTCTTTATCGAAGTCTACAACTGGATGTCACTTTCTTCTGCATCTTGACATTCATCCAGGTTTTGCCCTAATGTCATCGTAGTGAGACCACCTTGCCTGTTTAAAATATCGTTGTCACAGAAGCCGACAAACGCTTGTTTTTGTGCGAGTGTAGTAGCGGTAATCTTCTCCCTTGACTTTACTGCATGGAGAGCATCCAACAAACACGGAAAGATTGGGAACTTAACGGTAGATAGCGGGCCTCACTTTCTGCATACAGCGATCTCTAACAATCTGGGAAGTCATCCTAGTAAGTTACAGTACTTAGTTATTGAGGTTTTAAGGACCGGAACAGCAAGGTCATCTGCCCCTTCATCCTAGTATCTACTCGACGCGTGGCGTCATATAGTCCGCCTTTCAGACATGAATATCTAGAAGGCAAGTATCCAGATCAAAATGTGCCACTGTTTCCTGAACCAGTATTAGCCAAGTGGTCTTCTTGGTTTCATTCTGTAGTGTGCCTGTCAGAGTACTTGAAAGATATTTTGCAATTTATGAGTGAAGTAGTAGGGACTGATAACTCTGGTGTTGATTTTCTTAACAATGTTTCACATGACGAAATACTTGAGTTTCAAAGAATTTGGCACAGACATCGCTGACCTCATCCCCTTATTAGAAGGCCACATCCAACTGTTCACCTTCTAGATGGACATCTACAGACAATTCAGCAAGCCCTTAAACTTGCTGTTTCTGGAAAGTACGGTACCAACATTAAGGAGCAGTTGGAGGGTTGTGGAAATGTGTTAAAAAGAGGAAAAACTCATTCAGTTTTAGTAAATGCTGTGTCCCATGCTCTTGGAAAATTAATCAGCTTGAGATTCGTTGAACCTGGGATCCGTTGAACCTGGGAACAGGATTTACAAAATGTGTGCGTTTGATCCAGCAGAAATTCATTGGCACAATGAACATAAATGAGGACACTGCAAAGAAAATTAAGAAGTTGCCGTTCTGTGGAACACTCAAAGAAAGTGAGGTGTTAAGAGGATACAAAGAAGAGTTTAGTGCTTTTCAGTCGGTCAACACGAATGTACCCAAACACCACAAGGATACAAAGAACTGCAAACTTTAATCAAGAAGCAGATGCATGACCGGACCAAGACAGACATTGTTGGAGGTTTGCAAGGAATGACATTTGTATTTCCAAAGTTCTCAGAATCGGTGTTGAAAACCATTTGGATCCCCTGTTCAAACGCTGTGAACTTTTGTTTTTCAGTTTACACTAGCACGTTAAGTGATATGCGTCACCGTTTGTCACAAGAGAATTTGGATCTCTTCACTGAAGTATACTTTGAAGGATGACTGAAATGTGTTGTGTTAGCAGGTTATCCATGATATTTAAAAAATCCCGCCTAAAATTTATGATTTTGAAAGTACCGAAAAGTGCACTTGAAACCACCGAATTTGCCACTTTAAAATACCGCTTTCTTCACTCTGAAATCACCGAAAAATTCCAATCCCTAGCTATAACTCACAAATTTCGTTACATTTTAAAAATCTTACAATTTTCTATTTTTTAGTAATGTTCTTTTGGGCTGGTTTTTATCAAACGTATTGCCATACAAAACAGTATTAAGGTTTGCACTGCACTGCACGAGAACACTGGTCACTAAAAACGAGTGTTTCCACCCTTAGCGTCTATGACAGCTTGTAAACGCTCAGGCATACTGTTCACAACTCGTCGAATGGCATCTGCCGGGATGCGATCCCAATCCTCCAGCAGCGATGTTCTCAGTAGTGCCAGAGTGGTGTGGTCATGCTGTCTGACGTTCCTTCCAAGCATATCCCATACATGTTCGATGCGGTTCAAGTCAGGACTACGAGCTGGCCAGTCCAGGGTTTGAATCCCCAATTCCTGCAGATATTGTACAACACAGCCAGCAGTATAAGGGCGGGCATTATCCTGCATCAGCATGAAATTCTGACCTATGAAAGGCGCAAAGGGCATCACATGGTTCATCAGGATCTCTTCGATGTACCTTTGGGAATTGAGCGTCGCGTGATCGATGCACATCAACTCAGTGCGGGCCATAACGTTGATGCCACCCCACACCATAACCGAGCCACCTCCAAATGGAGTCCTGGAGGAGAAAGCAACAGGGCTGTACCTCTCTCCGCGCCTTCTCCACACTCTTTCTCTTCCATCAGGAGATCTAAGATTAAAGCGACTCTCGTCAGTGAAGAGAACAGAGGCCCACTGCTCGTGGGTCCATCCCAGATGCTGCCTTGCGAAGCGAAGACGCGCCTCTCTGTGATGTCGTTTGAGTGCGGGTCCATGTGCAGGTCTCCTGGACGAAAGATGAGCTGCTTCAAACCTTCTTCTTACTGTTCGCTCACTCACTCTCACATTTCTGACATTTTCCAGATGATTTCGTGCCTGGACTGCTGTGGTATGGCGATCACGCAGAACTAGCAGGGTGAGAAATCTGTCATCCCTGGCACTTGTGCATCTTCTACGGCCTGACCCTCATCTCCTGTCGTAAGTTTGGAGTTCTCTGTAACGTTGCACTGCACAGTGAATGCTACCAACCGATGATCCAATGACCTCAGCAACATAACGGAAGCTGCAGCCATCCTCCACCAATGCAACTGCCTGTGCAGCTCCTTCACAGCTAAGAGGCACGTTTTAGTGTGAACTGCACATGGATAACTTGCTAAAATGTATGACAATGGTTCACACGTGTTCAACAAATGCCAGTTGTTATCCCTAGAACAACAATAAGCGAGCGGCAACACTCATAAACCGTAAACGCTTACAGTGCGCTTCCCGCCATAAAACCATTAAGATAGGCTCATCGAAGATCGGGGGTAATTGGTGGTAATAAACCTCCCTAAGAAATGCCATATTATCAATTTCTATTTACGGATGTTTCAGATGTTTGTTCTAATGCGTGAAAAGCTTTTAAAATGTGATTAAATCTTTTTCATGGCTAATTTTATACTATTTATATTACTTTTTTTAACTGTTCCACTTTTTTTGCCGGTCAGTGTAGTTCATCCATAAAACCGTAAAACATACTGCCTTTCCATAAATTTTATGGAAAAACCATACAAGTTGGCAGGTAGGCATTCCCCTTGTGGGAAAAACCAAACCCTTCTCCATTCTTCTCACGAGTGTTTACAAACTTGGTCACTCACCCCAAAGCCATCCTCGTGTTCTTGTACGGTGGATTGTGGATTTCTCAACTTAGCCGACAGCTGTTGTACGTTAATTAGTGCTGTGTTTTCCAGAAGCTCACTCGATTGATGCTTGGCGAGTGTGGTTAACGCCTCACATGCTTACACGTAGTTCACTACCCTCATGTACTCCACACATGGTTACTTCCCTAACAGTTGCCCATGTTAGAATGTGATCTGATATTTATGTTCATGTTGTTTCAAATATTATAAACTGATAGCCTCCCTGGCATGCCAGCGACATAGGCTTTTCACAACATCTCTCAACCTATATACGGGCAGAATCAGCTTGCATGTCCCAGCCGAGATTCGTGGGCAAACTTGCGTGCCGAACTTAAGACCAATCAGATGTGAGCGTTGCCTCAGTCCGCAACGTCCGAAGACGAGTGATATTAAAATAAATAGTGCCAGGTATCGTTGAACATCTCCAAACCAGTGATTGTAATCGCGTGCTATTCCCAAAGGTTGCTATTTTAGCACACAATTCAGAGTTCAAGGGCCTCGTAGCTTTGCTTCATACACAAATAACTGAGCTGACAAAATACTTAAGCTTTCCATCTGACTCGAAATCCAACCCTCTGTTCTGAATTATATTTTATACAATGATAAGGAATAAATTGACAATTCTCGTCTAACTATATATAAATGTTTGCTAACTAAAAGACTTAATGTTAAACCTTGATGATAAAAGGAATGGGAAGCAATGATATGGTCTGTGGAATTGATAGTAATAAACCTGAATGATGAAAAATTGCATTATATAAAAATAAAAGAACTTACATGATAGTAATACTGATCGACAATAAACAAAATGCCGTGATGATGATGATGAGAGCCTTTGCAGCAACACTGCATTATGTTCCATGTCACATGGTGTCTACAGAATTTTCAATGTCAATTTTCCTGACTTTTCCTGACCATTTTTCAACAAAATTCCTGACTCGCAAAGTCATCGTAACATCGGAAAAAAAGTTTATTGAGCAAATATATATATATATATTTTATTTGCAGCCTCCACTATCCCCATATCTGCCCATTATTCATTTAAAATACAAAATAAATTATAATTCAATAATACATAAATCAAAGTACTTAATAACCTAAACTATAGCGATGGGGTCGCCACATCCCTACGCCAATGCCAAAAAAGCGTACAAAAAATAGGTAAAAGAGGTTTTTACTATGATGTACTGTAAAAATCGAAACTTACCATACTGTCCAGTGAGTTATTGCTTTTTATCTTCGGAGATTATTTGAACTAGTAACATCAAAATATGGCTCTAGAACACAAAATACTGTATGGGTAATATAAAATTCCTGACTTTCTAATACTTTTTGGCATTTTTTCCTGACTTACACCACTTTTTCACACTTTTTCCTGACCAAAAACAAAATTCCTGACTTTTCCTGACTATTCCTTACTTTTCCTGCCTGTGGTCACCATGCGTCAAACTTAGGTGTCAACTAACAACATTGTGGTCTCCCTGTTTCAAACCATTTTACTGAAACAGCATTGCATTTAAACATTTCTACATTGATAATATACTTTCAGTATCTAGACAAGTCTCCCACAAGTCCAACCCCTCCTCCACGTGGTGGGAGACGGGCAACGGCATGAAGTAGGGGATTGCCTGTAGGGGTGAAGTACAGTGGGGACTTTGTGTGCCCCGGGACCGCTACGGTAGCTGTGAAGGCCCTATGGGAACCCTGAAAAGTGACGGCTGACGGGGCTCTGGTGAAGCTACGATAGGCCTAGCAAGCCAGTAGTGGATATCATATTTGCTTTCAAACCAGGAACAGGCCTCGGAAAGGACGGATGCAAACGACGACGACCCGGATATGCTAATGGACTACGAGTTGGGACATTAAACATACAGACACTGACAGGAAAAGTGGAGGAGATTGTAGATGTGATGGAGAGAAGAAAACTGGATGTACTGGGCTTGGCAGAAACAAGATGGAAAGGAGAAGGTCGCAGAGAACTGAGGAAAGGGTACCGGTTGTACTGGAGTGGGAACAGTGAAGGAAGGAGCAGCGGAGTAGGAGTAGTTGTGAGAGATGGAATGAAGGAAGAGGTAAAGGGAATAAGTGACAGGATCATGAAGATCAGAGTAACTGTAAAGGGAAGAAGCCTGGAGATAGCCCAGGTATATGCCCCTCAAGTTGGATGTACAGCTCAAGAGAAGGAAGACTTTGAGGAGGAGCTACAACAGCAGTTGAATGGTCAGAGCATCATTGTCATGGGAGATTTGAATGCACATGTAGGAAGTGAAAGGCAACGATATGAAAATGTATTGGGAGCAGAAGGATGGGGTAGCAGGAATGAAGAACGGATTTTTGCAAGAGAAACGGTTTAGTGGTAGGCAACTCCTGGTTCCGGAAGAAAGAAAGCCACAAGGTAACGTGGTACAGCAGTGATTTAACAAAGAAATCTTTGGTAGATTACATGCTGTACGACTGGGAAATGAAGAGAAGTGTCAGAGATATAAAGGTAATACCATCAGAGGCCTTAGATAGCGACCACAGAATACTTGTAATGAACCTGGGAGTTGTTAAGGATAGCAAGAGGACAGAGTACCAGGAAAGGAGAATCAAAGTATGGAAACTCAAGGAAAAGGAAGTCAAGGAAGAATTCCAGAAGATAATAAGGGAAAGGATGCCAACAGACAATCCTAAAACAGGGGAAGAGGAATGGAAGCAATTCAAAAACACAATGGTAGAAGCTGCAGTGGCAGTATGTGGAAGAACAAGCAACAGAAAGCGGTGTAAAGAGACACCATGGTGGAATGAGAGAGTAAAAGAAGCTGTGGGAAGGAAGAACAAGGCTTTCAGAGTGTGGTTCCAGGAAAGAACTGATCTGGCAAGGGAAGATTATAAGATAAAGAAGAAAGAAGCAAACAAGATTGTCGCAGAGGAGAGGAAGAAGTGGATGGTAAAGTGGACGGAGATGATGGAGGAAGACAGCAGAGGAAATAACAAAGTTCTTTATGGGATGGTCAAAAGTAAGAGAAGAGGTCTGCGAGAGGATGTGGTAATGATGGACAAAAACGGAAATGAGGTACACAACAAAGAGACACTCAAGACAGTGTGGAAAGAGTACTTTGAGGATTTGCTGAATCCAAATGGTCATAGGGAGGAAGACAATGTATTGGAAGATGGAGAAGACAACACAGGAATGGAAAAGGACCTGACTTGGAGAGAACTTGAAATGGCTATAGACAAGATGAAAGGAGGAAGGGCACCGGGGTGGATGAAGTGAGTGTTGAAATGGTGAAGGCAGCAGGGGAGGTTGGGAAACAGTGGCTGTACCGTGTGATGAGGGTGATATGGAAGGAGAAAAAGACCCCAGAAGATTGGAAGAAAGGATTAATTGTCCCAATATTTAAGAAAGGAAGCAGAAAGGAGTGCAGAAATTACAGGGGTGTCACACTCATACCTCACTGTGCCAAGATATATGAAAAGATATTAGAAAGTAGAATACGAGCCAAAGTGGAGAGAAAATTGAGAGAGGAACAGTATGGATTCAGACCTGGGAGATCAACAGTGGATCTCATATTTTCAGTGAGACAGCTCCAGGAACACCACTAAGAATTTGGAGAGGATCTGTTGATGGCCTTCCTGGACATCGAAAAGGCCTATGATAGTGTGTGTAGGGAGAAGGTTTGGAAAGCAATGGAAAACATGGGAGTGGAAAAAGGGACTGTAGGCAGAGTGAAGGAGATGTATTGTGGAAGTGTGAGTTGTGTGAAAGTTGGAGGGGAAAGAACAGACTGGTTCAGACAAATGAGTGGCCTGAAACAGGGTAGTGCGCTGTCACCCCTTCTCTTTATTGTGGTTATGGACGAGGTAATGACACGGATAGCAGGAAAGATAGGAGAAGATAAGATGAAAGCAATGGTGTTTGCAGATGATCTCATGGTCTGGGGAAACAAGGAGGAGGAAATTCAGGAGCAACTGAAGGCTTGGGAAGAAACAGTGGGAGAGTACGGATGGAAGTTCAACATCAGTAAATGTGAGATCCTGTTAATGACCAGGAAAAAGGACAGACCAATGAGTGGGATAACACTTGGAGGTGGACAGCTGAAGAAGGTGGAAAGTCTCAAGTACTTGGGAAGTATAGTGGAGGGAAATGGGAGAAATGACAAAGAGATTACGGAACGTGGCAGACAGGCAGAAGCATTTCTGAGAAGCATTAGGAGCTTAGTGTGGAATAAAGATGTCCCACAAAAAAGCAAGGAAGTGTTATACAGAAGCTACTATATCCCGATACTGACCTATGCTTCAGAAACGTGGACAATGAAGAAAAGAGATATAAGCAGAATACAGGCAGGTGAAATGAAGTTCCTGCGAAGTAGGATCGGAATAACAAGAAGAGACAGGGTGAGGAATGAAAAGGTCAGGGAAATGGTGAAAGAGGAGCCCTTGCAAGGTAGGATTGAGACATCAAGACTGAGGTGGTATGGACACTTAAAGAGAATGGATGAGAAGAAGATTCCCAAGAGGATACATGAGATGCAGATGCAGAAGAAACGACCAAGGGGAAGACCAAGAGATAGATGGCTGAAAGGAGTGGAGGAATGTGTCAAGAAGAGAGGCGAGGACTGGACCAGAGCGACAGCGGAGAGGTGGTGGGAAGAAAGAACTAAGTGGCGAGGCTTATGTTCCAAACAGACCCAGCCTGGGGCTGGAAACTGTACAAGATGATGATTATGATCTAGACAATGTCTCAATCACCATCTGGGGTTGCCTGCTTCCCCTACAATGTGAGCTTACCATTCCCATTCCTAAGGATGCGGCAATAGTTTCTATTTGGCAAACCTCTATATAATCCTAAAACTACATACTGACTCGCTCATCATTGCAGCTACAATGTTGCAAGATATTAAGATTAATAGAATTTTTTCGTGGCTAATGCTTTAGTATTCGTTGGTTCCTTAGTTTAGGGGCTGCGACAACGCGGTCATGTAGCCCCGTGTACTTTGGGTGTGTGTAGAATCTGTCTGATAACCGGTCTTAATTGTGATGGCTGTATTAGTGTGTGTTATCTGTTTTTAATTCAAGTAAGGACTGCAGACGATAATTTCTAGTAGTTCCTACTTTCGCTACCAAATGCTACCGTCCACGACACCTAGCTGTGAACTTGGGCCATCGCAACCAGCGCATTAATCAAACCTAACCGAGAAATTTTGCTTCACACAAGTTTATTTAGTGGAAGGTTCTTTTACATGCCATAAATCTATGACATGGGACCGCCGGCTTTACTTCCCCTCCGAAGGAAGGCATACTGAGGGATTCTTAACGCTCTCAAAAATCTGACGTCTTCGGCAGGGTTTGAACCTGCGATCTTGGGCATAGTTCTGCATGCTACAAACTATGCCACCGAAACCGCTAATGCTTTAGTATTTTTCATTGATAGTTGGCGCACTTGTTTTTGGCGTGCTGTTTGTTGTTGGAGGGCGGAGACCGTTTGTGGCTTTGGTGGTGTTTTGTAGAGCTACTGTATCTGTCTTGTATATTTGGATCTGATGATGCTCGCTTGTCAAGCGAAACATGTCATCCTATAGTGTTCAGTAGTTCATAACAATATATATATTTCAGGTTATATTTTCGCATGTCCCAGTAGTTGGGATTCCTGTATATTGTGTTGCACTGTGATTACCTGGCACTGACTAAACATGTACGGATGCTCCTTGCCGGCAGTTTGCTCTGGAGTCAGCCACTGGAGAGCAGAGGCTTCTGGTGAGGTCTCATACTCAATGCCGATGACCACACTGAAACACAGAATGCACACCACAACTATTAGACTAGCTTCATCTGGGGATTTCACAGCAACACCACAACCATCAGACTAGCTTCATCTGAGGATTTCACAGCAACAACGATAAACGCAAATGTTGCTTCCCGCATTTGTTGACATGTCCGCATCATAAACAACACAAATATGCTAAGATGAATGTACGATAAAATGCAATAAATATGACTTCTTGCTGCTTTTGTTTTTGTTGGTTGGTTCCTGAGTTTAGGGGCTGCGACAACACAGTCATGTAGCCCCGTGTACTATGGCTGTGTGTAGAATCAGTCTGATACCCGGTGTTAATTGTGATTGCTGTATTAGTGTGTGTTATCTGTGATTCAAGTAAGGACTGCAGACGATCAATTTCAAGTAGTTCCTACTTTTGCTACCAAATGCTACCATCAATGACATCTAGCTGCAGACTTGGCTATTAGATGCCATCGCAACCAGCACCTGGTGGCGAAAATTGGGATTAGTAGAACGTTAATCAAATCTACCTTTAAAATATTAGCTTCACACAATTGTAGATAGTGGTAGGATTTTTCACATGCCATAAATCTATGACGTGGGCCCGCCGACTTTACTTACCCTCCTAAGGAGAGATTTCTTAACTCCCTTACACAATCCGACGATTTCAGCCGGGTTTGACCCCGCGATCTCGGGCATAGAAGCTCAGAACTACGCCACCGAAGCCGCTGCTTGTTTTTGTAAAGGAGGTAAACAATGACAAACTACTTGGCCTGGTATAGCACTGGCTTAGTTTTGGGGATTTCTACCCAGATAGCCTATTGAAGTGATGGAGGCCATCTTTCAGTGTTGCCCATAATTTAGATACCTTATCTTCTAAATATAAAAAGCATTCTCCTGGATATTTACTACATATTTAATCTTATTGCCAACTTTCAATCCTTGTTTTCTCAGATTTAAGAAATTACTGCAACATTCCGTCTTTCAAATCAAATGATGTCGGTATGAATTCCGCTAGGTCCCTCGTGCCCGGCCTCGTATACAGCGGCAAGTTTTTAGCAAGCGAGACAAGAAACCAGTGTTCATATAGCTGAATGGCTGGCGTGATTGATGTAAACTGTTAACTGGAGATCATTTTCCTTCTAGTAATCTCCAGTTATTTCTTCCAAGAACGCTCTCTATGCAAACTATTATTTTCACCCCAGTATTTTTGAAGTTTACCCATACGAAGCAAATTGTCAATAATTAAACTGAGGGATTTTTGGCATCAATGTGGTCATAAGATCTAATTACGAACATACACCTCAACAGGGATCAACATACAACAGAAAGATGGTATTACTGGCTGAGCACTTACTTCTCATTAGATGAATCAGGAAGTTGGATTTCCATCTTAGAACCAAATTTTGGATGTGGATCTGACACGTAAAATTCCAATGGCTCATCAGTTTCATGATTTACGACACTCTTAATATTCAGATGACTCGTATCAAGGATCTACAACATATCACATTTGTTTAAGACACAACACAAAAAATAACACGAGTTTATAGTCTAGTCTTGTTTCGTGATGTAACAAAACGAGGTGGAGCTCAGCAACTTGAAGTGCGACTCTGTGCGAGCGCCAGCTCCATCAGCCAATACGACAGACAGGACAGCAAGCTTGTAGTTCGCATTATTGCCAGGGTTCCAGTTGGAGTTGCTAAGCTCTATACAGTATTTGTATTCCTTATTGTCAGACAGACTCCACATGTGACAATACAATAAATAACAATAAAATTTTCAAGTATAAACAAAACAGAAAACAACAACCATGAACACAAATAGATGATGATGATTGTTGTTTTAAGGGGCCTAACGTCTGGGTCATCGGCCCCTAATGGTTTGGGTGAGAGTGAAAACGTAAATGAAATGAGACTAAACTAACTACAGGGTCATTATCTATGTCCGCCCCGATAATCACGGCAAGCTAAGCCGGCTCTGACTGGCGCGCGTAGGCCTACACGGTTCAGCCGGTGGTTGGTGGGCAATTTTACACTTTTACCAAACATGTTCAATAATGTGTACTTACAGTGAGCCGATGCTGAAAATGTCCTCCCTGTCTTATAACACACACCTGACATCATCTCATGAAAGAATGGACAACAATCTCATCTAATTTTTGTTCTGTTAACTTTGTACTATTTTCGGAGCCTGTTTCCTTGAATCGTTCAGAGAGCCTCCTAATTGTACTGGCATTATGCACAGGTCCTCCTGGAAATTTGATTCAAAATTTTTGTCTCGTTTCAGAACAAGATTTTCTGCTTTTCATGTACAAATTATGGATATACACACGTTCACGCAATGTGAATTGGTGTCTAGGCATCACCAACAATCACAGAAATCACAATACTCACTAAACGTGCAACATGTGCTGATACACGTCTGTATGAATGACAAAACACGTGTGAACTAACGATATGAGTCAGCGGAGCGCACCAAAGCCGTGTTTATCGGGGCGCACATACATAATCACCCTGTACATACATACAAACTAGAAGAGGAAATTGAAAACAAAAGTAAGAATAAGGGAAACAAAAGACAGCAGGAAAGGAAATGCCCTCAACCCTCGAAGAATTAAGGGACTTGGAAGAAAGGCAGATAGGCAAGGTAAAGAGGAGAAGGACCTCCCCAAAGGCAATGGAGGAAGGAGAGAAACCGGACCGAAGTCAGGAATCCCTCGGGGTCACCAACGCCCAAACTCACCCGACGCGAGCCCTTGAGGGTGTACCACTATCCAGGGTGCACCAGAAGTGGTGGGGCTACACACACCCTGCCTCCTTGAGGGGCTTGTGTTGAAGGCAGGAGATACAATGAATATAAAACAAGAGGTCTGACCCCTCGAAGAATGAGGGATCAGGAAAGATGATACAAGGGCCAATTAAGGCAGGAAAGTGAAAGACTCCGGTGGTTGGTTGTTAAGTTTAGGGGCTGCGACAACGCGGTCATGTAGCCCCATGTACTTTGGGTGTGTGTAGAACCTGTCTGATAACCGGTGTTAATTGTGATGACTGTATTAGTGTGTGTTATCTGTTTTCTTAATTTAAGTACAGACTGCAACTTAGAATTTTTCAAATAGATCCTACTTTTGCCGCCAAGCGCCACCGTCAACGACTACTAGCCCAAGTTCAGAACTTGGCTACTAGACGACACCGCAGTCGGCTCTTGGCAACGAACATAGAAACCTAAGAGCGTTGTTTACATTCTTAACCTATCCAATTTAGCTTCACACAGGTGTAATTAGTGGAAGGTTCTTTAACATGCCATAAATCTATGACATGGGACCGCCGGTTTTACTTCCCCTCCGAAGGAAGGCATACTGAGGGATTTTTAACGCTCTTAAAAAATCCAACGACTTCGGCCGGATTTGAACCCGTGATCTTGGGCATAGAAGCTCAGCATGTTACCGACTACGCCACCGAAGCCGCCCCACAACTACGTTAATACATACAATACATGATTTTCAAACCAGGGGACAATACCAATTCAAACTGCCGTCTATTATCACTAGTGCACTGGAAATATGTGTGTGTTCGTTTCTTGCTCATTGAACGACGGCAGCCATGATCCTCAAGCGCTGAGCATTCGTCAACTGTTGCATGGGCGGAGACATGACGACACACAGGCCTACACATCACAGTAGTGTTGCCAACATGTGAGATATAAAATACACCACCACATGAGGTCGGTCATATGCGTGACTGAAGCCATTGGTGTAGAGAAAGATTATGCGTGACTATTTCCACTGTGCGTGACAAAAACCAGGGGTGCATTTATGGCTAACGCGGCACACAGGCTAAAACCATTGTCAAAACCCATTGGATTGGACAAAAGAAGGTTAGAATGGTCAGGTTGAGGAGCAGCCTGGGCTGCGGGAAGCTAGCGGGGCACTGTCGACGACACATTAGGCTGTAACCATTGTCAAAACCACTGTTCCCTTCATTTGAACCCCTCACAGAATGCTACCTAGACTGTCTATACAATTAATACCGTATGGATTGGGTTTGGCAATACTATACTTGTACATAATTCACGCGGATAATGGCCAACACCGCTGGAATTTTACTATACATGTCGTGATAATATTTGGGAAGGTGGATGGGTCATAGACAGCAGAGGAGTGAACAACATCCTTTCCACGCGTATTTTAGATCATTACAGAAGGTATTTATGGCCAATATCAGTGGTTTAGTAAACTTTTCCATATGTTCTATTCTGTTATCCCCGCGACCTCCTAGGTAAGAGGCCAGTACTCTACCTCTACATGGAGCTGGCGGCGAGTTATTACTACCGGAAAATATTATTGAAACACAAAAAATGCCCACATTTATTGTATTGTTCAAACAAGGGAACTCGTGCATTAATCGGTGTCCGCCGCCATGAAAATTTAAAAAAAAATCTATAGGAATGGCTAATGTACAATACACGAGTTGAACATTTTATCGCTAGAGGATGTTATTGCATATTTTTCAGTAGTGCCAACATTACTGTTTGGCTCTGGTTTTGCCGCTTAGTTTGAAACTGTTGGAGATAGTGCATTCATTGCAGTGGTGAACATGGAATAATGTTTTAGGCCTACATATGAAAACAAACCTAACAAGGGGCTTACACCCCCAGACCCCCTTGCTTGTAGTACAATCAGACAGTCATCTAACCAAGTATCGACCAATGGTTTCGTACAGATAGTAGTCAAACCAAGTAGCAACCAATGGTTTCGTACAGACAGTAGTCTAACCAAGTAGCAACCAATGGTTTTGTCCAGACACCCATTTTAGTACATCAGTAATTTTCGTCCAGACATTCTCCTTCGCCTAACCTTGCCGATTGTGGTGAAGTGAAGTTGGTAGCATTGCCTCATACAAGCCTTATTCAACATGGTGACGTGATTTTTCATCAGTTGATTACATGAAAGTGAATGTTGATAATTTCCTTATTTTACCCGTGGTGTGTGTTAAAAAGCAGTTAGCTTCAATAACGTGGCACATTAAGTACAAACAATCTCCAGAGCACTACTAACAAAAAGAACATTGAAATGGGACACCGTTTAATGCACAAGAGCCCAATTCAGTAAACCAGTCAAAAAGCAAAATTCGTCACCTAGTATCTCTCTCCATAGCTTCATCCTGGGTATGTCACTGAGCTCAACCTATATTCACAAACGTCCTTCCAAAAGAATTGTACTGAAATTCCGATTTAATGTAGTTCTGAAAAATGGGGAAAATATTGCTGAAAGTATTCACCAACTTTGAACGTACCAAACGTTCCGCTCCTGGTTTATTCCGCACAGCTGTTACGACCACCACACCAGCTAAGACCTTCCTTGTAAAATCAACGTCCAGGTTCAGATGGAGATGAATGACTGCTACTTCATCTGCAAATCAAAACCAAAGCCTTATGAATCTTTCTGAGATACAACAAAAATCGTTTATCAGCTACCTCTAATGAAAAATTACCGTACACAACGCATAAGAATAACGTTACGCAGACGAGGACAATAATAATGTGGATGATACATATTAGACACAATAATAACAGAGCACAATATAACCTACGTTACTTGGATTAGGAAGTGAGGTGGGATCACTGTTGGGACTGTGAATTTTGACACAACGACACTTCACATCATTCATCTCGCTACTCTCCGTAAGTTTCAAATCTCAGTTTGGCACACCAAAAGATCAAGCAGATCATCCCTACCAAAAGACGAAGTTCTATGACCAACCCTGAGCGGCAACAATAGGCTATCATCCTTCTGTGCACTGTACATGCATAACCTAAACCTCACGAGTACACCGACTATTTCTAAACCATATTATAGCACAGACAAGTACAATAACAATGTAAACAATAAGCACTGTTTACAATAATGCCAAGCAACATTATACGTCACCTGGTTTAGAAAATGAGTTGGGATCGTTCACAACCACAGGGCATTCCGTTCTTTCCATTGCTCGATGGCGCAGCTCCGGCTCCACGTTTGAATCCCCCGAATCGCCCGACCACTGCCATCCAAAGAAGAGCGGATTGTAAGAGCTCACACTTACGTAAGATATGACAAGAACCACAACGGCACAACCGATCGAAGATATCATTGGGTGACAGGAGACCAACCTTAATAAAATATTTGTATTCCCCTAGAACAAACAAACAAACAAAAAAGATGCATTTTATGGGACAATTTCTACAGTATCGGTGATCAACTACCCTAGTCCCGGAACAAGTACGGTACCGTAGCATATTGTTGCAGAAATGATCCTCAGCTTGTCATCTCAATCATTGTAGCATCGACTCACCATATTATATGCAAAATTGTTTTTCTCTCAACAGTTATCTCTCTATGCCGGGTATTAACAAAACTACTGTATTATATTATTTGGCTACAATATGGTACACTCGAATGGAGTACCATGACGCACGTGAACGGAGTGACCTTGTTACTGTAGCCTCTAGCGAAACTTAATTCTGATTTGAAGACTGGAAAGCGGTACACTCAGCCCCGTTAGGCAAAGCTAAGAAGAGGTGGTTCGATTCCTACCTCAGTCATCCTGGAAGTGGTTTACTGTGGTTTCCCTATTCTACTCCGAGAAAATGCCAGGATGGTTAAGTCACAGCCGCCTCCTTCCCAATCCTCACCTGACTTACAAATGTACACACTAGTACAGAAACCACAATAACATGGGTTATCAGACAAATTATATATACTGTATATTCATACATACAAACAAACACAAAGTTACACTAGGCCTATATATTAATTCAATTCACATGCGTTTAAAATATACATCTCTTTATAGCCTTCGCTTTGCGGCAAAATTTACGTCGAGGAAGGTCTTTTAATACAGAATACTACATGAGGCAGGTCAATCCAGGTTCGAGACAGAAGAAGGAAGAATGGTCGAATATATCACGAAATTGATCGTGGCTCCGGAATAGCAAATTATTAACTTCAGTACCGGTGTATATCAATGCGGAACTGAATGCTATAATATCTACGTACGGTACGCCTAGAGCAGTGGTTCTGAACCGGTGGTCCGCGTGTGCCTCGGGAGTGGTCCGCGGGAGAAAAGGGTCCACCAGCACGTATAAAAAAGTGGCCAATAAATGGGGATTTCGAAAACGATGGGCGTTGAACGAGAATCGTCCGAATGTATTCGCGGCGAAGACTCAGATTTTGAATTGAAATAGCTTTAAAAATAAGTGTTATTGAGGGAGGGTTTATACTGATTAGGTGTATTGGGGGGAAGGGAGGGGGATCCGTGCATGATTCGATTTCAGGCTGAGTGGTCCGCAGACTTCTACGGGTTGAGAACCACTGGCCTAGAGGCTCTCAATTGAAACTATTTTTGCATCTTTATAACGGTACCGGTACGTAGCGTTGCTATTCCATGACTGAACAGTCGAACTTCTATAATCTCTAATTTTCCATCTCTCGAAGTAATTTTTAATTTCTCGGCGAAGTTTTACACAATTTATATGTCATGTTTTTTTCTATAATTCTAAGTTTTATTAGCCTACTTGAATATTTCGATAACTCAAGTGCTATTTTGTTCCCCAGGCATAAAATGTGTGTCTTTAACTCGAAGTTGGGATCAAAATGCAGTTGAATGACGTTCTTTAGGTGCGACATGGGAATTAAAATAACGATTCAGTTGTGTAGGGTACTTGGACTATGATTGTCAATATTTCTGTCAGCAGCTTACTATGCTCGAAATTCCAGCTAATACGTTGTCGACCATTATGAAAAATAAACAAGAATTATAGCGCTATGGAGGAGTCACGTTTTTGAAAGGTACGGAAATTCATACAGTAAAATTAATCGAAATGTATCTGCAATATTTGCACAATATTTAACCCTAGTATACGCGTATGAGTAGACCCAGTGACGTAGCAACAGTTGACTATGTATTTATGATAATAGAACCCTATTTTTCATGTATTTCTATGCATGGAACTATCGATAACTCAAGATAATTTTTATTTCTGAAAGCACTTCGAGATATGGAAGTTCGACTGTATTTCCAGGAACACGAATTTACTGCAGTGCCAAAATGTAGGTTAATGTGTCGTAGCCAAAACATAATTGACTTTTTCTACCAAAAGCAGTGTCGTAGAGTGTTTCTCAGAGCCGCCCTCTCCCATCCCTCTACGACACATTAACCTACATTTTGGCACTACAGTAAATTCGTGTTCCTGGAATTACAGTCGAACTTCCATATCTCGAAGTGATTTCAGAAATTATCTCGAGTTATCGATGGTTCGATTCATAGAAATACATACGTTAAATTTATTAATTACTATTACTAATAACAATAACTCAATGTTATTGGTTTTACGGCCCTTTTAACTATGTCGGCTTTAAGTGACGCCGGAGGACCGGAATTTTGTCCCGAAGGGGATCTTTAACGTGCCAGTAAATTTACTGACACGGCTCCCTCGCATTTGCCAACTGGCTCCGTCAGGATTCGTTCCTGCAACCTTGGGTACAGCAGGCGAGAACGTTACCGCAGCGCTACACAGCCTGTCTAAAATGTATTACAAATTATTTGTAATGAGTCGTCGAAAAATGGACAAGGTACCGGTATAGTTGCCTCACTTCCCTGAAAGTCTTGTCCTGGCGGCTACCTCGTGTCTCGCGCAGGTATCAGTGTCCAATGTCAACAACAATGAACACTTATAGTGGCCAATGTATTAAAGATAGAGATATGCTTTCACGGACTTTATTGTAGAACTTTTCATGCTGAACATTTCTAGTATGTAGATATGTTTAACGGTTTACCCAGCGTAAGCTTAAAAGACGCACGGACGGCAGGTTTTTCTTCAACTCGACTCACTGAAATCGTTACTGCTCGTTTTCCTTTGGTCATAAATGAATGATTTTCTACAGAAACCTTCCTCCGGAAATACTTTACAGAATGGTGAAAACCGCATCGAAGTCCATCCAGTGGTTCTCGAGATTACCCGTTACATCCATGTATCTGGGACTCTGTTTTATACTATGAAGTGATTGTCAATCGCCATTTTTTTTGCGACTTCGGTGGCGTAGTTGGTCGCGGGTTCAAACCCGGCCGAAGTCGTCGGATTTTTTAAGAGCGTTAAAATCCCTCAATATGACTTCCTTCGGATGGGAAGTAAAGCCGGTGGGCCCATGTCATAGATATATGGCATGTTAAAGAACCATCCACTAACTACACTTGTGGAAGCTAAAATTTGTAGGTTAGTTTGATAACGCTCTATTAGTTCCAACGTTCGCCGCCAGGTGCTGACTGCGATGGCATTTAGTACCCACGTCCACAGCTAGGTGTCGAGGACGGTAGCATTTGGTAGCAAAAGTAGGACTAAAAAAACAAAAGCTTGGTGCTTTTCAGTCGGTCAACACGAATGTACCCAAATAGAGCTGGGTTATGCCCTAATCCTGAAATAAATTACATGAGATTAATAAATACACTAGGATGACCAGTTTCGATCGTTAAGCGATCATCATCAGTTCCATTACACTTAGGCTATAACATCTATGTTTGAGAATACAGGTGAAAAATATATACAATATGTACAATTATTTAGTTGTAGTGTTGGTAATGCAACTGTCGGTGTATGCTAAATGTAGTATATCTAACGTTAGGTGAAATTCTAAAATGGCGATAAAAATCCGTCATTTGTCTGGGGTGATTATATGGTTATACTAAATCAACTATGGTTATACTAAATCAACTATGGTTATACTGTAATAATACAGGCTGTATTATCCGGTTGTCTTCCTAACTGGAACTACAAGCAGTTTCGTGTTCACTCTGGCACCAGTTATGGTCGACTAACCCATACTACTTGAAAAAAATGATCGTCTGCAGTCTTTCTACCTGAATTACAGATAACACACACTAACACAGTCATCACAATTAACTCCGGTTATCAGACAAATTCTACACACACCCAAAGTTCACGGAGCTACATGACCACGTTATCGCAGCCCCTAAACTGAGGAACCAACCGACCAGAGAAGTATTCAGCCGTTGGAGGGGGGTATTAGCGCAGTGTCCATGTCTCTGCCCCGTATATTAATACTGGTCGTACAATTGTCTTACAAACACGGAGTTTTGATGTCCTTGATAACAGTTTACTGCAGAATAGTTTATTCATTGCAAACATGCACCTCTCTGCAGATTTTATACGGTTCATTATCTCTTCCTCCATGTTGTTATTCCAATTAACGATGCTTCCTAGATATTGAAGACCTGCGCAATGTAAAAAATATAAACAGACTCCTTGAATATAAGTAAGTTACCGTAGTTCTGGACTTACCGAGCGTTACACCAACATTAGACTGTTTGCCAATAAATATGTTAGCATACGAAGCACACACACGCTAGAGGCTGACACTCCGTGACAAGGTACAGTATGTGGCATGTGAGAAGTGGAACCACACTGCATTGCGAGTGTTGAGGCAAAGTCACTCATTGGAAAATATAGTAAAACTCCTAATAGCAATGCATCAAAAATCAAGGAGATGAAGCAACAACAAAAATCGCACGAGCATGACCTCACAAAATCTCCGGACTTTATGAGTGGATGCAAATGCGAAGAGTATCAAACAGCACGATACTTATCTGAAGGAAGTCTCTGATCTCAAGACCCGTGTGAAGACGCTGCACATTCGCCTCTCAGTTTGGGATGAGACCAGCAATGAAGACAGTTAAAACCGTTGCCAGAAAATGAACATGATAGTTGTAAACAGGCCCGTGCTGGACCCCTTCTTAGGACGGTGGACGGCCATGGCCAGAGGGCGCCAGCACTATGCAGGGGGAGGACTACCGAAGGGTCTGGGGGGTATGGAATATAATAACTAAAGCGTTAATCGTACATGACGCTGGATCCAATATGCTTTTATGGCAGCTGGTCACGGTACGAACGGACCATCACACTTACACAATCATATCATACCGGCAATTGTGAAACAAAATGACCATGTATTGTTTGCTAAATTATAAAGTTCATTTGATCCATTTCAAATATTTGCAATGTCTTAGGGCAAAATAAAAGACAAAGTAGTAGTTGAAATATAATTAGTGTAATTTTGGTAAACTAACACACATAGAAAATAAAGACGAGATAATTTTACATTATAGTCTATACATTTCAAAAAAGTTACCAGCTTTTACTACCTAATTTCTTAAGGAAAGTAACAAAAACAAATATGTTCACAAATTTAATGTTCTTTGAGTGTATTTACAAACTACACCTGAAGAAGTATTTTAATTTTGGAGCTGGAGTGGCAATTATAATCAATAACGGTGTCTGGATCTATGGAGTTCAAAATATCAGCTTCTGAGTGCATTAACAGTAAAGATTCTACATTTTCGTTTGCCAAAGACAATCTCAATCTGCTTTTAATAAGTTTCAATTTAGAAAATGCTCGTTCGCAAGAGACTTGAGTCAATGGAATAGTTAGAAGAAATGTATATACCTCGCAAAGTTCTGGGTATTGTAAACAGTACATGTTATATTCTAATATAATTTTGTATGCACACTTGATACAAATGTTGCATGATGCTGATACTTTGCTCTGGATCTCGTGGTCTTCATCATCATCTTCTTGATCATCCTCATCATCAGTGTGGTCATCCATTTTCTCGCCTGATACATCTTCATACTCATGGTCAGCGTTCATATTTGCGTTTGAAATCTGGGACCATATTTTCATGAACGAGATAAGTTCTTCTTTCAGCCTTTTTTCATCAACGTTCAAAAGTAATTCTATTTTCTTCAATGCTTTAGGAGGAAGGGAATCTTGGGATTTGAATATTTTTGGTTCGGAACAGGCCAGATCCAAATAGAGAGATTTGTGCTGCACAAAACGGCTTTCCATAGTTTGGACGGCTGTATCCGCACTTACTAAGAAGATATTGAATTCTTCTCCGGGAGAAGTTCCAGCACTGTCATCTTCAGCAAGTTCTCCTGCCAGTTTCTTTACTTTCTTCTTTTCTTTCTCAGTTATTGCTTTCCCAATAACTATGTCATTAAGAGTTTCATCGCCTTTGCTCTTTCTTCAAGTTTCTGCGTCATTTTCAGAACAAAGAGTTGTGCTGATTTCAAAGTTTTAGAAAACTTGCCTCGTAGGCGTTTTAGTCTACTAAGACAAGACTCAATATTCTTCCACACTTGGGCGTAGTCTAGATTCTTTGTTTGGGGATAATCCGATAGTAGCGTAGTGATTTTGAACACTTGCAAGAATACCATGCCAACAACTGAAATGAAAATCCACAGCCTGCTTCCAGTCTCCGACCGGGTCAGGAATGGAATGAATGAAGCCCCCATCTAGCGGCGAGGATATGAACTGTGCCGGCTGCCGAGGCCTGACGCACTCCTCTGGGGCAATGATTAAATGAATGACAGATGAAATGAAATGATAGTGGAGAGTGTTGCTGGAATGAAATTTTGACAGGGAAAACCGGAGTACCCGGAGAAAAACCTGTCTGCCTCCGTTTTGTCCAGCACAGATCTCACATGGAGTGACCGGGATTTGAACCACGGACCCAGCGGTGAGAGGCCGGCGTGCTTCCGCCTAAGCCACGGAGGCTTACCATGCCATGCCAACAACTATTGTTTCGAAATCCATTTACTTGTTAAGTAAAGCAGTTGGTTCATGTCTCACTTTGGCGTTGAAATCAGTTTAATGTGAAATTTTGAACAGAGCCAATACCAACTCCAGATAAATGTGTTTAGGTTTAGCTGTGTTGAAGACTGTTCTTCAGAAGAGGTCCACTCATCTATTCTGCCGAATATTTTCTTTGCTGCGTTGCTGCGGCTTCGCCATCTAGTAGCCCCAATGGCTTGCAACTTGTACTCAGGAATTTGCTCCCTGAACTTGTCCAGTCTTTTAATTGAATCCTTAAAAAAAAACTGGGTCTCTTGCATTATGCTGAAAAATGAGATTGATACAGTAAGGCACTGAGCTGTATCAGATATTACAAGATTTAAAACGTGGTCGTAGCACCACGTGTGAATGTGATTTGGGATTTTGCTAGTCATGTGTGCAGTCAAACCATTATACTGGCCGCTCATGTTAGACGCGCTATCAAACGCATTTGCGACGCAATCACTCAAACGTATTTCAAGGTCTGTCAATGCTCCAGAGAGAGTGTCAAATAATGCCTCTCCTGTAGTAGAAGTCACACTTTTTAATGCCAGTAGTCTCTCGCCCACTTCACGTCCTTTAACATACTATTACACTTAGATCATTGCTACATAGGTCTATAGTCGTGTTCTTCAAAACTGAGTATTTGCCGGCTGATTTGATTTCATTTGCCACGACAGGTTTTATTTCTTTTGTCATGCAGGTCATTATTTTTGCTACCGTGTTGTTACTTAGAAATGTCACCTCTGCCTACCTTTTTGTCTTTGCTTTTTCCTACTTGTTCCACGTCAGTTTTTTCCTGACCTTCTAGACATGCGCATATCACTTTCTTCGATAGCCTCTTTCAAGTGTTTCTCTGACCGTGGATAATACTTGGACATAATAAAATTATTACTAAGAAGTTTCTATGGTTGTGTAATCTTTAAGAGAGTTGGCAGTTTCCTTTGATGCACGAAAGGCCAATCTTTGCTTTCCTATAAGCTTCAAGACACGTAATAAAATTTTCACCACATGTCCCCTTTCTAAAACTTCTTGTTTCCTCTCCTCTAGTTGATCACAAAAAATAAGGTCACGAGTACTTTTCTTACGTTTGGCTAACATAAAAGCCTCAACAGATTCAAAATGAGCTTTGGACAGGTTTCCAGTTTTTAAACCTTGTACAAAAGGCTCAATTGGAGTTGCTGCTGTAAACTATACAAATAAAACAGAACATTTTCTTCATATGAAATCTAATGTCTCTGAAGGGTTTCTCCAATGTTTCGTTTTACAATGTATAAAGGTTGTTTTTTTTTTTTTTTTTTTTTTTGTAATTGAAGGGCAACTCTCTTTCATCAGGTTGGATTGGATGATAATCAAAATATGCCGGTAAATCTCTTTCGCTTGGTTTTTTGAAGTAATTCATTGTAGATTCTTGAGATTCTTCTACTGTAGGATTACATTCCTTGAGCAGAATTTCCTATGTCGAATAAAGGTTCTTTAGTTTACGAGGGCTAAGGTTAATCGGGTCTTCCTCTTGAATTTGTGAATTTTCCACTACTGTGAATCCTTGAAATTTATCAGAACTGGAATCGGAAAACAGATTCATCGTCGACGAGGCTGTATGTTGATTCTCTATCGTTTTGGAAAAATCAAGATTTGATGAGTTTGATAGTGAAGACAAGCTAACAAATTCTGCTTCCTCAAACGTCTTGTTTTGTGTATGTGATTCAAGATTTTCATCTTCGGATGGGCCGTCAGGTTTTTTAAACAAAGTTGTCATTTTTGAACGTGATTTTGCAGACCCAAGTAGAAGTTTGTTTTTATTTTCTTGACGAAATTCATGTACACTTTTTCTCTTATTTTTCTTGTCCATTAGTTGTATCCCGCTAAAACAAACTTGACTAATTAATGTATGTACTAACAAAAACAAATGAATACATTTATTTAGATTATTAAACAATTATCTCATTTTGGTAACTAACACAATTCATTAAATTGATAAAAGTAAATTTCTCTAATGATTTTGAACGTTTATAATTTATCCGATTCATTACATTTTTGAATCGAATTTACGCTAAATAAAATTATTTCAGTATTATTATTTACAATAGATGTGAAATTTCAATAGAAACAATGAATGTTTGAATGAAAAAATAAACGTGACAATAATTCAGACGAAACGGAGAGGCGTAAAATACGTAGCACCGGAGGTACGTTGAGGTTGTTAGAGGCCAGCACACAGGGGCCCATTACGTAGCAGTGAAAAGGTTAAGTAAGTCGACAACGACAACAAAATTAAAACTAAATGCGCGTTTGTTTATTTAATGTAATGCAAGATAAAATTGAAGCGGTGTAAAATTAAAAAAAAAAAACAGGAAAAGCCTACTCGGTTTAAAATATTTAGTTTTCTCAAAATCTTTTTCAGGAATAATCGATTTTATGTTTGATATTTTTTATTAATACAGGGAACAACGATTTTCACTGTCATATTTGTCATGTTCTTAAAATGTTTAGATAGCATGATAGGTGATAAAATTTTCTAAAAAAAAAATATTATGGAAAATTACGCTATGTGTACAATTCTCGGAACGTGTAGAAATTAGGTGCCATGTGGAATATAGGTGCACTTGCCTTATTATGTTTTGAAAGATTAATATGAACAACAGCGACACTTACCTTTATCATGAAGGATTTGAAACTTACATGAGAAGAACAGTAACAGCACTGAATAACTAAAAATAAAATTTTACACAAGTCACAAACAGGCCGACTGCGTGAGTTTACTGACTGCTTTGAGTGACAGACAAGTAGTATCAACAGGCAGACGAAATTGAGACGGCCTTGGCAGACGTCTCGTTCCTCCCTTCCACCCCCTCTCACCCCACTTGCCCCGGGTGCGCCGCGCGAATACTGGAAGAATTATAGACTATTCAGTAGTAGCCTACAGTACAGGCACAACACTCAACCCGGCCGCTCGGCAATATCGACGATAAGCCTCGTCGTAAAAGTTGTTAGTTTCGAAACAGGAGGGCGCCAAAATTTCCAGGCTGGAGGGCGCACCGGGATACGTCCCGGTGTCCCGGCGGCCCAGCACCGGCCTGGTTGGAAACGAGATGGTTGGAGGCCTGTCTAATCGCCTGGATCAGCCACATTGTGGAATCATCATGAGATTCGTCCGACAATTCGACAAGGAGACCTCGTGCTTCGAAGGCGTGTGAGTCAAGCACATGGGGGATTCTGGAGAGACCAGTGCCTACATTGATGAAAGCTTGTCACCTGGCTCTTCTCTGAACTTTAAGAGGGAACATTACAAGTTCTCATGGGTACGTAACGGTGTGAATAAACTAAGGAAGAGTGAGGGGTCAAAAATGTGTATAATAAATGACAGTAACGGTGACTGCTCGTATGGTCTCATTTAAAACACTTGGTAAGGTATATAGTGATTGTGCACTGAGAGTACTGGAGGGTCACTGTCAGATTAATGCTGAACCTTGAACCTTTCACTTTCGCTGCTCACTTGTTTCACTTAACGGAATGCCCAACTAAGAGTATCACTGCAGATGTCTCTCCTCTCATTCAATTAAAATGTTTTCCTCTTACAAATCGCTAATTTTATGATATCGAAATTGTAGAGATTTGAGAACTAATACTAATCAGCTTTAGGTTATACATAATTTTCTGATAAAACCACTATACCGTTGCTCTCGCTGGCCATACAGTATTAAATACCTGTACGCTGCCTCCATTTTCATGAAGTGCACCTGCGCCTCTTTACTGCGAGAACTAAAAGCTCAAGCAGCTATAACGTCCCTATGAAGGCTTCCAAAAACATGGTATATTGGCTTTGACGGCCAGTGAATTAAAACTCAGCAATTCTTCTAGGTTTATGCCGTGTCTTGTGTGGGGTTTCGCCTAGGACACCAAGCTGGCTCTTGGTGTCTCCGCCCGGACCCCCACTGGAGAAGCGAATCTTGGCTCATTTCATCAATCTATCCGTTCGAGCTCTTTACAGTATGTTGTGGTTGGAAATGACCGTGACGGCAAGAGGCTAGGAGGGAGAAGTTCTGGCAGTTTGTTATTTATATAAGGTGCGTTCAAAAAGTAACGAGCCGTAGGCATAATTACAGAAACCAGTACCTGTATGTTAGAAGTATTGGCCCTGGCTGTTGAGGCACTTGTCCCACTGTGACACGAGGAGGTGAATGGCTGTCTCATAAAATTCCCTGAGCAGCGATGTGAACCAGTTCCGCACGTACAGCTGGTGAATCGTTGCCGCGCAGAGCAGGGGACCAAACATGGCGTAATCACAGGGAGAGAGGTCTGGACTGTATGGAGGGTGGTCGAGAACCTCCCATTTGAATTTCTGCAGGAGTGCCGCGACTGTGTTGGCCGTATGAGGTCGTGCATTGTCGTGGAGCGACTATGGCGTTCAATGTCTCTCGGCGGTGCTGGGTAATGAGTGCATCAACCAGCTGGACGTAGACATCGCTAATGCAGTGGGGTGCCCCAGACCGGGCATCATCGGCTAACGACACCCGTCCTTCCCTGAAGCGCTTGTGCCACGCCTTGACCCTTGCAAGGGACATGCAGTGTTCGCCGTACACCTGTGACATTCGGTGATGAATGTCCGTTGCCCCTACTCCTTCCCCTGTCAGAAACCGAACAACACCTCTTTGCTCTTCGGTTGACGCCTCCATGTCACTGTTTGCAATGCGACTGGCAGCGTTGGACGATTGATGCATGCTGCTGCTCGCTTTGTATCGTCACGTGACGTGCACGCGTGCCCTCTAGCGATGGGCTGTGACCTTCCACGCTCTGGTCGGAACCACACCTCGTTACACACGCCACGATTAGCCGATGTCGTCACCGGTTTACGCATTCCAGCCTCGGGTTCGTTACTTTTTGAACGCACCTTATACATTACATGCCAAACTACAGGGTGTCAATGAAATTACATCGGGCAGAGTGGGAAAAGAATGGATACACGTTACAATCTACACTAATTCATCGAACTGAACCAAACTTTAGGTACTGTACCGTTGGAACCTTAGTTTGTTATTGTTGTTTTAAGGGGCGGAACTACGAGGTCATCTGCCCCCTTTTTGAACCTGGACAGCCCTCTCCATTCCCTAAATTTAGGCACTTTGCCACATAGGCGAAATATCAGAATTTTCGTGGAAGGACCTAACTAGGCTCGCATTACAAGAAACAAAACTCGGAACCACGGTTTAATGTCCTGTTTGTAAAAGAACATATCCGTTCGAAGAAACATGAGTGTATTGATGGCTGACAATGCAGGCTGCATCACTCCCGCCACCCCTAAAATGGATTGTAAAGTTGGATCGTATTCTGTGAGTAGATGTCGTTTAAAGAATCTAAAATATCTGATTAATGTGGTTGGTTGGTTCCTCAGTTTTGGGGCTGCGACAACGCGGCCATGTAGCCCCGTGTACTTTGGGTGTGTGTTGAATCTGTCTGATAACCGGTGTTAATTGTGATGGCTGTATTAGTGTGTGTATATGTTTTTTAATTTAAGTACAAACTGCAACTTAGAATTTTTCAAATAATTCCTACTTTTGCCGCCAAACGCCACCGTCAACGACTACTAGGCCTAGTTCAGAACTTAGCTACTAGAGGCCACCGCAGTCGACTCTTGGCAACGAACGTAGACACCTAGGAGCGTTGTTTACATTCTTAACCTATCCAATTTTTCTGATTACGTTGAAGGCATTGTGGTATTATTAGTTTTAGCGTAGACCTACTCGACTGGAAACAAGTATATTTTTGACATTCTTCAGCTGATCCATAATGCGAAGAACGACTTAGATGTCCACTTGTTGTGGGGTAAAAGGTCACAACACAACGAGACAGTGGATCTCCTTGCGAAAGTATTACGGACGGACAATTTCAGGTTATTCCTTTACTATATTTTGATTTTCTGCCGTCGATTCGTCGCCGTACTGTTCAATCGTGGACATCAAATTGAACCGTGTCTCAGAGGAATGGAGGATGCTGCACATCAACTGTCCATACCAAGCAGTGGCGAAGGTGGAGGGGAATCTTTCAGCCTTAGATTACCCGTTTCATTCTCCAGGAATTGGCACATTTAAATGTTCCTATTTTTCATTGGCATAGTCAAATTAAATCTCTGTTTTCGGTATTATTCTCTGTAACCAGCTTCTCAGCGCGGGACTGAGTAGCCAGTGAGTCTACAGGCTCAAGTCTCTGTGGGTAGAGAAGGCAATGGGGCATGTGTCAAGCGAAAGGTCGATAGCTGAATGCGTCAGCAGAGAGCCTAGGCTCCAATCAGTGTATTTGTGAGGTGGGCGGTATCTCAGCGTGTGCATGTTCGTTTGTGGGTTTTAAAACAGTGTAGTGATGTAATAGTGTATTTAAAATCAAGACCATTTTGTTCGTTGTCCTATGAAGAGAATATTTCTTGAACAACGGCCTAGAAATAAATATATCAATAAACAGTCTCTTAAGACTGATTCTTACCATTCCTGTTTCTACTGCTTCAAGTGAATGAAGTATGAGTGCATTGAAGAGAGTTAAGACATTTTTAAGGAACTCCATGTCAGATTGTAGACTGAGCACTTTGAGTACTCTGGCTATTGAGAAGAGTTTGGCGAACTATCTTTCCAGGGATGACATCATCAAAGAACGCTTCATTGATATCTTTGCTGAGCGAACAACACGACAATTGGAATTTATCTACAAAACAAAAAAGTGACTGTCAGTCTGAAAGACTAGACTTTGTATCATTTTAAATGCTACAAATGCTGAAAAATCCTAGAAAGGCTGGAGGCTTCTCGGTTCGCTCGAAGCCAAAGACTATTGACATGTTAGAAAAGTATCTGCATAATACTTATCTTGCTTATCTTGTTTCAAATTACTCGCGAACGGCAAGTGCAAACCAAGGGCAAAGCAAGGTCAAGCGCGGGATGCCGTCACGCTCACCAGAGCGTGCGGGGACGTGCCCCTTCCATCCAGTCTAAAAACAATAGTGGGCGATGTATTGAAGATAGAGATATGCTCTTGCGGACTTTTTTGTAGAACTTTTCATGCTGACCAATTCTTACGCTCATAGTATATTGATATGTTTAACGGTTTGCCCAGCGTAAGCTTAAGAAGCGCATGGACGCCAAGTTTGTTTTCGACTTTTTTACTGAAATCGTTACTGCTTGGCTTCCTTTGATCATACATAAATTATTATCTACAGAATATTTCCTCGAGATATCCTTTACAGAATGGTGAAAACCGCATCAAAATCCATCCAGTGGTTCTCGAGATTACCCGTGACATCCAAGAATCGGGGATTTTTGTCTTATACTAGCGAAGTAGAGATTGTCGGGGAACACATGCACCAAGCGGTTCTATGACGTCACGCACCTCAGTGCATCTGGGTACATTTCTTCCCGTCACCGTAACGTAACGCCAGACCCCAGCGTAACGACGAAGTCAACAAGATCATTTAAAATTATAAAACTATAAAGTATGAACTTTAGAATACCCAGTTGCATGAATGTAGCTTCGACACTGGTTCCAAGACACACATATGACATACATCTATAATTCGCATACGATTAGGCCATGGATTTTATCCGAGCCATCTTACCAGAATTGGTGTTTTCAATGAACCAAATTGTGATGCAGATCAAGACCATATTGTGTTCTCCTGCAGTAACTATGAACAAGCACTAGGACACTCTGTACAAATTTCTTCAAGACTTACGAATACCCTTTCCCACCAACATACATAGGCTGAGCAGACGCTTGTTGTACCTTGCCCTCCAACAGTTCTTGAAGACGTGTGTACCAGTGTGCGTGGCTCAGCCACGTAATTCTCAACACTGAAGCTCTGTCAAATATTCCGACATTATTTCCCTATCATATGTACGCTTGCCACGGTGGTGAGTGGTTATCGTGTCGGTCTACCGACTCCAAGCTTGCAGGTTTGCTAATGGCCGTGACAAGTGATTTTTGAAAAGCGGCAAAAATCACGGCACGCATGTCGTACATGTTTTGCATTTTAAAGAACCCATTTGAATTCAGTAGCCTGTGTTCATAATGGCAAAATTAATCTCGGGAGTTTCCGCCAACACCAAGTTCCTCCTTTCTCAACTAGAAAGTGCTATAGTGTCAAGGAATTTAGATATCTAACCTCCTTGACTTTCGTAGCGCTCCAAGGTACGTCAAAATTCGACATGCCATCTGCCCTCTGGCCGTCAAATAACAAAGCTTGCACCCGAGGTAGTACCATACCCCTCCCTATATTATTCTGCTAAGGTCCCATTCCAGTTTTGTACCGAAAATAAGATCCCATTAACACCAACCTACACATATGGGGTACCTACAGGTTCAGCATATCCCAATGCGTAAGCGAAACGCACTCACTTAGACTACTCTTTAAATGGCTCACAATTAAATAAATACCTTAAAACATGTATATTTACAATGAAAGAATGCAACACGGTAACCATGCTAACAGAATCTCACAGGTCCATCTATTTCTGTAAGATGCAATGCGATTCCAATTATTACATTACTGTGAAAGTTCCCAGACGGTTATAAGGTTATCACTGAACCAAATTAAGCTGTAAAATTCATCAATACATACAGTATAGGCTAATGCGCTTAAGGAGGTCAAGGGGCACTCTAGAATCTTTTCACGCAATTTTCACGTGTGAGTGTGGTACGAAAGGTCTTTTTCACCCGACTATAAAGGGTCTCCGAAAACCACATTTAAAGGCCCTTAAATTAACAGTGTCTATGATATTCCCAGAAAACTAACTTCGCTCTGATATACCTATGAAGGAATGACAAACCCCTAACCACTACACCAGTAGCTGAATTGATAAAGTCTGATTATTCATACCAAGGATAAATCAGTCATAGCATTCATGATTGAGATTTTGCTAAGTGTACTCTTTACAACTAGAATATTCGTAGGCGAAGCCGTGACGGGTAATGCTAGTCATTATTATCCCCTTTATGTATTCATCCTTGCAGCTCTCTCCTATATCTCTGTCTACTTGAATGTTGTACTAATTTTCTCTACTCCAAATTCCACACTTCAACACCTCCACCATCAACACAGCTCCCTTCTCCAACTCATTCTTCTCCCCTGGCCCAAGACATGGTGCGGCCAACTGTAGGGGCCCGCCCACCCATCATGGGTGGGAATCAAATGACTTATTGTGTATTATACGTTGCACTATTCGGCTGGCTCCATGGCCAATGTGGTTTAACGCCATAAAAGTAGATATCTACCCAAGGTTAGTTTCGTCAGTAAAACGTTAACATACGCCGAAAAATTAATGAAACTCGATTACAGGCGTCGTAAGTTGAAAGTTTAATCAATGGACGAATATTTTGGGAAATCCTAATGGCTGCCTGTTATTGGCCAGTTAGAGTAATTTCACTTCTGGCCGATAGGTAACACTAGCATAGCAGTTAAACGCCAAGCCGAAAGAAATGATGCCCCAATTATACTTAATCCAGCAAGTTAGTGTCGCGACGGTACATCGCTCGTTGTACGGGAGCGACTAAGCTAGAGGGGTAGATGGGAGCAATGGCAGGAAGACTCTCAAAGTGGTGGCTGGCGGGTATTTTCCTAAAGGGGGAGGGTTGGGTAGGTGGTAGGGTAAAAGACTGATTGTTTTCAGAGTGTATTCAATTGCGTGGTAAAACGGCTATCGATCACGAGGCTGATTGCAACCCGTTCCAGCCATCACGTCAGGTTTCTAAAATCCCTGACGGAGCCGGGAATTGAACCCGGGGCCTCCGGGTGAGAGGCAGGTGCGCTACCCCAACACCACGGGGCCGGCTATTGACTAATAAATAATACAAATTATTTATTGTGAATCATATTTCAATGATTTAATAACTTTATACAAGGTATTATTCACTGAGATTCATTGTTGACCTCGCATTGCAGTGAGTATGGCTGAGCGCTGCGGGCTCTCTGCCCTCTATCTCAAAAACGGTTGGGCGAAAAAAAAACCACACATTAAAACAAACTTATCGCAAATTGTATGCTCTACAATTTTTATAATAAGTGTTGCCATCATTGGAGCTATAGAAACCGAGATAATCGCGAATAACTTATTTTTGTGACCTTTGACCTTGAATAACTTACGGCGCAGACACGAGATTTTATGAGAGTTTTGAGACAACGTTTAGAACACCAAAATGAAGGTGTATACGAGTTTACAGCTTGTTATCTCTCATTCCGAGGTTGATCCCTAATATGACTGGGCTAAATGGTCAGGTCAAGGGATGTGTATGCCTAAAATAACTAACCGCTCTGTCTACGCCACTCCGTGGAAACAAAACCTGAATAAAAACTAAAAGAGGCGGCTTTGGTGGCGTAGTAGGTAGCATGCTGAGCTTCTATGCCCAAGGTCGCGGGTTCAAACCCAGCCGAAGTCGTCGGCTATTTCAAGAGCGTTAAAAATCCCTCAGTATGCCTTCCTTCGGAAGGGACGTAAAGCCGGTGGTCCCATGTCATAGATTTATGGCACGAAAAAAGAACCTTCCACTAATTACACTTGTGTGAAGCTAAATTATAGGTTAGATTTGATAACGCTCTATTAGTTCCAACGTTCGCCGCCAGGTCCTGACTGACCCCTGGTGGATGACCACCAAGAGGAAGAATGGAGCCGAATGGATTGATTATCAGTTTTGTAATGTCTGGTACCTATAATGTCTATTTTATGAGTGATAGGTGAGAGGAATCTGATAGTGACTAAGAAGACTTAAAATATGTTTAATGGAATATTTTTAATATAATGTTTTCTTTTTCTATAAAAAATAATGTCAAATGATATGTTTCAATATGGGCGATATGGGGTAATAAAAACTTATAGTCTACATACGATTTGAACACTTTTATTACATTAAACATTAGTTTTCACGATTAAAATGTCCACTGAATGGTGAACACCATGCTATCACGGAGTAACTTGAACACTATCACGGAGTAACTTGAATATCACGGCGTTACCTACTTCTACTACCGGATTTTGTTAGTTAATACCTTGAGATAACTTATGAATATTATTTGTAAGATATATGCCAGAAATGTTCCGTAGGGTATTCCTCTTTAACATGAAATGAATAGAAATAACTGAAATCTAAAATTTCAGAAATAGTAACAAATAAAAGGTTAGTATCACGGGGTTACTTAACTTTACCCTATGTGTAAGTGTAATTGTAGATAGTATAATTGGAAACCTTGTCGCGGGCCGGATTAGGGCCGCACTTTGCCCATGACTGCTATGAACCCTCAAAATATACATTTGAATATGCGCCTATGGATTTTCAAAACATCCGGTGCCTACTCATAATTATCAGTTTAAAGGAATCATCACTGTGAGAGGTGTAGAAGAAGTGCTAACTGCTGATAGGGGATTATGGAGATGACTCATTCGCACACAGAATCTTGCAGATTTGACTGGACGCTGTAAAGCAAAATATTCTCGATGAATTTAGCGTGTCGAAATTTGCTGAAAGTGTTGCTGCATTCTCAGAATATTGAATGAAGGTGAACGGAAAGCATTCTTGGCTGTCACTCGGGAGGTCCGGTGTCCATTTCCGACTCCGCAAAGAAATGTAATTCTGGGTTGAGGGCTAGAAAGGGGTTCACTCAGCCTCATGGTGTAAAACTGAGAAGATGTGGGTTTGATTCCCACCTCAGCATTCTAGAAGTGGTTTTCCGTGGTTTCCCATTTCTACTCCAGGCAAATGCCGGGATGGTTCCTAATGTAAGGCCACGGTCGTCTCCTTCCCAATCCTCACGTGAAATACGAATACACACAGCCATCACAATAACACAGGTTACCAGACAAAAAGTTCACACTCAGCCAAGTTCACGGGGCTAAATGACCACGATACCCAAGTCCCTCAAACTAAACAACAACAACAACAATATTGAAGCAAGGAAGCTTGTAGTTGTATGAGGCCGTTAATCTCGGGACCTCTTGTTTACGTATAATCCGAACCACAGGACGTGACATTTTATTTCGAAGATCTCACATACATTAGCCGGGACTCGAACCCGTTCCTTCTTGATGAGAGACCATCGCGCCCGTCACGAATATTGAAGAAGGTAATACTGGTTCCTTCCGTTTTCATGGAGCACAATATTATCAATGTCTCTAACACTCCTCAACTTCATAATCATTATTCAAGATCTTTTAATTTTAGGTTGGTTGGTTCCTCAGTTTAGGGGCTGCGACAACGCGGTCATGTAGCCCCGTGTACTTTGGGTGTGTGTAGAATCAGTCTGATAAGCGGTGTTAATTGTGATGGCTGTATTAGTGTGTGTTATCTGTTTTATAATTTAAAATAATCTTGTCGACTTCGTCGTTACGCTGAGGTCTGGCGTTACGTTATGGCGACGGGACGAAATGTACCGAGAATGTACTGAGGTGTGTGACGTCATAGTGCCGCTTGAGCTCCCTCCTTTCCCCGCGCGCTCCGGTGAACGTGACGTCATCCAGCCAGCTACCTCCTTTAACCTTGGTTTGCACTTGCTAATGGACTTTGTGTTCACGCAGTTCGCTGCATGATCATGAGGCTTTCACCCAGCATTTGTAGCATTTAAAATGATATAAAGTCTAGTCTTTCAGACTGACTGTCACTGTTTTCAATTCAAGTAAGAACTGCAGACAATAATTTCAAGTAGTTCCTACTTTCGCTACCAAATGCTACCGTCCACGACACTTAGCTTGGGGACTTGGTTACTAGATGGCATCGCAGTCAGCATCTGGCGGCGAACGTTGGAACTAATAGAGCGTTATCAAATCTAACCTATAATTTAGCTTCACACAAGTGTAGTTAGTGGAAGGTTCTTTAAATGCCATATATCTATGACATGGGACCGCCGGCTTTACTTCCCCTCCGAAGGAAGGCACACTGAGGGATTTTCAACGCTCTTAAAATAGCCGACGATTTCGGCTGGGTTTTAACCTGCGACCTTGGGCATAGAAGCTTAGAATGCTACCAACTACGCCACCGAAGCCGCCTCTTTTAAATTGTATTCAGGTTTTGTTTCCACGGAGCGGTTAGTTATTTTGGGTGTGCGCTGTAGTTCTATTTAGGCATTCAGAAATTAAAAGTTTTATACACGTGTTGTTCTTTTTTCGGCCCGTCTACATTATTGCATCTGCCCCCAAAAGGTCAGGTTTATTGGATTGTTTGCACATTATGAACATAACAGCATATTTTAGCACGTAGGCCTACAGTTCAAATTAAGTATAATTTAAGACATCTTGAACAAAACAGGTTTCGCCTGCGTATTGGACATCCCTTGTAAGCAACTTTCTGAGCAACAGATTAATAACTAATATTTTACGTAAGCATGCTGACTGGCTATTTGAAGAAGGAAATGGGGTGGCACATTCCTTTCACCATCTCGGAAGTCAGTAAACCGGGGTTAGTTTTGTGAGGAGCTTCTTCAGTTAAAGTGTTACTTTAGTCTGCATATCCTTCACTCAGAACACCTAAATAGAAGGGCAGCAAAAAGTATTTATTAAAACAGTGGGGTCAGGTGATAGTGATTATCAACTTATGACGTTGTTTATTGTCAAGTATGCTCGAAGGAAGTGAAACGTGAAAAGAAATTTCCACTTGAACAACCAGGGCCGGTCTTAGGGGATTCAGCGCCCTGTGCGAAATTCGATTTTGCGCCCCTCAGTGCGAGGCGGGTTGCCTAACTCTGGTAAAAATTATGAGGTATAAAGAGGAATCATGAAAATATAAAGTATGAAATGCAGGCAAAGGCAAGGCACCGAATTATCGGATGAAATTAAATAAAATGAACCTAAAGTACATTTACCCATTTACTATATTACTTGAACATGCTTTACTTGCGTTGTAGTTAGGGGATAGTCAAGGTAACATACAAAATATCGGCTGTACGCTGGCATGATGCAAAAATATGGACTTTATTATCCAATAGGTGATGCGTAACATATTACAATAACTATTTTTTTCAGTTGTGATGTAAAATGTCAACATAACAAAATCACTGGAAAAATACACTTACAGGAATCAAGCTTTACTAATTCAAACGACTACGACACAGAGGAAAAAACACACTAAAACCCAAAACCTTATGAGAAGGGAGCTTTCCGTGCTTTGACTGAAGCAAACTGTTTTACTAACTGGGCTAAACCGAGTGAACGTGCAACATCGTTGTGTATTGAAATTAATGCAAGTTTTGACAGTCTCTCTTGGCCCTTTGTAGCACGCAGGTAGGTTTTAATCAACTTCAATTTTGAAAAGCTATGTTCACCCGAAGCGACAGCTACCGGCAAGGTTAAGAGAATTCGCAAAGCTACATCGACGTATGGAAAAACGTCAATCATATTCGTGCTGTAAATGAACTGCAACGCAGCGCGAGTTTTTTTTTTTTTTTTTTTTTTTTTTGCCTTTGGTGGTAGGCATGGGCTCAAATGTTGCAGCTCAGAACATAGATCCATCCCACTTATGTCAGACTCACTATTTCTACTGGAAAGCTGCTTTTGCAAGTTCAAGCATCGATCCATGAGTGGACTACTATCTTTAATAGCCCCAGGCAGTGACTTTAGATCGTACAAAAATCCCCATGTATCGAAAGGCTCTTTAAAGAAAAAGAATCTCTTCCTTACAGACTTTAAAGCTACCGTTAGGAGTTCGTCAAAGAAGCTTTTTTGAAGAGTCGTTGTAGCTTCACTTGTTTGCGCTTAACCTTAGCCTGAGCTTGAGCCTCTGTCAGCTCCGGCTCCGACTCTGACTCAGAACTGTCACTCTCAGTGCCTGACTCGATGACTCGGTCCGAGTCATCTTCCTCAATCAACCGTTTAGTGGTCTAGTCTTTCTTTTCCGTCTACCTTCTTCGAGCTCAAGAGACACAGACGTAATGATTTCTTTAGCCGAAGTTATAGCGTTTTCATAGCCTTCTTGGGAATATTTTTCAAGGTACGCGATACAACCTTCCGCGAAAGAAGACGCCTTTTGTATATCAATTGCTTCTGCTTGCATGGCTTTGCTAACTATGTTTACTTGAAACAAAATGTCTTGCCATACTACAACAGCAATGACAAATTCGAATGCCACAATTTTTTTCGCCAAGTATTCAGCTTCATGGCGTAGCCCCGAATCAAAAGCAGGATTCTCCTTAATGGCCTTTAAGGCTGCCACTACCCCATTCGCATCGTATCTAAGAGGCCTCACTGCATCTATGCAACACTCCCAGCGAGTGTCGCTCAAATATTTTAGAGACAAATTGCAAATGTGAGCCAACAAAATAGGCCACCGGTCAGGAGACGACGAAAATAAAACACATATGCGTTGAAAAATGCCAAATAGAGTAACGCAGTAAGGACCGCATTCGGCTGAGTCAGATAAAACTAGGTTTAAGGAATGGCTACCACTTGGAACATATTTTGCGCGCGGGAACTGTTTTACAAAGCGAGCTTGAACTCCTTTATGTTTACCTTTCATATTCGCACCGTTGTCAGAGCCTTGACCCCTAAGGTCTTCTAACTCTAACCCCATTTCTGTCAAAGAATTAATGATCAGATCGGCACATTATTGAACTGATCAGTAGGATTTGTTTGAGAAGATCTACCGTGTATTGATGTAGAAGGCCGGACGAATTTTTTAAAAGTTTCTGCTGCCTTCTTGTCTTCTTCTGCATGCTGCAACCTTTTTTGTTTGTTTGCAGCTCCACTAGCTTTACGGGAGGAGGCCATTGCTGTGGGGTTTCTCGTTCTTCGTCCCGACTTTACACCATCCGCACTACGCACTCGAATGAACGACAATTATCAGGGGCCATAACACTCCCTTGTATTGTGATAATACGTCCTGCCATCTATGAGCGGGTCGACGCCGACTTCGCCCAGCCACACGTGCTGTTCGTTTTGATTTCTTTCTCTTTGACTCTGTCTCCAGCTCGTGCCACACCCGTACCCCTTTCTCCAACCTCACTCCCCTCTCTGCCAGCCATCGTCGCTTTCTTTCTCACTCCTTCGCCTTGCTACAGCTCTGCTACAACAGTGAACCAAACCGAAATATCACGGAAATGCCCGAGCGCTGTCGTAGGGCGATTTGGTTGGTCTCGGGCCCGGGAGTAGAGCCGCGTTGCGTTTCCGCGATAGTGAAAAGGCAAGGCAAGGGAGAGAAAGATATAGTGATTGCTAATCACTATTTCACTGAGTTTAACTTCGGTCCGTCACGGTCTAAGGTGCGCGTAGGGTTTTCAGTCGTGAGAGATATCACCGGTTGAACTTTTTAAAAACGGATTCCCTTATTTGTTTGACGAACTCGCATTTACCTATCTTGCCATTTGTTTAATAGGAAATAAATCTAAATTTGCCTATCTCTGGGGGACACCTTTGGCGCCCCCAAAACCGTTGGCGCCCTGTGCGACCGCACATGTCGCACACCCCTAAGACCGGCCCTGTAGAACAACCTGCAAAAACGACTCCACATATAAGATCGGCTTAACGTTAAGTGCATATTTTAGCCTATTTACATTTATGAAAAGTAGGCTTATGAGATCACCTTGTGCCCTTTAAATTTTGTTACGTCTCACCAATACAACATGGCGGCCAAGCGATGTTGCGACTTTTAAATAGACTTTTCTCGCGATTTAACCTACCAAACGCAATGAAACTTTCTACAGTATATGTTTATACACATTGTAATGCACCGATATCTAACTTCGTTCAATTGTTTACATAACCTCAAGATGGCGGATGTGCAAAATATTTCACCGGCATTCTATATCTCTGAAACTATTACCGGTATCACCCTGAAATTTTGTACGGAGATAAAGGATACTACTGGAAGTTCATCTATGAGACTTTCAAAAACCGGTTAACTACAAAACGAACATGGGGCCAAGCGCAGTTGAAAGTTTTAAACAAACTTTTCTCGCGATTTAATAATCCAAACGCAATGAAACTTGGTACAGCATATGTTTATACACATTGTAATGCACTAGTATCTAATTTAGTTCAATTGTTTGCATAACCTCAAGATGGCGGCTGTGCGAATTTTAAAATTAAGTTTTTATTTCTTGTGTCGTAATCATGCGATCGAAGTGAAAGTTTGAATAATGAGCCTACGCAATAATTTTCCTTTAATGGTACATGGCCTATACATATAACAATCTAACATGGCGACCATCCGCAATATATGGACGGATCTCAATATCTACAAATCTATTACAGGAATCAAACTGATTTTTTTTCTGTTCATAGAGGCTATGAACGTAAGTTCACCTATAGGACTTTCAATAACATGGTGATCACAAATCCAACATGGCGGCGACGCGAAATATAAATATTCACATGGTCGTTCCTCGCAATTGAACCATCCGAGTGCAGTGACAATTGGTACTGTAAATCCTTATACAAATGTAAATCCACTGGCATCTAATTTTTTCAATTGTTTCCATAACCACAAGATGGCAGCTGTGCGAAATTTCAAAATCTCATTTTTCACTTCTTGTGTCCTAATCATGCGATTGAAGTTTGAATACTACACGTAACAATAATCTTCATGTAACAGTACATAACTCTAAGACCTGTCTGTTAGGTAGTCAGCCCGAAGGCTGGTTGGATCCTCAAAAGCACCGCCATTACGTTATGTGAGTAGATACCCACAAAAACCCAAGGCAGCGCTATATTGAGGCGTTCTAGGCAAGAAGAGGAGTGAGGTAGTTTGTCATTGCTTTCCTCACAACTCTAAGACCTACATATATAAAAATCCAACATGGCGACCATCCGCAATATTTAGTCGGCTCTCAATATCTACGAATCTATTACAGCAATCAAACTGAAATTTTGTATGTTGACAGAGGCAATTAACATAAGTAGGATATATGAAAATAGGCTTTAGTTCTTCACGGAACTACTTGTTCAAATTTTAATGCATATTTTCTACATTATTAGTGCATGAATGTCCGGTCCCTAGTTATGAGAGACCAGTGGGATGCTAGAAAACCTGGGATGGGAAAGTCTGGCAGAAAGAAGATTGGGAGGAATATGCGGGGAAAGGGGCATTAAGGACTGACGGGGTATATAAAGGAAGGCATGATCAACACCCGGTAGAACAACAACTGGCGAAAGTAGCCTATTCTTGTTTAGAGAGGGGAAAAAAGAGTGGAACATTTTACCAGAAGACATCGTCAGCCCCCTGGCAGAAAATGTGTGTCAATTCAAAGAAAGGGACAGGCGATGAAAAAAGAACAGCTAATGAGGACAACGAATAGTAAAATTAGGCTATTGTTACGTGCCACCCCCCTAGTGACACTTTTGTTAACTGGATTTCGTAACTCGCACGGCACTCAGCCCCCAATACCTCTGTCGCTCAGTGAAATCACACTCGCTAAAAACACAGACAGTCCCCTGTATGCTTCTCACTCCCTCGCTGTCAAGAGAATCGGCTTCACTAGGGGTTTCGCAAGTCACCACACTTCTGTCATCCAGGATAAACGCTCGCACTAGCTCGTAAAACACACTGTCCTCAGAAACTCGGTCCCCTCACTGTTGAGGCCGCTTATATAGTAGGCTGGTGACTCAATGAATTCTAGAATCATCCAGGACACACGGCTTCTCGAGATTTCCTTCAGTGGCTGGGTCACGAATATTCTGGACCATCCCTTTCACTTCGCAGCCCGTTGCGTAACGCGCACGTAATACACTGAGGCAGAGCACACACAGCCCGGGGCAGCTGTGACTCAACGCGGCGAGGAGACAAAACAAACTCACAGCCGTAACACCACCCTCTTCATAAAAGGCTGATCATCCCGATCAATCATTGGTCCGTCTGTGTCCCTCTGTAGGCTGCCAGGCGATCTCGACGCACGATCTTCATCTTCGCCCTCGGGCTCCGCTGGATCCTGTAGAAGACATCGTTGATCCGTTTCACGACTCGGTACGGGCCCTCCCAGGACTTCTGCAGTTTGGGTGACAGGTCTTTCTTCCGTAATGGGTTGAAGAGCCAGACCAGGTCGTCCTCGTGGAACCCACCAGCATCTGTCTGTTGGTCGTATCGGGTCTTCATTCGGTCGGTCTCGATCCGCAGCTTCCTCCTCGCGAACGTGTGCACGTCCTCCAGTTGGTCGACCAGTTCTTGACAATACTGGCTCACCGGGACCGGATCATTTCCAGGTCGGCCGAAGGCAAAATCGACAGGTAGACGGAGCTCCCTCCCAAACATGGCCCGGGCTGGTGTGCACCCGGTGGCTTCATGCACGGCGGCGCGGTAGGCCAGGAGAAATAGTGGAAGATGTTTGTCCCAATCCCTCTGGTGCTCGCTGACGACTACTCGGAGATGGTTCTCGATGGTGCGATTGAATCGCTCTACCATCCCGTCGGACTGAGGGTGTAGCGGCGTTGTCCTTGTCTTCCGGATTCCCAGCAGCTGGCATAGATTCTGGAACACCTGCGACTCGAAGTTCCTCCCTTGGTCGGAGTGCAGCTCCAGGGGTACTCCGTACCGGCTGACGAATTCCTTCACCAGGGTCTCTGCGATCGTCGCGGCTTCTTGGTTAGGGAGCGCATACGCCTCCGGCCATTTGGTGAAGTAGTCGCTGACGACCAATATGTAGCGGTTCCCTGCCTCGCTTAACAGGAATGTCCCAGTGACATCGATGGCCACTCTCTCCATGGGGCCGCCCACGTTGTAGGTCTTCAGTGGACCCCGTCGTCTTCGTCCTGGGCCCTTGCTGGCTGCGCAATCGTGGCAACTCACGCAGTGGTTCTCCACTTCACTTCGGCATCCGATCCAGTAGAACCGCTCTCTCAGCTTCTCCAGGGTCTTCTTTATCCCTAGGTGTCCACCAGATGATCCTCCATGGACTTCCTTCAGGACTTCCTCCGTCATAGCCTTTGGAACGACGACTTGCTCCCGAGATGTCTTCCCGTCGGTGCTCTCCCATGTACGGCAGATGAGGCCATCCCTTACAACCAGCGAGTCCCACTGCGCCCAGTAGGACTTAAACCCGGGTCTGGGGACACAGGCCCTCTTCCATTCGGCTATCAGTCCCAGGTCATCATCTTCCGCTTGCGCCCTCGTGAAAGATCCGTGGCTCCAGCTCCCTTGAAGTTCCACGGTAGTCCTCCGGCACAGTATCCCGGTATTCTCCTCCCTTCTGGTACAGAAGGTGCAGTCTTCGGGGCACGGTCTTCGTGACAGGGCGTCGGCGTTAGAACGCAGTTGGCCTTTCCTGTGCTGGATCTCAAAGTTGTACTGTTGAAGCCTCTCTAACCACCGCGCGAGTTGATCCTCGGGCTGCTTGAAGTTCAGGAGCCACCGCAGGGATGCATGGTCGGTCCTGATGAGAAATTCTTGTTCGTACAGGTATTGTGGAAGTGTTCAATGGTCTTCACGATGCCGAGCAACTCCTTCCTGGTGACGCAGTAGTTCCTCTCTGGCTTTGACAAGGCTTTGCTGATGTAGGCCACCACTCTCTCCTCACCGTCCACTATTTGCGACAGGATTCCCCCTATGCCAAAGTCGCTGGCATCGGTATCGACGATGAACCTTTTTCCAGGTCTGGGGTAGGCCAGAATAGGTGCAGTGCACATAGCCTGCTTGAGTTGTTCGAAGGCACTGTGGCATTCTGCTGTCCACGTGAAGAGTTGGTCCTTCTCAGTCAGTCGATGCAGTGGTTTGGCGATGTCGGCGAATCCTCTCACGAAGCGACGGTAATAAGTGCAGAGTCCCAGGAAGCTTCGTAGTTGGGACATGTCCTTCGGAACTGGCCACTCCCTCACAGCTGTGGTCCTCTCTGGGTCGGTGAGCACCCCTTCCTCGGAGACGATATGCCCAAGGTACTGGACCTGCTTCTGGAAGAGCTGACACTTCTTGGGGCTCAACTTCAGCTGGGCAGCCCGTAGCTTCATCAAGATCTCCTTCAGGTTGCTGTAGAGCTCCTCGAAGCTTCTTCCCAGAACGATGACGTCGTCTAGGTAGACCAGGCAGGTCTTCCAGTGTAGTCCCCTCAGAATGGACTCCATTAGCCTTTCGAAGGTCGCAGGGGCGTTGCCCAGACCGAATGGCATGACCGTGAACTGCCAGAGCCCGCTGCCCACAGAGAACGCAGTTTTCTCGCGGTCCTTAGGGTGGACCTCCACCTGCCAGTAGCCACTCTTCAAATCCAAGGTGGAGAACCATCTTGACCCTGATATGGTGTCCAGGGTGTCGTCGATCCGGGGTAGAAGGTACCTGTCCTTCTTCGTGACGTCATTCACCCGCCTGTAATCCACGCAGAACCTGGTGGAACCGTCCTTCTTCTTCACAAGCACGACCGGAGAACTCCAAGGACTATGTGATGGCTCGATCACTCCTTGCTCCTTCATCTCTTCTACCATCCGGTCGACTTCGGCTTGCTTGGCGAGCGGGACACGTCGGAATGGGGCCCTAATCGGTGCGCTGCCCCCAACGTCGATACTGTGCTGGACCAAGCTTGTCCTGCCGAAGTCTTTGCTCCCCACGGAGAAGACATCCTGGAATTCGTGTAGCAGGTCCCGAAGTTGGCGTAATTGTTCCTCGTCTAAATGGTCCTGGGATACTTGGTACAGCTTCTGTAGTTCTTCTGGCAGGGCGCGTCTTCTTCGGTTGTCCGTCTGCAGGTGTCCGTCCGTCGTGTCTGTGATGCGGGCAATCCAGGCAACGGGCTCGCAGACTCCTAGGTTGGTGTCCCGGTGAACCGTATAATCGTAGTCGTTCAGGTTGGACAGGCGGACGTACGGCCGAGACGTCCTGTTGATGAGAGTCTTGGCAACTAGCAATCCTTTTGTCTGGATGTCCTCATATTTTGGCTCGATGACAGCTGCCACTCCCTCAGCTGTTCCGTCGACAACTACGGCAGTGCTGACTTCCGTCCTGGCGGGAACGATGACGTCCACTTTCAGCCTTACTCGTCGTGCGGCGACGGCCTCGTGTGCTGGTTGCAAAGCAAGTTCCTCACTTCCGAAGTGCAGAGTGTTGGTACTCAGATCCAAGATGATGTTGTTCTGGTCCAGGAAGTCCAGTCCGATGATCACTTCGTTTGATACGTCAGCCACAAGCACTGGATGCTTTATCACCCGTCGACCAATGACGAACTCCAGTGATGCTTCGCCATGTACCGGTGCGGTCTCTCCGGTCACGGTTATTAGCTGGAGGTTCCATTGTGTGGGTTGCACTCTCCACTTCGGGATCACGGTGGGACTGACGATGGTCCTCGATGCTCCCGTGTCGATTAGCATGGGCCAGCTCTCTCCGTTGACGACTCCGTCGACCATCAGGCTCCGTAACTGCGTCACACGAACTTGGACTGCCGGGGCTTGACGACTGTCACAAGCCAACCTTTGCCCCCCAAGGCTGGCTGATACTTGCTTTCCTGGGCCGCGCGGTTTCCCTACGACTGACTGTCCCGACGGAAACCCTTGGCGGCGGCGATCACCGCAGTCCTTGCTCAGGTGGCCTCTCTTACGGCAGGTCCAGCAGGTCGGTAGTCCTCTTCCGGGCCGCCTCTCCGGATGTCCTTCGGCTACGTTTTTGTTGGTGGTACTGCGACTCTTGAAGAACCGGCCTAGCGCCTCCATCAGTTCATCGGCCAGGGGCTTGGTCTTGTCGGCTTTGGCTGGTTCGTCGACGTCCACCTGACGCACCCGCGCGCGCATTCTAGATACCTGCTTTGCCGTCTCGAACTAAAGTGCGTGGATCAGCGCATCTGCCAGGGTCTTATTGCGCGCGAGTCGCAGCGCCTGTTGAGTGTCCGGGTCCCGTAGCCCGTCGGTGAAGGTCTGCGTCGCAATCTGTTCCTGAAAGTCGGCCGGCGCTGTTGGATAGGCGAGCCTTACGAGACGTGCGATGTCCATCTCGAACTCCTGCAGGGTTTACGCGTTCTTTTGCACCCGGGTCCAGAGCTGCATCTGGTAGGCCTGCTGAAGATGGCTATCTCCATATCGGGACTCCATATGGGCGATTAGTGAAGCGTAGTCCTGGGATCCAGTCGGGATGGCCTGAAGGACGTTAAGAGCGTCCCCCTTCAGCGCTATAATGAGAGCTGTTGCCTTTTCCGTGTTGTTCCAGTTGTTTATGGAACAGGCTGCCTCGAACTGACGTAAATAGGTGCTCCACGGGACCTTTCCGTCGAAGGTTGGGGGCGTCACTCTGCTCTGTCCCGTTCCTGATATTACCGGTGTACCTGTGGGCGGGCGTCGGCGCAGCTCGGCAACTTCTTCTTGAAGAGCGTTGGATCTCGCTTCCATCCCCGTCGACGGGCGTTGGTTCAGCTCAGCAATTTCCTTTTGTAAAGCGTTGAATTTCTCTTCCACCCCCGTCAGTGGGCGTTGGCGCAGTTCGGCAACTTCCTCTTGTAAGGCGTCGAACTTCTTTTCTACTGCTGTGACTTCCTCACGTAGGCCCTGGCAGACGGTGTTGACTTCCTGACGCAGACCCTGTTCCAATTTCTTTTGACTTTCGTGTAATTTCGTCAGCAGACACTCTTCCAGATTTTTCTGGCCATCCAGAAATTTGGCGGTTAGGTCCTCTGCTAGCTTATTCTGACCGTCTTCTAATTTGGAAGTTAGGTCCTCGGCTAAACTTTTCTGGCTGTCTTTCATCTTCTTCTGACCGTCCTTCAAGTCCTTGGCTAAATTCTTCTGGCCGTCCTCCATCTTGGTTTCCATGCTACTTAACATTTCTAGTAATGCTGCCAATTGCGCTTCCATTTTAGATGTTTGTCTTGTAAAGGGCATGCACTCACAGGAAAATTTCAAAAAATGACCTGCTCGGGTTTTGAAACCAGGACCGTCAGGTGTTGTGCTTGTGTTTGAGTTCGTAATCCGGCTTCTGACACCAGTTGTTACGTGCCACCCCCCTAGTGACACTTTTGTTAACTGGATTTCGTAACTCGCACGGCACTCCGCCCCCAATACCTCTGTCGCTCTGTGAAATCACACTCGCTAAAAACACAGGCAGTCCCCTGTATGCTTCTCACTCCCTCGCTGTCAAAAGAATCGGCTTCACTAGGGGTTTCGCAAGTCACCACACTTCTGTCGCTCAGGATAAACGCTCGCACTAGCTCGTAAAACACACTGTCCTCAGGAACTCGGTCCCCTCACTGTTGAGGCCGCTTATATAGCAGGCTGGTAACTCAATGAATTCTAGAATCGTCCAGGACACACGGCTTCTCGAGATTTCCTTCAGTGACTGGGTCACGAATATTCTGGACCATCTCTTTCACTTCGCAGCCCGTTGCGTATCGCGCACGTAATACACTGAGGCAGAGCACACACAGCCCGGGGCAGCTGTGACTCAACGCGGCGAGGCGACAAAACAAACTCACAGCCGTAACACTATATTTGAGTGTAACATATTGTAGGGGGAGTGAGTGTTGTTATGTTAATCGAGTTGATTATGATTTAACTATTTTGTGATGATGATGATGATGATGATGATGATGATGATGATGATGATGATGATAATTGTTGTTTTAAGGGGCCTAACATCTAGGTTATCGGCCCCTAATGGTTTGGGTGATCGTGAAGATGAAAATGAAATGTAAACTTATAACTAAAACTAACTAGGCTACTAACTTATATACTAGAAGAAGAAATGGAAAACAAAAGGAGAATAAGGCAAATAAAGGACAGGAGGAAAAGAAATGCCCTCAACCTTCGAAGAATGTTGATTGAGGGACTTGGAAGGACGGAGAGCCATGAGAGGCAGATAGGAAACTGAAAGAGGAGAGGGTCCACCCCATAGGTAAGGGACAAAAGGGGAAAACCGGACCCAGCTCAGGAATCCCTCGGGGTCGCCAACTCCCGAACTCACCAGCTGTGAGCCCCTGAGTGTGTAGCACTATCCAGGGTGCACCAGAAGTGGTGGGGCTACACACACCCTGCCTCCTTGAGGGCCTTGAGCAGAAGGCAGGAGATTACATGAAAAGAAAAAGAAGGCTGACCCCTCGCAGAAGGAGGGTATCAGAAAAAGTGAGACAAGGGCCAATTAAGGCGAGAAAGGAAGAGACTCCCTAGGCCTCGGATACCCTAATACCGTCGGGGTCGGGAGAGAACAAGAGTTGACGAAGTGAGGTCGACAGGAAAGAAGACTGAGAGGACCCAGCACAAGTAAGTGGAAGCAACGCCGGACTCAGCTGGAACCCCGTGGTCGCCAACACACGTCCCACTAGATGTGAGCCCCTGGGGGGAACTATTTTGTGTATGCTATTTAATTGTATATACTGTATTTACCAGCGAGGCAATACATTTATTATTATCATCTTATTATTGATTCCCAGACACGTGGGGATAATCTGGCGGGGACCTAAACATTATGACTGACATGATTAGATGTCGCAGGCACCAAGCCAGAGCGCTATAAATATAATAGCCTAGGCTTTCTCTCTCAACATTTGGAATATTCAGTTAAAAATGTGGATCGATCCCGGATGGGACCTTCAATTTGTTTGTTATGAGTTGGTGTCTAGAAGACAGCCCTCAAACAAAACTAGGCTACAAAGGGATGAAGGTGAAGCCAGTAAGGGAATCCTTTGCTTGACATGACAAGAGATAGGCTTGGTGACTCAATTAATAACAATCCGCTATTCATCATCATCATCATCATTATACAGCTCCAGTTTCCCGGGTACTCTTTATGAGCCTCTTCCACTGCAACCTGTCCATATACAACTTGTCATGGCGTCGCTAGATTAACCTTGATCATGTCCATCCATGGATATAGGCTACAGTATATAATTATTGTTCTTTGTAATCTTAATTAATATTCTTAACCGAACTTTTAGCTGAAGAAGGCTGCATTGCCAAGCCGAAAATATGTTCAACAATTGAACACTTGAATACAGTAGTTGTTTCTTAATTTGTATTGAAGTTATCTTAAAGGCCATTCTGGAGCGTGTCGATCTATGGAATGAAACTTGGACTGTTGGAGCAGCAGAAAAGAGGAGAATTGAAGCGATTGAAATGTGGTGTTACAGGAGAATGATGAAGATCAGATGGGTAGATAGGGTTACGATTCTTGTTATTATTATTACTATTATTACTATTATTAGTATGGACAAAGAAACTTATTCCGCGTCTGGCTGACTGGGTTGATCGAAACCACGGAGAGGTCAATTATTATCTGACACAGCTCCTAACAGGCCATGGATATTTTCGGAGATTCCTTCTTCACATTGGCGTGGCTAATAGCCCTTTGTGTCATCATTGTAATGAAGAGGATGATGCGCTCCACACATTCTTTGTGTGTGAACGTTGGTCAACACATAGAAAAGATCTACAAGCTTCTTTAGGGGTAATCACGCCGGACAACATCCTACAGATGATGCTCCGAAATGATCAAACATGGAATCAGACAGCTATTTACCTAGAAGGTGTCCTGCGCCAGAAGAAGAGGGAAATGGATGCGTACGAACATCCATAAGAAAAATGAAGAAAGAAGAAGTCTGAAAGGCTAAGTAAGCACATCACCCTGAAGTAATGCGAGAGCGGTTCCGGGGTGATGAACGCATCGTGGGGAAAGGGATGTGGTTTTTAGTGGGTAAGAATCCCACACTACTGTGGAGTGCGGACCCTTCACAAGTGTCTTTTGAAGATTTTCCACAGTCCCTCGTAAAAAGTTATTATTATTATTATTATTATTATTATTATTATTAATGTTCTGGTTACAAAGGGGAGCGCGATGGCTCAGTGGCTTAGCTGCTCGTCTTTCGCCCGGGCCACCGGGGTTCGAATCCCGGTGACAGCGGGGTGGAATTCTCACCTGAAAAATCACGAGGCGTCAGGAAGGGCATCCGGCCTTAAATCCCCGGCCAAAACCAAACTGAGCCTGGTTGGCTCCAGCGACCCCATATAATTGGGAAAAGCCGAAGAAAGATGAATTACAAAATATTTTATATTTTTACTGCATACTACGGTATTTGCTTTTCAAGCTATTGTTGTGATAGTTCATTTTGTTTTTCCTTAACACTGGAGTCCGTTCAAATCAAGTGAATTAATTATAGCAACTATATCTTTATAGAAAAGTAACAATTCACTACTCGAAAACAAAGTTCATGCACCAAACATCTGTGGAAAGAAGAAGAAACTGTGATAATAGACTCCTGCACATTTGAAAATGTTGTAAATTTTGAGTATTTGGGTGTTCTAGTTAATAATAAAAACAAAGTGAGTGAAGAAATAAATAGGAGGGTTATTAACGGAAACAGAGCCTATTTTGCCAATCTGAAACACAATTTTGTCGCATAAAACAAAACTCAAAATGTACAAGACCTTGATCAGACCAGTGTTAACTTATGGCTCAGAAACATGAAATATGTCGGTTCAGGATTGCAATAAACTTAGGGTGTTTGAGAGGAAAATAATACGGAGAATTTATGGTGCTGTATGGGATGGAGGAGAATTAAGGATACAAACTAATGGAGAAATAGATCATCATCTTGAGCAGTTTCCGACCGCTGGTCGGGTCTGCTTAGAACATAAGCCTCTCCATCGTTTCCTGTCCATCCACCATCTCTCGTCTTTCACTGTGTCCCAGCACACTCCTCTTTCCTCCACACTCTTCTTAACTCATTTTGACCATCTGACCCTTGGTCTTCCCCTTGGCCTCCTTCCCTTCATTTCCATTCCAAACATCATCTTCGGTATCCTCTCCTCTCGCATCCTCCTCACATGTCCATACCATTGTAGCCTAGACCGCTCTATTCTATTTTGCAATGGTTCCTCTCTTACCATCTCTCTGACTCTCTCATTCCTTACTCTGTCCATTCTTGTTACTCCTACCCTACTCCTCTGGAACTTCATCTCCACTGCTCGTATTTTATTCTTGTCCCTTTCCTTCATCACCCATGTTTCTGAACCATATGTCAAAATTGGCACAAAGTAGGTCTTGTAGATGATTCCTTTACATTTTTGTGGTACATCTTTATTCCATATCATCCCCCTAACACTCTTGAAAAATCCATCTGCGCACCTTCCCCTTTCTTTTATATCCATCCTATTGCCTCCCTTTTCGTTAATTATGCTCCCCAAATACTTGAAGCATTCTACTTTCTGCAACTGCTGTCCTCCAAGTGTTATGCCCATATCCAGTCTGTTCTTGCTCCTCGTTGTGATGACCACTTCACTCTTTTGTGCTGAGAACTTCATCCCATATGATAACACTACCTTCTCCCACTCATCTAATTGCTCTTGTACTTCTTCCTCATCCTCTCCCCATACCATAAGGTCATCAGCAAACAACATTGCCTTCATTTTCCTTTCCCCAATGCTATTTAACACTTTTCGTGTGATTTCATCCATCACCACTATAAATAACAGGGGTGAGAGGGCACTTCCTTGTTTCAGACCACTCTCCAGTTGAAACCATTCCGTTCTCTCCCTTCCCACCTTTACACAGCTTTTGCTTCCCTCGTACATTGCTTTCACTCTTGCCACTGTCTCCTTGTTCATTGCTTTTGCTCTCATTGCTTCCCATACCTTGTTTCTATTAACACTATCATATGCTTTCTCAATATTCAAGAAGGTCATCACCAGATATTTCCCATATTCATAATGGTGTTGTTGTAGCTGTCTTACAGCAAAGATGAGGTCAACTGTTGACCTAACTGGCCTGAATCCATACTGTTCTTCCCTCAGCCCATTTTCAACTTCTGTCCGAATTCTTCTCCCCAGTACCTTCTCAAATATTTTGGCGCAGTGGCACATGAGTGTAATTCCCCTGCAGTTTTTGCATTCCTTCCTACTTCCCTTTTTAAATATAGGTATTATTATCCCTCTTTTCCAGTCCTCTGGTATTTTCTTCTCCCTCATATCACTTTCATTACTCGAAAGAGAAATCTTCAAAAGCGGATTGTTCGATATATAAAATCACAAAGACTACGATGGCTGGGCCACATTGAATGGATGGAAGACAATAGGACACCAAAGATTATATATAAAGCCAGAATGGAAAGAAGACGACGCCCTGGTAGACCAATGAATCGATGGAAAGATGAAGTGGAGATGGACTTGCAAACAATGAACGTACGACCCTGGACAACAGCTGTCCAAGATCGAGATCGATGGAAATCTGTGGTTGGGGAGGCCAAAGCTCACACCGGGCTGTAGTGCCAGATAAAGCAAGAACAACAACAACAATTCACTACTTTGACGATTGTAACGGTAGCTTCGTACTATTTTGGGAAGTACCGGTAACTTCCCCAACCCCGGTTCTAATGCGTGTGCCATTCAATTAAGCATATGACAAGTTGCAAAACAGAGATCGTGGGACACGTAATTCACTCTATAGGGCAAAACTGTCCAACATTTTGCCGTCACAGTTGAGCCTGTTTTGCGATAAGATTGACAGCGATCGTTCCGGTAGCAGCGAGCATTGCCCCTCACGTTGCTGTAACGAAAACAAGGGTCGTGCCATTCATTAATTGACGTGGAAAGAAATCGCTCACACGTTTCTGTTTTAACGAGGCTTACAGCAATTGCCCACTTTATCTTGTTTGCTCACATAAGATAAGATGCTAACAAACAACCGATAAGAGAAACGTAATTTCCCTCATCATGTCCTAACTTCTCTCCCACTTGGAGACCAATAATGAGATAAACCCAATTAGCAATGAAATGGGGCCGATAACCTAGATGTTAGGCCCCTTAAAACAACACTTATCATCATCATCAGCAATGAAATATATCAATAAAGTTACCTTTCTGTCTGAACATTTGGAATTTGCGGCTTGCGGTTTATCCCAGATGAGGTGAATACCCTCAGTTTCTTATTGGTTGGCGTCAAAACTTCAGGAGTCATTGGCATGAACATTCTATGTAAGTATTCTCCAGTATCTACACTACAGGGTCATTATCTATGTGCGCGCTAGTAAATACGGCAAGCCAAGCCGGCAGTGACTGGCGCAGATCACAAGCGCGCGTACCCGGTGGCGCGCACTTTCACACTTTTACCAAACATGTTCAATAATGTGTACTTACAGTGCTCATGGGCGATGCTGAAAATGTCCTCCCTCCCTTGTAACAACACCTGACACCATCTGATGAAAAAATGTCTGTCAACACTTTTATTCTTTACGGAGCCTGTTTCCTTGAATCGTTTAGCGAGCCTCCTAATTGTACTGGCATTAGGCATAGGTCTTCCTGGAAACTTGATTAGAAATTTTCGTCTCGTTTCAGAACAAGACTTTCTGCTTTTCATATACAAATTATGGATATACACACGCTCGCGCAATGTGAATTGGTGTCTAGGCATGACCAACAATCACAGTAATCACAATACTCACTAAACTTGCAACACTAACGTCTAAGCTTTGCAGATACACGTCCATATGAATGACAAAACAAGTGTGAACTAACGATATGAGTCAGCGGAGCGCGCCTACCACCGGCTGAACTGCGCCAGTGATCTGCGCCAGTCACAGGCAGCTTAGCTTGCCGTTTTTACTCGCGCGCACATAGATAATGACTAGGGCCCGGATTTTAGGTAGATTTCTTTAGAAAGCTAACTATTGCAATGGGTCCCATGTTTCGACTTCCGGAAAATTTCGACATATCTTCGCGTTTCACATCCCCCAGACCCCAAAACCACCGTCAGTTCAAAAGTTTATATATAATGTATGTATATATGTATCTATCTATCTATCTATATATATATATCAGTTTCTTGTGGACACGATAACTGCCGTAATTTTGCACCAATCACTTTGAATTTTTTACATAGTATGTATCCCTATAAAATCTCGGTCGAGTTCGTTAATGGGCAAAATCGGTCAAAGGGGGGTAAAAATGGGGGGCTTTTTTTCGAAAAAGTGAAATATCGCTATAACTCTCTTAATACATGAAATATCGAATCCCTTCAAAATTCATAATATGTGTCGGATAAGTGCCAAAAATTTATGTCAAATAAGTTTTTTGATAGCACCAACCATTGACCAAAGGGGTGGGAAAAAGTGGGTTTTTCGGGAAACATTAATCATATCTCTGTTAATAGGCACAATATCAAAACCGCACAAAATGGACAATATTCCTCCAATAATTACCTAAAACTTTTGTCTGAAAGAATTTTTGATATGACCCACCATTACGCCACGGGGTGAACAACATGATTTAAGTTATAAGAAAATGCCAAGTGCCAAGAGAGGTTGCCATGACAACTTTACTTTTAATTGATAAGGGACGACCATCAGCAGTTGCTATGACAACGCCTCTGCACGAGATCACATTCTGTTTTCATATGTCAGTGGGAAGCGACTTCGGTATCGGAACTGGTAGCATGCTGAACTTCTATGCCCAAGGTCGCGGGTTCAAACCCGGCTGAAGTCGTCGGATTTACTAAGAGCGCTAAAAAACCTGAGTTTGCTTTCCTTCGGAGGGGAAGTTCCAACGTTCGTTGCGAGTTGCTGATTGAGGTGGCATCTAGTAGCCAAGTTCACAGCTAGGCGTCGTTGACGGCAGTATTTTAGGTAGATTTCATTAGAAAGCTAACTATTGCAATGGGTACCATGTTTCGATTTCCGGAAAATTTCGACATATCTTCGCGTTTCACATCCCCCAGACCCCAAAACCACCGTCAGTTCAAAAGTTTATATATAATTTATGTAATATATGTATATATGTATATCAGTTTCTTGTGGACACGATAACTGCCGTAATTTTGCACCAATCACTTTGAATTTTTTACCGAATATGTATACCCATAAAATCTCGGACGAGTTCGTTACTGGGCTAAATCGGTCGAAGGGGATGAAAATGGGGGACTTTTTTTTTCGAAAAAATGAAATATTGCTATAACTCTCTTAATATGTGAAATATCGAATCCGTTCAAAGTTCATACTATGTGTCGGATAAAGCTCAGAAATTTATGTTTGAAACGTTTTTTGATAGCACCAACCATTGACCAAAGGGGTGGGAAAAAGTGTTTTTTTCGGGAAACATTAATCATATCTCTGTTAATAGGCACAATATCCAAACCGTACAAAATGGACAATATTCCCCTAATAATTACCTAAAACGTTTGTCTGAAAGAATTTTTGATATGAGCCACCATTGCGCCAAGGGATGAGAAAAATGATTTCGGAATTATAAGAAAATGCCAAGAGCTATCAGTGGTTGACATGGCAACACTACTAAATTGATGAGGGATGAGCCATCAGACGTTGCCATGACAACGCACTTGCGCGAGATCAGATTCAGATTTCCATCTGACTAAGTGTGAAGCGGCTTCGGTGACGTAACTGGTAGCATGCTGAACTTCTATGCCCAAGGTCGCGGGTTCAAAGCCGGCCAAAGTCGTCGAATTTTCTAAGAGCGCTAAAATCCCTCAGTAAGCTTTCCTTTGGAGGGGAAGTTCCAACGTTCGTTGCGAGATGCTGATTGAGGTGGCATCCAGTAGCCAAGTTCACAGCTGGGTGGCGTTGACGTTAGTATCTGGTAGCAACATTAGGATCTACTGCTTGAAATTTAGCGTCTGCATTCCTTATCTGAATTACAGACTAATACAGCCATCACAATTCACACCGTTTATCAGACAGATTCTACACTCACCCAAAGTACACGGGGTTATATGACCGCGTTGTCGCAGCCCCTAAACTGAGGAACCAACCAACATCTCTGCGGGAGATATAATTTTGCGTGAAGAAGTAACAGACCGTTACATAGTTACACATCAGTGTCGAAACCTTGCATAAGGACAGTGTGACCACAAGTATAACAAGTAGTTCCGTGAAGAACTGTACAGCCTATTTTCATATATCCTGCTCATGTTAATTGCCTCTATCAACATACAAAATTTCAGTTTAATTGCTGTAACAGATTCGTAGATATTGAGAACCGTCTAAATATTTCAGACGGTCGCCAGGTTGGATTTTTATTTTTGTACTATTATATTAAGATTATTGTGTAAGTGTGGTATTCAAACTTCAATCGCATGATAAGAATACAAGAAGTAAAAACGAGATTTTAAAATTACGCACAGCAGCCATCTTGTGATTATGCAAACAATTGAAATAAATTAGATGCCAGTGGATCAACATTTGTGTAAGCATTTAAAACGTGCAGCGTTTCACGGCACTCGGATAGTTAATTCGCGAGAAACGTCCATTTAAATATTTATACTTCGCGTCGCCGCCATGTTGGATTCGTGCTCACGAGGTTACTGAAAGTCCTATAGGTGAACATATGTTCATAGTCTCTATGAACATAAAAATTTCAGTTTGGTTGCTGTAAAAGATTCATATATATTCAGAACCGTCTAAATATTACGGAAGCTTGCCATTTAGGATTGTTATATGTATAGGCCATAGAGTTATGTACCATTCAAGGTCACTTATTGCCTAGGTTCATTATTCAAACTTTCACTTCGATCGCATGATTACGACACAATAAATAAAAACTTAATTTTAAAATTTCGCACAGCCGCCATCTTGAGGTTATGTAAACAATTGAATTAAATTAGATGGCAGTACATTACAATCTGCAAAATCATTTACTGTACCACATTTCACTGCGCTCAGAGAGTTAACTCACGAGAAAAGTCTATTAAAATATTTCAAATTCGCTTGGTCGCCATGTTCGTTTTGTACTTTACTGGTTTATGAATTATACATAGGTAAACTTGTATCAGTACCCTTTATCACCGTACAAAATTGCAGGGTGATATCTGTAATAGTTTCGGGGATATGTAATGTCAGTGAAATATTTCGCACAGGCGCCATTTTGAGGTTATGTAAACAATTGAACTAAATTAGATTCCAGTGCATTGCAATGTGTATAAATATTTGCTGTACCAAGTTTTATTACGTTTGGATAGTTAAATCGCGAGAAAAGTCTATTTAAAAGTCTCCTCTTCGCTTGGCCGCCATGTTGGTAATGTAGTAACCAGGTTTTTGAAAGTTTCATAGGTGAACGTCTAGTAGTACCCTTTATCAACGTACACAATTTCAGGGCGATATCCGTTATAGTTTCGGAGATACTGAATGCTAGTGAAATATTTCGCACAGCCGCCATGTTGGATTGGTGAGACGTAGCAAAATTCGATGGGCACGGTCGACGTCGCCGGGAATAGTGCTATGAACTTACCGAGTTTCACTGAAATCGCTCCAGCCGTTTAGATTTTATTAGGGGGGGACACACACCCACACCTCACACACACACACACACACACACGCACACACACACGGACAAAAGGTGATCTCATAAGCCTATTTTTTCAAAATTGAAAATAGGCTAAAAATGGACTCCAAATGACAAGAAGGTTACCGTCTCCGTAAGACAATAAAATGTTTAAAATATGTTTAAAATGAAGACAAACAAAGTTAATTAATCTCCAATTATAAAATACTTTCACGCGATAAATGAGGTCTGATCCTTCTACGAAAACCTGCATATTCTGCCTATTTTCGCCTATCTCCAAGTTTGTCCGGTGAAATCTACCTCCGCCTTCCGGCGTGCCGAGAGGACTTTTTTTTAAAATGCATATGCGCATATGCAAATGCATATTTTGAACGTTAGTGCATATATAGATATATTTTTCTCTTGTGTGTGAGATCGCCTACGGTAATCCAAGATTTCTGAACGAAATGAAAAATCTAATGAACTCGATATGTTGTACATCCCTTGGCAACACGATAAGCCTTCCCTGGTCAGGAATGTGCTTTCAATGTCGCAATACAGAACAAGCAGGTAGATGGATAATGACCCTTTCACAACAGCTATTATCTTCAGTCCTATGTACTTTCTCCCAACAGTAGCCTCCCAAGGTTTGCGTAAACAAGTGCGTTCATCTGTTAACTTGCTCGTTGTCTATTGCAGTGTGTTACCGGTTTAAACTGTAAAAATGCCTAAAGATAAGAGCTCTAGGTCATTTTTAATAAAACAGTGGATATCAGGCAATAGTGACTATACAAGTGACAGTGATGTAGTGTACTGTCAAATGTGTGAGATGAGTGTAAAATGCGATTAAAAAAATCAACTTGGCCAGCATTCGAAAACAACTTCACATCTTAGATCAAACGAACAGAGTAAGAATAGGCAACAGCTATTTTTAACCGACATTAAAACACGGTGTGAAGTAGGTACATTTTCTGCTGATCTCTGTGAAGCTTTTGTATGCAGCAACATTCCACTGCATAAATTGAATAATTCACATCTAAGCTCGTTTCTTGAAAAGTATTGTGCTAATCAAAGGATACCAGATGAATCTACCCTTAGGAAGAACTATTTACATTCACTGCACGCCTCTGTCGTGGATTCGATACGGTCTGACATAGGAGGAAACTGTATATAGATATCGGTAGATGAAACAACCGATTCGTGTGGTCGATACATTGCGAACTTCACAGTGGGTAAATTATGTCCAGAAGAACCCGGCAAACCTCATTTACTTTCGTGCAAAGTGCTAGAAAAAACCAACCAAGCTACAGTTGCAAGATTTGTTAACGATTCCCTGCGACTTCTATGGCCTAGTGAATCGGAAAGTGATTGTTACAAAGTGCGCCTTTTAGTCACAGGTGCAGCTTCGTATATGTTGAAAACTGGTCAGTCTCTTCGAGTATTTTATCCAAATCTCATCCATGTCACATGTTTGGCCCATGGATTGCATCGTATAGCAGAAGAGATACGTACGCTCTTTCCATCTGTCAACAAAGTCATTTCAAGTGGGAAGAAACTGTTCCTAAAAGCACCGGCTCGTGTACAGTTGTACAAAACTCTCCTGCCTCAGGTTTCTCTTCCGCCGGAACCTGTTCTCACAAGATGGGGAACTTGGTTATCCGCAGTATCGTTCTACCAGGAGTACTTTAACCAAGTGAAAGATGTAGTTACAAGTATTGACGATAGTCATACTGCATGTGTTCGTGAAGCAAAGTGCGCATTTGAATCTGAAACTGTATATCAAGATATCAGTTTCATCCATGTGCATTATTCGTCACTTTCGAAGGCGATTAAGGGCCTAGAAACTCGCGGTGCACCCCTACACGAATACCTTCAGTTAATTCAAAACACCATTAGTTCTTTAAATGGTGTCCCTGGTGAAACTGGAGAAAAAGTGAAAAGGAAACTCAGTGCGATGTTGGACTCAAACCCAGGACTAAAGAAGGTTTAATCCATAAGCAACTACATAAGTGGAATCAGTCAGTCTTTACCAGAAGAATGTTCAGAGCAGTCATTGCCAGTGTACAAGTATTGCCCAGTTACGTCCGTCGACGTAGAACGATCATTTTCAGCATATAAATTAATTCTGTCCGACAACAGAAAGTCATTGACCCCTGAAAACATTGAAGAACTATTGATAACCTACTGCCATGCAACAATTTGCAAGGAATGAAACATGTGTATCAATGTAAAGCTGAGTTAAAATTAAATAATACGTTTGGTAAGTGTATTTTGTTTTATTTTTAGTGCATATTTTCGTGCATATTTTCAACATTTTTAGTGCATATGTGCATGCATATTTATGTGATTTTTAGTGCATAAGAATCCGGGCCCTAATAATGACCCTGTAGTTTAGAACCTCTTATGTGATTTTTAGTGCATATGAATCCGGGCCCTAATAATGACCCTGTAGTTTAGAACCTCTTATGTGATTTTTAGTGCATATGAATCCGGGCCCTAATAATGACCCTGTAGTTTAGAACCTCAGTAGCAGTGCATCAGCGTCACAAAAATTACTTTTTTCAAATCCTTTACTTCGAAATTAAATTTTAATCCATCGATTATACTTAAGATGGGGATTGGTGTTCTAACTGCCATATGCCTAATAAAAAGAAACACACGTACATTTGGTTACAAAAAGGAAGATTGTAGTTTTACGTGACCGTGAATCTTGTGATTATGAGCCACGGGACCTCCTTTTTACGTGGAATCTGAACCACAGGACACGGCATTTCACTTCGAAAATCTCACATGCATTGACCGGGAATCGAACCCAGTCCACCTTGGTGACATTTGGTTACATAATTCTACAAAATTATAATATAATTGACAGACATAATTTCGAGATTGCAATCTAAATTAATTCTACGTTAAAAATCCCTCAGTATGCCTTCCTTCGGAGGGGAAGTAAAGCCGGTGGTCCCATTTCATAGATTTATGGCATGTTAAAGAACCTTCCACTAATAACACCTGTGTGAAGCTAAATTATATATAGGTTAAACATTTGACTAACATTCTTAGGTTCCGACGTTCGTTGTCAAGAGCCGACTGCGGTGACATCTGGTAACTAAGTTCTGAAGTAGTTGGTCGTTGACGGTGGCGTTTGGCGGCAAAAGCAGGAACTACTTGGAAAAATTGAATGTCTGCAGTCCTTACTTGAATTAAAAGAGATACTCACACTAGTGCAGTCATCACAATTAACACCGGTTATCAGAGAGTTTCTACACACACCCAAAGTACACAGGGCTACATGACCGCGTTGTCGCAGCCCCAAAAGTAATGAACCAACCAACCAAATTAATTCTACATTAAATATGGAAGTAAAATAATTCTGTGCAGGAAATTGGTAGGTAGAGTTCATGTGATCTCACAGCAGACAGAAACACAGGAAGTGAATAAGTCAAGGTTGGAACATGTAGGTCATCTGTCCCCAAATATTACTTAAGGGGATGCATCAGTGAAAATCCTAAAACCTACAATTTTCATCCTTTTATCTTGAAATTTTGACCATGCACAGTCAATAGGTTAGGAAAAGAGTATCTTAGTGATGAAATCTGCAAAATTGTAAATTCAAATGGTAAGAATAGTTCAACAGTAATATCTTTATAGTGGAAGCAGGGAAACTTGTAAAAGAAGCCAAACGTGATGTTTGGCATTCAGATCTTTCGATGTCAAATTTAACTGAGTGGAACAATGGTATTTCGGATTTGTCTAGCAACAATAATAATAACAATTATGATAACAATAATAATCTATCTATCGTATGGCTTTTAGTGCCGGGAGTGTCCGAGGACATGTTCGGCTCGTCTGAGTCTGTAGCTGCTTCCAGCGGACACGCTAAAGGGTGAGCTACAAGTTCCGTTCAATTTCAAGTAGTTCCAACTTTCGCCACCAGATATCAATGATACCTAGTGGCGAACGTTGGAACTTTGATAGAGCGTTCTGACGAAATCTAACCTAACAAATGTTGCTTTACACAAGTTTAGTCTGTGAAAGGATATTTTATATGCCATAAATCTATGACATGGGACCGCTGGCTTTACTTCCCCTCCGAAGGAAGGCATACTGAAGGATTTTTAACGCTCTTAAAAAATCCGACGACTTCGGCCGGGTTTGAACCCGCTATCTTGGGCATAGCAGTTCAGCATGCTACCGACTACGCCACCGAAGCCGCTACAATAATAATAATAATAATAATATTAATAATAATAATGTAAATAAATCACCAACACGAGCTTGCAAAAGTAACAAATTTAAACTTTACCACCAGAATGTTCAGTCTCTCTATAATAAAATTGATTACATAAATCTAATGCTTAAAAATGAACTTAAAGACATCTCAGCACTATGTATTTCAGAACATTGGCTGAAAGAGGAACAACTCGAATTAATTCAATTCCCAGGGTTTATACAAGCTAGTAAATACTCTAGAACTAATATTAGCCATGGTGGTACTTGTATCTACCTAAGAAATAATTTAGATCATGAACAGTTAACAGCTTATGATTATCTAATTATGGAACAGGATTTTGAATTCTCTGCCGTAAAAGTACAGCAGTTTAAGTTAATAATTGTATGCGTATACCGTTCTCCGTCTGGAAAGTTTCCTTTATTTATAGATAAATTAGAATTGTTACTCAATAACATGAGCAAAGTAAATTTCGATATAATAATTTGTGGGGATGTAAATGTGGATTTCTTAAAATTTGTATTGTGAATTATTAATACAGTTACTAATTTCCTATGGACTGAAACCTACAGTAAACACCCCAACAAGAGTAACAAAATTTAGTAAAACCACTCCTGATCAATTTTTTTTAAAATACAGATAAATATCATCATTCAATAGAAGTCTATTGTCCGGGTTTTAGTGACCACCATGGACAAATACTGAGTTTTGAAATACCCGAAACAATCAATAATAATGATAATGGAGTAAAATCAAAGTGCAGGTCAATCACTGAAACAAATGTTACATATTTCAACGACTTATTAAATATGGAAACATGGTCAGAAATGTATAAACTAGAAAATGTAAATGATAAATGTAATGCATTTAACAGTAGCCTACCCTAAAACACTATTTTGAAACAGCATTCCCCTTTAGACAAAGAACTGTTCAAAATAACAAAAATAACAATTGGATAACAACAGGGATTATAAATTCATGTCAAAGAGAGAAATTTCTACACAAATTATATAAACAATACCACACAACACCTGAATTCAATTTATACTACAAAAAATACACTAGCATATTAAATAAGGTAATAAGACTAGCAAAGAAAATGCATAATGATAATTATATTTCCCAATCATCTAATAAAAACAGGGCTATGTGGTCCGTGATAAAGAAAGAAACTGGAAAATCTGCTAAAATACAAAGGAACATTACACTGACCAGAAATAATAAAGTGATAAATAATCCAGAGGAAATAGCAAACACTTTGACTATTTTCTGGAAATTCCACAAAAATTATTAAATAAATCACAGGTAAATACACTAAATTCTAATAATAAAATATATATATGTAGTGATTCTTTATTTATAAATCATGTCACAAGTGAAGAGGTAAGAATAGTTATAAAAGAGCTAAAAAATAAATTTTGTGCTGGCATTGATGGTATCCCAGATGCAATTTTAAAGAAATGTGCAGAAAATATAAATCCACTTACACACTTAATAAACAGTTCAATTCTCTCAGGAACTTACCCGGATATTTTGAAGTTATCAAAAGTAATTCCAGTGCACAAAAACGGTTCAAAAGATGAATTAGATAACTATCGTCCTATTACCTTACCAACTGGTATCGCAAAAATTGTGGAAAAAATCATGTATAGGAGACTGATAAGTTTTATAGAAAAAATAAAATATTATCAAACTCACATCATGGATTCAGAACGGAAAAATCTACACAGACAGCAATTTATGAATGTATTAATAGTATACTGAAATTAATTGACAATAAGGAACATGTAACTGACCTATTCTTTGATTTATCGAAAGCATTTGATGCTGTTGACCATAAAATCCTCCTTGCAAAACTAAATCAATATGGTATTAGAGGGCTAGCTAATAAATGGATAGTCTTACTTAACAAGGCGTAAACAAATAGTAAGCTTGAGACACAAGGATGATGGAACCAAATTACTTACAAGGGAACGGATCGCGGTGTAAAATTCTGATCTGGTTGAAATTTAGTACACAATAATCTTACAAAGTTGTAGAATGACGTAGTGAAAACCGCATGGGCCGATTTCAATTTTGAACGCCAATATTGAACGCCGAAAATCTGCTGGACGACGGCATGAGCGAGGAGGTGAGAAGAGGTAAAGCTGACCTTCAATCCTAGCAGCACGCGATGGCTTCCGGCCACTAGGCAGCAACCTGCCGTGCTGCGATGCATTCCCCACCTTAAACGTTCCCCCTCACTCTTCTACCCTCTCGATTAGAGCATAAAATGCAACATAATGTGATGTTTTGCACTTGGCCATACTGTAAATATATAAAACAACTTTTTTTCTGTTTATTCTTTGTAATCTTTGCAGTAGTGAATGCTTACAAAAAAGTGGTCAATGCAAAGAATTTGCTTGCACCACGCGCACCTTGCAACACTTCCTTTTATACACATATCGCGAGCATTTTGGATAGCATCATCCTTGCTACAAAATTGAACGGGGTTCGCAAAGCCAGTGTCTACATTGTAGTACAATGTTGTACAAGTTGTACGATGACGTAGTGAAAACCGCACGGGCCACTTCCAGTTTTGAACGTCAAAAACCTGCCGGGCGGTGGCATGAGCGAGGAGATGGGGAGAGGTAAAGCTGACCTTCAATCCAAGCAGCACGCAATGGTTCCCGGCCACCAGGCAGCGACCTGCCGTGCTGCATTACATTCCCCACCTTCCACCTTCCCCTCATCCTGTCACTTCCTTATCAGTTCAGTGGGGCTATGCAAAACAAGAGTTATGTTTCGGATGAACAAGTCCCAAATCGTTCCGTCATCTAGCCATGTATTATGACAATTTTATTGTGTCTGTGTTTAATTTTACTGGCACAGACAGCAATTAATGTTAAATCCTACTTTACAGTCAGAATATTTACAAATGTCAGAAAGTGACGACGACGATGTTCAATTGGAACACCTTCCAAATTTTAATCATTGGAATGTGGTAGTTTGTCTACAAAGCTGCTTTGCTGAAAGTGATCGCTGTGAAAGCCAAATAACACCTGGTGAAAGAGAATTGGGTTTTGAACTGTACCGTAAGTAAAAACTTTGTTTACATTTTCTCATGGCAAAGGCAGACATGCACCAAGACTGAATCATGATCCTCGTTTACAGGCCTTATTGCAGAAAGGGTTGGTGATGTGCAGGTCACCATTGAACATGAGGATACGTTAGTTTTGCCTGACAATAACAATGTTATTCAAGACGATGAATTTGCAATATCCGACACTGACAGTGAAAAACATGCTACCACAACACCTGCAATAAGTGTCACATAAAAAAGGTGGTTGAATATTGGCTGAACAAAGAAGGAAAAAAAAAGGTCATTTAAAGTCATTCAGCACAAATTTAAAAAGCTACGGCACCAGTCGGAACTTTCTAGATGGAAGCTACAAGTTGAATCAGGCGGTACAAAGGATGATAAACTGAAATTTATCACCAAAGAAACATTTGAAGATTTTAAAAAGGCGAGGCTGAATAACAACAAAAACGTCCATGACGTACACATTAGGAAATGGGCCCTGAAGAATGCTCGGCGTGTTCATGACGATACCTTCCGCACCTCAACTTTCTGGGTTCGCAAGTTTGAAAAGAAATGCAATATTGGTTCCCGAAAAGTTACGAAATTTGTAACCAAAAGTTACACAGCCGATCAGCTTGACCTTGCGACCAACGCAACAATTTTTGTAGGAGAGGTATCCGAATTAATAAACACTCACTTTCCAAAGTGTGTTTTTAACACAGATCAAAGCGGGTTTAACGAAGAGTTCCATGCAGGGCATACGCTACATGTAAAGGGAGACAAAAGAATTTTCGCAGAAGCGCAATCGTTGAACTCATTAACACACAGCTATACAATTCAGCCTGTAATATCTGCCGATGGAGAACTGTTACCTAAACTGTTAGTTGTTTTAAAAGAAAAAGACGGTGAATTTGGCCCTATTGTTAAAATAATTTTGTTTACAGCAGATAATTTATTTGTATTGCCGTCCCCGTCTGGAAAGTTAACTAAAAAGTTACTTCAAAAGTGGTTACAAGATGTGTATTTTCAAACTGTACCAGACGACAGTGTTTTACTCTTGGATTCGTGGACAGCACAAAGTGAAGCAAATATATTAGCAGCAAAACCCGCCAACAAAACTGTCATTGTTAAAACTATTCCCCAGAGAACTACTGGAATGATTCAGCTGGTTTCCGGATATGGAAACAATTTTTTCGTTATTTTTATGACCTAATTGTATTATACAATTTCGACAATAACATTCATTTGCGCAACAATATTTAAAAAACCCAATCATTGACCCACAACCAACTATCTTCTCCGCGGTTTCGTAACATGTGGAAGTATAGTTGGTACACATCCGGTTATGTTGAAACACAGCCCGTTTGCTTTGCGAACCCCGTTCAATTTTGTAGCAAGGATGATGCTATCCATAATGCTTGCGATATGTGCATAAAAGCAAGTGTTGCAAGGTGCGCGTGGTGCAAGCAACCTCTTTGCATTGACCACTTTTTTGTAAGCATTCACTATTGCAAAGATTACAAAGAATAAACAGAAAAAAGTTGTTTTATTTATTTACAGTATGGCCAAGTGCAAAACATCACATTATGTTGCATTTTATACTCTAAGCGAGAGGGTAGAAGAGTGAGGGGGAACGTTTAAGGTGGGGAATGCATCGCAACACGGCAGGTTGCTGCCTAGTGGCCGGGAGCCATCGCGTGCTGCTAGGATTGAAGGTCAGCTTTACTTCTTCTCACCTCCTCGCTCATGCCGTCGTCCGGCAGATTTTCGGCGTTCAATATTGGCGTTCAATATTGGCGTTCAAAATTGAAATTGGCCCGTGCGGTTTTCACTACGTCATTCTACAACTTTGTAGGATTATTGTGTACTAAATTTCAACCAGATCAGAATTTTACACCGCGATCCGTTCCCTTGTTAATGAAACATTGTCCAATGAGGGAATTATTAAATTTGGAGTATCCCAGGGATCGGTTTTGGGCCCACTACTCTTCCTTCTATATATTAATGATATAACACAGAACGTTCATTCACATAAGGAAATTTTGTTTGCGGACGATACAACACTCGTAATAAAAGGTGAAACTAAACAGGTCATACAGCAGTCTGCTGACTCTGTTACAGGAGAGTTAACCAAATGGTCACAAGATAATCGCCTCATATTCAACTATAAAAAACCAGTATGTCTAAATTTCCACACTATGCAGAATAGGAATCATGCGAAGCCCAATATAACATTAAATGGTTATCAAATAGAAAATAAATCAGAAACAAAGCTTTTAGGACTATGGATACAACATGACTTGAAATGGAATAAACATATACAATATCTGAATACTAAACTGAATTCGATGTGCTTTGCGTTACGTATTTTGAAAACCTGCACTAGCATGCACACATTAAGAAATACTTATTTTGCTTATTTCCATTCATACTTAAGATATGGGGTCATATTTTGGGGTATGTCGCCAGATGTACTGCACCCATTCATCCGAGGTATGCGATGACCCATCTGCCATTACATCGCATACCTGGCTTCCCAGGCCAGAGTGGAGTTAAATGAACATGAAATAAAATAAGAAATGTGTCGGAAATTCAGTTGAAATATCACAAAAGCAGAGGATAACACGAGATAAAGTATCTCTAGGGTCGTTACGGGCTTAAATTTAATCATAATAGCAAATAGAAATGGGCGCCATCAACTGAACCCCTAGCAAACCACATCCTTTCTGGTTAAGCCTTAATTGAGACAAAGGAAAGGATTGGGAAAACAACATCATCATCAGATCACAGCTAAGATAAAACAAACTTTATTTAAACTTAATCAGTCAGACAGAAAAAGAAACACAAACCCTGCCTAAGAGTATGGTCGAATGTAAACGTTAGGTTGTTATATTCCTCAAAAATCGAACCATCTCTGTGCTATTTCAAAGTATTTTTCATCCACATAAAAAGAATAAAAATTACTAAAGTTCGCTTGAGTTCTCAGGGCCACCGTAGCACTATGTATTTGCGTCACTGACATTTCGTGATCCCTGAGACATAACCTTTCGTTAATTTAACATCAGTAATGTGGATGTCAAGAAATATGAATCTGTCTAACACAAAATACCCTAAAAACACATATATTTAATTATTCACTCATTTCTATGGCTTAAATGGCACTAATCAATGTTGGAAATCCCAACAATTACTCCTAAAAATCTAACAATTAATTTATACACCATATTTACACTAATGCTGATCATTGCTTGGTTGTGAATCAAAGAAAACTTCATTATTCAATGGTCATCACCATCATTATCATGTCAAAAAAATTAAATGTTTCTCACATCAGTTCTCATCCCAATATTAGTTATATTCAAGTCAGAATAATTAATTCATTACCATCAGATCATTTACATGAATATTATATTCATCAATTCATTAGATTATTCAATCATCCACACACTCTCATTTCATTATCACATTCAAATTAAATTATCTCAAGCCATCCATTTAAATTGTTCAATTCATTAATTTAAGTTGCAATTCATCAATTTATTTAAATCATATCTCTTATTTAAATTTATTTAAAATCATTTAAATTTTATTAGTCATCAGCTCCTTTAATTAATTATCACCCTTTAATTCATTTATTCATCAGCTGTTTAATTACCTATTAATTTATTTAATTCAGTTAATTTATTCAACTTTTAATTTATCGATTTATTTAATTTATCGAGTTTATTCAATCTTTAATTCATCGGGTCAGATCATTAATATGTTTAAACTTCAGATTATTATTTCATAAATTATTATTATACTGCTCAAAAAAATTAAAGCACCACTTTTTTCAAAGGTCACCAAATTTTGAAGAGTTGACCTACAAGCTCGAAATCTCAGTATGACGTTTGTCCTGACGCCTACCAAGCATATGCTTCAGCACAACTCCCCAACTTGAGTAGTTTCGGGGTAGCACCCCGAAAACCAGCCCATTTTCGAAAACCGCAAATTGAAGTTTGCGAAAAACGCTGCAGGACTTGTCGCAGGTTGCCAAAGCAGTCGAAAATGAATGAGTCTTGCTCTTAAAGGTTCCACAAACACGTTGAAATCGTTATATTTGACGTTTGGGCATTTTCAACCCCCTTCATCATCCCCTAAACATGGACTACCATTGGGGGCGTCTGAGAAGGTACCGGGTGTGTTTAACCACCTGAAAACCTGTACACCGTCCTCAGTTGCTGATTGCAGTAAATTATTAAGGCCTCCGGCAATGTCCACACCCCCTAACACCCTCAACTGGCATGGGACCAAACCACCCCTTCTCTTCACCTAACGTTTCAAAAAAGGAACTGTGCCTTTGTCACCACCCCTTCCCCTGCAACCCCCGTTTGTATGATTTTTCGAATCAGGCCCTTTTTAAGGGCTGAAACGACGTCTTAATCGCTGAAAGGGCTGTAAAGGTCCTTAGAAGTAGTGGTGACACGAAATCAACCCCTTCCGATCGATGATTGACATTCCGTCCCCCAAATTCGAAATTTTTGCACCCCCAACCCTCCCTGTCTGGACGCGTAATGCGTCATGGCAGAGTTTTCAGAGTTGGATGAAAATGAAGCTTATGGCCTGCAATGGAGCCCAAAACAGCAGGCTGGATAGAAATTCATCGGTAGGTTGGGAAACGGGACCAAAATTTTTCAAAAAAGTGTACAGCCTACAGTAAGTACGCCCATGCATAGGCAACCCACATCACGTCCGTGCGTGTGGGTTGCCTGTGATCGGCAATAGGTTACAAAGTTTGGCAATGGGAGAAAAATGACGTGATGTGGGTTGCCTATGCGTTGGTGTACTTACTAGAGGCTGTTAACTTTTTTGAAAACTTTTTGGTCCCGTTTCCCACCCTACCGATGAATTTCCATCCAACCTGCTGTTTTAGGCTCCATTTCAGGCCATAAGCTTCATTTTGATCCAACTCTGAAAACTCTGCCATGACGCGTTACGCGTCCAGACAGGGAGGGTTGAGTGTGCAAAAATGTCAACTTTGGGGGATGGAATGTCAATCAAACATCGGAAGGGGTTGATTTCGTGTCACCACTACTTCTAAGGACCTTTACAGCCCTTTCAGCGATTAAGACCTCATTTCAGCCCTTAAAAAGGGCCTGATTCGAAAAATCATACAAAAGGGGGTAGCAAGGGAAGGGGTGGCGACACAGGCGCAGGTCCTCTTTTGAAACGTTAGGGGAAGAACCCCCCATTAGCAGCACTGATAAAAATCTCGATTTAAACCTTCCTTAGGGGTGAATCAAGACGGGGTGGTTTGGTCCCTTGCCAGCTGAGGGTGTTAGGAGGGGTGAACATTGCCGGAGGCCTTAAGAATTTACTGCAATCAGCAACTGAGGACGGTGTGCAGGTTTTCAGGTGGTTAAACACATCCGGTACCATCTCAGGCACCCCCAATGGTAGTCCATGTATAGGGGATGATGAAGGGGGTTGAAAATGCCCAAACGTCAAATGTAACGATTTCAAGGTGTTCGTGGAACCTTAAGAGCAAGATTCATTCATTTTCGACCGCTTTGGCAACCTGCGACAAGTCCTACAGCGTTTTTCGCAAACTTCAATTTACGGTTTTCAAAAATGGGCTGGTTTTGGGGGCGCTATCCCGAAACTACACAAGTTGGGGAGTTGTGCTGAAGCATGTGCTTGGTAGGCGTCGGGGCAAACGTCATACTGAGATTTCGACCTTGTGCAGTCAACTTTCCAAATTTGGTGGCCTTTGAAAAAAGTGGTGCTTTAATTTTTTTGAGCAGTATATTATCAGAAAATCATGGATTATCAAAATTATTTATTTATTTAATTTCCTAAAAATTGTTTAATATAGGTTATAGAACGTTGTCTTAAAATTTTATCAGTTCAAAGTTATACCTCATATTTAATTATCATGCCAAAATAATACGTTGCCTTCACAAAATCACATTGGATCTCACTATCCAAAACGTCACCATTTAATCTCACTTTGTCAAATACCACATTTGAATACCATAATTATTCCATATAACACCATAATTATTCAGCGCACAGCATGAATCTCAAAAATATGCTAGACTGGGTTCAACAACCTCATGTCTGCCTCAAAATTATCATTGGCAATATTGCAAACTTTCACTTGGCAACCTCCAAAAATACCTATCAAAAATACTTCACATAATCACGTTGCATGATCCACAGAAATATATAACTGGCTTCAGATGATTAACGCACACAATCTACAAGAACTGTAATTAATCTGGTCATATCTAGACAACTTCTTAAATATTATGAAAATTACCTTAGAAATCGTAATCCAATTCAAGATCTGGTTTAATTCAGAGCATAAATTCTCTTTAGATCCTCAAGATTTACTTCAAAGAAAAACACCAATGTGTTATATTACCTCACATCAAAAATTTCTAATAATGATCTGCCTCAAAATAAATTCTGACAATAAATAACTCATCTTACAAGATTCAATAACTTGAAATCCTTCTCAAAGGTATCAAATCACTCACAAAGAGAATCAAAAGTATTAACTGTAAAATGAATATACTCTCAAAAGAGTATTGCAACAAATTATTGGATTGGCAAACCAAGAATTACAAAGTGTAACCCTGCTGACATTTATTTTTAATTTATTTAACAAAATTCAACTAATATGTGACTGGTAGTTTATTGTTTAATCCTATTACGATCATAATTACACTCGGATGATAAAATGAGACCCTCGATTGGCAGGTAAGGTGAGTACCACCACACAATTACTTAGAGCAACAGGCTCCGCCTCGTAGACTATGATGATAATTCCCTAAAAACAACAGGTAAGGTGAGTGCCACCACACAGTTACTCAGAGTAATAGGCCCCATCTCGTTGACTAATGAGTGAGTGTACATGATTGGAATCAACAAGACCCTATTTGTCACATAAAAGCGATATGCATTCACTTGAGTGAATACAATTTTAATATCAACAAACAATCCAATAAAATAAAAAATCCCTACTGATGAATTATACATACTCGCTAGTATGCAATGAACTGACGAAAAATTCAAATTATCCAATTGCAGATCACGAGTTTGAAACACTCGCTAAAATATCCATAATCAAGAAATACTATCCTCACAGAAAAATATAAAGACCAAAATCCTGTCTAATAAAGTCAACCAATGGTGAGAACGTTGCATAAATGTGCCTACCATATCATATGGTAACACCATATTTTAGCAAATGGAGTAATACAATATTTAAGCCATGTCGAAAAATAATAGTAGCACTCCTACTAAAATATATACGAGTATGCCCAGTGTTCATGAAAAATCATATCAGAAATGCCATAACTCTTACAATACCTTCATATTCCAGATGTTAATAGAATTCAATGATCGTCGGTAATCCAAGTGTTGGTCACAGATTTCTCGCAAGATCGACGAAAACGCTGTATCACCCACTGAACTAACGCTTGACTCCATCCAAGTGAATTTGATGTCATATTTATCCTCTTCGTTAGGAACCGAATCCATCGCTCTGAGATGTCATCACGTCTCCGTATCCGCCTAGCACGACATGATGAACCGAAGATTATCCATCATGGATATTGTCCAAACTCTTCCACAAAAGTTCAAAAACACAGAGTATCCCATACTCCTCGAATATGTCACGCCACTGTTCCATTAACTATTCGGTTGGCATTCGATAATAATGTTAGTCTCCACAGCGGATGAATTGCACTGGTAGAAAAATAATGTAGCTTCAAAAGTGTACTGATTTGTCAGACACCCTGTATCTGTGTTCGTAACTAAAATATTTCATAACTGTTCATGATATGTAACTATTATGCCGCACGTGCCACCATTCACAAAGTGCATACGCTTACATATTCTCACTTGCCAAAAGCAGTAATGTTGGAACGGCCCCATGGTCGCCTTAAATATTTCGGTTCAAATGCATTATGAAATATGCTGTAATACTACTAAAATAAGTTCAAGTCCATCTGAATGTCCATAATAAAAGTGTATAATTGTAACTGGACTGCACAATTGGACTGTTGAAACACAACTCCTAACATCTCAAACTTGACAAAATGTCAGAGTAATGTTCAACTCGTTGACTATCGCATGGTAACAAAATGTCGCCCACAGCACGACACGCTCCGCTTCACTGTCGTTGTGTAATATGAGGTTGAATATTGGCCTCATTAACTGCTTCGCTGTGCTGTTATACATTGAGAATGTAGCTTAAATAATGTTTCTCAATCCTAGTGTAATACTGCGTATTGCTTCGGTAAATTGTAAGCTTGAAAAAGCATTGCTGTTTCACGTGAATACGACTGCGATGTTGAAATAACATGTGTCTGAACACCGGCTTCCTTGCTCAAGTTAACGGCTTGTATGACCTGCCCTATGGACAGCAAGTGCTCCAAAACCGAACTCCGAATACTGCATTGCAGGCCTCGCCTAGCGACTCTCTCCCGCACATAACTTTCCGTATTGCACTGCCTTATAATCTGTTCTATTATAGCACGATTTGATCCACTCAGCTGGACTGATGGAATACTTCTCTCCGCTGGTGTCACTGCGTTCGGCCGTCTCGCCCTGACCTACCACGTGACTTCCTTCTTCCTTCCACTGTCTGACGCCACAGCTCTAACCTCGACCACACTATTTCGGCTATAAAGTCATAACATAACTTAAGGAGTTGTCTACCTTTCTTCAAGTTATTATCAATAAGATTTCTTGATATTTCCTTCCCTTCTGAGGTTAGATAAGGTTTTATTCCAAATTAATCTTTATAATCATCCAGTATTTCTCCCATAATTCCATATGTTTGAGGGGTAGTGGCTCCATCTCCCTCGGCCTCCTACGTCATTTCCTACCATTCTTCTGACTCGATCTGAGCGCTATCTTTTCTCCTTGCCAACAAATCTCAACTATGGCTCGATCACAACTGGCGTAGCCGATAGCCTCAACTAGGTATCGGGTACAGTACTAAGCACGTTTAGGATACAAAAGAGGGCGATTAGAATTATGGCAAATGTAAACACTAGATAATCATGTAGACCTCTGTTTAAATATTTAAACATTCTCCCTCTGCCCTGTATATATATATCTTTGAAAGTATTATGTTTTGTAAAAAGAATTTAATGAATAAGGATGTTTTTCTTAAAGCAAACAATGATGTTCATAGGCATAACACAAGACAAAATCAAAACATTCATATTTCACACACACACACACAAGCATATATCAAAAATGAACTTATCACACAGGAATTAAATTATACAATAAACTACCCCAGTATATAAAACTTGCCCCAAAAATAAAAACCTTTGATAGAATGTTGAAAGCTTATCTGCAGTGCCATTGTTTTACTCTGTAGTTGAATATCTTAGTGTATAGAAACGATGAAATCTATAATTATATTTTACTTTTCTATTTTAATTGTAATACCTAGCTGTAAGTTGTTGTATTTATAGAATTAAGTTTTCATATTATGATAATAGAATAAGGTATAAATAGTTGTCCAATAAGATTGTATCTCTTAAGATCTGTTATTATAATAAGTTATAAATAGTTATAGTATTAGAATTACTGTATATACCTATTAGTACTTTTATTTTATAGATGTAAATTCTGACGTGTCCTATATCAAAAATGTATTGTAAACATGTATTTGATCAAATAGAATTAATAAAACTATCTATCTATCTATCTATCTATCTATCTATATCACTGTCATGCAACATACAAAATGGCGGCTTCGATGGTGGTGTGTTCCTTGGAATACGCGTTTAATTAGAGTTAGCAGTTGCTGCTCTTTGCTTCCCTTTTTATTAGTTTCTTTATTTCCCTTCGCAGACACCAACAGTGACCCTTGACGTATTCCCTTAATAGCCTATTTTAATTTCAAGGAAAAAAAAAGGCTTATGAGATCACCTTTTGTGTGTGTGCGTATGTGTGTGTGATAGATAGATAGATTTTTATTAATTCCATTTGATCAAATACATGCATTCAATACATTTTTGATATAGGACACGTCAGAATTTACATGTATAAAATAAAAGAACTAACAGGTATATATATTACTAAGATTATAACTATTTATAACTTATTATAATAGCAAATCTTAATAGTTACAATCTTATTGCACAACTATTTACACCTCACTCTATTATCATAATATGAAAACTTAATTCTATAAATACAACAACATACAGCTAGGTATTAAAATTAAATTAAAAAAGTAAAATATAGTTATAGATTCCATCACTCCTATACGCTAAAATATTCAACCACTGGGTAAAAAAAATGGCACTGCAGATAAGCTTTCAACATTCTATCAAAGGTTTTTATTTTTGGGGCCAGTTTTATATACTGGGGTAGTTTATTGTATAATTTAACTCCAGTGTGAAAAGTTCCTTTTTGATATATGCTTGTGTGTGTGTGTGTGTGTGTGTGTGTGTGTGTGTGTGTGTGTGTGTGTGTGTGTGAAATATGAATGTTTTGATTTTGTCTTGTGTTATGCCTATGAACATCATTGTTTGTTTTAAGAAAAACATCTTTATTCATTAAATTCTTTTTAAAAAACATAATACTTTCAAAGATATATATGCAGGGCAGTGGGAGAATGTTTAAATCTTTAAACAGAGGTCTACATGATTCTCTAGAGTTTACATTTGCCATAATTCTAATCGCCCTCTTTTGTATCCTAAACGTGCTTAGTACATCTGGCGACATACCCCAAAATATGATCCCATATCTTAAGTATGAATGGAAATAAGCAAAATAAGTATTTTATAATGTGTGCATGCTAGTGAAGGTTTCCAAAATACGTAACGCAAAGCACATCGAGTTCAGTTTAGTATTCAGATATTGTATATGTTTATTCCATTTCAAGTCTTGTTGTATCCATAGTCCTAAAAACTTTGTTTCTGATTTATTTTCTATTTGATGACCATTTAATGTTATATTGGGCATCGCAGGATTCCTATTCTGTATAGTGTGGAAATTTAGACATACAGTACTGTCTTTTTATAGTTTATTATGAGGCGATTATCTTGTGACCATTTGGTTAACTCTCCTGTAACGGAGTCAGCAGACTGCTGTATGACCTGTTTAGTTTCACCTTTTATTACGAGTGTTGTATCGTCCGCAAACAAAATTTCCTGATGTGAATGAACGTTCTGTGTTATATCATTGATATATAGAAGAAAGAGTAGTGGGCCCAAAACCGATCCCTGGGGTACTCCAAATTCAATAATTCCCTCATTGGACAATGTTTCATTAAGTAATTTGGTTCCATCATCCTTGTGTCTCAAGCTTACTATTTGTTTACGCCTTGTTAAGTAAGACTCGATCCATTTATTAGCTAGACCTCTAACACCATATTGATTTAGTTTGGTAAGGAGGATTTTATGGTGTGTGTGTGTGTGTGTGTGTGTGTGTGTGTGTGTGTGTGTCCTAATAAATTCTAAACGGATGGAGTGATTTCAATGAAACTCGGTAACGTCATAGCAACATTTCTGCCGACCCCGAACGTGCCCTTCATATTTTATTACGTCTCACCAATCCAACATTGCGGCTGTGCGAAATATTTCACCAGCATTCAATATCTCCGAAACTATTACCGATATCACCCTGAAATTTTGTACGGTGTAAAGGACACCGCTACAAGTTTATATATGTAAGTTTCAAAAACATGTAAGGTACAAAACAAGTTGAAACATTTTAATAGACTTTTCTCGTGATTTAACCATCTGAGCGCAGTGAAATGTCGAACAGTAAATGATTATACATATTGTAACGCACTGGCATTTAATTTAGTTCCATTGTTTACATAACCTCAAGATGGCGGCTGTGCGAATTGTTAAAATTAAGTTTTAATTTCCTGTGTCGTAATAATGCGATCAAAGTGAAAGTTTGATTAATGTAGCTACGCAATAATTTTCCTTTAATGTTACATAACACTACGGCTTATACATATATCAATCCAAAATGGCGACCATCTGAAATATTTAGACGGTTCTCAATATCTACGAATCTTTTAGAGCAATCAAACTGATTTTTTTATGTCCATAGAGAATATGAACATAAGTTGACCTATAGGACTTGCAGTAACCTGGTGAGCACAAATTCACCATGGCGGTGACGCGAATTTTAAATATTTAAATGGACGTTTTTCACAATTTAACTATCCGAGTGCAGTGAAACATTGTACGTTAATTGCTTATACAAATGTTAATCCACTGGCATCTAATCATTTGTTTTTATAACCACAAGATGGCAGCTGTGCGAAATTTTAAAATCTCGTTCTTATTTCTTGTGTCCTAATCATGCGATTGATGTTTGAATACCACACGTGCACAATAATCTTCATGTAATAGTACATAAATAAATATCCAACATGGCGACCATCTGAAATATTTAGATCGTTGTCAATATCTACGAATCTATTACAACAATCAAACTGAAATTTTGTATGTTGATAGAGGCAATTAACATGAGTAGGATATATGAAAATAGGCTGTATTGGCAACTCAAACTAACACTTGGGGCGCTGCGGTCGGTCTGGATAAGTAGGGTAAAAAATACTCAATAACATGCGTTTGATATGGAACACTTTTTATTTTGCGGTTATAATTAGTAAGTGTGGTCCCTAAAATAATGACAGTGTTATTTTTAAGTGTATATATGTATAACTGTGCGAGACACGTCATCTAATTTGTGTGTTCCACTGGATTTTATGTGTCAATTGCATATTATCAAGCATCGGTTGTCTGCTGGTATTTGTTTTTGGTCAGTTCGAGTCATGGCGTTGTTACGTTTAAAAGCTATATTTGAGTTTGCTCACTGTACCATAGACTCTAGAAATTATTTGCTGCTTGGTAGGGCGAACGGATGAGTTTAACTTGTATTACAACTCGGGGAAGACAGGAATTGCTTGATTTGGATGGTTAGCAGGTGTGTTTGGTGTTGAATATCGGACTGGTAGCAGGTTCTCACAGAGTAGATATTTACAATGCGAAGTCAAATTAGGCCTATATGACTCGTAGTGGAATGGCTCGGATATCACAGAGCGAGGTGATGGCGATTGGTAGGGTTATTGGAAATGAACTAGGGAGCGGGGAAGGATACCTGACTGATGAAGCTTGGCTGTCCTCGGCTGGTGTAGGCTTGGATCGGCGAGACTGTGCTTGGCTGTCTAGGTGCGGCTTGGCTCGGCGCAACAGTGAACAACCCGTCCTGTCGTCAGGGAGTGTAGTGGTGAGTGTTCCAACCCGCTCCTGTTGCCCGTATTTATTTGGTAACGTCACCTTTGGGCTACTGCTATTTGCATCTTTTGGAAAGTGATGAAAACATTTATCCGCAGCCCTCTTATATCTCGACTTACAGCCGTAAACTGAGCAATATACTTTGCTTTTACTCATTTTGTACTCTATCAACGAGTAAAACTTATTACTTATGTATAAAGGCACGAAGAATTTACCACGATCTGCTTACCATTACAAGAAACCATATACAAACAGTCACCATGTGACAAATGTACCCTACTTGATAAGTTTCTTACTTTTACCGCTAGATGTCATATCAGATAGCTGGAGTTGCCTATAGTTCTTCACGGAACTACTTGTTTTTGAATATGTATTTATTGTATGTAAGTCTGTTTCAGTACTCTCGGCATATCAACCCCAGCTCTCCACGCAGCAACCTGTCGAAGCTTTTGAATTCAGCAATTTAAAGAATGGCTTCAATCCACTTAAGCAGATGTCGCCCTCGTCGTCATCTACCATCTCAATGACGATTTTATTTGATTTATCAAATTCTCATTGTGTCGAAATTTTTGTTTTCCAATGTTCCCTACAGTGCTTAGCCCCTGTTTTTACCCCCTCCCTGCTCGCTCTAGCCCTCCGTGAGTCTAAATTTCTCTCTCACTACTCGTCTAGTCGGCTACGTGAAAAGTTCAGCCCTCTCTCAGAGGCTTGCCTCCTTTCTACATGAGGTAATTTAAAATCGACGCCGTGTTGTATAGTGGGATCTAACAGCTGCAGGAAATTTCATGGAAAGCTAAGAACCTACCTTCAAGTGATTTTAACCATAAGGGTTTCAATCTAAACAGAAAAGCTTTAATGGATTTTATAGGCAGTATTTTGATTTTTGCAATAACTGCCCCACGCGGGAATTGTCATGCTTAAGCTAACTAACCTCATTTCTAAACCTTAAATTCAGTACTTCTTGTACGAATTAAGGGAGATGCTTCTCTCCTACGTGGGAATCTGCAAAACATTTTAGCTGTCAAAAACATAACTCTTTCCTCCGTGGGATTTCTACTGCCCTATTCAACTGTCATTACATCTCTGGAAATTTCCATTCGCAATAGAGTCTAAACTGTGAAAACCTGTACTCAATAACTTCGAATTATTTCTAAACTCCAATTCAAAGTGAACTTATTAACTGCAACATCAAGACTCCATAATGCTAAAAACCCGTCAAAGTGTAACCCAATGCACCTATACACACTGCAATATTCATTCATGATCATCATCATCCTTTTCCGTCTCCAGTTTCCCGGGTGCGGTAGACAAGCGCTCGCCACTGCTTTATGTCATTGTACAACCTTCGTTCTACAACTTCTTCCCATTTCAGCCCTTTTTTCTCCACTTCTGATTTCACGGTCTCAATTCATCGTTTTCTGGTTCTTCCCCTCGGTCTTTTCCCTTTCAGTTCTCTATTGAAGTAATCCCTTGCTGTTCTAGTGTTATTCATTCGCATCATATGTCCAGACTACTGGAGTCTACGCTTCTCTATAACATTTGCAACAGTTTCCTGTATCCCAGCTTCTTTCCTATTTGTTTCTTGTCTGATCTTGTCTTTTCTGGTCTTTTGATTCATGGTTCTAATGAATTTCATTTCTGTTGCTTGGATTTTGTTAAGGTCTTTATCCAGTAAAGTACATGTCTCCAGTCCATACACCAGAATTGGTACAAAGTCAGTATTGAACATGGTTAATTTTGCTTTCAGGGGTATGTTGCTGTCCCACAGAAGGCTTCTCACTTGACTGTAAAAATGTGACGCTTTCTGTGCCCTGTTGAGTACTCCATGCTGAACAGTGTTATCCTTTGAGATGGTGTTTCCGAGATATTTGAAGTTGAAGACAGAGTCTAATTTAGTTTCTTCCAAAAAGATGTTAGTATTGGTACCGTCTCTGTTGATAGTCATTTCTACAGTCTTGGTTTTGCTGATGTTTAGCTGGAACTCCTTAAACTTGTTGTTCCAGGAATTTAGCTTCTTTTGTACTTCAGCTTCCGTTTCTCCCATATCAGAACGTCACCTGCAAATACAAGGGCGTATGGTTCACTGTCAGCTTCCTTAATAGATTTAAGGATCCGATCCATTAATATGATGAATAAAGTGGTGATTTGGCACTTCCTTGTTGGACTCCTTTCTGTGTTTCAAACCACTCTGATCTTCCATTTCCTATCTGGACACAACTATAGCACTTTTGATATAGCATCTTCACTTTGTCAATCAAGTAATTTGGCACATGCATATCTTCCAGACATTCCCAGATCTTTTTTCTTGGGACACTATCATAAGCCTTTTCAATGTCCAAAAATACTATCACCAGGTTTTTTCCACGCTCCGAATACTACTCTGCTAACATACTCACAGCGAAGATGAGGTCTGTTGTACTTCGATGCTTCCTGAATCCATGTTGTTGTTCTTCTAGAAGTGGCTCTACTATCTTTCTTATTCTCTTTTCTGTTATTTTTTCAAGGATCTTCACTGAATGTGATAGAAGGGTGATGCTTCTGTAATTTCCACATTTTCTCCTATTTCCCTTTTTGAAAAGGGAGATGATCACTCCTTTCCTCCAGTCCTCTGGGATCCTGTTCACTTTCCATAATGATCGACAGTACTCGATACAGTCAATGTAATCCCGGTGTTCCAGCTGCTTTCAACATGTCAGAGCTGAGTTCATCAACCCCTGATGACTTTCCCCTCCTCATGTTCTTCAGTTCTGACTCAACTTCTAACCATGTCAGTGGTTGTAGATTTTCACATCCTGCATCTACTCTGCAATCATTGTTACTGTTATTGTTGTTTACATCTCCGTTTAGTAAGGTATTAAAATAGTTCCTCCTTTGATTTCTAATTTCTTCATCCATCCTCAACAAATTTCCATCATCTGTATCCAATGCCGTGATGTTTCCAGGCTCACTCCTTCTGTTCCTTATAACTTTGTACAATAACTTCTTATTTCCTTGGCTGTCTTCCATTATCTTATTAGTGAAATCGTCCCAACACATATCCTTTTCCTCCTGGACCAGTCGTTTGACTGCAAGCTTCTTGTCCCTGTAATTCTGGGCAAGACGTTCAATTTCTGCTTCATTGCAACTACTGTCTGTTTTCTGTTTTTCACAGTCTAATTTCCTTTTCAGCACATTTCTTTCTTTCACTACTTTCTTCACTCTATCGTTCCACCAAGGTGTTTCCTTTTCTCTCTGTATAGTACTTGTTTTTTCCACAGATTACTTCAGCTTCTGAAACGAAAGTTTCTTTGAAAAACATCCATTCTTCCTCCAACCCTCCTTATCTATTTTTTGGTAGTTTTGTTGTTAGCCTCCTTTGGTACTCCATTTTCTTTTCATCATCATTTAGAAGCCAAGTCCTGATCTTGTGTTTGATCTCTTGTACTTGAATATTCTTGAGGTCTGTGACTAGGAGTCGATGGTCACTACCTAGGCATTAACTAGGAATGACTTGAACATCTGAAATGAACTGACCAGCTTGTCTGTCAGCTATTATGTAGTCGATCATTGTTTTGAGCTTCCCATCCCAGTTGTAGCGTGTTATGGCTTGCTCTCTTTTGAAACCATGTGTTTTGTATGCTCAAGTTGTTCCGTACACAGAAGTCTAACAGATGTTCTCCCTCAACGTTTCTTCTCCCATAGCCTTGGGGTCCAATTATATCTTCATAACCCTGCCTCTCATTGCCAACTTGGGCATTTAGGTCACCAATGACAGTGGTATTGTCCTCAGATATTTTGTCCTCTAGATCCGTAAGGAACTGTTCTTTCTCCTCTGTGTTACATCCTGTTTGTGGTGCATACACTTGGAAGAAGGTGTGATACACTTGGTCTACACGTAACTTCAAATTTGATTGACCATGCCATTTATATAACTGATATCTGCCTGTATATCTATGTCTTTGTGGAGAAGGAATGCCACTGCTTCTGCCATGTTCCCATTCCAGTAAAGCACGTAAACATTTCTCAAGGGTCTCTTCCCAGAACCTTTCCACTTGGTCTCACTCAATCCTAATATCTTTATTTTTCGTCTTTCCATAAGGTCCACAAGTTCTTCACATTTATTGGTAAGGGTAAGGATATTAAGAGTTCCAATTTGTAGTCGTTTCTTCTTAGTCGATGTATGTCTCGTCCTTTATCCCCGAAGAGCTTCGGGCTGTGTGCCGTCATACAATCGTGAGTTACAAGGAGAGTTGTCCTGTCCAGTATTTAATCTGTTTTACATCCGAGGCTTGTTTTAGTTTTCAAAGCACGATACTATCCACCATTGGCCAGCTACACCTAACATAGTCACAATTTATAATCATTCAACAAACTTTAGTGTTACCGTACAATACAGTGCCCGGTTAACGATCTTCCGCGCCACGAATCGATGAGAGCAATAAAATTGGCCAGGACTCTAATCCCACATTTCCTATACTCCTAATTTCCTTTACTAACAATTTAGGGTATATTTAAACTATTTCTCATATTAAAACGAGGCTTTGTCTAAAATTAGACTCCCTCCCGCTTTGTTAGGTATCACATTTAGTCACTCTGCTTAAATACTCATGTGGTTATAAACCCACATTTTAATAAGTATTTTTTCCTGCCGCGTCCTGGAAGTTTGGATTTTCTATTTGTTAAACTTCTATAATTAATTTTGTGTAATCCAGGTTTAATGCGACCTGTCCCATTTGAATTTAGCATCTCTTAATATCTGTAAAAATATCATAGTGGTTAAAAATCCACTTATTAATCTCTTTTTTCTTCATTTCATTTCTAATTTCTCCATCCATCCTCAACAAATTTCCATCATCTGTCTCCAATGCCGTGATGTTTCCAGCCTCACTCCTTCTGTTCCTTATAACGTTGTGCTGTGCCGAAGAATTTATAGCCTTTTCGCTTGCTACAAAGGCATTCTATAAGCCTTTTTTTGTGTGAAATATTGGTATTCTACCTAACCAATCTAATGAAATATTATACCAAATTGTAAGTCCTTTATTATTATCATCATAAGCTTTAAACCTTTCAATTGTATGCACAGTTTAGAAACCCTTGTAAGGTTTTTTATTGTTTGTAATAAGTCTGAGACTTCCAAATTGTTTAACATTACTTATCAATTGTAAAACCTAACACAAAATCTATTGTTTAAGCAAATAAAATTGCTACAAGTTGCTGAGATATTATCTTGTTCGAAGAGCTGTTAGGTATAACCTTTCCTTTCCTACCTTTTCTTTTAAATTACTTCATAAAAGAATTAAACAAATGCTAAGATTTCTACAAATTCAATCATTTGTTGCGTTTAAAGCAAATCTTCTGCTAACATCATTCAAAAGGTTTCTTTTAGCTAATTCTAGTGAATTATTAAGGCAAGTAAAGCTCGTTCAGCCAGCTTCCTGTTTGAAGAGATTTTCGCTCTGACTTATGATTTACTGTCTAGAATTTTGGTTTTGTTCAAGTTAGGTTGAGTCTTTTCATCCTTTCTAAACTTTTAGTCGGCACCTTGCTGGGTAAGAGTTTAGCCTTCGTTAAACGCTGCAATTGGTTCTCTCTAATAATTTCTATTAATATTAATAAATATATCGCTAAAAGCTCTAAAGGTGCTTTTTCTCTGCCCACTCTGTGGGCATTTGGTCTTTCTGTTGGGGATCCGACATTGGCGGTTAATAAAAAAAACGGCTAATTTAAATCTTTTTAGCATTTCAGAATGCTTTCTAAAATCTCACCCCTTTGAAGGGAAAGTACATAAGTCATTTTCATCTGGCACGCCTTTGTTCGCCAGTGCACTCAGCTCCCCCGTAGTATTTAAATTCACGCTCGGGAGGGAAAGAGCACTTAGCGACAGCCTGCCGGTAACCTCAGTTCACACTGCTCTCTAAGGACCTTCTATAGTATAGAAGGTCCTGGCTCTCTCCGTTATTCTCGCGCAAGCTCCCACTCAGGGGGATGACAGATCATAGGGAGCGCGTGGGTCGGGGTAAGGCCCTGTTCTGGATGTTCTGCCAACCAATGAAGAATTAATTTTAGCACTAAGGTTCCGTAGTTGGTACTCATGAACATTCACATCAAACCGACTGGCGGAAGCGGGAATAGTCTGTTTTGATTGATTTTCCTCGTGGTGTTGTTGGTTGTTTTGATTTGTTCAGTATTTTGATTGTTTATTTGAATTGAATTGAGAGGCAATCATGCAACTGCAAGGGAGGAAAAATTGCCAAGCACCGGGATGTAAGAATTATAATGATAGTAAGAACAATACGGCAATTTTCATCTTCCTGGTGTTGACCATGTGTAAAACTAGTGGGCAATATGGACTACTCTCGAATAAAAATATATAGAGAATAAATGTGTGCATTTCATCTCTTGTTTGTTTTCTTACCCATTCTCCTTTGCATTGCAATAAAATTTGTGGTTTAGGGCTACGGGGAGGGGTGGGTGGCAGCGGGCATTCTAGGCAAAAAGTGAGGTTATGGCAATATAGTGTGTGCATTTGGTCAGTTTTCTTTATATTCATCGAATATCCCAACAATTCTGTAGAGTATGAGAGCATTTTTAATTAGCCTAGAGGTGAATTAAGCTCTAGAACGGCATAACTGTGTCCTTCGTGACAAATCTATTGCCAACATTGATATATATCAAAATGTATTATTTTCCTATCTGGACGTATATTTCAGCGCCTAGCGAAAGGCGCAGTTATGTTTGTGTTATTTTCATCAATAATCAATAATTCATCGCAGAACATACTGTTCAGTTACATGTAATAAATGCTACATTCATATGGCTTTTTACTTTTTATGTTGCCAGACTTGCCGGTACAATCCATAGCCTAAGGCGGTGTTCTCTCTCGGAAATTATATAACCAAAAGTGACGATTCTCTTATACTTACATGATTCTTGCTCCCACTTATTCACCTTGCTTCCACAAGCTTTGCGAAACATAACTTTTTTTTTCACTATCTTTTAAAATATTTTGCCTTGGATTCTCTTCCTCTTTGCCTAAGATCGTTTTCACTCCTAAACCCTCTTCCCTTTCTTTTCAAATCATCTTCCCTCAGGTAGTGTCTGAGCTGAGGCTTAACCTACCAGGTGGCGTAGTTGGTAGCATGCTGAGCTTCTATGCCCAAGGTCGTGGGTTCAAACCCAGTCGGAGTCGTCGGATTTTTTAAGAGCGTTAAAAATCCCTCAGTATGCCTTCCTTTCGAGGGGAAGTAAAGCTGGCGGTCCCATGTCATAGATGTATGGCATGACAAAGAACCTTCCACTAATTACACTTGTGAGAACCTAAATTATAGGTTAGATTTGACTAACACTCTTAGGTTCCAACATTCGTCGCCAGGAGCCGACTAGTAACCAAGTTCAGAACTAATTGGTCGTTGACTGTGGCGTTTGGTAGCAAAAGTTGGAATTACTTCAAAATCGAATGTCTGCAGTCCTTACTTGAAATAACACAGATTATTTATTTATTAATCGTATGGCTTTTAGTGCCGGGAGTGTCCGAGGACATGTTCGGCTGAGCTGCTGAGCTACAAGTTCCGTTCAGTTTCAAGTAGTTCCAACTTTGGCTACCAGATGTCACTGATACATAGTGGTGAATGTTGGAACTTTGATAGAGCGTTCCAACGAAATCTAACCTAGAAATTTAGCTTCACACAAGTTTAGTCTGTGGAAGGATCTTTTACATACCATAAATCTATGACATGTGACCGCCGGATTTACTTCCCTCACAGAAACGCATACTGAGGGATTTTTAACGCTCTTAAAAATCCGACGACTTCGGCCAGGTTTGAACACGCTATCTTGGGCACATCAGTTCATCATGCTACCAACTACACCACCGAAGCCGTTAATAAAACAGATAACACACTATTACAGTCATCACAAATAACACCGGTTATCATACAGATTCTACACACACCCAAAGTACACGGGGCTACATGACCGCGTTGTCGCAGCCCCTAAACTAAGGAACCAAACAACGTACAAAGTGTCAAATTCCTATTAGCAACAGTTTTTGAGATATAATTTATCTTTTAAAATATTCAACTATTATTTGATACTCTTTTGAAATGCTCCTCACGCCAAACAGCTGAGCAGATCTGGCTTAAAATGTTATCTTAGCTTTAGAATACTAATATAAAAGAAGTGATGTACACATTTTGTAAAATTTTAACCAGGCCTACTCTAAAAGATACAAATTATTTCACAAAGTCATGGCAACATTTCTACATTTTATCATGATGAAGTTGAGAAAAAAAATACAGTTATTGAACTATGACATATGTACTGTATTTTGTAAAATTGCACATCAGTTTATTACTCTGTTGTATGTGAAGCTATCCTAAAGGTTTCAAGGAGATGAGTTGTAAATTGTGGCATTTTGAAAGCTGAAAAATGGTGGAAAAATATATCTGATTAAAATGAGATGAGTTGTAAATTGTGGCATTTTGAAAGCTGAAAAATGGTGGAAAAATATATCTGATTAAAATGAGATTGAAAATGTATACTATAGATATTTTTAACGGTTTGCCCAGCGTAAGCTTAAAAAGTGCACGGACGCCATGTGGTTTTTTTCGACTTTTTCACTAAAATAGTTATTGCTCAGCTTCCTTTGATCATAAATAAATTATTTTCTACAGAAATCTTCCTCAAGATATCCTTTACAGAATGGTAAAAACTGCATCAAAAGACACGGATAGTCAGTCTGAAAGACTGGACTTTATATCATTTTAAATGCTAGCAGCCGAGTAATAAGGTCTGCGCACACCGGCGCGGGATGCGGGAACGGGAGCGGGAGCGGGAATGTCGCGAACATTTGCGCACTTGGCGGGATATGCATCCACTCAGACTGCTGCGTCACAATCCCGCACAGATGGCGGGATTGCGCGTTACTGCAGGAGTACGCAGCAAGCTGCGTTTTCCCGCGTCCCGCATCCATTTAGCAATGGCGACGGAACTGTTAATAGAGTGTGTCAGGAAATATCCTGCCTTATATCAATAACATGAGTAATGAAGATTAAGAAATATAAGGAATAAAGATAAGCTCAGGGACGAAATAGGAAAGGAACTGCAAGTACCTGGTTAGCATCAATTTAAATAATATCACTCTTTGTTTCTGTGTTCATTTGTCACGTGGTGATTAACCTAAAGAAAACCGAACTGAACGACCCTAAAACTAAATATAAACTGCACTATCGCATCGTATCGCAGATAGCTTGGCAAACCTCTCTCACGATAGCTCCAACAGTTGTGAATTCAACACGAAATCTGTGGCCAATTGTCGAGAAAGAATCCTCAGTTGCCAAAAATCTAATAGCAATAGCAAGGCGAGATAGCTTCCCGATAATTGGTATATATTTTCCTTATATTGCACTTCATCAGACGAATTCAATTCGGAACTGTTTCCCGCGCTGGTCAGAATACAAAGACGATTTCGCAGCGACTGCGGGTATCGTGTCAATCCCGCTCCCGTTCCCGTTCCCGCATCCCGCGCCGGTGTGCGTAGACCTTTAAGAAGGCAGTGCGAGAACAGAGTTTCAAGATTCTATTTTGTTTCTTCACTGCCTACTTGATTGTTCTCACACTGCCTTCTTGAAACTCTGTTCTCGCACTGCCTTCTTGGTACTCGGCTGCTACGTCGTACTATGACGTCACACACCTCAGTGCATTCTAGGTACATTTCGTCCCGTCACCGTAACGTAACGCCAGACCTCAGCGTAACGACGAAGTCGACAAGATCATTTAAAATGATAAAATCTATCCAGAGGTTCACCCGTGACATCCAAAAACGACAGTAGCGACACTAGAGCGCAGCAGCAGAAGAGAGAGAGAGAGAGAGAGAGAGAGAGAGAGAGCGTTGCAGCAGAAGAGAGATAAAACTATATTATCACCTTTCACTGTAACACTTTTCCACGAACGTCACTGTGTTCCAACAATTTATTAGACGTTGTCACGTCAAAACTGTGTTCAAACAAATAAAGAAGGCGATAGCCCCTGTGTCGCGTCGAGCCCGCATAACAATAAAGCCTCCCGCATGGCTACGCTAGTTTATCAAGAAATTATAATCTGGAAATCCCCTTTACCACTACAATTGTCAACAGAAGCAGATTAATTAAGCTACCTGGGTAACAATAGGTAGGCTATCTTAGAGCAATCTCATTAAGAAGTTAAGTTACAAGGAGGCTACCAACTGTGGTGCGAATTCATTCTCCCCCTCTCCATGACACTTACCCCGAGCGAGGATGTGATGTTATATTTAGGTTGTTGTCTCCCTCCAGGAATAGCCACTGTCACTGTCTATCTCATCTTCCTTCTTACCGCAGCAAGTTTATACACTGAATGTCTCATTTGTTCCCTCCTCAAGCGCACTGCGTGTTAGTTACGATGAGAAATATATGAGCCGTTGAGATACAAGGCTCGGAATGGCGCACTCGTACTAACAAGGGAACGGATTGCGGTCTAAAATTCCAATCTGGTTGAAATTTAGTGCACAATATTCCTACAAAGTTGTACAATGACGTAGTGAAAACCGTACGGACCACTTTCAATTTTAGACGCCAATATTGAACGCCGAAAACCTGCTGGGCGACGGCATGAGCGAGGAGGTGGGAAGAGGTAAAGCTGACCTTGAATCCTAGCAGCACGCAATGGCTCGCTGCCGTGCTGCGTTGCATTCCTCACCTTCAACTTTCCCCTCACTCTTCTACCCTCTAGAGTTATTTATTTATTTATTTATTCATTTATTTATTTATTTATTGTTTTGTCGTGTGGCCACCTGAGAGGCCGAGTGCAGGTCTTTCAAGTGGGCGACCTGCGCGTCGGGATGAGTGATGGAATAGATGAAGATGAAAGAAACTGGGCAAGGATGTGGAAGGAAGCGGCCGTGGCCTATCAGAAGTTACCATACCAGCATTTGCCTGGTGTTGAAAATGGGAAACCACGGAAAACCATTTCAAGGACGGCCGACGGTGGGGCTCGAACCCACGCTTCTACCGAGCCAGCAGAGAGCTTGGCCCCATGACCTAACGCTGCGCTTTAGCTAGCGTAGTCACTGCTGTCGGTACCCTCTCGATTTGATTATACAATGCAACATAATGTGATGTTTTGCGCTTGGCCATACTGGAAATAAGAAAAACGACGTTTCATCTTTTTCCTCTTTGACTCTTTGTAATCCTTGCAATCCTGCTTGGTGGTCGCGAGCCATCGCGTGCTGCTAGGATCCAAGGTCAGCTTTAACTCTTCCCAGCTCTTCGCCCATGCCGTCGCCCGGTAGATTTTCGGCGTTCAATATGTGTTCAAAATTGAAACTGGCCCGTGCGGTTTTCACTACGTCATTGTCAACTTTGTAGGAATAGTGTGTACTAAATTTCAACCAGGTTAGAAGTTTACACCGCAATACGTTCCCTTGTGAGTCAGTTAAACCACTTTGGTTTTCAAAGTCTGGCTGGCACCAAAATAGTAAAATATGCCTTGAAATTCAACCCTGGTTAATTGGATGCACACAACACAATGAGCTGGGCTGCCCAGTCTAATGCTCTGTGGTGTCGACAATTTCTCTGCTGTAGTGAGACTAGCAATGCTGCAGATTCAGTCACTCTAAGCTTTCGCCTTTAGACTGACTCCATCGTTCCGCTGCACATTACAGTATTACTCCCCGGGACAGAAACTAAGTCCTGGACGGAACCGTAGTGAGCGCGATGGTGTTAAAGTGAATCAGTATTTAAGAGAAAGCGGTTGGTATAGTGACAACTGCTAACCTACAACGTTTCAGGATGGGCGTGAACTAGACTACTATCGGGGAGCAGATCCCAAGGATCCTGACTCTACCAAGAAACTACATTCAGGTCTGAGAAGAGGTAAGTTGGTTTACCACATAGCGCCATGGCAGTCCTAGCCGCAGCCATCACTAATACACAGGTCTGATAACCACTATGTCGCATTCTGGACTTTTGGTACTGAGTTCGATTTCCGGCCGGGCCGTGGAGAACTGAGGTGATTGTGACGTCTTCGAAAATAATCCGAGAACGTAAATAAAACGATAGAAAGAACCTAAAAAAATACTTTATAAAATGAAACAACAACAAGACAAAGGACTTTTTGTTATTGTTGTTTCGCTTAGGGGCTGTCACATACAGCCCCGTGTGTTTGGGTGTGTGCTAACCTGTGCTGTTGTGATGGCTGTACTAGCACGTGTAGGCTATTTGTAAATTGGGGATTGGATTGGGAAGGAGGCGGCCGTGGCCTTAAGTTAGGAACCATCCCAGCATTTACCCGGACTAGGAGTGGCAAACCACGGAAAACCACTTCCAAGATGGCTGAGATGGGAATCGAACCCTCCTCTTCTCAGTTTTGCCTCATGAGGCTGAGTGTACCCCGTTCCAGCCCTCAAACCAGAATTAAATAACTTGGCAGAGCTGAGAATCAAGCCGGTCCTCCGCGATAACAGTGGTCATCTTGAGTGTGCTTTATTCACGCGAATGCTATAGACTATAGAGCATCCAGCGTTTAGAAAAGACTGTGGAGCCTTATGGCGACAGTGTTGCTAACTCTAGGCAGAGGTAGCACTGACGTCATAAATTATGTTCACCCGCTTCGAGTACTGCGCTCTCATAAGTTAGCGAGACAACACAACCCCAGCAACTACCTGAAATAGAACACGCCCAGGAAGGAGCAGTTTTGCAGGTGTTAACGGATTGGACCAGTATTCACCGTAACTTACGCGAAGAGAACCAATAACGACATTCATTTAGTTGTGATATGACGCATTACTGATTGACAGATGTCGAGAGTAAAACCCTTCCTTCCTTTTCGGATGTACTGTATGCTGACGATGTTAACAATTTTTTCGTCAGCAATACTGTTGATCATCACTTTTTTTTTGGTATTAGTTAGGCTGTAATTTAGTTTCTTTCAATTTTATTCTTGTTTTGTTGATATTAATATTTGTAATATTGTAGTGAGTTAGCCGTGCGGTTAGGGGCGCGCAGCCGTGAGCTTGCATTCGGGAGCTAGTGGGTTCGAACCCAACTACCGGCAGCCGTGATTCGAACAGAAAATAAAACAATAACACCAATGACGGATAGTGCTTCAGAACTTATGTTGCCGGTGGAACTGAGCACGTGCTCCACTCCGGGCGAGCATGCAGCACAGGACGAGGCTCTTATTTCCAGCGTTCTAACCTCGAAAATTTTTAAATTACTAAGACGTAATATAAACGTTACCTGTATGCAATAACAAAGGTAATCAATTGGCAGATAATTGTAGGAAGCTATTATGACGAAAAATAGGTATATTCAGAGTTCCCTCGTGACAAAGGGTGTGGTACAACAAAACCAGTGTAGGGGGGGGGGGGGGGGGGTCCGTTGAAAGTAAAAGCCCATAAGACCCATAGTCTTTTCTCAACGCTGGATCCTCTATAGGATGGTAACACAGCCCAATCTTAGTGCCATAACCCACTGGCGCGACTACCGCATCGCGCGCGGCTAATTCATGAAGAGCGTTGCACAGGCGACTGACCTGCCGCGCGCGGGGAGAAAAGTAACGTAATTCATGCAAACAAAATTCACTGACGCGGCTAATTCATGAAGAGCGTTGCACAAGCGACTGACCTGCCGCGCGCGGGGAGAAAAGTAACGTAATTCATGCAAACAAAATTCACTGACGCGGCTAATTCATGAAGAGCGTTGCACAAGCGACTGACCTGCCGCGCGCGGGGAGAAAAGTAACGTAATTCATGCAAACAAAATTCACTGACGTGGCTAATTCATGAAGAGCATTGCACAGGCGACTGACCTGCCGCGTGCGGGGAGAAAAGTAACGTAATTCATGCAACAAAACTCACTGACGCTGCCAGTCGCGCGCGCGGAAACAGAAGTTACATTATTTGTAGTCATTAGCAGATTTCGATATGTCCGAGCAGTTTGATACAGAGTTGCTCATTTTGGAAATAGAAGAAAGACCTGCACATTGGAACAGCACGTTAAAGGAGTACAGTGATAGAAAATGAGAAAGGCTAATTGGGAAGAAATAGTAGACCACAAAAATTTGGAGGAGACGATTATTGAATTTCGAGGAAAAAAGACACTTTAAACAACCGTGCCCAGATATTAGGCCCCTTAAAACAACAATTATCATCATCATCATCAACCTCCATTTTGATTAATTAAGACCCTTGTCGCACCTTGTCGTTTGTAGTAATCGCGTGTAGGCCTATATAAATCACGCGCGACATGCCGCGTCAGTGAGTTTTGTTTGCATGGATTACGTTACTTTTCTCCCAGCGCGCGGCAGGTCAGTCGCCTGTGAAACGCTCTTCATGAATTAGCCGCGCGCGATGCGGTAGTCGTTAGTGGGTTTTGCATCTATAGAAAATAATGCTAATAAATGAACATGCGCGACTAAGAGCGGCAATCGCGCCAGTGGGTTATGGCACTTAGAACTTACCCACACACAGGCGCGGATCTAGAGTTTGGCTTTGGGGAGGGGGGTCACAGAATCGAAATTGTTAAGAAAAATGGTATCACTAACAACGCAATCACAAAATAACCAAACGTACAAAACCAGACCAATTTTTTTGCAAGCTACATGGATAGAAATTTGATGCGTTTAGCGCACCAAAAATATTGGTACAAATTGCAACGGCGTGTTTTGAGACTTTTACATCGAGCGTCGAGAAAAGTATCAAGGTACGTTACAGTTTCGGCAAGTCGAGTTGGTACCGACAAAGGGAGAAAGTCACAGCTAATATGCCAACCAAGCTTGCAGTTTGGACGTCGGCAAAAATTTTTGGTGCGAATAAAGCCCCAAATTCCTATCCGTGCATTGCTGCACATTCATCGTGACATCACTATAGACATCGATTCGGTAATCACAAGGTTTGCTAAACAAAATAGATGAGTTGATTTTGTTATATAAATAATCGTTTTTATATAACAGGTATGAAGTTGTAAATATGTAAGTACACTTGTAACAGAACATAATAATTGCAATAAAGAATTTAATAAAATGAAAAAAAAACTGTTTTTCAGTTAAAATTCGTTAAGTTGTATTTGTCTGGTTATTGTGTTTTCGTTTCTTGAGTTTGCAATAAAATTGGTCTCCGTTTGGGGGGGGGGGGGGGGGTGTCATGGCCCCGTGACTCCCCTCCCCTTGAATCCGCGCCTGCACACACACAAGTACATACGATCCCGAGACTGGTTACAGCAGAGCATGCGCACAGCGAAGACCAGTACGGCGGGAGTGCGCACTGCCCTTGAGATAACAAATAGGGATTATTTACAAAAGGAGGGAGGAATCAGTCGGATAGAACGAGTCGCTTCTTTAAAGGCTTCGTTTTAAATAAATCAAAACCGTGACCTACGGTTGTAGTTTAACGTCACCGTTAATCTCGCGATCATGAACCACGGGACCTCCTACGCGCAGTGGCGTAGCTACAATGGGGCAAGCGGGGCACCGCCCCAGGGCGCCCGAGGTTAGGGGGCCCCCAAACCCTAAAAGAAATATTATAAATAAATGATAATAAATAAAAGTAGTACTAGAAAACATATTTGAGAATTCAATTTAGTTCAGGGGCCCCAATTGTTCTGAACTACGCGTCTAAACTTGTGTTTAGAAACTAGTCACGTTCAGTGCAATCTGTATGTAGGCTAAGGTATATTCATCGATTTGTGTGGTATTCTATGAGTATTTTTGATAGCCGGGCGCCCGACCCTGGCACCGGACAGACAATGCATTGTTCCCCATTCAGCGCATGACCATGACTAATCGTTCCACCCTTTCCCCCTCCACTGCGACATCACGCCACAGCGGTTCCCGGTTACGTGGCTGAACTTAATAATAATAATAATAATAATGATAATTGTTGTTTTAAGGGGCCAAACATCCAGGTTATCGGCCCGGCTGAACTTAAGTTGTGGCTTGCATTGTGCTATTTTTTTTAACGACGCTTTGAAATGTACTTATGAAAGTTGAGCTACAAAAAGGAAGGATAAAAGAAAAAAAAAGGAGACGGTTCGTGCTTGTACTAAATCGTTAACTGCATGGTTGCACCCTCAAACTCAATCAGGTTTAGAGTACGTTTCGGTGCAGAAACAATATATTTGGCTGGCTGCGTGGCTCAGGGGTAACGTTCTCGCTTGCTGGGCCCAAGGTTGCAGGTTCGTATCCTGGCGCAGTCAGCTGGCCGAGTCCGTAGATTTACTGGCACGTTAAAGATCCCCTTCGGGGCAAAATTCCGGCACCCTGGAGTCTCTAAAAGCCAGTGTAGTTAAAAGGGACGTAAAACCAATAACATTATTATTATTAGAAACAATATCAAAACGAAGAAAATTAAAATAATGAAGGTAAGAAGAAACCAAAGTTAACTATATTGTATAAGTGTTATAAGTTGTTAAGCAAAGTGAAATTATTGTTATTAAGAGTTCCATTAACAATTTGGTCAGGACGTAATATTTTATAACAAACTAATATCATATTACGTTAATATTATAAGAAGCATACAATGTGTGATAAAAACAAACAATAAACCGGTTTGCGAATTGCGACGCTTGATTCACTTCACTTGGACTGAGCACATTTGTTCGTTAGACCTCGTGCGCATGGATGTTGCTGCGCTCTGGCGGCAAGTCGTTCGAATAGTCCATGTGGCGCTTGTCAGTGAAGTGAAGCAACGTGATTACCAGGCTGCGTTTGTTGAGGTGTGAATGTAAAGTTCGAGATGGAAGAAAGTTCTACAAGGAGTAAAACAAATTGTTCTGTGGTTGGATGTAACTATTCATACAGAAATTGTCCGCCTGGGACGAAGTTCTTCGTATTCCCAAACAATAAACAGTACATTCATAGAAGGAACGCTTCTAAAACGGGACACGAGTGATGGTAAACCATGGCATACTACAAATAATTCACGTGTTTGTAGTCCAAGGCTAGTAAACTACAGAGGTTGCCTCAATATGGAGCTCTTAGGCGAGGGGTTCGCGGAGGGAATGGAAAGGACGTGACGTCACACGTTTCCTCGTAGCGCGCGAGGCGCAAGATATGCAAGGAAAGTCAGCTTTCCCACACATTATATTCTAAGGATTGCAGTGGTTTAAACACGTGTTTTAAGCCCTTTTGTTTATAATCATGCCAGGCCAAAGATGTACTGTGGCAGTTTGTCACAGTTATTATAAAGTTGTCGTTTTTCACGATGCCTAAAGACGCATGCATTCGCAATCAGTGGATTGCTGCATGTAGGCGAAAATATCATTGCAACCCTCAAACACGTAGGATAATTATGTTCCCTCCACTTTAAGAGTGAAGTCTTCGAATTAGACTACAGGGCCGAATAGCTTAATATAAAGCTTAGATTCCCAAGGAATCTAAAACCAAATGGTAAGTGAGCCTAGCTGGCCTACTCTTTTAGTTTTGATGACCTGCTAGGATGATTTTAAATCTGTTAATATTTTTGTCATATTTCGTACATGTTATCAGGGGCGTATATACATTTTTTTCGAGGGGGGGCTGACTATCGTGGAAAATTGTGAGTACTTAATGAATTTTCTATTATAGCCTATGGAGTATGAATGGAAAATATCTAAATGGGCTACTTGTCAATTTATAAAGCAGAAACGTAAACACTAATTTCTTTTACAAATTGATAATTCTTTCTTAAAAGTAGACTACTGTGAAATACATTGTATGTTGTATCCAAGTTGGCTTTTTTCGGGGGGGGGGGGATCTGGAGCGTCCTCAGCCCTCCCACTCCCCCTTATATAGGCCCATGCATGATATTTTGTTTTTGGACTAGATGGAAAATTTCATGAGTAATTCTCTTTGCATTGGTAAAAATTCTTTGCAAATATTCCAGAAAGCAGTCATCATTTCAATAAAATCCCTTCGACTTCTGTACCAAGATATGGCCCGTAGGCATAATACAAAGTACATTCTCACACATAGGCTAAATCAAGATGTACTGGAAAACCTCTTTTCACAATTGCGAACCCGTGGTGGCTTACACGATCATCCTTCTTCCCTTAACTGCATTTACAGACTGAGGATGATTATTTTAGGAAAAAATCCAGAAGTTGTTCAAAAGCAAGCAAACGCTGCTGATCCAGATTCAGATGAATATGCAGTTGTTAAAGCACTAAACAAAGCTGGCATAGTGTCTGAATCAAGTAACGTGCTTCCAGAACGAACCTCAGGGAGCAATGTGCAACCCGAGTCCTTCATTGTCAATATCATGGAACAAAGTGAGGAAGATGGCAAGGCTTATGTTGCAGGTTATGTAGCCCACAAGTTTCAAGATAAATTTCCACAACTTGGGAACTTAACCTATGGAATGCAAACTCAACACGATTATGCCTTACCAACCTGGATTAAACACTTGTCGAACGGTGGTATGACCGATCCCTCATAAACTTGGCTAAACCAGTTCCGGCACATTTCAGCAAAATTCGTCACATTTCACGGAAAATACGGATTTCAACGAGACAAGAACGTTCTAAGAAGAACGAAAGATTTTGTGCAGAGAGAAGTTCCTGACGTACCGTCTGGTGGGGTTGAGGCAGCTGTGATAACAATTTTCTTCATCAGAATGAAACAGTCCAATTCTATCTTGCATAAGAAGTGGTTATTGGAAGTCATAACACCCACGATACTGCTACCGAGTCTAGGCGAATTTCCAAGAAATTCAAGAAGATCACAACAAAAAATGTAAGTAGGCTACATTCAGTTATTTTATCACCCATTTACCAATAATTTCATGAGAATAAACTGTTCTTTGCGTACTCAACAGCTGATGTTGACAGTTTCGTTACGTTCCCCACATGGCGCGTTTGGTATCTTGTGACGTCATCCGGCTTGTGAGCGCTGATTGGTGAGTGAAAATTGAGGCAACCTCTGTAGTTTATAAGCCTTGTTTGTAGTCGGCATTTTATAGACGGAACACCGACAAGAGATCCTGACAGTCACGGTTACATACCAAAGCCACATTTATCGGATCAGCACCAGCAACGAGAGGGCAGTAGTAACTGAGAGATACAAGAGGCGAAAAATTAGGCATGTAAATGACGGGGGTGAAGGAAGTGTGATGGTTCATTCAGTGACGTGAGCACACAGACGGATATTGTGACCGTATATAGTGACAGGACGGAGGTGAACATATTGCTTTCTTCTTTGAGAAATAATTGCGAAGCAGAAGTCCAGAGAAAGGTCTGCGCACACCGGCGCGGGATGCGGGAACGGGAGCGGGAGCGGGAGCGGGAGCGGGAGCGGGAGCGGGAATGTCGCGAATATTTGCGCACTTGGCGGGATATGCATCCACTCAGACAGCTGCGTCACAATCCCGCACAGATGGCGGGATTGCTGCGTTACTGCAGGAGTACGCAGCTTGCAGCGTTTTCCCGCGTCTCGCATCCATTTAGCAATGGCGACGGAACTGTTAATAGAGTGTGTCAGGAAATAACATGAGTAATGAAGATTAAGAAATATAAGGAATAAAGATAAGCTCAGGGACGAAATAGGAAAGGAACTGCAAGTACCTGGTTAGCATCAATTTAAATAATATCACTCTTTGTTTCTGTGTTCATTTGTCACGTGGTGATTACCGGTAACCTAAAGAAAACCGAACTGAACGACCCTAAAACTAAATATAAACTGCACTATCGCATCGTATCGCACATAGCTTGGCAAACCTCTCTCACGATAGCTCCAACAGTTGTGAATCCAACACGAAAACTGTGTCCAATTGTCGAGAAAGAATCCCCAGTAGCCAAAAATCTAATAGCAATAGCAAGGCGAGATAGCTTCCCGATAATTGGTATATATTTTCCTTATGTTGCACTTCATCAGACGAATTCATTTCGGAACTGTTTCCCGCGCTGGTCAGAATACAAAGACGATTTCGCAGCGACTGCGGGTATCGTGTCAATCCCGCTCCCGTTCCCGCATCCCGCGCCGGTGTGCGTAGACCTGAAATCTGCCAATGCCCCGTGCGAACAAACAAACAAACAAACAAACAATGACTGGCACTTGTTTAAAACAAGACTGTAGTGTTAATGTGCACCTTGTGGATAAGAAGCATTATTTTTGTGGATACCGGTCAGTGAAAGAAAGCGAACATAATCTTGCTGAAATAGCGGGTGTAAAACTGGCAATTTTCCGTATCCTGTTATCGTTGTTTCCTTCTGTTCATCACAATTGCACTCTTAACAAGGAAAATATGTTACTTCTCCTGTTAATGAAGTGCAAACTGGGTATTAGTTTTGCTGCACTCGGCGTTATGTTTAACTGTCACAGGACTACGGCTTCTGCTGCCTTTAAATTTACACTCGACCATCTTTTTGAGAAAACTAAGGAATGGATTTTCTGGCCATAACGACGCACTATTAAATGTACTATGCAAATTCCTTTAAACGCCATTTTGAAAATTGCACGTGCATTATAGATTGTACTGAAGTATACTGTGAAAGACCGCAAAGTGTTCGTCAAAGAATTTTAATGTTCTGTCATTTCAAAAATGCATTCACTGTCAAATTTCTGGTTGCAATTACTCCATCAGGTTATATTTCTTTTCTTTCTAAATGCCATGGTGGAAGAGCGACTGACAGCTACATTACCGTACATTCCGGTACGGTATACTAAATCATATTCAAGCAGGAAATCTTTTTGTGTGATAAAGGGTTCCCACAGATAAAAACGTGCATTGAAACTAGGAACGCAGTAATATAAATGTCACCATTTGCATTTAATCCACGGTTTTCAGCAGAAGGAGTAGAATCAACATTATGATATAGCATCTGTCAGAATTCATGTTGAAAGAGCCATACATGGAATGAAGGTTTATAAAATATTAAGTAACCTAGTTACTATGGATTTGGTACCTCATTTAGACAATATTGTTCATCTCATATGTGTCGTAATGAATTTCAGTCCTCCTATCATTAAATTAGACGACTGATCTATTTTAGGCAGGTCCTTAACTTAGACATGATTGTATAATTATTGAATTGTACATGATTACACCAATCTACTTCACTGTTTTTTATATTTCTAACTCGAGTAGAAATTATATGATGTTTCAAATGTCTGAATAGTGGTAAAACTCAGCATGAGAATGGTAACAATGTAACACTATGTATAACGCTTGAAAATTAGCGGGAGGTAATGCTCGAAATAAAATATCTCTACTGTGGGAAAAATATTTGAAAGCAATTCTTCATTTCTGGAGACACTCACTTTCACACTTTTCTTTGGAGAATATACAAACAAGTCACAGAAGTTGAGGCTCAAAATATACAACGATGCCTGTACCTGGGTGTAATATACACGAGTTTTCTTTTACTTGATATCACCATCGATGTTAATATACAAATATGGAACATCACACGTGTTGTCATCAACCACAGGCTTTTCCCGACATGAGTAAGGGCACTTAATCTCCAAAAGAGAAAGGCATTCCTGACCTAGCACTATCCCATCCGGGCTGCAGCAGAGCCAGGGTTGCTCTTCTTTTATAAACAAACCCAGCTGTTACACGCAACATTGGGACGATTAACAGAATTCCTGAAGTGCCCTCCGCCCATTAGCTCTTCCGTATCTCACTGCAGGACTATTTATTTATGTCTTTAGAAATAAGAAGCTGAGATGCCAGTGTCATGATCTTGTGTACGCTCTGGCTGGCCGATTTGCGTAATTTTCTTTGATGGAACCAAGCAGGATTCTTAGATTGAGCCCTAGTCTCAATCGCAATAGCATCCTTCTGCGATTTTGTGACTTTCACGTTGTCAAAATAAAAATTCCGGACGTCACTTGGCAACATGGGACTCATAATTTTTTGGCACTAGTGATATCTTGCCACTTGGCAAGTAATTTATTCCATAGGATCTAACCAGTTTATTAACGTTTTGATGGTCTAATTGCTGAAGACACTGAAGTAAAAGTCTTGTTTCGCTCTGTTCTACAGCATCATCCACGATAGCTTCAACAAAAGAAATGGAGATAATTATGGATTCACCTTCACACTCGGCCTTCAAAATTCTTGTAAAAGCACAGTCTATATTTTTAATTTTCTCGTATAGTTCAGTTTTGGTGAATGTTTCTAATCCCACACTTTCCGACACGCAACAAACTGTCCGCTTATTTCTCCTAAATGTTCACCTTTAGAATATTCTGCGATAACATTCTTAGGTTTCTCCCATTGTTGCAGGAAGAAAGACTTCGAAGAATCTCTCTCGGTATTAACATAAATGCAAAGCGCAGCAATGTGCTTGCAGCATTTGGAAAGGCCTGCTTTGCATTCACACTCGGCTGACTAAATGTTCCTGTTACAATCGATCTGTTATATATTTTTAAAAAAGACTAGCATTAATTAATGAAAAATTAATTTACGGCAAGGGATACGGGAAATATTATAATAAAGTTATGTTTAAAATTAATAGTATAAATATACATATGATTTGTGGACCAAAAAGAAAGGTAAATATTACCTTAAGTTTAACAGCATAAGGCGGTTGATTAATGCTCGTTTCTCTGAATCAGAGGCTGGATATTTCTTCTCCCAATCGTTCCTTCACCTGAAATATGTGATTACTTTGAGCTGTTTGCCTTTCTTTAGCGTAGAAGCTCTAAAATACGACGTATCCCACCGAATCTTCTGAAAGCCCACGCGAACCTCTATGGACGACGACATTTGAGCTTTAAATTGCTTCCTTCACTATCACACTTGATTCTCCCGCACAAGCCAGTACACACTCTCGCCACATGGATGTTCTGAGCGAGTTGCCGCTAGGAGCGCCATCAGGTAAAATATCGCCATGCGCACGAGGTCTATAGAGTATGCATCGTTTCAACAGATGACTATCATTTGTGACACAGTCTTTTTTGTCCCGTTAACCAACCAATAATCAGTTAGTCGGCTTAGTTCAACAGTTAGTTGAATCTGTTTCTACAAATAAAACACTGCAATCAACTATACACCACTACACTAAATTGTATTGCTCAATATTATTCACTATGATTTTTTTTTTTTTTTCAGATGTTGACCCTCATCAACAGTCTGAAGTACATAAAATCGATGTTCCGACCACTCATAGTGGCCTTTCATGTCTTGATCAGTCAGTCAATAATGGCAAGGACGCAGTAAGCTTGACTGAAACTGGACACGATGAAAATTATTGCAAGACAAATTTGAATTTCCCAGTTCCATCAATAATCCAGCAATGAAAAGGTTAATCGTAGCATCAGGACCTTGTCAACCTCGTGGTCCCTTTCCTAAACAGCCTGATGGACGAGGCTTTAAAATATCATTTTCAACTAATTACTACAGTTTTATATCAGGTTCTGGGATGAAATGTAATAGACTCTGGCTTTGCTATTCGTAAAAGTTAGACCGTGTCTACTGTCAACCATGTTGGCTGTTCCCACAACATTCAGAGAACACTTTCGGAAGTACGGGATTAAACGACTGGAAACATCTTTCTGATAGAATTAAAACTCATGAACAATCGGATGACCACATATGTTCTTGTGTTAGGAATGATGAAACAATGAGTGATGCTTTAGAAAAACAGTTAAAAGAAGAGAAAAATTACTGGAGGAACGTTCTAGAAAGAATAGTTAAATTTCATTAACTTTGGCCACCTGTAACCCTGCTTTCCGCGGAAGAAGTAGTAAAATGGAAGAGCCAAATAAAGGAAATGTCTTGCCTATAATAGAACTCCTGTCTGACTATGTCCCTGTACTAAAAACCCTTTTGCAAAATCCAGCAGAAAGTGTCAACTATTTAAGCCCTAGCATCCAAAATAAAGTTATTTCTTTGATGGAAGATGAAGTGCCGTACGATACTGAAAGAAATCAAATATGAAATACAGGGCTCTCCTTATTTCTCTGTTATTATGGATACAACAGAGGATATAAGTAAAGTTGATCATTTAATTTAAGTGAAGTTTTCAGGTTCGTCAAAGTGATAAATGATGAAAAAAATAAACTCAAAGAAATAAAGATTTGCGAGACGTTTACTTATTTTACAAAAGTAGAAGATCAAAGTGCATTTGGATTGGCAAGTAAAATAGTGGAATCTATTAAAGATCAAGGTCTTGAATTGAAAAAATGTCGCGGCCAAGGTTATGACGGCGCAAGCGTAATGAGTGGAGTATACAATGTAGTGCAGAAAAAGATTCAAGAAGTTGCACCACATGCATATTTCGTACAAGTCACAATTTAAATCTGGCGTTGAAAGACGCTGTAGAAGCCAATCGTGAAATATCGCAGTTTTTTGAGGATGTACTAAATGTCTATAACTTTTTTGGACACAGTATCAAACACTGGCTGGTGCTGCAAGATGTATCTGAAAATGCAAACATAACGTTATAAACACTCAACCCTACAAGATGGTCGGGAAGGTACAAAGCAGTTTTTTTTCTTTAAAGGAGAGGTTTGGCGATATATTAAGAGAGCTATCCAAACTTATTTTGACAAGTAATAAGGAATGATGCAATAGGATTGAAAAAGAAAATTGAAAGTTTTGAATTTGTGCTTCTGTTAGTTGTACAAACAAAGATTTTGCAGCAACTGAACATCGTATCTAAATGTTTCCAGATGACGAACTGTTTAAAAGGCAAAAGCTTTCGCCGAGACTATTTCTGATGATGTGTCGCCAACATTTCCTGCACAAATTTCCAGCGTGCGTGCATCTTTTTCCTCTAAAACTAAGAAAATGTCGACTGTTAAGCAGCTGATAGACCTCCTCTACATTGAAATCACATTCTGATTGCAAGCTATCCTGACGTGTGTACTGCTTGTTTTATGTTCTTGACTGTACCTATCACAGTGGCTGAAGCAGAAAGATCTTTTTCCAAGCTGAAAATTATCAAGTCCTACCTAAGAAGCACAATGAGCCAAGAACATAAGTGGGTTGGTCCTTTTATCGATTGAAAATGGAAGAGCTCGAAAATTTAACTTCTCATATGTACCGGTAATTAACATGTTTGCAGATGCAAAGAGTAGGAAAAAACGTTTTGTGTAAATTAGGTTAGTTGATAAGTTTATTTGTTTTAAATAGTTTGTTTAATAATAATAACTGAATATTTTTTTATAAACAATGAGTAAAAATTTTTAGATTTATTTTATTTCAAGTCATTTGTACAATCTATATATATAAACATCAATGTAACGTGATAGTTTGTCTGTGGGTGTGTATGTCTCCTATGCGTTCATATACCATTCGTCCGATTGCGATGAAACTTGGGTGAGATGTTGAGTACACTCCAAGGAAGGTTTCTGACTTAGTAAATCCATTTTACAATAGGTAGCGCACGCGTAGATTCAACAAATGAGCGACGATGCGCGAAGCATTTCAACAAAGTCCCGTATGTGTTCATATACCATTCGTCCGATTGCGATGAAACTTGGGTGAGATGTTGAGTACACTCCAAGGATGGTTTCTGACTTAGTAAATCCATATTACAATAGGTAGCGCACGCGTAGATTCAACAAATGAGCGACGATGCGCGAAGCATTTCAACAAAGTCCCGTATGTGTTCATATACCATTCGTCCGATAGCGATGAAACTTGGGTGAGATGTTGAGTACACTCCAAGGAAGGTTTCTGACTTAGTAAATCCATTTTACAATAGGTAGCGCACGCGTAGATTCAACAAATGAGCGACGATGCGCGAAGCATTTCAACAAAGTCCCGTATGTGTTCATATACCATTCGTCCGATTGCGATGAAACTTGGGTGAGATGTTGAGTACACTCCAAGGATGGTTTCTGACTTAGTAAATCCATTTTACAATAGGTAGCGCACGCGTAGATTCAACAAATGAGCGACGATGCGCGAAGCATTTCAAAAAAGTCCCGTATGTGTTCATATACCATTCGTCCGATAGCGATGAAACTTGGGTGAGATGTTGAGTACACTCCAAGGAAGGTTTCTGACTTAGTAAATCCATTTTACAATAGGTAGCGCACGCGTAGATTCAACAAATGAGCGACGATGCGCGAAGCATTTCAACAAAGTCCCATATGTGTTCATATACCATTCGTCCGATTGCGATGAAACTTGGGTGAGATGTTGAGTACACTCCAAGGATGGTTTCTGACTTAGTAAATCCATTTTACAATAGGTAGCGCACGCGTAGATTCAACAAATGAGCGACGATGCGCGAAGCATTTCAACAAAGTCCCGTATGTGTTCATATACCATTCGTCCGATAGCGATGAAACTTGGGTGAGATGTTGAGTACACTCCAAGGAAGGTTTCTGACTTAGTAAATCCATTTCACAATAGGTAGCGCACGCGTAGATTCAACAAATGAGCGACGATGCGCGAAGCATTTCAACAAAGTCCCGTATGTGTTCATATACCATTCGTCCGATTGCGATGAAACTTGGGTGAGATGTTGAGTACACTCCAAGGAAGGTTTCTGACTTAGTAAATCCATTTCACAATAGGTAGCGCACGCGTAGATTCAACAAATGAGCGACGATGCGCGAAGCATTTCAACAAGGCCCCGTATGCATTCATATACCATTCGTCCGATAGCGATGAAACTTGGGTGAGATGTTGAGTACACTCCAAGGAAGGTTTCTGACTTAGTAAATCCATTTTACAATAGGTAGTGCACGCGTAGATTCAACAAATGAGCGACGATGCGCGAAGCATTTCAACAAAGTCCCGAATGCATTCATATACCATTCGTCCGATAGCTATGAAACTTGCGTAAAATGTTGTGTACACTGCAGGGAAATTTTCTGGCTTAGTACATCCACTTTACAATAGGCAGCGCACGATTAGATTCAACAAATGAGCTACGACGCGCGAAGCATTTCAACAAAGTCACGTTTGCGTTCATATACCATTCGTCCGATAGCGATGAAACTAGGCTGAGATTTTGTGTGCACTCCAGGGAAGGTTTCTAGCTTAGTAAATCCCTTTAAAAATAGGTAGAGCACGAGTTGAATCAACAAATGAGCAACGGCGCGCGAAGCGTTTCAACAAAGTCCCATTTAATTTCATATACCATTCATCCGATAGCGATGAAACTTGGGTGAGATGCTGTGTACACTCCAGGGAAGGTTTCTGGCTTAGTACATACATTTTACAATAGGTAGCGCACCAGTAGATTCAACAAATGAGCGATGACACGCGAAGCGTTTCAACAAAGTCCCGTATAAAGTCATATACCATTCGTCTGATAGTGATAAATGTTTGGTGAATTGTTGTGTACACTCCAGGAAAGGTTTCTGGCTAAGTAAATCCATTTTACAATACGAAGCGCACGTTTATGTTCAACAAATGAGTGACTACGCGCGAAGCGTTTCGACAACGTCCCGTATACGTTCACATACCATTCATCCGATTGCGATGAAACTTGGGTGAGATGTTGTGTACACTCCAGGGAAGGTTTCTGGCTGAGTACATCCATATTACAATATGTAGCGCAAGAGTAGAATCAACAAATGAGCGACGACACGCGAAGCGTTTCAACCAAGTCCCGTATGCATACATGTACCATTCGTCCGTACCTATGAAACTTGGGTGAGATGTTGTGTACACGTCATGGAAAATTTCTGGCTTAGTAAATCCCCTATACAATATGAAGCGCACAAGTTGATTCAACAAATGAGGGACGACGCGCGAAGCGTTTCAACAAAGTCCCGTATAAGGTCATATACCATTCTGCCGTTAGCGGTGAAACTTGGGTGAAATATGGTTGACACTTCAAGGAAGGTTTCTGGCTTAGTAAATACATTTCACAGTAGGTAGCACACGAGTAGATTCGACAAATGAACGACGATAGCGATGAAACTTGGGTGAGATGTTGTGGACACTTACGTGACGGTTTCTAACTTAGTAAATACATTTTACAGTAGGTAGCGCACGAGTAGATTCAACAAATGAGTGATGGAGTGCGAATCGTTTAAACAAAATCGGGTATGCGTTCATATACTATTCATCCGATTGCGATGAAACATTGATCAGTTATGTTGTACCCGCCAGGGAAGGGGACTTAGTAAATCCATTTCACAATAAGTAGCGCAAGAGTAGATGCAACAAATGGGTGACGACGCGCGAAGCGTTTCAACAAAATTCCCTATTGCGTTCATATAACATTCTTCGATTGCGATGAAACCTTGATGAGTTATTGTGTACACGCCAGGGAAGGGCTTCGACTTAGTAATACATTTCTCAATAGGTAGCGCACGAGTAGATTCAACAAATGAGTGACAGCGCACGAATCGTTTAAACAAAAACCCCTGTACGTGCATATACCATTCATCCGATTGCGATGAATCATTGATGAGTCATTGTGTACACGCCAGGGAAGGGTTTCGACTTAGTAAATCCATTTCACAATAGGTAGCGTACGATTAGATTCAACAAATGAGTGACAGCGATGAAACTTTTTGAAAGTTGTTGTGCACGCTCCCTCGAATGGTTCTAAATTAGAAAATCCATTTTATGATAGCTTAGAGGCAGTTAACATGTTGTGTATCCAAAAGCACTTCAAGAAACAGAATTTCAACGCCAACACTTTCTTTGATTGGCATTGCAACGCATGCCGGGTACAGCTTGTCTATATAATAAAAATCAATGTAACGTGATAGTTTGTCTGTGGGTATGTATGTCTCCTATGCGTTCATATACCATTCGTCCGATTGCGATGAAACTTGGGTGAGATGTTGAGTACACTCCAAGGAAGGTTTCTGACTTAGTAAATCCATTTTACAATAGGTAGCGCACGCGTAGATTCAACAAATGAGTGACGATGCGCGAAGCGTTTCAAACAAGTCCCGTATGTGTTCATATACAGTACCATTCGTCCGATAGCGATGAAACTTGGGTGAGATGTTGTGTACACTTACGTGAAGGTTTCAAAATTAGTGAATACATTTCACAGTAGATAGCGCACAAGTAGATTCAACAAATGAGCGACGACACGCAATGCGTTTCAACAAAGTCCCGTATGCATTCAAATACCATTCGTCCGATAGCTATGAAACTTGCGTAAAATGTTGTGTACACTGCAGGGAAATTTTCTGGCTTAGTACATCCACTTTACAATAGGTAGCGCACGAGTAGATTCAACAAATGAGCTACGACGCGCGAAGCATTTCAACAAAGTCACGTTTGCGTTCATATACCATTCGTCCGATAGCGATGAAACTAGGCTGAGATTTTGTGTGCACTCCAGGGAAGGTTTCTAGCTTAGTAAATCCTTTTAAAAATAGGTAGAGCACGAGTAGAATCAACAAATGAGCAACGGCGCGCGAAGCGTTTCAACAAAGTGCCATATAATTTCATATACCATTCATCCGATAGCGATGAAACTTTGGTGAGATGTTGTGTACACTCCAGGGAAGGTTTCTGGCTTAGTACATACATTTTACAATAGGTAGCGCACCGGTAGATTCAACAAATGAGCGATGACACGCGAAGCATTTCAACAAAGTCCCGTATAAAGTCATATACCAGTCGTCTGATAGTGATAAATGTTTGGTGAATTGTTGTGTACACTCCAAGAAAGGTTTCTGGCTAAGTGAATCCATTTTACAATACGAAGCGCACGTTTATATTCAACAAATGCGTGACTACGCGCGAAGCGTTTCGACAACGTCCCGTATACGTTCACATACCATTCATCCGATTGCGATGAAACTTGGGTGAGATGTTGTGTACACTCCAGGGAAGGTTTCCGGCTGAGTACATCCATATTACAATATGTAGCGCAAGAGTAGAATCAACAAATGAGCGACGACACGCGAAGCGTTTCAACCAAGTCCCGTATGGATTCATGTACCATTCGTCCGTAGCTATGAAACTTGGGTGAGATGTTGTGTACACGTCATGGAAAATTTCTGGCTTAGTAAATCCACTATACAATATGCAGCGCACAAGTTGATTCAACAAATGAGGGACGACGCGCGAAGCGTTTCAACAAAGTCCCGTATAAGGTCATATACCATTCTGCCGTTAGCGGTGAAACTTGGGTGAAATATGGTGGACACTCCAAGGAAGGTTTCTGGCTTAGTAAATACATTTCACAGAAGGTAGCACACGAGAAGATTCGACAAATGAACGACGACACGCGGAGCGTTTCAATACAGTCCCCTATGTCTTCATATCCCATTAGTCCGATAGCGATGAAACTTGGGTGAGATGTTGTGGACACTTACGTGACGGTTTCTAACTTAGTAAATACATTTTACAGTAGGTAGCGCACGAGTAGATTCAACAAATGAGTGACGGAGCGCGAATCGTTTAAACAAAATCAGGTATGCGTTCATATACTATTCATCCGATTGCGATGAAACATTGATCAGTTATTGTGTACCCGCCAGGGAAGGGGACTTAGTAAATCCATTTCACAATAAGTAGCGCAAGAGTAGATGCAACAAATGGGTGACGACGCGCGAAGCGTTTCAACAAAATCCCCTATTGCGTTCATATAACATTCTTCGATTGCGATGAAACCTTGATGAGTTATTGTGTACACGCCAGGGAAGGGCTTCGACTTCGTAATACATTTCTCAATAGGTAGCGCACGAGTAGATTAAACAAATGAGTGACAGCGCACGAATCGTTTAAACAAAAACCCCTATACGTGCATATACCATTCATCCGATTGCGATGAATCATTGATGAGTTATTCTGTACACACCAGGGAAGGGTTTCGACTTAGTAAATCCATTTCACAATAGGTAGCGTACGAGTAGATTCAGCAAATGAGTGACAGCGATGAAACTTTTGAAAGTTGTTGTGCACGCTCCCACGAATGGTTCTAAATTAGGAAATCCATTTTACGATAGCTTAGAGGCAGTTAACATGTTGTGTATCCAAAAGTACTTCAAGAAACAGAATTTCAACGCCAACACTTTCTTTGATTGGCATTGCAACGCATGCCGGGTACAGCTTGTCTATATAATAAAAATCAATGTAACGTGATAGTTTGTCTGTGGGTATGTATGTCTCCTATGCGTTCATATACCATTCGTCCGATAGCGATGAAACTTGGGTGAGATGTTGAGTACACTCCAAGGAAGGTTTCTGACTTAGTAAATCCATTTTACAGTAGGTAGTGCACGCGTAGATTCAACAAATGAGCGACGATGCGCGAAGCATTTCAACAAAGTCCCGAATGCATTCATATACCATTCGTCCGATAGCTATGAAACTTGCGTAAAATGTTGTGTACACTGCAGGGAAATTTTCTGGCTTAGTACATCCACTTTACAATAGGCAGCGCACGATTAGATTCAACAAATGAGCTACGACGCGCGAAGCATTTCAACAAAGTCACGTTTGCGTTCATATACCATTCGTCCGATAGCGATGAAACTAGGCTGAGATTTTGTGTGCACTCCAGGGAAGGTTTCTAGCTTAGTAAATCCCTTTAAAAATAGGTAGAGCACGAGTAGAATCAACAAATGAGCAACGGCGCGCGAAGCGTTTCAACAAAGTCCCATTTAATTTCATATACCATTCATCCGATAGCGATGAAACTTGGGTGAGATGCTGTGTACACTCCAGGGAAGGTTTCTGGCTTAGTACATACATTTTACAATAGGTAGCGCACCAGTAGATTCAACAAATGAGCGATGACACGCGAAGCGTTTCAACAAAGTCCCGTATAAAGTCATATACCATTCGTCTGATAGTGATAAATGTTTGGTGAATTGTTGTGTACACTCCAGGAAAGGTTTCTGGCTAAGTAAATCCATTTTACAATACGAAGCGCACGTTTATGTTCAACAAATGAGTGACTACGCGCGAAGCGTTTCGACAACGTCCCGTATACGTTCACATACCATTCATCCGATTGCGATGAAACTTGGGTGAGATGTTGTGTACACTCCAGGGAAGGTTTCTGGCTGAGTACATCCATATTACAATATGTAGCGCAAGAGTAGAATCAACAAATGAGCGACGACACGCGAAGCGTTTCAACCAAGTCCCGTATGCATACATGTACCATTCGTCCGTACCTATGAAACTTGGGTGAGATGTTGTGTACACGTCATGGAAAATTTCTGGCTTAGTAAATCCCCTATACAATATGAAGCGCACAAGTTGATTCAACAAATGAGGGACGACGCGCGAAGCGTTTCAACAAAGTCCCGTATAAGGTCATATACCATTCTGCCGTTAGCGGTGAAACTTGGGTGAAATATGGTTGACACTTCAAGGAAGGTTTCTGGCTTAGTAAATACATTTCACAGTAGGTAGCACACGAGTAGATTCGACAAATGAACGACGATAGCGATGAAACTTGGGTGAGATGTTGTGGACACTTACGTGACGGTTTCTAACTTAGTAAATACATTTTACAGTAGGTAGCGCACGAGTAGATTCAACAAATGAGTGATGGAGTGCGAATCGTTTAAACAAAATCGGGTATGCGTTCATATACTATTCATCCGATTGCGATGAAACATTGATCAGTTATGTTGTACCCGCCAGGGAAGGGGACTTAGTAAATCCATTTCACAATAAGTAGCGCAAGAGTAGATGCAACAAATGGGTGACGACGCGCGAAGCGTTTCAACAAAATTCCCTATTGCGTTCATATAACATTCTTCGATTGCGATGAAACCTTGATGAGTTATTGTGTACACGCCAGGGAAGGGCTTCGACTTAGTAATACATTTCTCAATAGGTAGCGCACGAGTAGATTCAACAAATGAGTGACAGCGCACGAATCGTTTAAACAAAAACCCCTGTACGTGCATATACCATTCATCCGATTGCGATGAATCATTGATGAGTCATTGTGTACACGCCAGGGAAGGGTTTCGACTTAGTAAATCCATTTCACAATAGGTAGCGTACGATTAGATTCAACAAATGAGTGACAGCGATGAAACTTTTTGAAAGTTGTTGTGCACGCTCCCTCGAATGGTTCTAAATTAGAAAATCCATTTTATGATAGCTTAGAGGCAGTTAACATGTTGTGTATCCAAAAGCACTTCAAGAAACAGAATTTCAACGCCAACACTTTCTTTGATTGGCATTGCAACGCATGCCGGGTACAGCTTGTCTATATAATAAAAATCAATGTAACGTGATAGTTTGTCTGTGGGTATGTATGTCTCCTATGCGTTCATATACCATTCGTCCGATTGCGATGAAACTTGGGTGAGATGTTGAGTACACTCCAAGGAAGGTTTCTGACTTAGTAAATCCATTTTACAATAGGTAGCGCACGCGTAGATTCAACAAATGAGTGACGATGCGCGAAGCGTTTCAAACAAGTCCCGTATGTGTTCATATACAGTACCATTCGTCCGATAGCGATGAAACTTGGGTGAGATGTTGTGTACACTTACGTGAAGGTTTCAAAATTAGTGAATACATTTCACAGTAGATAGCGCACAAGTAGATTCAACAAATGAGCGACGACACGCAATGCGTTTCAACAAAGTCCCGTATGCATTCAAATACCATTCGTCCGATAGCTATGAAACTTGCGTAAAATGTTGTGTACACTGCAGGGAAATTTTCTGGCTTAGTACATCCACTTTACAATAGGTAGCGCACGAGTAGATTCAACAAATGAGCTACGACGCGCGAAGCATTTCAACAAAGTCACGTTTGCGTTCATATACCATTCGTCCGATAGCGATGAAACTAGGCTGAGATTTTGTGTGCACTCCAGGGAAGGTTTCTAGCTTAGTAAATCCTTTTAAAAATAGGTAGAGCACGAGTAGAATCAACAAATGAGCAACGGCGCGCGAAGCGTTTCAACAAAGTGCCATATAATTTCATATACCATTCATCCGATAGCGATGAAACTTTGGTGAGATGTTGTGTACACTCCAGGGAAGGTTTCTGGCTTAGTACATACATTTTACAATAGGTAGCGCACCGGTAGATTCAACAAATGAGCGATGGCACGCGAAGCATTTCAACAAAGTCCCGTATAAAGTCATATACCAGTCGTCTGATAGTGATAAATGTTTGGTGAATTGTTGTGTACACTCCAAGAAAGGTTTCTGGCTAAGTGAATCCATTTTACAATACGAAGCGCACGTTTATATTCAACAAATGCGTGACTACGCGCGAAGCGTTTCGACAACGTCCCGTATACGTTCACATACCATTCATCCGATTGCGATGAAACTTGGGTGAGATGTTGTGTACACTCCAGGGAAGGTTTCCGGCTGAGTACATCCATATTACAATATGTAGCGCAAGAGTAGAATCAACAAATGAGCGACGACACGCGAAGCGTTTCAACCAAGTCCCGTATGGATTCATGTACCATTCGTCCGTAGCTATGAAACTTGGGTGAGATGTTGTGTACACGTCATGGAAAATTTCTGGCTTAGTAAATCCACTATACAATATGCAGCGCACAAGTTGATTCAACAAATGAGGGACGACGCGCGAAGCGTTTCAACAAAGTCCCGTATAAGGTCATATACCATTCTGCCGTTAGCGGTGAAACTTGGGTGAAATATGGTGGACACTCCAAGGAAGGTTTCTGGCTTAGTAAATACATTTCACAGAAGGTAGCACACGAGAAGATTCGACAAATGAACGACGACACGCGGAGCGTTTCAATACAGTCCCCTATGTCTTCATATCCCATTAGTCCGATAGCGATGAAACTTGGGTGAGATGTTGTGGACACTTACGTGACGGTTTCTAACTTAGTAAATACATTTTACAGTAGGTAGCGCACGAGTAGATTCAACAAATGAGTGACGGAGCGCGAATCGTTTAAACAAAATCAGGTATGCGTTCATATACTATTCATCCGATTGCGATGAAACATTGATCAGTTATTGTGTACCCGCCAGGGAAGGGGACTTAGTAAATCCATTTCACAATAAGTAGCGCAAGAGTAGATGCAACAAATGGGTGACGACGCGCGAAGCGTTTCAACAAAATCCCCTATTGCGTTCATATAACATTCTTCGATTGCGATGAAACCTTGATGAGTTATTGTGTACACGCCAGGGAAGGGCTTCGACTTCGTAATACATTTCTCAATAGGTAGCGCACGAGTAGATTAAACAAATGAGTGACAGCGCACGAATCGTTTAAACAAAAACCCCTATACGTGCATATACCATTCATCCGATTGCGATGAATCATTGATGAGTTATTCTGTACACACCAGGGAAGGGTTTCGACTTAGTAAATCCATTTCACAATAGGTAGCGTACGAGTAGATTCAGCAAATGAGTGACAGCGATGAAACTTTTGAAAGTTGTTGTGCACGCTCCCACGAATGGTTCTAAATTAGGAAATCCATTTTACGATAGCTTAGAGGCAGTTAACATGTTGTGTATCCAAAAGTACTTCAAGAAACAGAATTTCAACGCCAACACTTTCTTTGATTGGCATTGCAACGCATGCCGGGTACAGCTTGTCTATATAATAAAAATCAATGTAACGTGATAGTTTGTCTGTGGGTATGTATGTCTCCTATGCGTTCATATACCATTCGTCCGATTGCGATGAAACTTGGGTGAGATGTTGAGTACACTCCAAGGAAGGTTTCTGACTTAGTAAATCCATTTTACAATAGGTAGCGCACGCGTAGATTCAACAAATGAGCGACGATGCGCGAAGCATTTCAACAAAGTCCCGTATGTGTTCATATACCTTTCGTCCGATAGCGATGAAACTTGGGTGAGATGTTGTGTACACTTACGTGAAGGTTTCAAAATTAGTGAATACATTTCACAGTAGATAGCGCACAAGTAGATTCAACAAATGAGCGACGACACGCAATGCGTTTCAACAAAGTCCCGTATGCATTAATATACCATTCGTCCGATAGCTATAAAACTTGCGTAAAATGTTGTGTGCACTGCAGGGAAATTTTCTGGCGTAGTACATCCACTTTACAATAGGCAGCGCACGAGTAGATTCAACAAATGAGCTACGACGCGCGAAGCATTTCAACAAAGTCACGATTGCGTTCATATACCATTCGTCCGATAGCGATGAAACTAGGCTGAGATTTTGTGTGCACTCCAGGGAAGGTTTCTAGCTTAGTAAATCCCTTTAAAAATAGGTAGAGCACGAGTAGAATCAACAAATGAGCAACGGCGCGCGAAGCGTTTCAACAAAGTCCCGTATAATTTCATATAACATTCATCCGATAGCGATGAAACTTGGGTGAGATGTTGTGTACACTCCAGGGAAGGTTTCTGGCTTAGTACATACATTTTACAATAGGTATCGCACCAGTAGATTCAACAAATGAGCGATGACACGCGAAACGTTTCAACGAAGTCTGGTATAAAGTCATATACCAGTTGTCTGATAGTGATAAATGTTTGGTGAATTGTTGTGTACACTCCAGGAAAGGTTTCTGGCTAAGTAAATCCATTTTACAATACGAAGCGCACGTTTATATTCAACAAATGAGTGACTACGCGCGAAGCGTTTCGACAACGTCCCGTATACGTTCACATACCATTCATCCGATTGCGATGAAACTTGGGTGAGATGTTGTGTTCACTCCAGGGAAGGTTTCTGGCTGAGTACATCCATATTACAATATGTAGCGCAAGAGTAGAATCAACAAATGAGCAACGACACGCGAAGCGTTTCAACCAAGTCCCGTATGCATTCATGTACCATTCGTCCGTAGCTATGAAACTTGGGTGAGATTTTGTGTACACGTCATGGAAAATTTCTGGCTTAGTAAATCCACTATACAATATGCAGCGCACAAGTTGATTCAACAAATGAGGGACGACGCGCGAAGCGTTTCAACAAAGTCCCGTATAAGGTCATATGCCATTCTGTCGTTAGCGGTGAAACTTGGGTGAAATATAGTGGACACTCCAAGGAAGGTTTCTGGCTTAGTAAATACATTTCACAGTAGGTAGCACACGAGTAGATTCGACAAATGAACGACGACATGCGGAGCGTTTCAATACAGTCCCCTATGTCTTCATATCCCATTAGTCCGATAGCGATGAAACTTGGGTGAGATGTTGTGGACACTTACGTGACGGTTTCTAACTTAGTAAATACATTTTACAGTAGGTAGAGCACGAGTAGATTCAACAAATGAGTGACGGAGCGCGAATCGTTTAAACAAAATCAGGTATGTGTTCATATACTATTCATCCGATTGCGATGAAACATTGATCAGTTATTGTGTACCCACCAGGGAAGGGGACTTAGTAAATCCATTTCACAATAAGTAGCGCAAGAGTAGATGCAACAAATGGGTGACGACGCGCGAAGCGTTTCAACAAAATCCCCTATTGCGTTCATATAACATTCTTCGATTGCGATGAAACCTTGATGAGTTATTGTGTACACGCCAGGGAAGGGCTTCGACTTAGTAATACATTTCTCAATAGGTAGCGCACGAGTAGATTCAACAAATGAGTGACAGCGCACGAATCGTTTAAACAAAACCCCGTATACGTGCATATACAATTCATCCGATTGCGATGAATCATTGATGAGTTATTGTGTACACGCCAGGGAAGGGTTTCGACTTAGTAAATCCATTTCACAACAGGTAGCGTACGAGTAGATTCAACAAATGAGTGACAGCGATGAAACTTTTGAAAGTTGTTGTGCACGCTTCCACGAATGGTTCTAAATTAGAAAATCCATTTTACGATAGCTTAGAGGCAGTTAACATGTTGTGTATCCAAAAGCACTTCAAGAAACAGAATTTCAACGCCAACACGTTTTTTGATTGGCATTGCAACGCATGCCGGGTACAGCTTGTACATTTATAATTTTGAGCTTTCGACCTGGCGTGTATTTTATTTTTAAAGCCTAGTACTTTACTTCATAGACGATCCTATCTGTTCCCTTTTGTTTTCTACTCTAGCTTCATTATTGTCAGTAATAAAAGAACAAATATGTGTACTTAGCCTATAATATATATTCACATGCAGTTCTCTTCTCTTTCTAATTGATATTTGTGTAGTCGTATTTTTCTTTTTACGACATCACAATTTCACAAATTGAAAAGCTTTAGCTATTATTTATCATAATTATATAGGACATTTTATGGAACCAACAGCCAATGTATAAATTAAATATTTCTAGAAAATGGAAGTGGCAAGTGGGAAGGAATTCGAAAAGTGCATAAAGTCACTTTGATAAGTTCTTATCTTCGAACATTATTGTTATTAAAGGCCTGCAGTTAGGTCAGGATTTCAAAAGATAGTGAGGGGGCCCCATTTCAACTTCTTGCCCCGGGTCTAGCTACGCCACTGCCTACGCGTATTTTACGAGTGCTTCCACATAGGTGTTGATTGGGCAATGGTGGTGTAAGTAGTTTAAGTCCTCTTTTGATCACCCTGATAAAAGAAAATCGCTAACGCTGCAAATTCTTAAGGTAAACTTTATTTCAAAATTCTATTTCCTTAATTAATTGTTGATTTGCGGGTGGTTGCATCTCAGTTCCACCGGGCACACTCAGCCTCAGGGGTGAAACTGAGAAGAGGTGGGTTCGATCCCCACCTCAGCCATCCTGGAAGTGGTTTCCCACTTCTCCTCCAGGCGAATGCCGGGATGGTTCCTAAATTGAGGGAACCCGGGCTCTAAAATTGATGAAATTTTCGTTTTTCAGATTTTTAGAAAATAAAATTCTACAGACTTTCCTCTTTAAAATTACACATTAATCTTCCCTGTATCTCTACACCAAATATTAAAAAACAATTTTTAAATCATGTGCTGTAGTGCGCGTCACCATATTTCATTTCCATGGATACGTAGGCCTACTCACTGAAAAACATACTCAAATCTCTCAGTCTTTCCAAGGAGATAGTAGGCTTATGCATGTAGGACATATTTCTTGTGTTAGCTACATTTTCCGATAGGCATTTGTTTTATTTGCATAATGTATTCCTTGGATACTGTTGTTGTTGTTGTGTCGCCTGAAGAATACGATGAAGGGCCAGAAACTCAGCGATGGAAAACCTTTGGGCGGAGCTAAAATATTGATTGATGAGGTAATCAACAGATTGCAAAGAGACTATGGACTGGCAATAAGGCAAAATGCCCACAGTGTTGAAGCAATGGAGAAAGCTGCAAGGGCATTGTACTTCCACACCCTATCGACTGACGAGAAACCACTACCACAGGGTCCCAACTCCTGGTGCAAGTATAACAAATATCAGGGATCTGAACATGTATACAAGCATCTTCACAGTCTACCAGAAGTTGTCATGAAGCCAATTTTCAGTGATTTATCTCAAACTGAGCTTTTAAAAATATGTCTACATGGACGTACTCAAAATCAAAATGAGAGTGTGAATAATGTACCAGAATCACAAAAAAATGTGTTTGTGGAAATTATACTCTTTACTTTGGAGTATAAATGCCATTGCCACCTACAACAATGGTAACATTATAAAGTGTGATGTACCGGTACCGGAACTGCAGAAGATGGGACTGACGGCAGGAAAGTACATGGTAAACAATATCAATCTACACCTTCTGTCATACCGTAGCCTTTTTGTGATACACGATCAATGATAGATTTTATGGCGAAGATATTAAGCCAAAAATATTTGGAAAAAATCAAAAATTAATTAATATCTTCCCAAAAAATGCCCATATAGTCTATTAATAAACCAGTGTCAAAATTACGTTCTTGTAGTGATAATAGTTTAGAAGAGAATGTTCCCTACATTTAACATTGCAGGTATAGGGAGGTCCAGGTTCCCTTAAGGCCACGGCCGCCTCCTTCCCATCCTCATCTGAGGTACACTGATACAGCCATAACAATAACACAGTTTATCAGACAAATCCCCCCCCCCAACACACATGCCCAAGTACACGGGGCTACATGCTCACAATGTCGCAAAGCTCCCAAATGAATCAGCAGAGTACTGGTAGATTGGTGGAAGGATCTTCCTTTCTCAGTCTTGCAACCTTGTGCACATTAATAAGACAGTTATTTTTCGGGTGCGTAGTGCTTTGGTATTTATCAGTAACCAGCGAGAGCTCTCGCCTGTGTGTAAACCACCCGCCTGGCTTTACTGTTGTGCGGGCTTCTATAAATATGTTTATTTGTTTAAACGCACATTATAAACAAATTGTCAATATTTATGAAATGAGAGAGCAATTCATCACTGCTGCTGGTTGCACAATGCGTTGTGTGCGCCCCATGTGTACAGACTACCCGCCCCATCACTGCTGCTGGTTGTGTGCGCCCCATGAGTATAGACTACCCGCCCCATCACTGCTGCTGGTTGTGTGCGCCCCATGAGTATAGACTACCCGCCCCATCACTGCTGTGGTTGCACAATGGGTTGTGTGCGCCAAATGAGTATAGACTACCTGCCCCATCACTGCTGCTGGTTGTGTGCGTCCCATGAGTATAGACTACCCGCCCCATCACTGCTGCTGGTTATGTGCGCCCCATGTGTACAGACTACCCGCCTCATCACTGCTGCTGGTTGTGTGCGCCCCATGTGTACAGACTACCCGCCCCATCACTGCTGCTGGTTGTGTGCGCCCCATGTGTACAGACTACCCGCCCCATCACTGCTGCTGGTTGTGTGCGCCCCATGTGTACAGACTACCCGCCCCATCACTGCTGCTGGTTGTGTGCGCCCCATGTGTACAGACTACCCGCCCCATCACTGCTGCTGGTTGTGTGCGCCCCATGTGTACAGACTACCCGCCCCATCACTGCTGCTGGTTGTGTGCGCCCCATGTGTACAGACTACCCGCCCCATCACTGCTGCTGGTTGTGTGTGCCCCATGTGTACAGACTACCCGCCCCATCACTGCTGCTGGTTGTGTGCGCCCCATGTGTACAGACTACCCGCCCCATCACTGCTGCTGGTTGTGTGCGCCCCATGTGTACAGACTACCCGCCCCATCACTGCTGCTGGTTGTGTGCGCCCCATGTGTACAGACTACCCGCCTCATCACTGCTGCTGGTTGTGTGCGCCCCATGTGTACAGACTACCCGCCCCATCACTGCTGCTGGTTGTGTGCGCCCCATGTGTACAGACTACCCGCCCCATCACTGCTGCTGTTTGTGTGCGCCCCATGTGTACAGACTACCCGCCCCATCACTGCTGCACAATGGGTTGTGTGCGCCCCATGTGTACAGACTACCCACCCCATCACTGCTGCTGGTTGTGCAATGGGTTGTGTGCGCCCCATGTGTACAGACTACCCGCCCCATCACTGCCGCTGGTTGCACAATGGGTTGTGTGCGCCCCGTGTGTACAGACTACCCGCCCCATCACTGCTGCTGGTTGCACAATGGGTTGTGTGCGCCCCATGTGTACAGACTACCCGCCCGGCTCTATTTCTATGCGGGCTGTACGCGACACAGTTCAGCCAGGGGCTATCGTCTAGTTTATTTGTTTAAAAGCACTTTATAAACAAATAAATATATTTCCGTTGACTTTTCGAGAAATGCGAAATTTTTCCTGTACTATTGAGACGATTTGTAAGATTTTGGTCCAAACCACACCGTCTAACTCCCCCTGGTTTAGGAGCTTCAGTTTTGTAAAACATACACCTTTGCGTATTATATACATAGTTAACATTTTACCGCTTGTAGTGTTTTGTAGAGCTATTTTGTCTAGTACCGGGTAGGACTCCCTATTTGAACCTGACGATGCTCACTTGACGAGCGACACATTATTGTTAGAGAAGTGTGTTCATTCATGTAACATTTTTTCAGATAATAGGGGATAAAATAATCGTCACTTCCCGTCCAATCTTATTGGGGAAATTTGTGTTGTCCAACTGAAACGCAATTCTGTTGATTCAAAATAGAGGCAACACAGACAAAGGGCCTAATTATTGCGCATCAAAAGGGCCTAAAATAGGGCGTCAGTAATCACTGTTACCATCCATTGAACTTACAGCTTTCGAGTGTATTTCCAAGGTGCCATAGTAGAGAGCAAGAATCCCAGAATAATGGCCGTCAAAGCCTAAAGATGTGTCTCTCTTGCTAAGGTCAATCGTTCTCTTCTCGTCATTATCTCATAAAATGTAATCATTCTACTCAAAAAAACTAACAAATAAAGAAACAAATAAAATTCACGAGGCGACTAATTCGAAAGTTAATTAACCATTTAGAAGTTTGTGCCCATTTGCCTCGAATAAGGCCGTAAAATCCATCCTGAGAATAAACCGAGTGACGATCTCCAACAAGCAAATGATATCCTCTCCTCTAATGATGGTGATTAGACACATTTGTCATGGACGATCGACATCGTTAAGAACGCGTGGGAGGAACAGAGACACGTGTTGTATGCTATGGTGTCCCCAACTACTGTGCAATCGAATCATCACCGTATTAGCTCCGTAGTAGAGCAATTATGTGCAGGAGGTCGCGGGCTCCAATCCTACATATCTCGGAAGTTTTATTCATCTAACATGTTGAAAAAATGGGCTTGTGAGATTAATCTGTGGGCAGAGAGAGAGAGAGAGTGTGTGTGTCGCTCCTAAACGGCTTCAGCTATCCAATCCAAATTTGGTATAAGTGAAGATCTATATCAAGACACTTCAGCTCATTTGAATGTGACGTCATTGTCGCCAACCGCTGAGAATAGGAACACAATTGAAAATTGAACCCAATTTAGGATAAGGTATGGTATCTCAAAATATGCATCGAAACTGTTCCAAAATTGGCACACACATAGACCATAATATTGCATTTGGCAATGTATTATTGGGGGAGAATTGGCACACATAGGCCATAATATTGCATTTGGCAATGTATTATTGGGGGAGAATTGGCACACACAGGCCATAATATTGCATTTGGCAATATACACTGACGAAAATGGAAATTGCAACACCCAGAAGGAGTGGTGCTACATTGCTGCAATTGAACATGCAGGACGAGTGTTCGGTTGTGATTCGATGATTACATTTTCTGGTCCCTCTGACCGCAAGTTTGGACAATAATCAATACAGGATGTGCCCACCACGACTGCAATACATTGATGAATTCGTCGAGGCATGGAGTCAATAAGGCCCTGGATCGCTTCCTGAGGAATTGTGGCCCATGCTTGCTGCACTGCACGGGTCAGTTGTTCCCGAGTTGTGGGTGGCTGAGGACGGTTGGCCAGTTGTCGACCCATCATGTCCCACACGTGCTCAATAGGACTGAGGGCCAGGGATCTGGCGGGCCATTCTAAGGTTGTGATGTCGTGGAGAGCTTCTCTGGAGATGCGTGCAGTGTGAACCCCGGCATTGTCCTGCTGAAACATCCCATTAGCAATGTTCGCCATCATAGGGACAATCACTGGATTGAGTACCCTATCAACGTACTGTCGAGCAGTCATAGTGCCCTCAACAAGCACTAATTGTGATTTCACATTAAAGCTAAGAGCTCCCCAGACCATAATGCTTGGTGTTGGCCCTGTGTGCCTCTCGACAATAAGGTCTGGGCGGCCCCTCTCCCCGGTACGTCAGCGCACACGATTCCGGCGACCACTGCGGGAAAGTCAGACGCGCGATTCATCACTAAAGACGATCCTGTGCCATTCGTCGACCCACGTCGATCGTTCTCGACACCAGGCCAGCCTTATATGTCGTTGTTGTGGGGTCAATGGAACACCTTCTGCAGGGACACGGGATCGTAAGCCAGCTGCACGCAGGCGATTACCAACTGTTTGTTGTGTAACGTGGTGTGCCACAGCTGCTCGAATTTGCGCTGCTGTTGCATGGGATTCCATCCGGGCCATCCGAATGATGCGGTGATCCTATCTCACAGTTGTCTGTCCTTAGCGATAATCCAGCCTCACACAGCCCAATTATCCAAGCCCTCTCAAACGGCGACAGTTGTTGATAGCGTGCTCTTCTCTGTCGTCGAGGCATGTTTGACGGGGAACACTTCACTGCACAGACTGCAAGTCAACTACGCTACACCAGAGTCCGTATACTGGAGTTGATTCCTCCGCGACCAATCACGTTGTGAGACCTGTAGCAACAATCCAATGGGTCTGAAACTTTGATCGTTTGCATACCTACATGGCATCGTTCCATATCTTGAAAATCAACACAAACGACCAATGCCTTCATGATGTTGCAATTTCCATTTTCTTCAGTGTATTATTGGGGGAGAATTAGCACACATAGGTCATAATATTGCATTTGGCAATGTATTATTGCGGGAGAATTAGCACACATAGGTCATAATATTGCATTTGGCAAAGCACAGTATTATTGGGGGAGAATTGAATTAAAGGGCGAGATTTTATTTCGAATGACGTGTCGTTGTCCTACACGTCTTAGATATAAACAGGTAGTTTTGTGTTTAATTTAAAGGTGTGGATATCTTGGTCATCAAGCCCCGTTTGTGTATAATTCAGGCAAGGATTGGAATGGAAGTGGCCGTGGCCTTAAGTTAAGAGCCATCCCGGCATTTGCCTGGAGTTGAAATGGGAAACCACGGAAAACCACTTCTAGGACCCTCTTCTTGCTACATGAGGCGGAGTGTAGCCAGAGATCCAACAGGGATATCCGGGACGACAGCCAGAGATCCAACCGGGATATCTGGGGCGACAGCCAGAGATCCAACCGGGATATCTGGGGCGACAGCCAGAGATCCAACCGGGATATCTGGGACGACAGCCAGAGATCCTACAGGGATATCTGGGGCGACAGCCAGAGATCCAACCGGGATATCTGGGGGCGACAGCCAGAGATCCAACCGGGATATCTGGGGCGACAGCCAGAGATCCAACCGGGATATGTGGAGCGACAGCCAGAGATCCAACCGGGATATCTGGGGCGACAGCCAGAGATCCAACAGGGATATCTGGGGCGACAGCCAGAGATCCAACCGGGATATCTGGGGGCGACAACCAGAGATCCAACCGGGATATCTGGGGTGACAGCCAGAGATCCAACCGGGATATGTGGGGCAACAGCCAGAAATCCAACTGGGATATCTGTGACTACAGCCAGAGATCCAACCGGGATATCTGTGGCGACAGCCAGAGATCCAACAGGGATATCTGGGGTGACAGCCAGAGATCCTACAGGGATATCTGGAGCGACAGCCAGAGATCCTACAGGTATATCTGGAGCGACAGACAGAGATCCAACCGGGATATGTGGGGCGACAGCCAGAAATCCAACAGGGATATCTGGGGTGACAGCCAGAGATCCTACAGGGATATCTGGAGCGACAGCCAGAGATTCAACCGGGATATCTGTGGCGACAGCCAGAGATCCAACAGGGATATCTGGGGTGACAGCCAGAGATCCTACAGGGATATCTGGAGCGACAGCCAGAGATTCAACCGGGATATCTGTGGTGACAGCCAGAGATCCAACAGGGATATCTGGGGTGACAGCCAGAGATCCTACAGGGATATCTGGAGCGACAGCCAGAGATCCTACAGGGATATGTGGGGCGACAGCCAGAAATCCAACCGGGATATCTGTGGCGACGGCCAGAGATCCAACCGGGACATCTGGAGCGACAGCCAGAGATCCAACAGGGATATCTGGGGTGACAGCCAGAAATCCAACCGGGATATTTGGGGCGACAGCCAGAGATCCAACTGGGATATCTGGGGCGACAGCCAGAGATCCAACCGGGATATCTGGGGCGACAGCCAGAGATCCAACCGGGATATCTGGGGTGACAGCCAGAGATCCAACAGGGATATCTGGGGCGACAGCCAGAGATCCAACTGGGATATCTGGGGCGACAGCCAGAGATCCAACCGGGATATCTGGGGCGACAGCCAGAGATCCAACCGGGATATGTGGGGGCGACAGCCAGAGATCCAAATGGGATATCTGGGGCGACAGCCAGAGATCCAACAGGGATATCTGGGGCGACAGCCTGAGATCCAACCGGGATATCTGGGGGCGACAACCAGAGATCCAACCGGGATATCTGGGGCGACAGCCAGAGATCCAACCGGGATATGTGGGGGCGACAGCCAGAGATCCAAATGGGATATCTGGGGCGACAGCCAGAGATCCAACAGGGATATCTGGGGTGACAGCCAGAGATCCTACAGGGATATCTGGAGCGACAGCCAGAGATCCTACAGGTTTATCTGGAGCGACAGCCAGAGATCCAACCGGGATATGTGGGACGACAGCCAGAGATCCAACCGGGATATGTGGGACGACAGCCAGAAATCCAACAGGGATATCTGGGGTGACAGCCAGAGATCCTACAGGGATATCTGGAGCGACAGCCAGAGATCCAACCGGAATATCTGTGGCGACAGCCAGAGATCCAACGGGGATATCTGGGGTGACAGCCAGAGATCCTACAGGGATATCTGGAGCAACAGCCCAATATCCTACAGGGATATCTGGAGCGACAGCCAGAGATCCTACAGGGATATGTGGGGCGACAGCCAGAAATCCAACCGGGATATCTGTGGCGACGGCCAGAGATCCAATCGGGATATCTGGAGCGACAGCCAGAGATCCAACAGGGATATCTGGGGTGACAGCCAGAAATCCAACCGGGATATTTGGGGCGACAGCCAGAGATCCAACCGGGATATCTGGGGCGACAGCCAGAAATCCAACCGGGATATCTGGGGCGACAGCCAGAGATCCAACCGGGATATCTGGGGTGACAGCCAGAGATCCAACAGGGATATGTGGGTTGACAGCCAGATATCTGACTGACTTATCAACAAATAAAAATGAATTTGTGATTTTGTATTTGATTCCTCATGGAAATTCACTACCGCATCTAATAATAGTGAACAATTGTTTGGTAGCGAGCCCACACAATTTGGTTATTTGTGTGTATTGATGAGTCTTTATATATATATATATATATATATATATTCTTCTTCTGCTTTTACGGCCTCATTGGACCACTTCAGTCAATCATTTCTTGGTCCTCTTCTTCAGTAAGTTTCCTTTCCGAGTCGCCCAGAAGCTCTTCATTCGCTCTGATCTTCTCAGGCGGTCTTCATCTGTAAATACCCTTTTTACTGTATTACGTTTGTCTATTTTAGCCTGAAATCTTATTTTTATATCTCCCAGTTTTTTTTTATTTTGTTGTTTTGTTTTGCAAGTCATCCAAGGTTATTTCCAATTCTTTCATATCTCCTCTAATTTCCTTAATCCATCCTACTTGTTGTTTCATATTCCAAAGTTTCACTACAATTTTTCTAGATAACCTGGTTTCTGGTGTCCTCATGATGTGACCAAAGAAAGAAAGCCGTTTCTTCCGAATAGTATCAGTGATGGGCTCCAGTTCTCTGTATACCACTTCATTTGGTACTATCCGCCACTGTCCATCTTTCTGATATTTTTTATTTATGTATGTTCTAGCTATATATATATAAATTTGTCACTTTCTGAATTTTCATGGAGTTTTTCAGGTTCCGGCCCGGATTTGTAATTTATATTGGTGGCAGCCCTGGCAACCTTTGAATGTTAAGTTGGTAATAATATTACTTTTTGTAGTAGGCGTATTGTTATCTTTGTCATAATTTGACTACCATTCTCATTACTTTTTTGTTGCCTTTTCCTTGTTAATATTAGCTGTAAGCAGGGGCGGCCCTAGGGCGCTGTCATATGGGGGGCGCAGAAAATAAAGCCCATCACCTTATTAGTCTACTACTTAACCCTAGGCATCAAAATTCTATAGTTATAATTGAGTTGGGGTGCGTGCATTTCAAAGGTGCAGACATTATTTGCACTTAACTTTAACTAGTTGAAACAAATATCTGTCCGCCGTATGTTTTCCTGGCGTACGATCGCATGCGGGTGCATGTGGAGTGTAGATTGTCTCTGTGTTGCAAGCTGCGAGTGAAATTGAAACTTTACTTACTGTTAGAACGGTAAGTGTTATGTAATGTAAGATATTAATAACATCATACAAAGGTGGATCAAAAAGTTAGTTGCACTAACGCGCTGCTGCAGCGCGCTGTGTGTCGCAAACGTGGACTTGGCGGAGAAAGAGACAGACACTGCCCACACGTCTGTTAGGCAGGTCACTGTGGTGTCTCGTCTTTATGGTGTGAATAGCGGCCAAATGCAATGGCGCGTCGACTGGACGTTCACTCCAAATATGAGGTGCTTGCGACAATCCGATTCCTATGGGCCAAAATGAAGAATTGCACAGACATTCATCGTAAATTAGTGCTGTGTATGGGGAGCGGTCCATTTCCCGGCAAGGGATCGTAAAGTGGTGACAGCAATTCGAAGCCGGACGCACGGATATCACGGACGAATATCGTGAGGGCAGGCCCGCAACGTCCAGGACCCGTGCCAATGTCAACAGTGTGAATGCGATCATTAGACAGTGGTCGACGTTTCCAGACCGATGAGGAGGTGAAGGCCGCGGTCTCCGTGTGGTTGCAGAACGCTGGAGGAACTTTCTATGCATCCGGCATCGACAAGTTGGTTGTGCGTTCGCAGAAATGTTTGGAGTCTCTTGGGAACTATGTGGGAAAAGTCACGTTACATTGTATGTCGTTATAGGCGTGTTGCTGTTGCATAGGTGGTGTAATAAATGGCCATAACTGGGAAGTGCAACATATTTTTTGATCTGCCCTCTTATAAGACATTTATTTTTGTGTAGATAATAATCATGCCTAGCCTAAGCGTGACTATAAGCGAATAATATTGTTCAATATTAAAGAATTTTCTAGTGCTATTACCGGTCGCAAGCCAAGGGCCTCATCTCGCAAGCGATGAGGAAGGAGGAGCGGGAGGAGTATGAACCTCGCTGGCTCCAGATGGTTGCACCCTGTTATAGAGCCCCTTGCCCGGTTACGGTGAAGACCTCAACGGCACCAGCGGAGGAGAAGATGGGCTTTGGTACGGCGTCAACGGCGGAAGAGGCAAATCCGTAGCGTCTGTACTCCAGAGGAGCGGCTACCAAAGGTGTCCCAACTCCATGTTAGGGGCAGCCTGTTTTAAACCTGGCAGTAGGTATAAAATGCCTGTGGGTGTGGCGAGCCCATCGTACTAATAGCCTATAAAATGAGTGAAAGAGTGAAAAGTTAGCGCGTCCCCCACAAGCGACGTGGAGCTCCTGGAGTTCTGGTCCAGGGGGAGCTGTGAAAAGTGGGCAACCAGTGATGAAGATTGCTATCTTCAATGTCTTGACCCTCAAGGGTAAGATAGAGGAACTTATAGAATTTATGGAGAGAAAATACATTGCAATTTTGGGAATGAGTGAAACCAAGTGGAAAGGAAAGGGACAGAAGAATTTCAGCAAAGGGTTTCAGTTGTTTTGGAGTGGAGGGGTGCACTGCAAAAATGGAGTAGGTTTCATTGTGAGGGAGGACCTGGTAGAATATATAGAAGAGGTGTACCAGGTAAATGATAGAATAATTAAAATTTGATTTGGCCTAGAGAGTGGACAGAAAGATTTTATTCAGGTCTATGCCTCCCAGACAGGTAATCTCGAAGAGAGCCTCGAGGAATTTCTGGAAGAACTGGAGAAGTGCATTGAAAATAAAAAAGTGATTGTAATGGGAGACATGAATGCACACATAGGAACAGAAAGGCAAGGTAAAGAAAAGATAATCAGTCCTTTCAGTTATGGCAATAAAAATACTGAAGGAGAGTTACTACTCAATTTTTGTGCGAGGAATGGACTATTTGTAGGCAATACATGGTTCCGAAAGAAGAACAGTCAGAAAAGGTTGAGAGATGGAAAGCTTACATAGAGTGCTTGTATAAGGGAAAGGAGATTGAGAATCAAGTAGTGGAAAGGGAGGAGGAGATTGATGAGGATGCGAAAGGAGATTTAATATTGAGATCAGAATTTGACAGATCATTGGAAGACTTAAGCAGGAACAAAGCACCAGGTATAGATGATATACCGATTGAGTTGCTACACTGCATAGGAGATGAAGGTCTGATCAGGTTATTTCACTTGGTGTGTAGGATTTACGAGACAGGCGAGGTACCATCTGATTTCAAGAAGAATGTTATCATCCCCATACCGAAGAAAACAGAAGAGTGGGAGAGGAGAGATGTTTGTGACAACTGCTAATGAAGAGAAGAGATAGGTTGTTAGGACACATACTAAGACACCCAGGAATAGCAAACTTAGTTGAGGATAAGAAGTGTAGGGGTAGGGGTAGACCAAGGTTAGAATATGTTAGATTTCCTCGGAGGAAACGATTAGCTCAGGACAGGGAATCATCAAGACCTGCGTCAAACCAGTCAAAAGACTGAAGACTCAAACAACAACAAGTCTTCCAACACTGAAGACTCAGGAGAACGAAACAATTGTACCGATACGAGATATTAGAGAGGATGAATTATTGCGAGTGTACCAAAACTTCCTACGACGGAGCAACGTGCGTTTTGAAATTGAAGGACAGCATTTCCAGCAACTACTCTGAAATTCATGTAAGCAATTATAATTATTAAATATGTTAAAATGTGTACATGTGTTGAAGTTGTTGGGCGCTACGCTGCTGCTAGCTGCTCTAGGTTCTGTAGCCAAGACTGAATCAGTCAGAGACAGTGAGAGAATCCGAGTATCTAGCGACGATATTGGCGAGTGTTGGAAGTTAGCCACTGAATATCACACAAGTGCACATTCGTTACTACACCTTAGTCAAGAATAATTAAACTAATATAAATTCATTATTAAAATGTACCAGTTTCTTCAGCAGTGTTAATAATTCACTTGATCTTGTAAATCAAAACATGGAACAAATTCTAATTATTAGGGGAATATAATAAAATAATGGTAATACGGTTTAAGGAATATTTATTGATTGGAAATAAGTTAGGTTATCGTGCCTTCAGTAATATTTCTACATCTTGGATATTTCAATGTCAACGAGGAAGAAAGAAGATATAATCTTACAAAATACAAGACAAGGGCTTAACATTCCTGACACGACACAAATATATATTTTCATGGAAGTTACTACTGGGGTGAAAACCAAACACTCACACAGAATTTCAGAAGTTCGTTAATACACAGATTTGGCCTACGTGACTGGGCCAATAGCTGGCAAGGTACACGACTCTGTTGTGATGGAACATGCCCATATATGGAGATTATTATTATTACTGCTTGAGAAGGACATCAAGGTTATACCATCGGAGAACCTGGATAGCGACCATCGATTGCTGGTAATGAACCTGAGAGGGAGTAAGGAGAAGAAAGGGACTGAGAACCAGGAAAGACGTATAAGGATATGGAAACTGAAAGAAGGGGATAGAAGGGTCGAGTACCTCAAAATGGTAAAGGAAGGAATTCCAACAGATGAAGAAAGAGGGGTGGAAGAGGAATGGGCTAGATTTAAGAAGACACTAGTAGGTGCAGCAGAAGCAGTATGTGGGAGGACAAGTAGTAAGAAGAGGTGGAAGGAAACACCATGGTGGAATGAGAAGACAAAAGATATAGTAAGGGAAAAGAATAGAGCCTTTAGGAGGTGGTAAAAAATAGGACGGTAGAGACAAGGGAAGAGTACCAGGAAAGAAGAAGGAGGCGAAGAGAGTGGTGGCTGAGGAGAGAAGGAAGTGGATGGAAGAGTGGACAAAGATGATGGAGGAGGATAGTGAAGGTACAAAAAAGGTCCTGTATGGGATGGTAAAAAATAAGAGGCGGAAGGATCCTACGGATTATGTTAGAATGGTGAACAAAAGGGGACAAGAGATAGAAAATAGGGAAGAACTGAAGAAAATGTGGAAAGAATATTTTGAAGAACTTCTGAACCCAAATGGAAAAGATGGTGAGGAGGAAGAAATCGGGGAAGAGGAAGATGAACTGCAAACAGAAAAGGACTTAACATGAAAGGAGTGGAAGATGCAGTGAACAAGATTAAAGGAGGGAAGGCACCGGGTGTGGATGAGTTGAGTGTGGAGATGGTGAGAGCAGCAGGAGAGGTGGGGATACAGTGGCTGTACCGAGTGATGAGGACAGCATGGAAGGAAAGGAAGACCCCAGAGGACTGGAAAAAAGGAATAATTGTCCCGATCTTCAAGAAAGGTAGTAGAACAGATTGCAGAAACTATCGGGGAATAACACTGATGAGTCATTGTGCAAAGATCTTCGAAAAAGTTTTGGAAAAGAGAATTAGGACAAGGATAGAAGGAGGGATGAGGGAAGAACAACATGGCTTCAGAGCAGGAAGGTCCACAGTGGATTTGATTTTTGCTGTAAGGCAGTTACAAGAACAGCACTATGAGTATGGAACAGATCTACTGATGGCCTTCCTGGACATTGAGAAAGCATATGACAGTGTATGCAGAAACAAAGTATGGAAGTCCCTGGAGGATAGAGGAGTAGAGAAATGGACTATAAAGAGGATAAAGGAGATGTACAAGGGAAGCGTGAGCTGTGTGAAAGTGGGAGGAGAGAGATCAGACTGGTTGGAACAGAGAAACGGCCTGAAACAAGGAAGTGCACTGTCACCGTTACTTTTCATTGTGGTGATGGATGACATAATGACCCGAGTGGCACAAGTAATTGGGGACGGAAAGATGAAAGCAATGGTGTTTGCAGATGATTTGATGATTTGGGGAAACGAGGAGGAGGAGGTACAGGAACAGTTGGACGTGTGGGAAGGAATAATACAAGGATATGGGATGAAATTTAGCATAAATAAGAGTGAGATGGTGATCACAACAAGGAAGAAGGAAAGAACTACAACAGGAATAACAATTGGTGGGGAACAGCTGAAGAAAGTGGAGAGTTTCAAGTATCTGGGAAGCCTGATACAAGATAATGGAAGAAACGATAGAGAAATAAGTGAGCGGGGGAGACAGGCAGAAGCATTCTGGAGGAGTGTGAGAAACATGTTATGGAGCAAGGATGTCCCTCAGAACAGCAAAAAGATAATATATCGGACGTACTATGTCCCTATCCTGACGTATGCCTCGGAGACCTGGGTTATGAAAGGAAGGGAGAAGAGCAAAATGCAGGCCAGTGAGATTAGGTTCTTGAGAAGCAGTATTGGAGCTACAAAGATGGACAGAATAAGAAATGAGAGGACCAGAGAATTAATGAAGGAGGAACCATTACAGGATGGTATAGAGAAATCTAGACTTAGATGGTATGGACATGTAAAACGAATGGAGGAGAAGAGGATACCCAGGAGAGTACATGAGACGAAGTGGGAAGGAAAGAGACCGAGGGGAAGACCGAGAGACAGGTGGCTGAAGAGGGTGGAAGAAAGCGTGAAGAAGAGTGGAGAAGACTGGACAAGGGTGGAGGCTGAGAGATGGTGGGAAGACAGAAGACGTTGGAGAGGCTTGTGTTCCAAACAGACCCGGCCAGTGGCTGGAAACTGTGCAAGATGATGATGATGACTGCTTGAGAAGGGACTTCTGGACTAGCCTACAACCAGACTAGGATATTCGGATGGCACACAGATTTTGAATACACCCACTTGGAAGAGGAGAAATATCCAAGTCACGACGACCAATCAACGTGGATATACGGTGTGCCGTCAGAAGAGGAGTATTGTCATGACTTCGATCATCTGAATACTAAGGAGTGGGAAATTGGAAGTTCTGAGGACGGTGACTTTTTATTATGTCTTAGGACAAGTTTGGACTTTCTGATATTTTCTCTTCAGACATGTGAAACTTTCATAACTAGTAACTCAGCCAGTGAAATGAAATTCCTAAGAAGTATGATAGGAAAGTCAAGGAAAGACAGAGTGAGGAATGAAGATGTTAGGAAGGAAGTTGGGATGGGAAAACTAAATGAGAGAATTGAGAAGAATAAACTACGGTGGTTTGAACATGTGAAGAGAATGGAGGAAAATAGAATACCAAGACAGATACTGGAGGTGAAGTGCAAGGGGAAGACCTAGAACAAGGTGGATTGATTCAGTGAAGAACAGCACAAGAAAAAGAAATCTGGACTGGGACAAGATCATGGAAGACGAATGGTGGAAGGAAAGAGGAAAGTGGAGAAGTGCCATAAATACCCCGACCCGGCAGGAGTGGGATAAGGGGGAATGATGATGATAATGAACTCCGAAGCATTCTGTGTTGCATTTTAGACGAGATGGCTAGTTTGAAATTTCACTCGACGATACTCAGAAATAATTCAACCAAGAACTTTGGTTCTATTCAAGCCAATTGAGGAGACTTTGAACTTTCAGTCTTACTGAACTGTGCCAATAATGTAACTTGAAATCATTCTTCATCGTGGAACATGAAAGGACATCAGACCAGCACCACAAGGCATCTACAGCAGCAACAATCTTCATGGAGAGAATCTACTCAGTGAGCGATGAATACAGTACAGTAAAACTCTGGTCACTCTGGAAATTCTTTTGGGCAGATTAAATTAAAGCTTTTTAAAAATTAATTTAATGTAATTTACTCCTTTATCAAATTAGACCCTGTAACCATTACATTCAGTAAATTCAATATTCGTATCTTATTATCATCGTCTATCTAGATTTTCACATGTTTTGCACTTCTTGTTTTTCAATAATAAATTTCTATTTAAACTCAATGTTAGGTTTGTTGCCATTTAGAGCTAGTAATTACTATAAGGCATCCCTAGCTCCCGAAGTCAACACTGGTGGGTTAGCTGACTTAAGTCGCACCACGACCTGGGAAAGGATCTTGTTGCTCTCTTTCAGATTCATCGTTTTTATTTGGTTATTATTGATTAATAATGGCCTGGCGCCCGACAACACACATATGTACTAATCTTCAGCAGCTGAGCTCGTGAAAACCCACTTCATTAGCAAAGGGAATTGCTCCATTTGCAGGGAAATGTGTTGCTAGTTGCAGACAACACAACACAACTCCAACCGCAAGGAAACCAGAGATTTCCATGAAGGTCTGCATGGGAGTAGCGTTGACCATGTTCCGAGCAGAGTTTCAAAAGAAAATTAAATGTAGGACATAGATGATGTGCAGCCTCCGTGGCTTAGGCGGCAGCACGCCGGCCTCTCACCGCTGGGTCCGTGGTTCAAATCCCGGTCACTCCATGTGAGATCTGTGCTGGACAAAACGGAGGCAGACAGGTTTTTCTCCGGGTACTCCGGTTTTCCCTGTCACAATTTCATTCCAGCAACACTCTCCACTATCATTTCATTTCATCTGTCATGCATTTCATCATTGCCCCAGAGGAGTGCGTCAGGCCTCGGCAGCCGGCACGTTCATATCCTCGCCGCTAGATGGGGGCTTCATTCATTCCATTCCTGACCCGGTCGGAGACTGGAAGCAGGCTGTGGATTTTCATTTTCATTTACATAGATGATGTGAGGCACACTATTGCACTTCTCCGACAAAATGGACAAACTTGCTCCTCATACTGCAGTTTACCATCTTAGGAGGGAGAATGCAGCCTTGCAAGAAGCTGTCCACAAAACAAAAGGGAATTCTTTAAGAATGTTTTTAAAGGATATTTTTTTCATGTTTGGTCTTCGACAATTAATTGTAGCAATATATTTCAAAAGACCTGCTCTTTATTGACAGAATAAAATATTTAGTACAAAAATAGTATTAACACTTGACATAAAACAATCTTTCCATTAAGACTAGGATAATACATGGTCACTATTTTAAAACAATTCTCTGACATTTAAATTCTTCAGGCAATGAAATGTACAAGATTAAATAGATGGACAGCAGTGATTTACCAGGCGAGAACACTATATCCCGTTCCTCCCAACAGGGACCATTCATGAAGGTACAACCAAAACACTGGGCAAATACTGTATTCTTACCTGGCAAGTCATTGTATCACTTTCCTATTTGAGTACAGTTTATTCAGCACCCTCAATTATCACATTAATTATATTTTCTCTATCAACACAGCAATAATTAGCAGCTCTCAGAAACCAAAAGTTGCATTAACCCTTTAACTGGGCCCAGTTTCCTCATTTACATATAAAAAGAAATCATGCAAAGATGTAATTTTAAAGTCGGGAGCAGACGGCCGAGTGTCTTCCTTGTCAAAAGCTACCAAGTCATATGAAAACAAACAGTAATAGTATATCTTGCCTTTTGCTTCCTAACTGTTATGCATTCTGTTAAATGCATTGAATCAACTCAAGGTTGGCCTACACGTTTTCTAGATTTATCTCTAAAGACGACACAAAAGCACTCGGCTGTGGCTCCGGGACAAGAAAGAGAAATAGTACAAATCCAACATTTCAGCAGAGATCATAGGAACATCATCAATTGGCTCGTATTTTAACACTCATCTGAACAAAAACCATCTACAAACAATGACATTTGTTTCTCAAACATGACAGCAAACTACCAAATGTTAATAACAATTAACAAAGTTTGTCTAATTAAAGAAGAAAATCAAACAAGAAAGCAACATTGTATCAATTTTAAGGGTTTTAGTTTAATTTTGAAGTGTGAATTAACATAATTGCAAGTTCCGGTGTGTTAAAAAAAACAACAGATTGGTATTGTTTTTCATATTGTGGTTTCTAGTGTGACAGAGACATGTCTACTGACCAAATAAATACTAGGACTAAGTCTAAAGCATCAACACAGATAAAAATAATAAAACGTCAATAGGTTCATGGCGACTAATATAATGAACATGTTACTTCAAAATAAGGGGTGTCCCGCTTTGCCAGCAAATGGAACATGAATAAAACAGTGGCTCAGTGGTTGACATCCCACGCTTTGTGTAGCGAGCGCACTTCCTCGAGAAGGGAACACCACTTAGTCATTTCCACCTCGCTGTCAGCTTCCAGGAAATGTCTGCAACATGCGAGAGAAAAGGAAATCAGAACTTTCTCTGTTTATATTCTCAGTAGTGAGGCTGGTCTCCAAAGTCACTCGACTTAAACCAACAACTGTGATGATGCATCCTGAACATTTTACTATCATAAGCGGAAGAAAGAAGCAGGAGAAGTAGTGAAGGAAGAGAAAAAGAAATGGCTGGAGAAGTGGACAGAAATGATGGAGGAGGACTGTGATGGCAGTAAGAAAGTGTTGTATGGAGTGATAAAGGCAAAGAGAAGAGATACAGGGGAAAATGTCAGAATGATGGACAGGAATGGAAAGGAGGTGGAAAATATGGAAGAAGTAAAGGTTATCCGGAGAGAATACTTCAAGGAGCTCCTAAATCCAACTAAAACCAGCATAGTGGACATTGTGGGGGAAGAAACAGACAGTGACCAAGACATTTCAGAGGAGGAGGAAGCATTAAAGAAGATGAAAGGGGGAAAGGCACCGGGAATAGATGAAGTGAGTGTGGAGATGGTGAGAGCAGCAGGGGTGATAGGAACACAGTGGCTCTTTCGAGTAATGAAAGTGATATGGAGGGAGAAGAAAATACCAGAGGACTGGAAAAGAGGGATAATAATACCTATATTTAAAAAGGGAAGTAGGAAGGAATGCAAAAACTGCAGGGGAATTACACTCATGTGCCACTGCGCCAAAATATTTGAGAAGGTACTGGAGAGAAGAATTCGGACACAAGTTGAAGACGGGCTGAGGGAAGAACAGTATGGATTCAGGCCAGGAAGGTCAACAGTTGACCTCATCTTTGCTGTAACACAGCTACAAGAACACCATTGTGAATATGGGAAAGATCTGGTGATGACCTTCTTGGATATTGAGAAAGCATATGATAGTATTAATAGAAACAAGGTATGGGAACCAATGAGAGCAAAAGCAGTGAACAAGGAGACAGTGGCAAGAGTGAAAGCAATGTACGAGGGAAGCAAAAGCTGTGTAAAGGTGGGAAGAGAGAGAACAGAATGGTTTCAACTGGAGAGTGGTCTGAAACAAGGAAGTGCCCTCTCACCTCTGTTATTTATAGTGGTGATGGATGAAATCATACGAAAAGTGGTAAATAGCATTGGGGAAAGGAAAATGAAGGCAATGTTTGCTTATGACCTTCTGGTATGGGGAGAGGATGAGGAAGAAGTACAAGAGCAATTAGATGAGTGGGAGAAGGTAGTGTTATCATATGGGATGAAGTTCTCAGCACAAAAGAGTGAAGTGGTCATCACAACGAGGAGGAAGAACAGACTGGATATGGGCATAACACTTGGAGGACAGCAGTTGCAGAAAGTAGAATGCTTCAAGTACTTGGGAAGCATAATTGAAGAAAAGGGAGGTAATAGGATGGAAATAAATGAAAGGGGAAGGTGCACAGATGGATTTTTCAAGAGTGTTAGGGGGATGATATGGAATAAAGATGTACCACAAAAATGTAAAGGAATCCTCTACAAGACCTACTTTGTGTCTATTTTGACGTATGTTTCAGAAACATGGGTGATGAAGGAAAGGTACAAGAGTAAAATACGAACAGTGGAGATGAAGTTCCAGAGGAGTAGGGTAGGAGTGACAAGAATGGACAGAGTAAGGAATGAGAGAGTCAGAGAGATGGTAAGAGAGGAACCATTGCAAAATAGAATAGAGCGATCTAGCTACAATGGTATGGACATGTGAGGAGGATGCGAGAGGAGAGGATACCGAAGAAGATGTTTGGAATGGAAATGAAGGGAAGGAGGCCAAGGGGAAGACCAAGGGACAGATGGACAAAAGGAGTTAAGAAGAGTGTGGAGGAAAGAGGAGTGTGCTGGGACACAGTGAAAGACTAGAGATGGTGGATGGACAGGAAACGATGGAGAGGCTTATGTTCCAAGCAGACCCGACCAGCAGTCGGAAACTGCTCAAGATGATGACCCAACAGAGAACTTCAATAAACATACCAAACTTAAATTTTACTGCAGAAGCATCACCACTTTCGTGAAATCATTGCTTGTGCAAATTATTAAGTATGAAACATGTACCGGTCATTGTCCCCAGTTTGCATGGTGAAGGTCCATGGTCTACCGTAGATGCACTCTTCAGTGGTCTTGATTTCCTCATCCATGCAGGAGAGGATGTCTATGGTTCCAAGCGGTGCCTGGAACAAATCAATACAGATGGCATCAAAATCTATTTTAGGTTTCCTTGCTGTGTATTTCAATGGATTAACTGATTTTACTGTGGAGAGCGTTTCCAACGTTCATCACACAAGTGAAGTCTTTAGCATTAGCCAAGCCATTAGCCACCTTAACTTTGTGCAATCAACCTTCACACACAACGCTCTCATTTAGTCTTTTAGTCTTAAATTTGATAACAGCTTAAATTTGTGTTTTCCGAACAGAAATCTCTGTGTTGATGGCAGGCATCGTGCGACTGGGGGGGGGGGGGATAGTGAAGATGTTTGATAATTATTATGAAGAACAATGGCGATTTCAAATCACTGGAACATTTAAATATTATATTACATAGATTACATAGTTATGTGATGTACATCGCAAGTTGATACAACTACACACAGTCAACTGATTCAATACTTGTTCCCGGAGACCGCATTGTTGAGCACAATGACATTGGGCGCCGGTGGGGGAGGTGGCGACCAGCGGATGTAACTGAACTCTAAGCCTTCTAACAGTTTCACTACTTGTTCCTTAACACGTAGAAATAGTCCATCGTGTGTTTTCTCGTGATCTCAAGTGTTTTCATCTTCAATACAGCTGAGTGATTAACCCTTAAGTGCCGGCCATATATCAGCCTAGTGTTAAACATGCCAAGGGTTGCTGTATTCTTGTCGTCGGCGGCGGCTTTAACTCGTTTCCGAGTGTATACATCTTCTTCCTAAACAGACTAAAATAATCTAAGGTTGAGGTCTGTGGGCATGTTTGCGGTGACTGAACAGCCCAATGCGTGCATGAAACTAACGTCCACACAGATCACACAGAACTGTTGGTGGAGGACGTGGCTGTGCTGCACGGAGGTTTCGTGCTTGTCGCTTAGCCTTAACAATTCTACGACTCTTCTTCAAACATTTTGACAGCAGCCGGGATGGTCTGGCGCCAAGTTGAATGGTCTTTAACAAGCTGGTCCCAGGTTTGTGGATAGAGTCCTGTCAACTTCATATTCTGCTTAAATTGGTCCTTGTATTGTCTCTTAGGGCCTCCATGAGGTCTGGTGCCGGAGGCGAGTTCACCATACAGAACCTGGCGTGGTAGTCTCTTATCATCCTTCCAATGGACATGTCCAATCCATCTAAGTTGATGACCAATGATGGATGATTCTATACTATTAGCAAGCGCTTTCTCAAGAACATCAAGATTGGTGATGTGGTCTTCCCACTTTATCTTAAGGATGGATCAAAGTTTCTGTTGATGGAAGCGCTCAAGCTTTCGGAAGTCATGTCGATAGAGGGTCCAGGTTTTACAGCCATACAACAATGTTGAGATGACAACAGCTTGGTACACCATGAGCTTCGTCTTCACGGTCAGATCTTTATTCAAGAAGACCCGGTGTGATAGTCTCCCAAATGCCGCATGGGCAGCACCGATTCTCTTCTCAACATCCTGCCCACAATTGCCGTGTACAGATAGCAGACTGCCCAGATACGAGAAGCGGTCTACCTGCTCCAATGGAGTATCCGAGATAGAAATGTTGAAGTGCGGAAGGGAAGTGCCTGGTGAGGGTTGTGCCAGAACCTTGGTGTTCTGAACATTAATGGTGAGACCAAAACGTTCACATGCATTCTTGTAGCAATTAACAGTCTGTTGCAACTCCACTGGCGTGAGTGCAGACAATGCCGCATCATCTGCATACAACATATTGGTTATCTTCGTAACCTGAGTTAGCTTCTTGGAGCGAAATCGAGCTAGGTTAAAGAGCCCTCCATCAAATCGGTACCAGACATCTACACCTGGGATGTTTGTGGGCGATTTATAGAGCATTGCAGCCAAATACAATGCAAACAGTGTTGGAGCAAGTACGCAGCCTTGTTTCAGTCCATGAGCGATAGAAAATTCGTCAGAGATCTTATTTTGCTGACAAACCTGACCAGTCATGCCATCATGGAGAGCTTGGATTAGATCAACAAAGCGTCGAGGACAGCCCAAGCATTGTAGCACCGCTCACATAGCAGATCTTGGAACTGAGTCCAGATCATAAAAGACTAAGAGTGGATTCTGTTGCTCACTACATTTTTCTTGTAGTTGTCTTACGCAGAAAATCAAGTCAGTTGTGCTTCTGGAAGATCGAAATCCACACTGGGAATTGGGGAGGATCTTTTCTGAGATAACCTGAAGGCGGTAATTACTATAAGGCATCCCTAGCTCCCGAAGTTAATTAAAATTCTGGCGAGAATTTTACCCACCGTAGATAGTAGCGATATACCGCGATAGTTGCCACAAACACTACGATCACCTTTCTTGAAGATTGTGATGATAGTGGCGTTCTTTAGGTCACCAGGTACTTCTCCTAATTCCCAAATTTTGAGAATAAGAGTGAAAATTCGCGTTTTGAGGGACTGACCTCCAGCTTGAATTAATTCCAGTGGGATGTTATCTGGGCCAGGTGCCTTTCTTGGTTTCATTTGATTGAGAGCTACACTGAATTCCGTGTAAGAAGGAGGTACAGCCATCCATGGTTGTTCAGGATATTTCGGCACATCACGAAGGAAGTCTTCAGCAGCTGTTGAAGGACGATTTAGAAGGATGGAGAAATGTTCCTTCCAACGCTCTAATATATCATGGCTATCAGTAAGAGTGGCAGAGTTGTCAGCACTTTTTAGTGTACCTGATGAAGAACGAAGTGGGCAATATATCTCTTTAATCCCTGCATAGAAGTTCCTCAGATCACGAGTATCAGATAGCCTCTGAAGTTCCTCAGCTTTCCGCTGCCACCAAGTATTCTTTATCTCTCTTATTTGTGTCTGACACTTACTCTTGAGTTCTAAATACAGAGCTTTCTTCATATTTGAGGATGGGTCTTGAAGATGAGATAGATAGGCTTCCCTTTTGATGTTGATGAGACGCAAAATTTCTTCGTTGTTGTCATCAAACCAGTCTTGACTTTTCTGCTTAACCAAACCAATGGTTTTTTCAGCTGACTTAGTGATTATCTCCCTCAGATTGGTCCATTCTTCTCGAATGTCACTCGTTTTAACTGGATGATCTGATAGCTGGGCATTGATCATATTCTCAAAGTTTGTGGAAATAGATTCATCCTGAAGTTTGGAGGTGTTAAAACTTTCCTCTGGATGGGGTTTGGAAACGCCTTGGTGGTTTTGGGCTGATTGATATCCTGAGTTTAAAGATGAGAAGTTTGTGATCCGTCCAACAATCGTCAATATTCCTTGCTGTTTTGGTAATAAGTATGTCCTTATCACATTGTCGGGTAATGACATAATCAAGGATGTGCCAATGCTTAGAACGTGGATGCATCCACGTGGTCTTGAAGCTGTCAGGTAATCTGAATTGAGTGTTGGTGATGAAGAGTTCATGTTCTGCACAAAGACCAAGAAGAAGAAGTCCATTGGGATTACAGGTTCCAAGACCTTGTTTACCCATCACATTTTGCCATAGCCGGTTATCTTCCACAACTCTTGCATTGAAATCACCAAGGAGTAAGAGCTTATCTGTAGATAGTACCTTGGAGATGATTGTGCCAAGCTGGTCATAGAACTGGCCCTTAACTTCATCATCGGCCTTCAAAGTTGGAGCATAGGCAGATATGAGAGTCATGAATGAACCTCCAGAGAGTGGAATGCGGAGAGTCATAAGTCTTTCGCTGATTGCAGTGGGAGTAATTTGGAAATCATTAACTAGCTTGGTCTTTACAGCGAATCCTACACCATGAATACGATGTTCTCCCTCCTCCTTTCCCTTCCAGAAGATGATATAACCTGATCCAAACTCAGTAATTTTTCCTTCAGTGGACAACCTGGTTTCACTGAGAGCAGCGATGTCAATGTTGTCTGGATAATTCATGAGTAATAAGAGCCGTTCTTCTTTCAGGCCTGTCGTTTTCTTTTAAGTCAAGCCAAGTTCTGACGTTCCATGTTCCAATGATAAAATTATGTGTCCTTATTGACTTGGTAGTTTTTGTTTTTCGACCGCATGAGGGGTGACCTGCTGGGTGCGGCCACCCAGCCGGACAGTAGATGTGACTTCTGATGTTCAGCCCACCTTTTCTAGGGCCTTCCCCATGTGGGGTGAGCAGCGGTAATCCTAAACAGGCCTGCTCAAACACAGATGCAGGACCGAACTCCTGAGTAGCCACAGAGTCCCAGGAAGACGACCATCACACATCTGCTGCCAACGTGCAGGTCCGAACTAGGGGCTTCCAATACTGTATAATAAGCCACGCAGTACTAACCAGAACAGGGTGGATATATCAATGTGTTTAAGTTCCGTGGATAACTGGAGTTGTAAGTGTTCTTGGAACATGTTGCAGGCAGCCGTAATCTTTGATGCTGTGTTTCTAGAAATTGATCCTACACAAAACCTATTTGCTCTAAACTCGGGATATTTAAACAAAACATGCAAGTAACAAAGTAACCCACAACTCCTGGCGCTACAGCCCGTGAAGAGCCTAGGCCTACCAAGCGACTGCTGCCCAGCCATTTGGCCTGTATCGGGACCCCTCAGCCGCTAATCTTGGTCTCCGTGACCGGGGTGTAGCGGCTACACCGACACCTAATTTAGTAGCTAACTTTCATTGTGTCAGAAGCGGCTTTGGTGGCGTAGTTGGTAGCATGATGAACTGCTGTGGCCAAGATCACGGGTTCAAACCCGGCCGAAGTCGTCTTGATTTCTTAAGAGCGTTAAAAATCCTTCAGTATGCCTTCCTTCGGAGGGGAAGTAAAGGCGGCTGTCCCATGTCATAGATTTATGGCAAGTAAAAGATCCTTCCACAGTCTAAACTTGTGTGAAGCTAAATTGTTAGGTTAGATTTGGTCAGAATGCTCTATCAAAGTTCCAACGTTCACCACTAGGTATCATTGATATCTGGTAGCGAAAGTTGGAACTACTTGAAATTGAACGGAACTTGTAGCTCACACTAAGGCAGTCCGCTGGAAGCAGCTACAGGCTGGTGAGCCGAACATGTCCTCGGACACTCCCGGCACTAAAAGCCATACGATAAATAATTGTGTCAGAAGTATTTTGAGATAATGCTATAATCGCACTGGGAGTCTTATCCATTACCCTTAGCGTACGCTTCCAGCTCCACTCCGAATTAATTTCTGCTCTATGAACGGCAGGAGGAAGTGAACACTACATAATATAATTATGTTATATGAAATATATTTCCACGTCAGTTGTTGGTGCATCATCTTCACTATCACCGTCCACTACCTGTTCTAAAATATATGCAGTTCCGCGAGTGAAGATGAAGCAGACACCATTTCTACATTCAATCTATATCCGTCGTAAGCATTCGAGAATAACGAAGGTTAAAGATTCTTTACAATTCCCGCAAACTGTAGTAAATAGGGAAGGGTGTTCTCTCAGAGACCACTAGATGGCAGCACAATACTGGAATACAGCACAGAAGTCATAGTACAAGCTATCATCATGTCGTGTGGGACTCGACATCGGAGCGGAAGTCAAATACTTTAATGTCAAACCCCACTCGGAATAGGAGTGCAAAAGGTTAAGAAATGGGTATTACTACGATCTCAAAAATCCTCCAAAGTGACTCTCTTCAAGCAACAATCGCCACACAACACTGAATAACAATGCAAATAACGTGTAGAGAGCACGGGAACAAAGAATAAGTAGTGTGGCACACTGTTGCCAACCATTGGGAAAATGAAAAATCCATCGTTTCGCGATTATTTTTAACTGAACTGTATATTTCAATATAGGTTATTGAAAATATTTTGTTCACTTGCTTTGTAATAAGAGGAGAAGTTTCAATTTGTTCTGTTGCTAACATGATGAGATTCTAACAGGAACATTACCTTAGCCTCTTGGTCAGCAGGACGGTTCCAAAACTTGAGGGTTCGGTCATCAAGAAGGAACCATTTCCTGTCCCATAATTTAGGCCCACCTTTCACAAGGCAATAGTTGAGAAATCCTGAGGCTGTGATCTTGGATTGAACGGAGCAGCTAATGGACATTGTCAATGCCCCAGTCAGCGCTGATGTTGCAGGCATCTGAAAATGGAATGGAATCTATCATTCTCAGTCCTCCAGTGTTCTTACCTGGTGCGTCGCTGTTTTCCATCTGCCCTTCCATTGCATACACACCTTGACCCATCAGTCTCAGTGCTCCACAGTGTTCTGACCTGCTGAGTCGCTGTTTTCCATCTGCCCTTCCATGCATACACACCTTGACCCATCAGTGTCAGTCCTCCACAGTGTTCTTACCTGGTGTGTCACTGTTTTCCATCTGCCCTTCCGTGCATACACACCTTGACCCATCAGTCTCAGTCCTCCACAGTGTTCTTACTTGGTGCGTCGCTGTTTTCCATCTGCCCTTCCATGCATACACACGTTGAATCATCAGCCTCAGTCCTCCACAGTGTTCATACCTGGTGCATCGCTGTTTTCCATCTGCCCTTCCATGCATACACACCTTGACCATTGAGTCTCAGTCCTCCACAGTGTCCTTACCTGGTGCGTCGCTGTTTTCCATCTGCCCTTCCGTGCATACACACCTTGACCCATCAGTCTCAGTCCTCCACAGTGTTCTTACCTGGTGTGTCGCTGTTTTCCATCTGCCCTTCCGTGCATACACACATTTTGTGTAACACAAAGCTTTCACTACAACAAATGACCGACCCTTCAAAGCTACTTTTTGAGAAGTGGGACGGATTGGATTTTGTTGGGACAATAACAATAACACAAAACAAAGGATTGTGGTGGGTGTTCCTTATTTTACCACATCAGTTTGAGAACAAGTAGCTCCGTGACTAACTAAAGAGCCTACTTTTCTTAAAATGTAAGATTCATGACAATCTATATAGACCTATCTAGAATAATGACGAAATCAAGTTGGTAATACTAGCATTTCTAAGTACTGAAGTTTCAAATACACCTGAAATAGTGTAGCCTAATAGGATAACTTACTACAGTTGGCAGCCCTGGTGACAATATATTCTTAGGTCCATCTCTTAAGGTATAGAATGCACGTACACAATTTGGTTGAAGTCTATCGTATATTATGGACGTTACGTGCTGTTTAATATTGGATTTATCAGTGCGTGTAAAGTCATGTTGGGAACAATGTCATGTAGGTCATGTTCAGAATTAATTATGGTGCCAATTTTGGATAAAATCCATTTGTTTTATAGAGTTACATGAAATTGAAAATTGAAACTATCAGAAAGCTTACCAAACTAAGGTAGAATGTCACGTACTATACCTGTGCAAAGTTTAGAGCTGATGGCTTGCATACTTTCTGATATATTGATATTAGGGTTAAAACAGAGAGAGAGCATTTATTAACAGTTGTCAGCCCTGGTGGCTCTTTAGAATATGCACAGTCATATCTGTTGTAGTACACACAGTACATACGAAATTTGGTCGAAATCCAATCTGTAGTATAGAAGTTGCATGGACCTATCCGCAGGCTTGGAATCACTGCCATGTATGAACTTCTGAAAATTAATCTGGAATGTTATTATCTATGTGTGCCAATTTTGGAATAGTTTGCATGCATAACTTCTGAGATAACCAACATAGAGCTCAAATTTCAATTGCGATTTTTCAGCAGTGGGTAGCACTGACGTCAATTTCAAATATGGCCGTGAGATATTCAGGTACAGATCTTTACTCTTGCCAAATTTGGTTTCGAACTGGAGCCGTTTAGGAGTTGATAGGGGGGACGGGGACACAGACAGACAGGACAGGACAGACGGACACATTTTCCCGGATCGATCACACATAAGTCTACATTTTCCTGATTTTTGCTTAAAATCCCATATTGTAGTTTATAATTTTAAAGCATATTGGAGAGAGAATAGCCATGGAGTGTTGGATTACTGAACAATTGTGTCGAATTTCAGATTTTATGCACCGCACACCGACTTGGGGAAAATTTTTTGTACAGTACCCTGTTGGGATTCGTATAATGTATAAATCAGTGATCGTGAAACACGGACATCTTACTTAGCAGCCATCTTTTATTACACTAACTTATATCAAAGAGCTTCAAACATAAAGAATAAATACAAGAAATAAACCAAAGTAGAAATACATGAAATAAGCCAAAGATGTCCATCTTCTCAGTCCTCCACATCCTCCCCACCCTGGTCTATCTCGAGAGGGAAGACCAGCTGTACAGGCCGACTAATCTTGGTCCCGTTGGCCATCTGAAGGATGAGGGTTCGCACCTTGTTGTCCCTGCCTGGTCGCCTTTCAGTTATTCGTGCCTTCTGCCACATGTGTCTAGGTCGCATGTCGTCCTGTAGTAGTACTATATCTCCTACTCGGCACTCCTTCGTCTGTCCATTTGGGCGGCGTACTTCGTGGTAGCTTCTCAGATCAAGAAGATACTCATTCCTCCATCTCTTGAGGAAGTCCTCCTGCATTTTCTCTCTAAGTCTCCTCTCCTTCCTCAGGTCTATTCGGGTCGTGGGTTCGGAGACGTTGGGCAGGGTAGTCAGCCGTGCCCCAGTCAGGAAATGACGGAGTCAGTGTCTCCGAGCCATCTTGGATTATGGGTCGGGAGTTAATGGCGGCTTCTACTTCTACCAATAGAGTTCGGAGTGTGTCCTCACTAATCAGAGCCTTTCCCAATACCTTTCTAAGGCATCTTTTAGTCGTACCCACCATTCTTTCCCACCAGCCTCCCCACCAAGCCGCCCGTGGGGCTATAAATTTCCACTGGACTCCGTTGTGGGCGAAGTGCTGGCTCGTTCGTGGGTCAGTGAGGACTTGGCTGAGTTGTGTCATTTCTTTGTGTGCTGCCTGGAACGTTCTAGCGTTGTCTGAGTAAATGGTGTTTGGAAGTCCTCTTCGTCCCGCAAATCGTCTGAGAGCCATCAGAAACGTCTCCGTAGTCATGTCCAAAGCCAGCTCGAGGTGAAGGGCCCTTGTAGTCGCACATGTGAAAAGCACAATATATGATTTCTGTACGAGATTCCCCACCTTAACGAGTAGTGGCCCTGCAAAATCCACACCCGTAACTGCAAATGGCGTAGTAAGTCGCACACGTTCTGGAGGCAACGGGGCTTCGATCTCGTTACCTTGTTGGCTTCTGGCGATCTTACACGGTAAGCACGTGTGGATGACCTTCTTGACAGCCTGGCGTGCCTTGAGGATCCAAAATTCTTCGCGTAGTACAGAGAGAACGATTCGTACTCCAAGGTGGTGTAGCCGTATGTGAGTCTGGAGGATCAACAACTTAGTGAAGTGGTGTGCACCATCGAGTACTATAGGATGTTTCTGCTGCGTTGGCAGGTCTGCATGGTGGAGGCGCCCTCCCAGTCGAATAAGGCCGTCCTGTAAGAAGGGGTTGTAGCGGGCAATCCTGGACTTCCCTGACAAGTTTCTCTCTTTTGTTAGAGCGTCGTACTCTTCGGAAAAGCACTCACGTTGGACTGTACGTATCCAGCACAATCGGGAAGCCTCTAATTCACGTGCAGTGAGATTCCCAGAATTTTTCTCCGACTGTCTGATGTTGTTCAAGAAGCGTAAAATCCAACCCATGATGTGCAGTATTTTCCAATAACTGCTGAATCTGGAAGCAATGATGAGAGGTTCCGTTGTAATGACATTAAGTGTTTGCTGATGCGTCTTGAGAGTCTCTGGAAGTGAGGCGTTAGGCACACTGCTGTGGGGCCAAGAGCTTGGATGATCGGCTAGCCATACAGGCCCGTGCCACCAAAGTGAAGAAGACTGTAGTGCTTTTGAGGATATTCCTCGTGGCAAGAGGTCGGCTGGATTATCCTGGCTCGGGCAGTACCGGCACTGAGCTGGACTCAGGATGCCTTGAATTTCCGTCACTCGGTTGGAGATGAATGTCTTCCAACGGTTTGCACCGCTTTTAATCCAACCTAGAGCGACCATGGAGTCACTCCACAGAGTAGATGTGGTGACATTAAAGTCTGTTGCTTGGCAGAAATACCTCAGAAGACGACAACCCACTAAGATGGCCAGTAGTTCTAGTCGTGGGAGTGTAACCTTCTTGACTGGAGACAGTCTATTCTTAGTGCAGACCAGGTGTATGTAAGTGTTTACGTCGGCTGAAGTTCGAACATACAGTGCAGCTCCGTAGGCCCGCTCCGAAGCGTCGCAGAACACGTGGACATGTGAAGTCTCCGATGTTGTCCTTGATAAACCAATCCATCTTGGAATGACCACACTTGCCAGATCCGTGAGGCTGGTTATCCACAGCTGCCATCGCAATGCAATGTCATGTGGAAGTATTTCGTCCCATGCTATGCCCCTACACCAGGTGTCTTGGAAGAGAACTTTTCCAACTATGGACACCGGTGAAAGTAATCCAAGAGGGTCGTAGAACTTTGCAGTCGTTTTCAATAGCTTTCGTTTGGTTCCTGGATCCTGCGAAAGGTTGTCTGTGATATCTGTATGGTCAAAGAGTAGTGAATCTGATTCTGTGTCCCATCGTACACCTAGTACTCCGGTTTCCCTTTTCGTTTCACGTCCTTCGGCTCTCCATATACCTTCCAATGGTCCAGAATTTGTTGCCCATTTTGCCATCGGCATCCGTATCTGTCGTAGTAGACCTGTCACCTCGTAATATAAGGTGATAACTCTGTTGTCATCTTCAGCTCCCGCAACAAAGTCGTCCATGAAAGTGCTTTGATCCATAAGTGCTGCTGCTGACGGGAACTGATCCTTGAATCTCGTTGCTAGTTCACGGAGAGTTGCAGACAGAAGAAAGGGACTGCTAGCAAGGCCGAATGGTAGACGAGTGAATCTATAGACGGCTGTATCATCTCTCGCTTGCCATTTTCCAAGTTCGTCCTTCTCCACATTGAACCAGAAGAATCTTGTTAAATCTCTGTCTTCAGTATCCAGGCATAATTGAAGGAAAGCTTGAGTTCCATCTCCTACTATGGCTTTGCGGTAAGTTCGGAAGCGGATCAACGTGGACAGTATTTCTGGTAACAGATTAGGGCCTGTTTCCAGAACATCATTGAGGGACGGTGCATCTCTCTCGTGGGATGATGCGTCAAAGACGATCCTCCATTTCTCTGTGCCATTTCTCTCTTTCTTGATAGCGTGATGAGGCAGGTAGTATACATCATTTGTAGTTTCCTCTGTAGCGATCAGCTGAACATGTCCCATGTTTACGTAGTCCATCATCTGCGCATGGTACATTTCTTTGTACTGGGCATTAACGGCAAGTTTTCTCTGCAATGTGTGAAAACTATTTAGAGCGTTCTTACGGTTTGAGGGTAAGACCAGATCTTCTTTCTTCGGTAGGGATACTACCCTCCGCCCGTCTTGTAAGTGAAACGAATCGTGGAATTCTTGAAGAATAGTGGCATCTTTCGTTGTGAGGGTCCTTTTCTGATCTTCCCTTATTCCTAGGGACTCTAGATCCCAAAATCGTCGCATATCATCGTCCTCGACAGATGGGTCATTAGCAGTATGAATGTGGTGCACGTTGACGCTGTGGACAGTAATTCCTGACCTATTTCCACTCAGAATCCATCCAAATCTAGAAGGAAGCAGTACGAACGTGTCTGAGAGGCGTATTGGCTTGTCGTCAAGTATCACCTTCCAATAATGGTCTCCACCTATTAGAAGTTCTATAGGAAGTTCATTGTTGTCATCCTTGGGATCAGCAAGTCTCAATTTTCGTAAGCGTGACAGGGACTGGACGTCGAGTGGAACAGTCGGATGTGGCGAGTAAACGTTGTCACTCTCAAATGCAGAAATACGCAGAGCAGCCTCCGTGCATAGTCCACTGATGTTGAGGTCAATGAGTCTGCGAGCTGAAGATGTGTGACGAGATGACTCGAATCCGGTAACTGTCAAATCCTTGTGTCCCACGATATTCAGTTGAAGCTGATCTACCAGACTTCGGCTTACGAAGGTTGATTGACTGCCAGCATCCAATATGCATCGTGTACGTTTTCTCAGTCCGGTGGGCCCTGTGATCCAAATATTCGCCGTTTGAAGATAAGTGAACTGCGGCATAGTAACGTCAATCTTCCCCACGGATATTGATGCGGGCTGTTCTCCGGTGCAGATGGAAATGTGATGATTCTTTTTGCACTTTGCGCATGATACCTTACTCTTCTTCATGCAGGTCTTCACACTGTGACCTTTATTGAGGCACAAGAAGCATCGGTTGGCAGTTTTTAACTTTTCAATCCGCTCAGCTACATTGCGGATCTTCACACAGTTCTGGGCCCAGTGGCCTTGAGTCTCACAGAACACACAGAATTCGGAATACACTTTCTTTGTGTTCATGCCCGTCCGTTTTGACTTTGTGTTCACATGGAGTGTCGCGGCAGTGCCTGAGAAGGATTCGAGTGAAGTGATATCTCCTCTGATCTTCTGTGTGATCACAGCGCCCTCTACCTCATCGTTCAGGAACTCCATCAACTTGGTAATGTGACTCTCGGGAATGCTCTCTCGTTTGGAATAAATTATCCAACGGCGGACAATACCTTGAGGGAATGCTCGGAGAATTTTAGGGCATAACATTCGCCCGTAATTATCTACATTTTCCCCTAAGGCCCGTAAGGCTTGTACGCGTCTATTGCATTCTATGTACATGGCATTTAGATTAGAAGGAGTATCGTCTGAAATTGGTTGCAAGGCTTCGAGATAGTCAAGATGGGCCTGAATTATGCGGTCAGTGTTTCCGTAGCGAGAGATTAATATCCGTTTAGTTTCTTCATAAGCATCAGCCGTTATCGGTATTCCATCAACTAGATTCTTCGGCTCACCCTCAAGATATCCACGGAGATAGACGTGCTTGTCGATGTGAGCGAGAGATTGATTGTTGTCAACAGAAGACTGGAATTGCTCCCAAAAACGTGCCTAATTCTCAATGTCACCTGCGAATTTGTCTAATTTTATGGCAGGTAGCTTCACTGTGTGCGTGACGGGTGTTGGGACTGGAGATCCTGGCGTTGGTTGCATACTCATTCCGGCGACCGATGTTGTCAAACTGGAGAGTGACTTAGATTTATTCTCGGCGTGTGATGCTTTCAGAATCGCTCTCTTCGCGATGTCGATGTATTCCTCACATTTTTCGACATCGGCCTCGTATTCTGCGTCGGTCAAACATTCCTGTATACTATCGTCCAGAACTGTGAGATGATCTAAAGCTTCTTGGAGTCTAATGCGATTATATTCGTATCCTGGGATGTCGCCGACCGTAGCACTATTTATTATCGTACTGAATTTAGTTATAGTTGCTCGTTCCGTCTTCCGCTTTCTTTTCAAAAACGCTAGTTTACTCTTAACACTCTCGTCTTGCATCTTAAAGAATGGGTGACGAAATAAATAAATAAATAGTACCGTGCTGCGACAAGTGAAGATGATTGTCTGATGTCAGCGCATGCGTGAGATAGTCTTGTAGTGTCCATGATAGCTACGAGGTATTTAGTTTAGGAGATACCGCAAGATGGCAGCACTTGCTCGTCTATCATTCGTGAATTCCGTTACGTGGTGTAAAGTAATTATATTACAATTCGTGCACTGTTTAGTCGTAGTAGTATCACTTGCAATAATATTAAAACTGAAATATCACGTTAGTATGTGGCGCGTGTAGAAGGTCCAGTATCTTCTTACCTCGTAATCCGGCGTGGCGTGGCAGCATGTACAAAACGTGATTGCTGTTTGTAGTGATAGCATCACCAGTTTACTTTGTACACAAGTAAAACACAATTGCCCGTATTCCAATGCACATTTCTACGTAATCTAAAGTTTTCGGCACCAATGTTGGGATTCGTATAATGTATAAATCAGTGATCGTGAAACACGGACATCTTACTTAGCAGCCATCTTTTATTACACTAACTTATATCAAAGAGCTTCAAACATAAAGAATAAATACAAGAAATAAACCAAAGTAGAAATACATGAAATAAGCCAAAGATGTCCATCTTCTCAGTCCTCCACAGTACCCAGTTCCCAAAAACAGACCTGTCACATAAGAGATCACCTTTTGTCCGTGTGTGTGTGCGCCTCTAAAAACTATTTAAATGGCTGGAGCAATTTCAATTTTGCAGGTATACAGAAACTTAGGATTTCACAAGCCAGGACCAAGCTGCGTCTGTGTCTTTTGCGACAAACAATGTGATGTTTATTGTGCAATGAAATGTGCTAGTAAACAAGGAACCTTGTGTCAATAAGTGACAATGTTTCCAAACATTAACGATGTACCATTCCCGAGTGTTATATTATGACCATTTGGTTGCAATAAATTATTATTAATTTCAATGAAACTCGGCAAGGACATAGTACTATTTGTCCGATCCTCACCGTGCCCTTCACATTTAAATGTGTTTCTCCAGCATTCTATATCTCTGAAACTATTACTGATACCACCCTGAATTTCTTTATGGCGATAGAGAATACTAAGTTAAGTTCCGTTATGTGACTCGTAAAAACATGTTAAGCACAAACCTAAGATGGCGGCCAAGCGAATGGCATTTTCTCAAGATTTATCGACAGGCAACTACTTCAATTTAGTTGGTCTCATAAAAAGAAGATGAGGCTGTGAAAAATTTCAAAATGAAGTCTTATTTTTATGTCCTTTTTAATAACTAACCTACGCATCTAATGGTACATAATTCTCTGGTCTAAATATAGAACAATCCAAAAAGGAGATCATCCAAAATATTCAGATGGTTCCCAATATCTGTGAATCTGTTGCAAGTTTATAGAGGCTATTAGCATACGTTCACCTCTGGGTCTTTCAGTGACATGATGAACACAAATCAAACATGACAGTGACACGAAATTTAAATATTTATATGGATTTATCCAAGTGCAGTGAAACTTATCACGGTAAATCTTTACACAAGCCTTAATATATTGGCGTCTAATTTAACCCGTTGATTGCTACGCCCGTCTATAGACGGTGCAGAAGAACTTCAACTTTTCCACAGACCCCGTTCGGTCTCCAGTGCCGAGTCGATCTCTGGCATATTCTGCCATCCGTTGGACATTTTTAGTACTACTTTAGTCCGGATAACTCAGAGCATTTTATAGACGTCATCTGAGATGTGAACAAGCATTGAATATCCATGAAGAGCAACAACAATTACTTGCCTACTGATTTTTGGAATTCATTTTCTGTTGGGTCCTTCACCTGGTGGAGATAAAGTAAGCGTGGGCACAAAATTTTAATTCCGATTTGTCTCAAAATAAAAATAAATATTAAGTTAGGATTTGGATTTTGAATTAGGTTAAAAAAGAGACCCAAAACTCATACAATAGACTACACTAGACATTGCCTGATAAGTTAACATTTACGGCTTCTACATTATTTTAATATGCGAATGAAAAAACTCAGCACATAAAAGGTTAATTCAAATTCTAAGAGAACTTAAAAATCACGGCTGTGCCAAATTTTATAAATTATGTTTATATTTATAGTGTCGTCAAGAAACTATAGAAATGTTGGTATAAGGAGCTTTACTGCTGTACGAGCTGACTGGCTGTCGTCATGTTTATTTGATTGTTAACTAATTGTCGATATTGAGTGAATTCAGGAGTTTATTCTCTTTCTTTTGTTACAATTGGTTACTTGGGCAGACCCAAAAGGGATCAACAACAGGGCTATTCTGTGAAATCAAGTTGTGTGTTTACCTATTTGCCAACGGGAGCAATAATTCATTTTGAGTGGAGAATTACGAAGGAAGTCACATCTTGAAGTAGTGAGATGTAAGGATAGATGAACGCTGGCTTCTCCAGGCAAGAAGTTACCAAGAACTAACTTCATTAAACAAGCAAAATTAAGCCCTTGCCAAAAACTCGGGACTCACTGTTACGCGCACACTTAAGGTACGGTACTTTAGATGACTAGTTGATGTTTGAGGGTTTTACACGCATCAAATTGTGCCATTTTAAACCCCTAAGAGCGCCAAGTATCAGGGCACACTCTGTGCAGGTTTGGTTCAGAAAATACCAAATCATGTTATAAAGGCCGCAGAGGCAATGTTGGTCTAGTTAAAACTTTCATGAAGTATTTGTTTCTGAAACAGCAGTGCATTATATCGTGATGCTTACATCTCTCAAGGTCCAGCAGGTACACTGGAGATTCCGAAGAGTGAGTTGGCTCGTTCCTTGTAACTTTAATCCAGCCATCGGCCTCTTGAGCACACAATGCCAGCGGTTCGGCTACGAACACACAACAAACAAGTCAATTTCACAAAATGGCAAATTTTAAGTTTTACAATGCTTTGTTTCCTTGAAGTATAATTGCTGGCATAATCGGAATAGACTGCAATATTGGTGTTCAGAACATAACAACAACAACAACAAACTCAATGATAGACAGTGGATCAGTGCGAGAATGTCCCAGCAGAAGACACTTTACCATATTTGATGCTTGTAAGACGAAAAGGCCTGCTAGATGCCCAATGGAGATTCCATTGCCCCACACCTGATGGCATATAACATACAGTTTGCCTCTATAGCGTACTGAATGGTGACTGACTTAGGCCAATGCTGAGACGAGGGAATAATCAATAGTTAATTCCACTTCCAGGATTTCTCTCCAGTGAGAGACAGAGCGAGCAATTTTAATAACAGCCGTTTCTTTAGAAATACATAGCATATTTTATGATGCAGCCAACACGAGGAAATGTGCTCTCTTTTGGGAAATGAATGAAACTCTTACCACAGGACTTTTGTATTAATCCCATAAACAGTGGAATTGAACAAGTCCAATTGAATATCAGTTTACCTGGTTTCCAGTTATTCAGGCATTTTGTTCTTTTGAAAATAGTACATTTCAAATTGGAGAAAGTTGGAGAAAAATTTGAAGTGGGAGTGAAGATCCAAGGAGAAATAATTTCAACTCAGATTTGCTGATGACATCGTCATCTTGGCCGACACGCCTGAGGATTTGAATGGGTTTTAGAATGGTATTGATTCTGTATTGAGGAAAGAATTCATGATGAAAATTAAATGTAAAACCAAAATATTGGTATGCAGCCGCAATAAATCAGAAACCCGTATGGACATCAAATTGGCAGGTGAAAAGCCAAAGGAAGTAGGACACTTCTGTTACTTAGGAAGCAAAATAACCAGTGATGGACGAAGCAAAGAGGATATAAAGAAGGAAAGTTGGCTCAGGCAAGGAAAGCATTTCTACAGAAAGGGAATCTGTTGACATCGAATATAGATTTAGGTATTAGGAAGTAATTTTTGAAAGCCTTTTTCTGGGGCATAGTGCTTTATGGAAGTGAAACTTGGGACTATTGGTGCAGCAGAAAAGAGGAGAATTGAAGCGTTTGAAATGTGGTGTTACAGGAGAATAATGAAGATCAGATGGGTAGATAGGGTTACAAACGAAGAGGTATTAAGACGAGTGGGAGAGGAGAGAAGTTTCTGGTGACTGCTAATTAAGAGAAGAGATAGGTTGGTAGGACACATACTAAGACACCCACGTATAGCTAAGTTAGTTATGGAAGGAAGGATCGAGGAAAAGAACTGTAGGGGTAGACCAAGGTTAGAATCTGTGCTCCGGATGTAGGGTGTGGTAGCTATGTAGAGACGAAACTATTAGCTCAGGGCAGGGAGGCATGGAGGGCTGCATCAAGCCAGTCAAAAGACTGAAGATTCAAAAAACAACAACAACAACAACATTCTGACTGTATCCGACAGTATTCGAAAATAAACCATACCGTACCCCATTCAGGAATGTATGAAGTAAATAGAACCTCCCCTCAAGTTACACATCCCCAGCAGAGAAACCAAAAACAAAGCAAATGAATTGTGTGTTTCCATTGAAATACTCGCTGGTTGCCTTTACACTGAATATTTTCACGAATCCGAGAGAAATTGTCCACCCCAAGCCACTGGATGCACACAGTCCCTCCTGTCGGGCCATGGTCATTCTGCTGACCCAGCACAAATTAAACCCCGTCATGAACCTGGGATTACTACAGCAGTGGTCCAGTAGAACACAACCAGGGTGCCGACACGATAAAGATACAGCGTGTCATACCCCAAACAACTCTGTATTAAGAGACTTACCTACCTTATGACAGAAGCTGTACACCTTCACGTCCATGGCAAAGTCACTTTGAAGTTTGGAGAATAAGTAATTTCCCCGAAAAGTAACCATATTTTGAACTCGACATCTTGCTGGTGTTGCAAATACGGTTCCGGAATGTGACAGCACACAAACAAACCAAACCGAGTCCCAGTCTGTAACATCAGTGACAAGTCTATCAATTTGATAAGATCATCTGACCAACAGCAGCGAGGGCTTCCTGACTGGAAATGCGTGGCGAGTGTGCAACAACAACAACAACAACATGCAGTCCAAGTGGCCTCCATGCGATGCAAGCGTTCATACGTCGCATCATGGATTGCCCCACTCTTTCAAATGTTCCAGCCTGTATTCAAACGGCGTCGCATGCATCAGGAACAGGCGCTGCATACACAATGCACAAGGATACTCCAGAGGGTTTAGGTCCGGTGATCGAGCAGGCCATGGAACAGAGCAATGACTCGTTTCCAGACATATGAATGTTTTTGCACCATTTCTAGTCAGGAAGCCCTCTCTGCAGGCCTATATTCTACACATGATGCATGCAAAAGGAACTCAGTTGTTGCATTGAGGCTATTTTTCTATTTGCTCCTTTAAGTATGGAATGATTAAAGTTTAAATGATACGCCAATCAGTACTCGCACAAACACACTGTATATATTACATATTGTACATGCTTCGACCCGACATTGAGGTCTTCAGCTCAAATTAAATAAAGTCAATTAAGAATTAAATTAAAAACGACTAGCATTACCCGTCGCGGCTTCACCCGCGAATATTCTAGTTGTAAAGAGTACACTTAGCAAAATCATAGTCAGACTATCAATTCAGCTACTGGTGCAGTGGTTAGGGGTTTGCCATTCCTTCATAGGGATATCAGAGTGAAGTTAGTTTTCTGGGAATATCACCGACACTGTTCATTTAAGGGCCATTAAATGTGGTTTTCGGAGACCCTTTATAGTTGGGTGAAAAAGACCTTTCGTACCACACTCACACGTGTAAATTGCGTGAAAACATTCAAGAGTGCCCCTTGAACCCCTTAAGCGCAGTATACTGTATGTATTGATGAATTTTACAGCTTAAATTGGTTCAGTGATAACCTTATAACCGTCTGGAAACCTTCACAATAATGTTATAATTGGAATTGCATTGCATCTTACAGAAATAGATGGACCTGTAGATTCTGTTACCATGGTTACCATGTTACATTCTTTCATTATTTCATTGTAAATATACATGTTTTAAGGTATTTATTTAGTTGTGAGGCATTTAAAGAGTAAGTGAGTGCGTTTCGCTTATGCATTGGGTTATGCTGAACCTGTAGGTACCCCATGTGTGTAGGTTGGTGTAAATGGGACCTTATTTTCGGTACAAAACTGGAATGGGACCTTAGCAGAATAATATAGGGAGGGATATAGATGTACTTAAGTCTAAATGTGTTTGAAGTGATAAAATGATAAAAATTGTAACCAAAATGAAATAAAGTAATAAAATGGATATCCTTACAATGTAGTATTAATTGTAAATAAATAAAATAAAATTTAATATTGGGCTTTACAATAATTTTTCAAAATGTAGTTAGAAAAATACATCATTTTTATTTTATTTCTTAATTTGTGCGATAGCTTGGCAGTGAAGGCTCCCAGGAATAAAATTAGTTATGAAAGGAAGAACTGAGGATGAGAAGGTTTAAATAGATGAGCCAAAGATTCTATTACTATTCTACACATCAATTAATAGTACTATTGAACTATCAGAAAGTGGCTTGAAATTTTACAAGAAAAAGCACACCAAGAAAGAAGCATTTGCTGAATAAGGACATATTCATAAAGTTGATAAAATATTTAAGATTGTTGGGACAAAGGTCCCTTAAAATGATAACCATTTAGGATATTAAGCTTATAAATAACTTATTTGATATATTAAGATGCATAGAATCTTCCACAAAATATTTTCATAGTTTTCCTCTTTAGTACTGACCAAGTTGGTGCGGTCTTTACTTCATGAAGAAGTTTATTAAATGACTGATGCAGAGAACTCTGCTACTTCCAGAAGAATGATCGTCCGAGTAGGGAGTGCTAACGAGTAGTGCCGAGTGAAGAATAATTCACATGTTCTGGATTGTAGTAAGGAAGGTTTATCCTGAACAATCTTTCAGTGCGGATTTCCTGCTGAATGTCCAAACACAATTTTAATATTTGAGCTTGCGATGGAATAGTAGATTTCTATTAGTTTTGGGGAATAAGATACTGACGATTTCTACCATATGAGAGCTTCTTCAACATGTTCAATCAAAGTCAAGTGTTTGTCGAAGATTGCCTAATTAACCTCATTTGGTCATGTGTAATCTCTTTCATGCTTTGTATTGAAATTACCATGTAACTGATCTTCTGTAGGGTCATTGTTAATTTAGTAACAATAGCTAGTACGAGTGGAAGATCAGAATGAAGTAAAAGGGATGAGGTGTGTACTTACATTTATCTTTTACATCTTTTAATGAGAAGATTATTTCCGTTATTGTTAATTGGCCTTCTTCACGCCTCTTTGAACAGTTTTGATTTGGTGAATTGACGAGCTCCAGGTCATTCATTAGAGTTTTAATTTTAGTGCCTGGAAAAGGACAATTGGTGATCAAAACCAGATATTATCAAGTATGGCTTCGTCCCCTGAAACATTCCAAGCCAGAGGTAAAATAGTTGAGCTTTGGGAGAGGGATAGCATCTCAATTGGAGCGTGGAATGTGCGATAGGTTAAAGGAAAGGGAAATGTTGGATTTGATAACTTCTCAGCTCCGAACTCCGGGAGAGGTATAGTATCTCAATTGGTGCGTGGGAAGTGCGATAGGTTAATGGAAAGGGAAATGTTGGATTTGATAACTTCTCAGCTCCGAGCTCTGGGAGAGGTATAGTATCTCAATTGGTGCGTGGGAAGTGCGATAGGTTAATGGAAAGGGAAATGTTGGATTTGATTACTTCTCAGCTGCTCAACACAAGATTACTGGGACATGCAAAAAGTAACCTGAAGGAAATTACATGAGATTAAAAATAAATTTAGACTCCAGAAAATGGAGAAAACTAAGGGATGACATGTTTGGCATGACAAGTGAGCATCATCAGATCCAAATATACAAGACAATAACTACAAAACCCACAAACAGTCTCCGCCCTCCAGAAAAACAAGAAGCATGTAGTAGAATGTCAGGAAGTGTGGCAACTGTTACTGATAAATACCAAAACATTGAGCACCTTTATTTTAATATCTACAATGTTGCAAGACTGTCTCCCTCCAGCTATTGCTGTGATACACTTAAGGGGGAGGTACACCTTTACAAGTGGAAAAACCACCGATATTTAAAATAGTTTTCCTCGGTCCCTTTGTTCAGTTGATATGAAATTTTGCATACTCCTAGTACCGGTTCAATAATGCTTGTTTTAATAATTTGAACCAACATCCTTTGCCTATCTTTCAAAATAATATTTTTTTCTCTCACTTTTTATAAAACATATTTTTTGACATTTTAACGAGGTATGTTCACTCTGAAAAAGTGTTACAACGATGGTTCTAGTTCACATTCTTGACACAACGTTACATTTGAATACACAATTTCTTCAAAATATCTCAAAAACTATTCGAGTTATGAAGGAAAACAAGATAAAAAATTAAGTTTGGGAACGAGCGTTAAACTTGTCAATTGGGAGGAAAATAAGTAATTTAAATTTAAGAATGTGGATAATATCAGAGACTGGAATGACTTCACCAAGTGGAACTTTCTCATTACTACTGTATTCACCCTCTAGGGACAGATGACCTCATAGGTCCGCCCCTTAAAACAACAATAACTAACTAATTCACCCCCTAAAGCTTAGACAAAGGTCCATAGATGCTTGCAACCAGCCTTAAGGGCGAGATAGAACCCTACAGCAGTACCTGCCTGAGGCCTTGATTTGTTGAGAATAGGTACACGATTATGATAATTGTTGTTTTAAGGGGCCTAACATCTAGGTTATCGGCCACTAATGGTCTGGGTGATGGCGAAAATGACAATGAAATGGAAACCAGAACAAAAATTAAGTGAGACTAAAAATACTCACAAAATGGAACTCAGGTTGAAATGACTCACAAAATGGAGAGTGGTAATACTTACAAAAGGTAATTTAGAAGGAAAATACTCACAAAAGTAAGAGATTGAAAATACGCACAAAATGTAGTTTAGGTTCAAAATAACTACAAAATGCAATTGAGGTCAAAAATACTTACAAAATTCAATTAAAATTGAAAATACACAATGCAATTTAGATTGAAAAACACCCATTTCAGATCCAAAATACTCACAAAGTGTAATTGAAATTTAAAATGCCTACAAGATGTATGGTAGATTCAAACTACTAATTTGGATTGACAATACTGACAAAATGCAATTTAGATTGAAAATACTCACTGAAGTGCCTCCACCTACATTGAAGACTTACTAAAAAGCAATTTAGATTGTCAATCCATACAAAATGCAATTGAGGTTGAAAACACTCGCAAAATGCAATTTAGATCAAAAAGACTTACAAAATGCAACGTAGATTGAAAATGCCTAAAAAAAAAGGAGTGTAGATGCAAAAAATTCACTAAAGGGAATTTAGATGCACGGGGAGCCAATTAACAAAAACGACCCGGATATGCTAATGGACTACGAGTTGGGACATTAAACATACAGACACTGACAGGAAAGGTGGAGGAGATTGTCGATGTGATGGAGAGAAGAAAACTGGATATACTGGGCTTGGCAGAAACAAGATGGAAAGGAGAAGGTCGCAGAGAACTGAGGAAAGGGTACCGGTTGTACTGGAGTGGGAACAGTGAAGGAAGGAGCAGCGGAGTAGGAGTAGTTGTGAGAGATGGAATGAAGGAAGAGGTAAAAGGAATAAGTGACAGGATCATGAAGATCAGAGTAACTGTAAAGGGAAGAAGCCTGGAGATAGCCCAGGTATATGCCCCTCAAGTTGGATGTACAGCTCAAGAGAAGGAAGATTTTGAGGAGGAGCTACAACAGCAGTTGAATGGTCAGAGCATCATTGTCATGGGAGATTTGAATGCACATGTAGGAAGTGAAAGGCAAGGATATGAAAATGTATTGGGAGCAGAAGGATGGGGTACCAGGAATGAAGAAGGGAGAAAGTTGCTGGATTTTTGCAAGAGAAACGGTTTAGTGGTAGGCAACTCCTGGTTCCGGAAGAAAGAAAGCCACAAGGTAACGTGGTACAGCAGTGATTTAACAAAGAAATCTTTGGTAGATTACATGCTGTACGACTGGAAAATGAAAAGAAGTGTCAGAGATATAAAGGTAATACCATCAGAGGCCTTAGATAGCGACCACAGAATACTTGTAATGAACCTGGGAGTTGTTAAGGATAGCAAGAGGACAGAGTACCAGGAAAGGAGAATCAAAGTATGGAAACTCAAGGAAAAGGAAGTCAAGGAAGAATTCCAGAAGATAATAAGGGAAAGGATGCCAACAGACAATCCTAAAACAGGGGAAGAGGAATGGAAGCAATTCCAGAGCACAATGGTGGAAGCTGCAGTGGCAGTATTGTAACTTGTTTTTCGAGGGGTTTTTATGCCACTGGCATAAGTCAGTAGGAAGCCATTCTATATTTATTTACGCTGCAAATTGTTCAGCCAAGAGAATTTTTCATGTTAATTTATTATTATTATTAATTTATTATAATTATTATTAAGGTATTTTCGGAGCATTTTATAAAAAATAATAAGCATACAGATAGGTTTTCTATGTCTTAGAAAACACTGTCAAGCAAATTATTACGAACGACAATATCATAGAAAATTATGTGATTACGGAATTTTACGGAGTTTCGTCAGTTAGAATATTATGAGAGACATGACTCACTGGAAATTCAGATACAGGCTGATTCTTGTCAAGAAGTATTACGCAAGGCTGGGTCGCAACGTCAAGAAAAGGCGGATGTATGGAACGGAAACAGACTTCATCATCCGCGCGCCGTGTGTAATGAGCCAGAGAAGGGGAAGTAGCGCGTGGGGAGCAGCCAATCAGTGGAGACCACGTAAGCTGGAAGTCGGGACTGGAGTGGGGAGCCGACGTGTGCATATATCGTTCGGCGCACCGTGAAGTGGAGGACAATCTGTGTAGAACTTGCCGAGTATGGTTGCACGCGGGAGTCGCTCCGATGTTCCGTGGAGTGGGGGACAATCTGTGTAGAACTTGCCGAGTATGGTTGCACGCGGGAGTCGCTCCGATGTTCCGTGGAGTGGGGGACAATCTGTGAAAGAATTGACTAGTTCGGTTGCAAGTGTGTGTCGCTCCGATGTTCCGTGGAGTGGAGAACTATCTGTTTAAAACTTAACCAGTGTGGTTGTACGAGGGTATGGCTCCGATGTTAGGACCATAAAGTCACCAAATCTACAAGTATATCATCAAATATCGACCGAGATGACGACGTCCAGGAGACTGTGGGAAGCTCACAGCATCATCCAGTACGAGGGAAAGGCTTCGGCCATTTCCAGTGGTAAGCGCGAATGACGCAGAAATACGCAATCTCTTGTTTCTCTTTGTTTTATATTCAGTATTTCAGTAACTTCATAGCTTGGGAATAAGAGTAAAATCAATAATTTATCAGACTCCGTTTTCACGTAATTTTCTATCGGTAATATTAAAATCGCAACGCTCCAATTTAAATTTTAAACTTATTATTATTATTATTATTAATTTTGCAATACTTGTTTTATATAATAAATTCATTTCTTTTACAATGCAATCTTTGCTTTCAGTAGGTAGCATTAGATATAGACCAATTCCTTCTCCTGATACAATTGTTTGTTGGGTTAATAATCAAATCATACCACGATCTGAGTGAATAGATTCTTGAAGGTGTTCTACCAGAGTTAGACGTTGTTAAATACAAATTTAGATTTCAACATTGCGTTGAGGTCTTGGCGCCCATTAAAACAACATAGCTTAGGCAAAGGTAAACAGTTACAATTATCACTCAACGTGAGGGTTAAGCAAGACCGTTACACTTTGTAACTTGTTTTTCGAGGGGTTTTTATGCCACTGGCATAAGTCAGTAGGAAGCCATTCTATATTTATTTACGCGGCAAATTGTTTAGCCAAGAGAATTTTTCATGGTAATTTATTATTATTATTAATTTATTATAATTATTATTAAGTTATTTTCGGAGCATTTTTAAAAATTATAAGCATACAGATAGGTTTTCTATGTCTTAGAAAACGCTATCAAGCAAATTATTACGAACGACAATATCATAGAAAATTATGTGATTACGGAATTTTACGGAGTTTCGTCAGTTAGGATATTATGAGAGACATGACTCACTGGAAATTCAGATACGGGCTGATTCTTGTCAAGAAGTATTACGCAAGCGGGGTTGCAGCGTCAAGAAAAGGCGGATAGTTAGAACGGAAGTCGACTTCATCATCCGTGCGCCGTGTGTAATGAGCCAGAGAAGGGGAAATAGAGCGTGGGGTGCAAGCAATCAGTGGAGACCATGTAAGCTGGAAGACGGTACCGAGGTGGGGAGCCGACAGGGGCATATATCGTCCGATGTTCCGTGGAGTGGAGGACAATCTGTGTAGAACTTGCCGAGTATCGTTGCACGCGGGAGTCGCTCCGATGTTCCGTGGAGTGGGGGACAATCTGTGAAAGACTTGACTAGTTCGGTTGCAAGTGTGTGTCGCTCCAATGTTCCGTGGAGTGGAGAACTATCTGTTTAAAACTTAACCAGTGTGGTTGTACGAGGGTATGGCTCCGATATTAGGACCATAAAGTCACCAAATCTACAAGTATATCATCAAATCTCGACGGAGATGACGACGTCCAGGAGACTGTGGGAAGGACACAGCATCATCCAGTACGAGGGAAATGCTTTGGCAATTTCCAGTGGTAAGCGCAAATGACGCAGAAATACGCAATCTCTTGTTTCTCTTTGTTTTATATTTCATATTTCAGTAACTTCATAGCTTGGGATTAAGAGCAAAATCAATAATTTATCAGACTCCATTTTCACGTAATTTTCTATCGGTAATATTAAAATCGCAACGCTCCAATTTAAATTTTAAACTTATTATTATTAATTTTGCTATACTTGTTTTATATAATAAATTCAATTCTTTTACAATGCAATCTTTGCTTTCAGCAGGTAGCATTAGATATAGACCAATTCCTTCTCCTGATACAATTGTTTGTTGGGTTAATGATCAAATCATACCACGATCTGAGTGAATAGATTCTTGAAGGTGTTCTACCAGAGCTAGACGTTGTTAAATACAAATTTAGATTTCTGCATTGCGCTGAGGTCTTGGCGCCCATTAAAACAACATAGCTTAGGCAAAGGTAAACTGATACACTTGTACGCTCAACATGGGGCAATAATAAACAGTTACATTTATCACCCAACAGTTAGGGACAGCCAAACCGTTACAACTTGGCGCCGACAACTTGGGGCTGAAAACCTAATAACATTTGTGGAAGGAGAAGGGTATATATTTCTGTGCCTGTATTTTGGGGGTTATTTGTTTTTATCAGTGTATATCATTATGGGGGATGAGAAAGAAAAACAGATGAGGTTACGTAGTGGTCATCAACTGGAGAGTGATGATACGAGCAGTATGTCGAGTGATGGTAGTACCGAGGTAGCGGAGGTAAATCCCGATACTGAAACAGGGAGTGTAGGCGGCCAACCAGAATTAAAAACTTTACTTCTCGAGTTCATGTATCAGAACAAAGTTAGTAGTGATGCCTTAAATGCAAAATTAGAACAAAACAGTAGGGAAAATAAAGAAAGTACAGACGCTTTAAATGCTAAACTGGAACAAAACAACGCTAAATTAGAACAAAACAGTAGGGAAAATAAAGAAAGTACAGAAGCTTTAAATAAAAAATTAGAACAGAATAATGCAAAATTAGATAAGAACAACAAGGAAATTAGTGTGAAAATGGAGCAGATTAGAGGAGAAATCAGAGGAGTAATGGAAGAGAAGGTTAAAGAGATCATTGCAGATGTAGACAAGAAATTAGGAAAAGTACAGGAGGAGTTAGAAATTAGAATCAGTACACAGGCTGAAAATTTAAAAGAACTAGTGCAACTGGAAACACAGCAGGTCAAAAAGCAATTGGGGGAGAAATTGACAAAATTCAGGTAGCAACTAAATAGGTTAAGGAACAGCTGGGGGGTAGAATTGAGAAAGTCCACTCGCAAATAGTTGCAGAAATAAATGATTTAAGAGAGAATAATAGAGAGAGCATTAGCAAGATTGAGGAGAAACAAGCCAAGCTATAAATGATAAAGTAGAAGAATCAGAAGGAAACATTAAATTAACAGTAAACAGTATTGAGAGGAAGGCTGAGGAGAAAATCGCAGAGTTAGAATTGAAATTAAAAGCTAGGATCAGGCAAGAAAATAGTCAGAATAGGCCAGTTTTTGTGAATAGCACACACAGGGAGGTAGAACGGGGTAAGTTCAGCAATCGACAGGGATGCCCAATGGAGTTCATGAGTACTATAGAAAATAAATTCGGGGAGAGGTTGGAAAATGGTAGTATTGAGTGGTGCCAGGTAGTTGAAATTTTAGAACAAGTGTTTGTGGGGGAAAAGAGGATTTGGTTTGCTGTCTACAGAGACAAGTTTACTGATATGAATGATTTTAAAATGAAATTCTGTGAAAAGTTCTGGAATGAGGTTATTCAGTCGCAGCATCGTGAGGGAGTAGTGTGTGGTAAATATAACCCTAAAGGAAGCTCCACCATGACCGAATACTGGATGGCTTGAAGGAGGACAGTGATGTGGTAAGGTTGCTACTTAGGCACTTTCCCTATAGGATCAAGGAGGCTGCTTGTATCCAGAATGTAAAGACTATATCACAAGTAGAAAATTTGATAAGCACATTTGATGCACTAGGGAGAGGGGGTTATGAGGACAATTTCAATAGGAACCAGGGTAATAATAATAGGCCTAATGAAGCCAGGCATCAGGAAGTTCAAGGGAACGGTGGCGAAGGGGCCAACGCTCAAAATAGAAATAATAATAATCAGCTAAATCAGAACAGAGGAAATGGCTATGGTAATCAGTATCAAGGGAGGAACAATGATTTCAGGGGAAATCAAGGGAGAAATTATAATGACAATAATTACAACCAGAATAGGGGTCAAGGAAGAGGACAGCCTAGTGGTAGTAATATACAGCCAAACAATGACAACACAGCCCAGAACAACCAGACCAGTTCAGTAGTTAGTAGTACTACGGCCATCTGTAGCGGTTCTTTAAACGCGAACCAGTCTGCGAAGTAAGGTCAGAATCTCAGTCGGTAGCATGCCCTGTCCATACAATTATACAGGAACCCTATGACCTAAATGTAAGAAATGAATTATTACATGAACTAAATGATGAAGGTATTATTCAGGAAGTGGTTAGTAAGAGCCCCATAGTTAAATTTAACGTGTCCGAGGCGTACACAGATGTATTAATTGTTAGTGGTTGTATGAGGAGTTGCATAAGTAGTGCATTTTATGATAAAATGAAAGGAACTGGAGTAAATTTTGAGGAGATGCCAATTTAAAGCACTTTTGTTATCACAGCTGTTGGGAAGAGGTCTAAAGTAATTTCTAAGCAAGTTTTAGTAGACATTAAAATTAATAATCATGTAGAGAAGCAGATTTGTCTTGTAATTCCAAATTTAGTATTCAGTGTTATCTTGGGTTCAGAGTGGCTAAGTAGAGTGTCTGGTAACTTATGTTATGATGTAGGGAGTTTGAAATTTAAATGGGGAGATTCTGAAGTAGAAGTAGCGTTCAATGACCATATTCAGAGGAGTAGTGTTGTAGGGGTGATTCGTACTTTAAATGAGATATCGCCAGCCGTAGAGCGGGGTTCTCCATGTTTTGTGGGCAGTGTGATTACGAACGATAGTCTAGAGGACTCGTTACGTGATGCTGCATTTCAGGGAAATATCGAGGATGAACAGTGTGTTCGGCTCTATGATGTGTTATTGTGTAATAGGAGAGTTTTTGAGGATCGCATTGGTATGGCCAATTGCTATACACATTCATTGAACGTTATTGATAGGTCAGTATTCACAGGACATAGATATCCTGTACCTTTCGCTTATCAGAGTGCAGTTGAGGCACAAATTAACCAGATGCTTGAAGATGGGATTATTGAGCACTCTAACAGTCCATATGTTAATTCTTTGATCACGGTACCCAAGACCGACGGCACAGTTCGTATTTGTTTAGACGCTCGTTTGGTTAACAGTAAAATTAGTTCAGATCAGCTGAAATCTATGTCAATAGAGGAATTAATGCAAACATTTGATGGGAAGAAGTATTTCACTTGTGTAGATTTGAGTTCCAGTTTTTGGCAAGTGCCACTTATGTACGAAGATAGACCATTTACAGCTTTTAGTCATAAATATAACCTTTATCAATTTTGTAGAACACCTTATGGGTTAAAGAGTAGTTCAGCAGCTTTAATTAGGGCTTTAAACATCGCATTAGGGGATGACACAGGGGAGTTTGTAACCATTTACATAGATGATATGGTAATTAGTTCACGCAGTTTTGAGGAGCATCTACGTCATTTAAATATAGTTTTTCAGAAGTTAGATCAGGCAGGGTTCACTTTGAAGCTGTCTAAGTCGTCATTCTGTCAGTCAAAGTGACAGTTTTAGGTCATAGAGTGTCGGGTAGAGGTGTGACACCAGAGGAAAGTAGGGTTAGCATGTGTGGACAGTAGCAACAGGGCATCGTTACAGACACTGAGAAATATGCTAGTGAAGCAACGTGATACATTAAGGATGTGTCATAAAATGAGGATGTTTAGCTGGCGAGCCAGCCTTTCAAATGAGTAAGTGTGGTATTTGGTGCGTGGGAGGAGATGGTCTTCCAGGCAGGCGTATCAGAAGTCACACAGGGAGGTAGTATGTAAGTAAATGAGAGTTTTTAAGGTACAGGGAAATATGACGGGATTGTAGGATGCTCTTGAGCACTAAAATTTCTCGATACACCAAGGCCAGAATTTGGTAGCACTGGTGAATTCCCATTCGGCCCCAAGAGATGGGTGAGCGCTTGGACAGGGTATTTTTGCTTAAGGCGTCCACGGGACAAAAGATGGGCCATCAGAAGGCGAGACAGTCCTTCATGAAACTCATACATAACGGCACACGTGATTTCTGTTTACGGCCTCGCCATGTAAGATTTGTAAGTGAGTAATTTAAGGTAATTTGTACAATGGTATTATTTTTGTGAGGAGAACTGGTCTGTGTTGAGAACTAGTATTAAGTAGAATATGGTCTACGGCACAGAAATATTTGGTGTTATATGTAATGCGCATTTACTGTTTTTTTTTTGTTTTTTTTTTTTTCAGAAGTCAATATTAATTTCATCTTTAATAAAGAGAGATCAAGTATTATGGTCACGATGCGCTGGCACAATAGTGTCATCGTGTGCTGAGTGATAAGTGGGATTAAATTTCACCGAAGATAATAAGGGAAAGGATGCCAACAGACAATCCTAAAACAGGGGAAGAGGAATGGAAGCAATTCAAGAGCACAATGGTGGAAGCTGCAGTGGTAGTATGTGGAAGAACTAGCAACAGAAAGCGGTGTAAAGAGACACCATGGTGGAATGAGTGAGTAAAAGAAGCTGTGGGAAGGAAGAACAAGACTTTCAGAGTGTGGTTCCAGGAAAGAACTGATCTGGCAAGGGAAGATTATAAGATAAAGAAGAGAGAAGCAAACAAGATTGTCGCAGAGGAGAGGAAGAAGTGGATAGTAAAGTGGACAGAGATGATGGAGGAAGACAGCAGAGGAAATAAGAAAGTACTTTATGGGATGGTCAAAAGTAAGAGAAGTGGTCTGCGAGAGGATGTGGTAATTATGGACAAAAACGGAAATGAGGTGCACAACAAAGAAACATTCAAGACAGTGTGGAAAGAGTACTTTGAGGATTTGCGGAATCCAAATGGTCATATGGAGGAAGACAATGTATTGGAAGATGGAGAAGACAACACAGGAATGAAAAAGGCCCTGAATTGGAGAGAACTGGAGATGGCTATCGACAAGATGAAAGGAGGAAGGGCACCGGGTGTGGATGAAGTGAGTGTTGAAATGGTGAAGGCAGCAGGGGAGGTTGGGAAACAGTGGCTGTACCGTGTGATGAGGGTGATATGGAAGGAGAAAAAGACCCCAGAAGATTGGAAGAAAGGATTAATTGTCCCAATATTTAAGAAAGGAAGCAGAAAGAGTGCAGAAATTACAGGGGAGTCACACTCATACCTCACTGTGCCAAGACATATGAAAATATATTATAAAGTAGAATACGAGCCAAAGTGGAAAGAAAATTGAGAGAGGAGCAGTATGGTTTCAGACCTGGGAGATCAACAGTGGATCTCATATTTTCAGTGAGACAGCTCCAGGAACACCACTAAGAATTTGGAGAGGATCTGTTGATGGCCTTCCTGGACATCGAAAAGGCCTATGATAGTGTGTGTAGGGAGAAGGTTTGGAAAGCAATGGAAAACATGGGAGTGGAAAAAGGGACTGTAGGCAGAGTGAATGAGATGTATTGTGGAAGTGTGAGTTGTGTGCAAGTTGGAGGGGAAAGAACAGACTGGTTCAGACAAATGAGTGGCCTGAAACAGGGTAGTGCGCTGTCACCCCTTCTCTTTATTGTGGTTATGGACGAGGTAATGACACGGGTAGCAGGAAAGATAGGAGAAGATAAGATGAAAGCAATGGTGTTTGCAGATGATCTCATGGTCTGGGGAAACAGGGAGGAGGAAATTCAGGAGCAGCTGAAGGCTTGGGAAGAAACAGTGGGAGAGTACGGATGGAAGTTCAACATCAGTAAATGTGAGATCCTGTTAACGACCAGGAAAAAGGACAGACCAATGAGTGGGATATAACTTGGAGGTGGACAGCTGAAGAAGGTGGAAAGTCTCAAGTATTTCGGAAGTATAGTGGAGGAAAATGGGAGAAATGACAAAGAGATTACGGAACGTGGCAGACAGGCAGAAGCATTTCTGAGAAGCATTAGGAGCTTAGTGTGGAATAAAGAAGTTCCTGCGAAGTAGGATCGGAGTAACAAGAAGAGACAGGGTGAGGAATGAAAAGGTCAGGGAAATGGTGAAAGAGGAGCCCTTGCAAGGTAGGATTGAGACATCAAGACTGAGGTGGTATGGACACAAAGAGAATGGATGAGAAAAAGATTCCCAAGAGGATACATGAGATGCAGATGCAGAAGAAACGACCAAGGGGAAGACCAAGAGATAGATGGCTGAAAGGAGTGGAGGAATGTGTCAAGAAGAGAGGCGAGGACTGGACCAGAGTGGTGGGAAGAAAGGACTAAGTGGCGAGGCTTATGTTCCAAACAGACCCAGCCTGGGGCTGGAAACTGTACAAGATGATGATGATAATGATGAGTGCGGGAATCTTAAAGAGAATAGGAAATATAATGAAAAGAAAACAAGAAGTCTGACCCCTCGAAGAATGAGGGATCAGGAAAGTTGAGACAGGGCCAGTTAAGGTGGAAAAGTGATAAGACTCCCTAGGCCCCGGATACCCTAATACCGTCGGGGATGGAAAATAACAAGAGTTGACCAAGGGAGGTCGACAGGAAAGAAGACTGAGAGGAGCCCATTACAAGTGGAAGCAATGCCAGACTCAGCTGGGGTCCCGTGGTCGCCAACCCACATCCCAGAAGATGTGAACCCCTGGGAAAATGCAGGGAAGAGAGGTTTCTAATAAGTGCTAATGGAGAGGACTTGGAGACCTGAACTTCAAACAGATTGCCTCGGATGGAGGATGTAGTATGTGTAGTTATGTAGAGGATAAACTTAGCTCAAGACAGGGAGGATGAAGAGCTAAGGAGGAACCATATTTAAAGGTAAAAGAACAGCACATTTACTCACTTGTAAGCAGTCTTATCCTCTCGCATTCCACAAGCTGCGGTGATCGTCTCAACTTTCGGGAGTGCCAACACACTTGTCTAGCCCTCTCCACTTGGTCCAGTATCTGCCTCTGAACAGCGATCTGCAAACAAGAAGCAGTGCAGCGCAGAAGTTTACACCCGATCGGAAGGTAAATGTTTATATCCTATTTTATGCCATTAATTTCTGGACCATCGGCTTTTCAGGGAACTATTCTCAACTGGCCTGGGCAATCGGCAGTTACAAGTCTCACTCAACATTCAATGGACAGGAACAATGAAAGAGCATACCATTTAAATAGGACCTTTTCCTGCCCGTTGATTGATCAACAGGACTCCTGTTAAGGACACCTGTCATGTTCCAGATGCAGATAATTCCTAAATAAATTACATACCTGATCAAGCAAAGAGGTAACTGTTTCTTCTTCTGGCATCTTTGAAGATGTAGACGCAACTTCCACGTTAGAAAAGGAATTTGGTAAACATGGTCTCACTTTCTGAAATTAAATATTACTACCTTATATCACATGAAAACAATTCTCCTTTGGTTGAGGATTTCCTCTCTAGGGAGGATTTGAGTAGTTATTTGGTCCCTGCCTTGTAGAGGATCTGAGATGTCAAATATATATATTTTCATTCATTCTTTGTAAAGATATAAATTTCCTTTAATATTTATTTCTGAGGTTCAGTCATAGCAATGTATTGTTCTTTGTACTCAGTGATTTATAGATTTGACACCACGATTACTTGATTATTATTCTTAGTAAAATTGAAGAAGGCTTCGTTTTCAAACTAAACCATCTATCTATATATTTAAAACACTAAGCTGTTTTTTGTACACACGAGATTGTGAAAACGACTTAACCGATTGGCTTCGTAAGACATTCTAACGAAAGCTCTTGGCATGCAGATTTGCAGAGTTTCTTTAAAAGGAAAATATATGTTACGGTATATTTTTAAATGATTAAAGAAATATGTAATAGTTGTCACTCCCGCGCATGCGCACAATGGCCTTTCTCAACAAGCAAAATGGCGATTCCGGTCGCGTCTAACTGAGATCTTTGTTCATGAGAACTAAAAAGGATCTCCAATAATGTTAGTTATGTTTTTACAATGTGCATTGAAATAGAATTATATTAAATAAACCACGAATTGAAAGACATAAACTGCAGGTTGAGTGTGTATACTGGTTATATAGCTTAATACTGCAGTGTCACATAGTTGTCTGGTTGGCCAAGGGGATAAGGTTACTGGCCTGAAATTTGTATTATGCATAATCGAGAGGGTTCGATTCCCACCTCGGATATGTTTTTTTATTTTCATTTTCTTCCTTCCTACGATTGGTATTGCATTGTAGAAAGCTCTTGGCATGCAGATTTGCAGAGTTTCTTTAAAAGGAAAATATATGTTACGGTATATTTTTAAATGGTTAAAGAAATATGTAATATTTGCCGCGCATGCGCACAATGGCTTTTCTCAACAAGGAAAATGGCGATTCCGGTCGCGTCTAACTGAGATCTTTGTTTATGAGAATTAAAAAGGGTCTCCAATAATGTTAGTTATGTTTTTACAATATGCATTGAAATAGAATTATATTAAATAAACCACGAATTGAAGGACATAAAGTGCAGGTTGAGTGTGTATACTGGTTAGATAGCTTAATACTGCAGTGTCACATAGTTGTCTGGTTGGCCAAGGGGATAAGGTTACTTGCCAGAAATTTGTATTATGCATGATCGAGAGGGTTCGATCCCACTTCGGATAAGTTTTTTATTTTCGTTTTCTTCCTTCCTACGATTGGTATTGCATTGTAGAAACATATTTCACTTTTATCATTCCCGTCAAGTAACGAATTCTCTGTTTCCATCGAGAGGGTTCGATTCCCACCTCGGTTATGTTTTATTTTATTTTAGTTTTCTTCCTTCCTACGATTGGTATTACATTGTAGAAACATATTTCACTTTTATCATTCCCGTAAAGTAACGAATTCTCTGTTGCCATCCTTTGCATGGTCGAGAGGGTTCGATTCCCACCTCGGATACGTTTTTTTAATTTTCATTTTCTTCCTTCCTACGATTGGTATTACATTGTAGAGATATATTTCACTTTTTCATTCCCGTAAAGTAACGAATTCTCTGTTGCCATCCTTTGCATGGTCGAGAGGGTTCGATTCCCACCTCGGATATGTTTTTTTTTTGTTTTCTTCCTTCCTACGATTGGTATTACAGTGTAGAAACATATTTCACTTTTATCATTCCTGTAAAGTAAAGAATTCTCTGTTGCCATATATATTTAAAACACTAAGGTATTTTTTGTACACACGAGATTTTGAAAACGACTTAACCGATTGGCTTCGTATGGCATTCTAACGAAAGCTCTTGGCATGCAGATTTGCAGTGTGTCTTTAAAAGGAAAATATATGTTACGGTATATTTTTATATGTTTAAAGAAAAAGGTAATATATGTGGCAATTGCGTGTTGCCACAATTGCGTTTCTTCATGAGAGAAATGGCGTATCGTAGTGTGATCTTTGTTTATGAGAATTGAAAAGGGAAATATCGCTTATGTTGTATCCCGATATATACTTGAATAGAATCATGAAATAAGGGAAATATTGATGAACTGTAACTGGCAGTTGAGTGCGTTTGTTGTTTACGTCACTTAATATTGCACTCTAATTTCGTTGTCTGGGTGGCTCAGCGGCTAACATTGTGGACAACGAAATTGATTATGCATCGTCGAAGGAGTTTGATTCCCACCTCAGACATGTAATTTTATTTCCCAATTATTCTATCTTGCATTTGGTATTACATTGTCTAAACATATGTTACGTTTATTATTCCCGTAAGGTAAGAAATTCTATATGATTTACGTTGCCAGATACTTTTAAATTGAAAATGAAAATCGGCACAATCGCTTCGCCTTGAGAGAAAATTGTCGAACATAATTCATTTGATGGACTCAGACATCGTGGTCACTCAGCCCTGTCTACTTTCATGTGTGAGTGTAAACCTTTCTCTGATAACCTGTGTTAATGTGATGGCTGTATTGATGTGTGCATTTGTAATTAGTATGGGGAATAGGGAGTTGAGAATCATGAAATAAGGGAAATATTGATGAACTGTAACTGGCAGTTAAGTGCGTTTGTTGTTTACGTCTCTTAATATTGCACTCTAATTTCGTTGTCTGGGTGGCTCAGCGGCTAACATTGTGGACAACGAAATTGATTATGCATCGTCGAAGGAGTTTGATTCCCACCTCAGACATGTAATTCTATTTCCCAATTATTCTTTCTTGCAATTGGTATTACATTGTCTAAACATATGTTAGGCTACGTTTATTATTCCCGTAAGGTAAGGAATTCTCCATTATTTACGTTCCCAGATACTTTTAAATTATTAAATAAATATCGGCACAATCGCTTCGCCTTGAGAGAAAATTGTCGAACATAATTCATTTGATGGACTCAGACATCGTGGTCACTCAGCCCCGTCTACTTTGGTGTGTGAGTGTAAACCTTTCTCTGATAACCTGTGTTAATGTGATGGCTGTATTGATGTGTGCATTTGTAATTAGTATGGGGAATGGAGAGTTGACGACTGAGGCTTTAAGTTAGGAACTATCCCGGTATTTGCCTGGAGTGGAAGTGGGAAACCACGGAAAACCACATCCAAGGTTGTTGAGATGGGAATCAAATTTTGCTCTTCTTAGGTTTGCCTCAAGAGTGCGCCCCTTTCCAGCCCTCAGACCAGAATTAAATTTATTGGCAGAGCAGGGATCGAACCTGGAATCTGGGGCGATAGCTCAGAATGTAGCCTTAAGACTGGGCTTCCCTGTGTTAATACGATCTTTGAAAAACACTGAACATATAATTCTAAAACTCCCTCCATTACGGTGGCTGGCGAAGTGAGTCCATGCTCATTCCAGTAGTGGCGAAGTGATTCTATGCTCCCTTGCATAATTTACTGTCATGGAAATGCAAAGTATTGTACCTTCAACAGGTGATGGAAATTGATTATTTAGAGCAGTTTCATTCTGTTTATTTCAAAATGAAGTTCGTCATCCTGAGTTGCGTTTGCAAGCAAATTGCAAAAATTGCAAGGATTTTATTATTGGCGATCAGTCTCATCGCATTCTCATCAGCAACCAACTTGAGAATGGAAGTCTCTGAACTTAGTTGTATAAGTGAATATTGTTGTTTATTGATTATTTTTTTAGAGTACATAACAATGAGTCTAACCACGCAGTTGATTTTGGCAATGGAAGTAAGTTATTATTTGCTATTTAATATTTGGCAGCTGCGTTGATGCAGGCCACTATAGTGTTATTTAATAAGCTATGACGTTAATTTGGGGAGAAATGCTGCTATAAATAAACCCATTTTACGAAATAGAACATTAGCCGCAAACAAGTGGGAAATCGGAGAAAAATACGAAGCCACTTTTAAACTCCAATATGAATACGGCATTTCAGATACAATTCCAGATACTATACCGTTACAGTGTAGGGTCCTTGACGAACAAATTTAAACATTGTTCTGCACTGTATTTCTCTTGAGAGAAATCTTCACTTGGTTACTTTGACCTTTGCAGTTGTAATGTAAAATTAATCTGACTAAATATAAAACATTTGACATGCTGCAACAATTATTTTTCACTGGAGATGATATCTCAAGGAATTTCAGAGAGACTAATCGGCAGTACAATGCTATGTCCTTCGTTTCATTTGGTGCCAATGTTACTGTGCCACACCCATACGGTCCACATTGTTTTAAGATGTATGGAGGTGCACATCATCGCATTTCTTCGTTATATTCCAAAATTATATGTGACGGTTTGCGGCCAGTTTTATTAGACTCCTCAGAGTTCTTGAATTCCTTGGAACTAAATGACTTGCCTCCACATATTCCAAACGCTTGAACCGTTATGCTGCTTAGAAATCTGAACGTTTCCCAAGGGCTCCTAAATGCAACCATATTGCTTGGATTTGGAAATAATAAGTGCAGTTAAAATTAGGCAGAGAGGTCTAATCCTTCTACTTGATTTAACAGCATCCGATAAAACACTATCATTTTGTTTTAAGAGGCAATATTTTCCAATTTATTTGGCATACTCTGTCACAATCAATGAAGCTCAAGGGAAAACTCTGGAACGTATAGGTCTCAATATGCCTCATCAATTTTTCAGTCATGGCCAGCAGTATTTTGCAATGTTGAGAGTGCAATCTTTTGACGCCCTTATAGTTTCAATAGAGCCAAAAAATCATCGTACAAAGAATATACAGTAGGCCTACATAAGAAAATTCTTCAGTAAATATTTTTCTATTGACCGTCATTTTTGACGGGTTTCAACTAGTGTATAATAATTTAACAATTGATTAGATGGTACATTGGCTTTCACAGACTGAATTAAAACTCTGCAATTTTTCTAGATTTTGCCGTGTCTTGTGTGGGGGTAGCCACTCCTGTGAGGGCCGAGCATGGACACCAATAGCCCGCTGATGAGCCAGCTTGATATCCTAGGCGAAACCCCAACGAGACAGGGCACAAACCTAGAAAAATTGCTGAGCTTTAAATGAATAGATTTGTAACAATTATTGAAGAGTTGTTTCTTAATTTGTATTCATTGGCAGAGCATTATGAACAGTTATCTATAAATAGTTTCTTTGGAATGGCACCAATTTACAGTGTTGCCTATTAATAGAGTCTCCTCAATCGGCCAGCACGAGACAGGCCAGCCCTAGTAAATATATAATAAATAAATGAATTATTAACACAGAACAAAACACTTTTCGTACAAATATAAACGTCCGTGTTGACCGACTGAAGGCAATATGCCTGTCTAGAGTCGCAGCAGTGTGCGATACTCCTTGATGGTGTGGTACATGCTGGGGTTGGCACCAGGGCTGTGTCTGCAAGCAGAGTTGGGCAGTATCGAAAATACATGTAATTAAAATACGTATTTTCGATACTTTTTTGTATCTTGTATTTTGTATCGAAAATACATTTCTGAACATGTATTTAGTATCTGTATCGAAAATGCTTTTCATGAGTATTTTGTATTTTTAAAATACATAAAATACAATCAAAATACAATCACTGCATTTGGTAATTTTCAGTTTTATCTTCCATTATCTTCCCTTTTCATAATTTAAGTCAATTGGTAGACATTAAGTTTGAGATCAATACAACTCTGCCAGCAATAAAGCAACCTAATAAGACCATGTGCAATGCTATATTTTTTTTAGGATGCATTTAGAACAAAATCTCGGAAGGATGTCTCCCGGATGTTGTGTTATCAGTGTGGTTAATCTTTGAAACCTTTCCACAAGCAGTAGCCTCAAGCTACGTAGAATGAAATTCCCAAACGCAAGGGGTTGTCTGAACCTGTTAACTAATATTGTTCAAAAATTCCTGGAAGTGCTCACATAAGGGCTGTACAAAACACTGCTATTGTCTCCAGTAAGAGTACTGTAGTGTAACAGTTGTATAAAACTTTGAATTGAGAAATAAGTTGCTGTTCTTTTATTTGACGGGCTTGTATATCGTTATCATTTTTTTCCCGTGTACTTGGGTGTAGTAGTAGTAGTACCGTAGTGTATTTATATTTAATTTGGGGAAGGAGACGGCCGTGGCCTTAAGTTAGGAACCATCCCGGCATTTCCCTGAAGTAAAAGAGAAAAACCACTTCCGCTCTTCGCAGGTTTGCTAGCCACTGCACCACGAGGCAGACGAAAATAAATATGATGGTGGTTATTAGTAAATCTTGATCATCAGCCCGATGTATTTGGGTGTGTGTTAAATATGTCTGATAACCTGTGTGTGTGGGTTTTGTAGTAGTATGCATGGCTGTATTTATTATGGTCTAGGATTGAGCAGATGCCCTGTCAGTGCCAGAAAAAGAAACTTGGATCTCTGTATTTGTCTTGGATACAGTAGTTGCACACGTTAAGGATGGAAGGTAGATAGTAGTTTTACGTGACCGTTATCTCGAGATCATGAGCCACGGGACCTCCTTTTTACGTGGAATCCGAGTCATTGGACATGGCATTTCACATGCATTGACCGGGAATCGAACCCACTCCGCCGTGGTGAGAGGCCAACAGCTTGACCGCTGCTCCACCACGTCCTCTACGTTAAGGGTGAATGACGATGATGATGTATGTATGTCTACCCCTTACGTTTACTGATTTAACGGGATCGGGGATGAGATGCGATGAAACGCTATGTGGGGGATGTTTTTACGATCTGGTGCCCTTCCTGACACCAACATGAGAGGAGTTAATGAGAGTTATAGATGAATGAAGCAGGGCATGGATATGGAAGGAAGCGGCCGTGGCCTTCAGAAGGCACTGTCCCAACATTTGCCTAGAATTGAAAGTGGGGAAACCACGGTAAACCATTTCCAAGACGGCCGACGGTGGGGTTCAAACCCACGTCTACCAAGTCCGCATGGAGCATGGCCACATTGCCGAGCGCTGAGCGTTAGCGGGTGTAGCTACCGCAGTCTGTAGTGATAAGATCATCATAAAAAAGATACGAGCCTTACAGTAGTCGCATATGATGTGTAAAATCTGACATGTTATCCTACTCGTATACTACACAGCTTGGACATTCTTAAAATGTTAATTTACACTCCATTTTCATACTGGTACTATGATGAATGTATAGATTGAATTGGAGATATGCTACTGTCACATTTGTGGTGCAGCAGTCAAGCTGTTAGTCTCTCACCAAGGTAGACCGGGTTTGATTCCCGGTCAATACATGTGAGATTTTTGAATTGAAATGCCATGTCCTGTGGTTCGCATCCTACGTAAAAGGGAGGTACCGTGGATCATGATCGTGAGATTAACGGACACGCAAAACTACAAGCTTCCTTCCTTCCTTTTACATTAATAATTCATAATAAAAAAGTGACACACAACGTCGACAGTACTCTCAAATACTGTGAGCACATTCCTCAGTAACTATAACATTCATTATTCTCAAGGCTCTCATACAGTTCGTCGTAAACAATCAAAACATGGCGTCCTACAGTCATGAAATGACCTAGTCTCACATATAATGAAAATACAGCTTTTATTCCACTCATAACAACATTCTGTTATGCATTTAATATTTGACTACTCACCCACAGCTTGACAATAATGCCGCTTACTTAAATGTCATTTGTCGTCTTTGTCCTACCCCATGTGATATTCAACCTTGAACGTGAAGCTTCATTAACTGCTCAATGACAAATGAAAGTAGGTGAAACATTTGCCACTGTGCTCGTCAAACCAGTGCCTGCTAAATGCATTGCTTACTGTATTGCGATAACATTCTCGTGCTACAGAGCACACACTGCCCTGTTTCCAATACTCACATTTTCAATTGTACATCCAGCTGGCAGTGCATCTTCACTTCCGTCCGATCCACTTCCGCCCGATTCACTTCCGTCCCATTTTTCTGGCAGTGCGTCTTCACTTCCGTCCGATTCACTTCCGTCCCCAATTTTCAAAATCACTCCCACAAAACTATCCAGCAACCGAGCGGAAAGATGTTACACATCAATAATACGGTAATAATAACTATAATGCGTATGATTCCTGTTTCAACTGAGACGGAAATGAGATAATATATTTTTTCGCGTCCTTATGGTGGATAGTTTATACAGTCGGATGCCATTCCTGTCGCCAACCTCATGAGAGCAGTTAATGAGAAATGATATGAATGAAGGTGAATGAAACTATGCACGGACTTGGAAGGGAGCGGCCGTGGCACATTCGAAGATGCCATCGCAGCATTTGTCTGTAGTTGAAAATGGGAAACCACGGACACTATTTCACGGACGGCCGGTGGTGAGGTTCGACCAACGTCTACCGAGACCATAGATATCTGGGCACCAGCTACCGTTGTTGGTTGGTGGTAATAATTATAAATGACCCAACTTTATTCATTAATTATGTTTTTTATTCCTTTGTGGCATACCGGTACGGTATTACTTACAAAGGAGAATTTATAACTGAATGTACAAATTAAACATGTGGAGTCAATTGACTATAGTGTCCCGTGTTGCTGATTTCTTACATCACCATTTTAGGAGTTCAGAGAGTAGTCTGAATGAAATGCCTCACAGTTTGCCTGACAGCGCTATAAAGAAAATATGAACAGACGGACATATAACTACAGTATACAATTTTAATAGTCATTGATTTTTAAAAATTAAAATAATTTTACAATATTTACATAGTGAATTCAGAATAAAAATAATTTATATTAATTTGCAAAAGGGACTGGAACGTACTAGATATTAAAATTATTTCAGTATTATCCTATGATAGTCTCCTGAAATTTCTTCTTGCTAAGAAGGGCTGAATTGATGTGGGTTTTTTTTTTTTTTCTTTTTCTTTTTTAACGACATTTCGCTTATGTTTGGCGGTTTCCAAATATTGAGCCACAGAAAACTTTCTAGAAACTCCCTACATTTGTTTCACAAATTTTACAGTAAAGGACACTATCGTCGGTAGAAAATAATTCACTTCCGAAGGTTTTCACAAAATTTCGCAACTTAACAACGACGTTAGCTTTTATTGGAGTAATAACTCCGTGCTTGATGTGCTCGACAGTAAGCAGCTTGGTATTTCACTGAAGGTTGGAATTAAGGAATTTGAGATAATAGGGCCAGATAATATTTGTGGAAATTCCTGGTCATTCCTAAGCTGAACCCCTATTGTGAACTGGTGATAAAGTGAAAGGAACGAAAGTATTTCAGTTGTTGGAGAATCCGGTTTTTCCTTACAGGCAGTGCAAACTACTAATTATCAGATGATACAAATACTCGGGGTGATTTAAGGGAGGTGAAAGCAACTTTATCATTAACAAGGAAATGTTCAGGTTTGACTAACCAACCATGAGACTCCTCTAAGTCCGAATAGAAATATACGACTGAACATGAAGTAACAAAAAGCGCTTCAAAACAATAGGAAATTAGAATATATGCCATTCTCCAGCATAGATATGCACAACAGGCAAAGGAGAAAAATATGATGCATTGTGCCAAAATATGCATAAATATGCAAAGATATGATTTTGCATGTCTTCCGGGCCTTAGTTATTAAGCTATACGGTACATCTATTATCTTGGCACCAGAGCTATTTATCCGACTACTGCGTGGTGCAGTGGCTATTATTCTTGGCTGTCACTCCTGAGGTCCGGTTTCTATTCACGAATCTGTCAAGAAATATAATTCTGGTCTGAGGCAACTCAATTATCCCGCAAGTGGTTTCCCACTTCTACTTCAGGCAAATGCCGGGATGGTACCTAAATTAAGGGCATGGCCACCTCCTTTCCAATCCTCATCTGAAATACAAATAGGCAACATACACTAATATAGCCATCACAATAACACAATTCATCAGACAAATTCCACACACGCCCAAGTACACGGGGCTACATGAACACAATATCGCAACAACAACTAACTCTTTATCCACACTTGTGCAGAGTATTCAGTGACATTATACGAAGTCAACAGCTGAACAACAGAGTATTGGTGTTGGACACACAAATAATTAAGTACAAGTTTTTCAGGCTTGTTCTTAATTATGAACACCGGCCGTGAAAGCCTAAGCTGGAACCACAAAGCTTCCACAAAATGTCATTCCACGTCTTACCCTTGTCAGCAGTCATTGTTAGATAATCTTTGAAAGATAGAGTTTTCTCAATAGTTTCATCCAGTGTAAACAGTACACATATACATTATATATATAAGTCCGACGTGTTGCGTGGTGGCTAGCGCTCTTGGCTGTCACCACAGAGGCCCGGGTTCGATTCCCGGCTCTGGCAAGGAATTTAATTCTGGTTTGAGGGCTGGAACGGGGTAAACTCAGCCTCTTGAGGCAAAACTGAGAAGAGACGGGTTCGAATTCCATCTCAGCCATCCTGGAAGTGGTTTTCCATGGTTTCCCACTAATACTCCAGGTGAATGCCGGGATGGCATCTGAATTACAAATACACACACTAATATAGCCATTGCAGTAACACAGGTTATCAGCCAAATTCCACACACACCCAAGCACACGGGCTACGTGACCACGATGTCGCAAAGCCTCTTCATTAATCAACATACCGTATATAAAAAGAAAGCTACAAATTTATACAAAATAGTATTGTACCACTGGCCGATTAATGGTAGTTTGATTCATGCCCGATGAAGTCTGATGACGGTACCAGCTCAAAAGATCTCCACGAGGTAGCTTAGGTCATACGATAATAATAATAATTTCTATACCGTATATATTTCCCATTTTGTGGGTTCAAGGACAAGTGAGGTAAATTTCTATGTGGCAGTCAGTGGTTTTCACGGCTGGATGAGCCTCCTGACGCCATCCTCAACACAGAGCTGGATGGGAAACGAAATGACAACAGGGCAAGGGATTGGAAGAAAGCGACCAAGGCCCATCAGGAAGTACCATTTCATGGAGGCTGACTGGGATTTGAACCCTTTGGCCTTGCACGTTAATGCACGCACCCGTCTAGATCACCGATAATAATCCATCATCATCATCATCTCCCCTTATCCAGCTCCTGCCGGGTCGGGGTATTTATGGCACTTCTCCACTTTCCTCTTTCCTTCCACCATTCTTCTTCCACGATCTTGTCCCAGTCCAGATTTATTTTTCTTACACTGTTCTTCACTGAATCAATCCACCTTGTTCTAGGTCTTCCTCTTGCTCTCTTACCCTTACACTTCGCCTCCAGCATCTGTCTTGGTATTCTATTTTCCTCCATCCTCTTTACATGTCCAAACCACCTTAGTTTATTCTTCTCAATTCTCTCATTTAGTTTTGCCATCCCAACTTCCTTCCTAACATCTTCATTCCTCACTCTGTCTTTCCTTGTCTTTCCTATCATACTTCTTAGGAATTTCATTTCACTGGCTTGGATTCTACTCTCTTGCCTGCTTGTCAGGGTCCAAGTCTCAGCTGCATAAGTTAATATGGGAACATAGTACACTTTATACATTACCTCCTTGTTTTTCCTTGGAACTTCCTTATCCCAAACAAGTTTTCTTACATTTTGATAGAATATTGCTCTGCTGTACCCTCCTGCCAATCTCCATGTCCAACCTACCAGTTTGCATCAATTCACTTCCTAGGTATTTGAACGTGTCCACAATTTCCAAACTCTGACTTCCAATTTTCACAGTGCCCTTTCCTTGTCTTTCCCCTCTTGTCATCACCATGGTCTTGCTTTTCTCTATACTGATTTTCAGGCCGTACTTCTGAATATTTTCGTTCAGTGCATTTAGTTGTTTTTGCACTTCTTCGGTGTTCCTTTCCCAGACCACAATATCATCTGCAAATAACACTAACTTCATTTCTTTATGTCCATATGCTTCCTTTGTTTCCTTTACAATTTCATTCATCACCATTATGAACAAGAGAAGTGACAGCACACTCCCCTGTCTTAGTCCAGTCTTGTTCCTTAACCAATCTGTCTTTCCAACTGGGGTCATTACCCTGCTAACACAGTTGTTGTACATTGCTTGCACCATTTCCAACATTTCTCTTCCCAGTCTCTTCTTAACCATGGTTTCCCATACCTTCTCTCTGGGGACACTATCATATGCCTTTTCTAGATCTATGAAAGTCATGATCAAATCCTCTCCATATTCCCAGTTCTTTTCCATCACCTGCCTCAAGCTAAAGATTGGGTCCACTGTGGATCTTCCACTCCTGAAGCCATACTGTTCCTCTTGCAACTCTCCTTCCACCTTTCTTCTCATTCTTCTTTCTAATATCCTTTCCAGTATTTTTACTATCTGTGATATGAGGGTGATCCCTCTATAGTTATCACACACCTTCTTGTCCCCCTTCTTAAACACTGGTATTATTAGCCCTTTCTCCCAGTCTTCTGGTACACATTTCCGTTTCCACACACACTTTAGCAGTCGATACAACCATTGCATACCAACAGGTCCAGCAGCCTTTATCATTTCTACACTGATTTCATCCACCCCGGTTGCTTTTCCCATCTTCATTTTCTGTACTGCTAATTCCACCTCCAGCATTGTTATATCATCTTCTGTTATAGAGTCGTCAGGTTGTGTCACTTCCATCTCACCAGTACAATTGCTCACATTCAATAGCTTATCGAAATACTCCTTCCATCGTCCCTTTATCTCTTCTGGGTGTGTTAACAACTCTCCATCTTCCTTTTTCACTAGCTTTGTAGTAACTCTTTCTTTCCTCTTACTTCTTAGAAGCCCATACAGCATCCTTTTACTGCCACTTACATCTGTTTCCATTCTTCGTGTAAATTCTTCCCAACTTTTCTTCTTTTCTTCTCCTACCACTTTCTTACACCTCCGTTTGCTGTCTTGATACTTCCTTTTGCTTTCTTCCGTTTGATCTCTGTTCCATTCTTTCCATGCAGACTTCTTTTCTTTCACTGCTTTCCTCACTTCCTCATTCCACCACGGTGTCTCCTTCTCTTTCACTCTTGTTGACTTCCTACCACAAGCACACTCTGCTGCACCAGCAAATGCCTTTTTAAAGTGGGATTTGTTGGTGCAGCAGAGAGATATATAATAATAATAATAATAATAATAATAATAAAATCCTAGTCACAAGTTATGGGACCGATCAGTTATTACTGATAAACCATACCAGCAAACCGGCCAGATATCGTTCTTGTGGACAAGGTGCAGAACAGAACCCTCCTAATCGATATTGCAGTGCCGAATTCCCAAAATCTGCAAGAAACTTGCTGTGATAAGATCACCAAATATCTGCCCTTGGCTGAGGAAATACGGCAAATGTGGAGACAGGAGAGTGTTGTGGTTCTGCCCATAGTCATTTCTTCTACCGGCATCGTCCCTAAATCATTGGCTCCCAATCTACAAATATTGGGAATACATCCTGGTCTACATCACCATGCAGAAGGCCGTCATCTTAGAGACCTGTTCCATTGTTCGCTCGTTTCTCAATGTGCCACATTAAGAGAATTAGCCATACCGTCTTGCAAACAAGCCGATGATATGTTGATATGTCCCACTTATGTGGTGAAATGAATGTAGAAATAATAATAATAATATTTTGAAAAGTTTGAATGGAAGAGAAGTATAGTCTACTTTACTAAAAGTATTTTGTATTTTGAATTGTATTTTAAAGTACTATTTTGTATTTTCAGGAATTTTATAAGTGTATTTTGTATCTAAAATACTTTTTTGTGAGTATTTTGTATTTTGTATCGAAAATACATTTTGGGAGTATTTTGCCCAACTCTGTCTGCAAGGCAATATACCTGTCTAGAGAGTCGCAGCAGCGTGCGATACTCCTTGATGGTGTGGTACATGTTCGGGTTGGCAGCAGGGCTGTGTCTGCAAGGCAATATACCTGTCTAGAGAGTCGCAGCAGAGTGCGATACTCCTTGATGGTGTGGTACATGTTGGGGTTGGCAGCAGGGCTGTGTCTGCAAGGCTCCACATTCTCACTCGACGGAACATTCTCATCCCCCAATGCGTCCCGCAGAAACTTCTCCACAACATACAGAGTGTCAGATGAAGACTGGAAAGAGTAAAGCACACATTTGAATGGATCCCCACCAGAACGTTGCTAGCGCCACAACCTTTCTTATCTATTTCTCCAACAATGTAGTGGCCTCTCCCGGGAAAACTATTAACTTTCCAGGGAGTTATGAGCTGTTAGTTCCAGAACTTTGCATGTGAGCAAAAGAAGTGCTACGCTCACGCATGTGTCTCCAGTAGGTTCCGTGTTGAATCGTGCTAATAAAGGCAAGAAACTTCATATTAACTAGAAATGTGTGACAAGAAAACGATTGAGGAACGGTGGGAAAGCGGGTCGTCACCAGGAAGTCTCCCAGTATGGAAAGTACATCTCCTTTGTTTGTTGAATTTACAGTGACATTTCTATTCCTCAAAATTAACTTGCATGAATTAAATTTACTACCATTTAAAATGTATCAACATCAAAGGTTAATTTTTGAAAACAAAGTTTCCGCTAACGTACAGAAGGCTTTGAGTGTAAGCTTAGAACAGCTGTTTGTGGCATGATGCAAGCATCTTACTGAAATTCCTATTATTTACAGAGTAGAATGTATGTTAGCAGAAACTGTTTTCAAAAAATAACCTTTGATGAAAATGATGAGATTGACCAGTTTGGTGTTCCAGAAAATGAAGGTAGGAGGTACCCTTTAAGGGAGAGACGTCCAAAACAATTTCCTGATTATTCTTACTGAAATCGGTTATAAGAAGTAATATACACATGGTTCCTACGGAGTAGGAACCATGTGTATATTACTGTAAAGCTTCATTATCTTTTGTTGTTATTGCCCTCTATATTGATGATTTTGTATTTTTTAATAATCATGTCCAAGTGGAGAAACTAAAAGTCTGTGTTGCATTCTCATTTTAAGATCAAAGATTTGGGACAAGTCTCAATCTCTGGGGGATGTGAGTTCAAAGAAGCAAAGATTGTATTCGATTGGATCAGAAGTGTTATCGGGTTGGATAGGTTTAACGTGCCAGATTCTACTCGTGTGAAAACTCCAATGGAAACAGGTTTGTTGTTGGAGAAATCCACATCCTGTGACAAATCCTATCCCTATCAACATGCCATTAGTGCTTTGTTATAGATTTCCATTTGTACCAGGGTAGATATTGCATATGTAACTAATTATTTGAGTCAGTTCAATAATTGCTATGGTAAGGAACATTGGACATGTGTCCAGAGAGTGTTCAGATACTTGGAGGGTACGGTGGATGCTGGCATTTTGTACAAAAAATCAATGTGATGTCAAGGGTTTTGTTGATACTTCTTTGGAAATAATTTAATGGACAGGAAATCAGTGAGTGGTTATGTATTTAAATATTCAGAAGGCCCTTAAGTTGGGAAAATAAGAAACAGCCAGTTGTGGCACTGGCTAGCACTGAAGCAGATTACATAGGTCTGACTTTAAAATGTAAAGAAACTCTGTTCCTTAGACGTTTCTTCTTTGAGTTTTGTAAGAGAGGAGGTCCAATTCAGTTGTGTAATGAAATGACAGTCAAAGTGCTCAGAGGTTGGCTGAGAATTAAGGTTTCCATCAGAGAACAAAGCACATAGATGTGCGCTATCATTTCATTAGGGACATCTTAAAGAAATGCAAAGTAAAGTTGCCCTACGTGCCTACTGCTGAAATGATTGCTGATGTATTGACAAAAGGTCAGCCATTCATGGTCATGTGAAATGTGTTACTGGCATTGGTTTGTCCTGAAGTGCAGCATAATGCAGCATTGCTCGATTAAGGGAGTGTGTTGAAGTGAATGAATATCTCCCATACTTTCTAATCTTGCATGTAAATATAGTTTGTCTTTTGTCAAATGTATATTCGTTGACTATGTTCTTTTCCCTTTGTATCCTGTGTCTTGTTCAATACATCTTAGTCAACAAGTGTTCGTGTATTTTAATCCGTTCATCCCGAGTGCAACCGATACAATAGGAACCCATGCATAGCACAAGTAGTTTCAATATGAAAGAAAAATGGTTTCCTCATTATTTGGCAGATAAGCTTCTAATTGAAGGGGGAGTAATAAAAAGCCCCAATTTGGTTTATATTACCTAAAGAAGTAAAATTAAGAACACAAGTTTATTTCACTTGCTGTAAAGTTTGGTTTATGTCGCTAGCAACGTTCTGTTGAGGGTGTTTCTTACCTGGCAACACCAGTACTGATAACAACAATCCTCAATTCAGAGGTAACTCATTTTGATCCCTTTAGACAGAGCAGTGTCAATCGCTTAGATTACGGTAAGCCAAAAAGTGCTTTCAATACATAGATATATAAAGCATGACAGCAATGTTCCTTCCCTGCAAACTATTAAAACTGATCGATACACAAAAACGGGAATATTGTTAGAGGGATGTGATGGGAAAGTATGGCAGAGTGAAGAGAGACATCTAAATTGCGAGGAATATGCTGAACCCATTCATCAGATCATCAAGTTGCTACAATATAGATTGAGACTGCAGAACAGCTGACAATCGTCAATCGACACAGATATCTCTCAACTTTATGGAGCAATTGCATCGAGAAATCTTATTAAGAGTCGTGGAGAAGAATTAGGAGGCAGTGGATTCCTATCAAATAAGCCTTGTGAATAAATCAATAATTTACCATAATGCATATAAGATCTAGTAAAATTATATGGAATATTTTGTAAGACATCACCACTTAGCTCGGAAAATTCTAGGAAATTCCAACACTGGTTGATATGACTAAGCTAAGCAACTCTTGAATTGCACCTCAAAGAGAGCGCATGAAAGCAAGATCCATGGAAATCAGGTAAACAAGTGCCTCGTGCTTAAACTTTCATCAAGATTACGCAGTATTGGTGGCAGAAGAAAATGTGGATTTTATTGAATTTTGCAAAATTTAACTTATCGGCATTTAAACACCTACGCAGAGAACTATTATCGTGTCCAAGTTTTGCACAAAAGTAGCACAGAATTATAAAATAATGAAAGACAATAGAAATGATCAAATTACTTGCAAAGTCTGTAACGAGATCACTCAGATTTCACGAGATAACCTGCTCCCACATGGCAGAGTGATTCAGTACTGCCAACCCGTAAATTCAGAGAAGCAGAGCAGATGTGTACGGACAATTCCACAAGTGTAAATCAAGTGTTTATAAAAGCGAAACTAATTAATAAATTCAGTGTTGTTCAAGTATGAATAGATTCAACACCATCAGGGCGAGTGGCTCTTACGATTCACTGCTCGAGGCAGAGATGCTGGTTTAAGCACCATGGCAGGGGAATAAATGAGCTGACTGACCATCGTGGTCCTAATGCTGAACCGGGATCCAGAAGATGCTCCAGGCTATGATATCGAACCAGGATCCCTCAGGAAAGTGCAATGCCAGCAGCCACATTGTTAGTGACCTGGGAATTTAAATTATCATTAGGAAGCCAAACACACTGCACAACTGCTTTAATTGTTTTCGAATAACATTCGTCTGATCCTCTTTGATTTCCGTGAAGTTACCGGCATTGTTTTGTTGACGTAATCCTCTCTACTTAATAGAACTGCGGTGTTACCTTTGTCAGCTTTTGTTACTATTAAATATTATTGTTAATTTTGGTGATGAGACTTTTTAACTTCAAATTGTTACTACGATTATTTTTTGTTTTATTTTTCCCTGTGTTGATTATTTTCTTAATTTTCTGATTGGTTTCAAATCTGGTTGCTTTTTGTTCTTCGGCTGGTAATTTACTAATGGCTGCTTCAGTTTCTGCTACTAGGTTAATTAGAACATTGTTGTGATTTTGTTCCCAGTTATGTTTGGGGCCTTTCTGGAGAAGTTCCAGATCGTTCTGATCGAACGGAACATTGGTCAGGTTTTTCACGGGGCTTTGAAACGCGTGATCGTTTCTTTCTGCAGGCGTGTTCTGTTGTGTGGGTATCTTGTGCGTTCAATAAGTTTTGGAATTTGTTATTTTGAGTGTTAATTGTCCTGATGACCACAAGAGTGTGTCACTTGACATACGGTAATCTGATGGTTATCCCATTCTTTTTAGCCTATTTTCAATTTTGAAAAAATAGGCTTATGAGATCACCTTTTGATCGTGTGTCTGTGTGTGCATGTGTGTGTGTGTGTGTCCCCCGTAATAACTTCTAAGCGGCTGGAGTGATTTCAATGTAACTCTAAGTTCAGAGCACTATTCCGGGCGACCCCGACCGTGCCCTTCAAATATTGTTACCTATCACCAATCCAACATGGCAGCTGTGCGAAATATTTCACCAGCATTCAATATCTCTGAAACTATTCCCCAATATCACCCTGGAATTTTTTACGGTGATCAAGGGAACTACTAGAAGTTCACCTATGTGACTTTTGAAAAACTGATAACTACAAAACCAACCTGGCAGCCACGCGAATTTGCGACATTTAAATAGACGTTTCTCGCGATTTAACCAACCAAACTCAATAAAACTTTGTACATTATATGTTTATACACATTGTAATGCACCGACATCTAACTTCGTTCAATTGTTTACATAACCACAAGATGGCGGATGTGAGAAATATTTCACCGGCATTCTATATCTACGAAACTATTCGCGGTATCACCCTGAAATTTTGTACGGAGATAAAGGGCACTACTGGAAGTTCATCTGTAAGACTTTCAAAAACCGGTTAACTACATAAGGAACATGGCGGCCAAGCGAATTTGAATATTTTAAATAGACCTTTCTCGCGATTTAATGTTCCAAACGCAATGAAATCTGGTACAGGAAATATTTATACACATTGTAATGCACTAGTATCTAATTTAGTTCAATTGTTTACATAACCTCAAGATGGCGGCTGTGCGAATTTTAAAATTAAGTTTTTATTTCTTGTGTCTTAATCATGCGATCGAAGTGATAGTTTGTATAATGAACAAACACAATAATTTTCCTTTAATGGTACACGACTATGGCCTATACATTTAACAATCCAACATGGGGACCATCCGAAATATTTAGACGGCTCTGAATATCTACGAATGTATTATAGCAATCAAACTGAATTTGTTTTATGTACATAGGGGCTATGAACTTAAGTTCACCTATAGGATTTTAAATAACCTGGTGATCACAAATCCAACATGGCGGCAATGCGAAGTATAAATATTCACATGGCCGTTTCTCGCAATTTAACCATCCGAGTGCAGTGAAACTTGAAACAGCAAATCCTTATATGAATGTTAATCCACTGGCATCTAATTTATTTAAATTGTTTCCATAACCACAAGATGGCAGCTGTGCATAATTTTAAAATCTTGTTTTTACTTCTTGTGTCCTAATCATGCGATGGAAGTTTGAATGCTACACGTACACAATAATCTTCATGTAACAGTACATAACTCTAGGACCTACATATAAAATCCAACAAGGCGACCATCCAACATATTTAGTCGGTTCTCAATATCTACGAATGCATTACAGCAAACAAACTGATATTTTGTATGTTGATAGTGGCAATTAACATAAGTAGGATATATGAAAATAGGCTGTATAGTTCTTCACGGAACTACTTGTTACCTACTGCATTAGCTGCCTCTAAGTGTGCACGGCTTCCGAAGTTCTGCTCAATTGGTTTTAAAACAGGTTCTTTTATCTTTCATATCATCTTTCAGAACAGAACTCATTCCAGGTACCGTGGGCAGAGAGGAGAAGACAGACAGCTTAATGATCCCTTTTAAGCAATGCATTTGACCACCATGACTCATCAAACGCTCATCAATCACGGTGTTTCTCAAAGTGTTCATCAAGTATATTTCAAAAACCCCTATAAGATACACTACACAAATAGCATAATTGAATTATAGACATTGAACAACCTTCAACGTCACTGAATGTTTTGGTATTCAACACAGTGTTATCGAGTGCCAAATGACGTTCATCATAACACTGGACAGAAGCATGTGTAAAAGTGGACCCGAGAGCTTGAGAACCTTGCATGTTTTATATTAGTTTTTAATTATCGTTTTTTTAATGTTTTTATTGTATAAAGTGTATTTTGCCATTGTTTTGAGAGATGCGATGTTCTATTTCATGATGTGTCCTAAACATAGGATTATAGGCTGAGGAAGGAATCTATAGGTTCTGAAACATGAACCCCTGAAGTGTGTTAGAAGTAAAAGTATTGAATAGGCGGAAAATTGAAAAAGTCCTATTTTTATTTTCTGACATAATACTGTAGAGTAAATATAGGAAGCATTCCTGTAGCATAATTTTAATACTTACATTGCTTTCTCTTGGTCCAAGGCTCCTTGAATAGCTTTGTGGATTCTCCGTTGCTCCAAAGTGGAACACCGATGTATCCTCCCTCTCGTGCAGTAGATCTTCACAAGAATAGTAGTGAGAAACTTTACTAAAGATTGAAGGCGACTTCCATGCACCAACATTAAGACATTCAGCTTCGAGAAGTGAACTTCCAGCAGTCTCTTCCTTCATTGGAGAAGGTAGTGAACCTTCAGCATCGAGAATCTGCTCACTAGTGGAGGAAGAGAAGGAACTCCTGGAGCCGAAGTAGGTCTTGACGGGTGAACTGCCAGCTGTATCTTGCTTCATTGGAGATGTTAGTGAATCTTCAGCATCGAGAATCTGCTCACTAGTGGAGGAAGCGAAGGAACTCCTAGAGCCCCGGTAGGTCTTGACGGGTGAACAGCCAGCTGTCTCTTCCTCGATTGAAGAACCTTGAGATCCACATGGTGAACCTCGAACACATTGCACACTTACATCAAGAATTTGCTCATTGGCAGAGAAGGAGTTGGAAATTACACTGCCAAAGTAGATTTTGGAAAGGTTTAAATCCACGACTGTAGTGTCCATATCAACCTCTTGACATTTGTCTGCGACTCTGAACACTGCCTCCTCGTCTATAGCGGAGTCGGCCAGATCACTGCGCAAGTTCTGAATCACTTCACGTAGTGAAGATATTTCATTCATAATTCCTGTATGAACAGAATCAAAGCAATGTTTCAGATTTCACACAAACTTGAAATTAAACAAAATAAATTTCATTTGTTGCGCAACAAAGTGACGACTTTGAATTGGTAATGAAAATCTCCGCCCAATCAATACTTAAGATTGCCTGAACACAATATATTTAATCAGGTGCACGTTTCGTCAATACGGACCTAAAATAATGCAAGTCAATTCTAATGATCCAAAGTGACCATGTTGTTGTTCGAGTCTTCAGTCTTGACTGGTTTGATGCAGCTCTCCATGCCTCCCTGTCCTGAGCTAATCGTTTCATCTCTACATAGCTACCACACCCTACATCCGAAGCAATCAGTTTAACATATTCTAACCTTGGTCTACCCCTACAGTTTTTGTCCTAGACCCTTCCTTCCATAACTAAGCTTGTTATTCCTGGGTGTCTTAGTATGTGTCCTACTAACCTATCTCTTCTCTTCATTAGCAGTCGCCAGAAACATCTCTCCTCTCCCACTCGTCTTAATACCTCTTTGTTTGTAATCCTATCTACCCATCTGATCATCATTCTCCTGTAACACCACATTTCAAATGCTTCAATTCTCCTCTTTTCTGCTGCCCCAATAGTCCAAGTTTCACTTCCATAGAGCACCACGCTCCAGACAAAGGCTTTCAAAAATGACTTCCTAATACCTAAATCTATATTCGATGTCAACAGATTCCTTTTTCTAGAAATGCTTTCCTTGCCTGAGCCAACCTACTTTTTATATCCTCTTTGCTTCGTCCATCACTGGTTATTTTACTTCCTAAGTAACAGAAGTCTCCTACTTCCTTCAGCTTTTCACCTGCCAATTTGATGTCCATAGGGGTTTCTAATTTATTTCGGCTGCATTCTAGTATTTTTGTTCTACAATTATTAATTTTCATCATGTATTCTTTCCGTAAGACGGAGTCCATACCATTCAAAAACTCATTCAAATCCTCAGGCTTTTCGGCCAAGATGACGATGTCATCAGCAAATCTCAGAGTTGAAATTATTTCTCCTTGAATCTTCACTCCCACTTTAAATTTTTCTCCAATTTCCTTCATTGCTTGTTCAACGTAAAGATTGAAAAATATGGGTGATAAGTTGCAGCCTTGCCTTACACCTTTCTGAATACCAGCTTCTCTCTCATGTCCTTCAGCTAGAATGACTGCTGTTTGGTTTCTGTATAGATTGTATATCACCCTCCTATCCCTGTACTTTATTCCAATAGATTTCAAAATGTCAAACAATTTAGTCCAATCAACATTATCAAAAGCCTTTTCTTAAGTCTACAAAATTAAGTGAAAACATCTGAATGTAATTTCATGAAATCTAGACTGGAAATTACTTTGTTGGTGGGCGTGGGAAAGATCGTTGTTTATAATAATTATTATCATTATTATTATTATTATTATTATTATACAGTATTCTGACTAGGGGCAGGTCCATGCCTTCGTACAGAGAATTTCTGAAGCCAATGTTCCTGGTCTTCAGCTTCCTCCTTCAGTTGGCCTTCCTCTGAAGAATTGTATTTTCTTCTCACCTTCTCTTCTCAGTACAACATAGTTTGTCACGCGATCTGTCCACTTGATCTTCTCTATTCTCCTCCAGCACCACATTTCAAAACTTTCTAAGAATTTTCTTTCCCTTTTTCTCATTGTCCACGTCTCTGCCCCGTACTGTGCAATCCTCCAGATGTAACACTTCACCAATTTTTTCCCTAGTTCTAAACTCAACTTGCTGGAGAGCAGAGTCCTCTTCTTGTTGAATGTGGCTTTGGCCATGGCGATTCTGGTGCGAATTTAATTTTTGCATTGAGCATCTTTTGTCAGCAAGCTTTCCAAGTACTTGAACTGCTTCAGATTGTCAATAGTTATCCTCAAAGGTTTGATATCCGCATCACTTTCGGTTTCTCGATGTTGATTCCCATGCCATATATCCTCCCAGTTTCCACCAACCGGTTCATCACGTGTTGCAGTTGTCTGATTTTTGGTGAGCACTACTAGGTCATCTGCATACTTGATGGTGTTTATGAGGCGTCCTCCTATCCTGAAATTTCCGCATCCTTTCAAAGCTTCTTCCACCAGCCATTTACCATACAGGTTGAAGAGACTTGGCGATAGACAACATCCTTGTCTGACTCCTCTTCCTATTTCCACGCTGTTCATTTCTCCGCATTTCAGTCGCACCTTTACTCTTTGTCCCAGGTACAAATTGAAAATTAGTCTCCAGTTGATTCCTATCTCCTTAAGGATGTTCATCAATTTTGTCCAGTTGACTGTCGAAGGCCTTCTGCCAGTCTATAAAACAAACGCAATCTTCTTCGTTAACAGTGAAAACTGTCTCCGACAATATCCTCACTATACCGATAGCATCTCTGGTTGATCCCAGTCAACTAATCGGCCATATTTGGTTAATCCATTATGAATTGCAATTAATCTACTGACATGAAATTAACAATAACCAAATAAGAGTCAGTGACAGTGGAAGACAAACAGCAATCAAATTGGGAAGTGTTTTGAAAAAAGAAAACAGAGCTTTCAGCAAAGATTTTGAATTCTTGTTCAATGTTAACAATTTAGAACAGGTTTACTTTGTCTTAGACTAGTTTCCACCAACACTCGGAAGGCTTGTATGGGACACAAAGATCCCGCGCCGATCTCACGAAATGCCTCACTGAACTCTGTTCTTGCCAGTTCTACACATTTAGATGTTGGAAGGTTTCATTTTTCCAGGAACTTTGTGGTCTTCCCACTGGCCTTTTTCCTCTTGGTTCTTCTTTAAAGATTTGTAACACCATCCTACCATCTCCTATCCATAGTAAATGACCAGCGCATTGAAGTCTTCTGGAGTTAATGGTGTCGAGTATTGGTGCTTGCTGTCATGGTGAGTGTATGTCTATTTGCTTGTTTTGTTCCAGCTTTGAGATGTGGAGTCAAGAAATGGTCCATAAAATGTTCCTACACACTTTATTTTCGGAAACCTGCAACTGGTGGTATTCCCGTTTTGTTAAACTCCACGATTCTGCACCAAAGTTTTCACAAAGAAGGTACAATATATTTTAATTAATTAACTAAATGTCAGTTTTGCTTCTGTGAGCGCGAAGTGGCAGCCCTACTTTCAACACTTGCTGCAGTGCGAATAAATACAGAAACTCTACATTTGTATGTTTTTGACGGGCCTGAAGAAAATGAACACACAGCCTAATTATAGTTCCTCAACTAACTCGTGTAGCCCACTGGCCTGGCTGCTATTGCTGCGGAACTGGAAACTGATATGAGCTCTATTGCTTGTGTACTGCTCATGTGTGGATACTAATCTGAAGTAGTGGAATGCCTCAGACAGCGAGTACAGTTTGTATCGAGCTTCCTGGGTCGGGTTGTGAACTCAAGACCCGTCTCTCCACCACTCCTCTCCTCTTTAAGTACATCTTCAGGTTTTCTTCCCCTCTTCCCTATGCACTCCCAGACTGTATCCGTCCATCTCCATCATGGTCTCTTTCCTGTCATCTTTGCGGAAAAAGCTTTCTTTGGTTCTCCTCTTCCATCCTGATCGTGTGACCTTTGTCCTGCAGCTTCACTCTTCTGGTCTTATTATTTCATGAAAGCATTAATCTATTCCTTGATTATCTTCAATTTTCATGAGATACAAGCTTTTATGAAATAGCTCCACCTTCATAGATTATGGGGGAGGAAGACTGGGATCGTCATTTCTAAGTTTCTGCAAAATTAAAATAAATAGTACCGGTACTAGATGTGTGTTCGCCGACTGAAAGCTGATGTACCGGTACCAGATTTAGAAGCCATTTCTCCAGTGTCAGCTTAGTTATCAAATAAAAGATTCACTTTTCAATTGGTCTACACAATAATGTGGCCACTTACTAACCAGCGGTAAACAATAGAGATTCTTTGCGAAGGTCCAAGAACCTTGAACATACACTCATTAAAGCTAGGCCTAGGTAATTGGCACACATGTACATAATTCCAAAGAAGCAACAACAGACAGCACCACTTCATTTGACCAGAGTAAGCAAGCAAATAAAATCTTTCAGGACCAACCTGGTGCAATGTGTTTTCCACAAAGCAAAGCTTCCCTTGTTCCTACGTTTCTCCTGACACCAAATTGATCTTCACCCAACTCTGTTTCTGTCTGTCTTTCAATCCTCTTGTAAATTATTCTAGTCAGGATCTTTGAAGTACGAGTGGTCAAGCTGATCTTTACATCTGTCTGCTCCTGTTATCTTTGGTATAGGGATGATATTCTTTTAAAAATCTGAGGGTACCTCACCTGTCTCCTGAATCCTACTCACCAAGTGAAATAACCAAATCAGACCATCACCTATGTCGGTATATCCTCTGTTCCTAGAGTTTTGTTCCTGCCTAAGTCTTTTAGTGCATATAAAATTCATATCAATATTAAATCTCCATTCTCATCCTTATTACACAATGCCTTATCTTTGCATTATTCAGGCTCCCTTCACTTCATTATTGAGGAACATTACCTTGTTTAGGAACCACATCTCTATCGATGACTTGTAGAATCTTCTGTCTCTTCTCGGGCATCCAAAGAATTGAATTAGCATCTAGTTCCAATGTTCTCCTCCTCTGCAGCATTCTCTGAAAATACAAATCACTGTCATGTAGATGATACTTAACTAATTACTAACATCGCATGACGGGGACGTAGACATCTGCACGTGCTGTTAAGGGCAATGAAAACCTAAGTGGGCAAAATGAAATCCCTACATAGTATTCTGGGATGTAACGTGTAATCTCTAGAACCACTGGATGGATTTTGATGCGTGTTCACCATACTGTTAAGGATTTCCAGAGGAAGGTTCTGCAGACATTCATTTACGACCAAAGGTAGTCGAGTAGTAACGATTTCAGTGAATCGAGTCTAAGAAAAATCTACCATCCGCGCGCCTTTCAAGCTTACGCTGGGTAAACCGTTAAAAATACCGTGCGAAGCCGGGGCGGGTCGCTAGCAAGGAGAACATACATCAACGGTTTGGCCATGGCTGGAGTGGGGAGGACCATCTCCTTATGGATTTATACTAACAGCGGCTCAATTTTGCAAACAGAAAAAGCAAGCAGAAAATAATTGGATGTAATTTGGGACAGAACGAGAAAGACCAAGAGCTCATCTGGTTCAGCAAATATGAATGAAGAAGTGGAGAGAAACCTGGCATCAACACAATCACATTTCTACTGTGTCACTTTTCCCTCGGGATAACAACTCTTGCTTTCCAAGCCGGAGTGCTCAGTTGAAAGCTAAATGACAAGGGCCAAGAAAAAGACAGGTGTTTGTTGATTGACAGCACATTAGAGCAGGCATTGGGAAAGGCTTGGAGAACAGGAAGCAGGCAATTAGCCATGCATTTTGAGAAGTGTGTCTGAGAACAAAAGAAGGAAGACCTATTTGCACATTTCCTGTTAGGTACAGAATCAATAGCAGACGAGGTAGACTCGCAGGGTGCCTGAACATTTTCTAACCACTGCATTCCGGAACTTGGAATTTCCATTAAAATGCGTATTTTGATTTCTGTTAATACAGTTTCCATTTAATGAAGGGAATTTAACACGGTTTTCACCCCTAAGTTCGCGGGACTGCCAAATATCTCCTTTGAAACAGTTTCCATTTAATGAAGGGAATTTAACACTGTTTTCACCCCTGAGTTCGCGGGTCCGCCAAATATTTCCTTTGAGACAGTTTCCATTTAATGAAGGGATCCGTTGAAGCTTGGCACACTTCACCACTAGAGGACGCCACTCTTGTTCCAGGTATTGTTGTAGTTGTTGCCATATTTCAGGGGATATGTACAGGGCATAACATATACATAAAACAAACATCCGGTCGAGCAAGGGGCGGCCGGCCACCAAAAATAAATGGTGTGATGTTATTGGCCCATCAGCATAACGTTTGTCCACCCAAACGCGACATGTCTCTGAATGTTGCCAACTGAACTTTCATAGAATGCTTTTCAGTCGGTCAACACGACACCCCCTTTTCTTTTACCAAAAGGGTGTTAATTTATAAATATATCACGCAATATCTCTTTCAGGTTCGGGTGTTGCACTCCCCACTTATATAAGTGGACACAAGCGGAAAGCATTCTATGATGGAGATTTTGACCATCAAGAGGAGTTGTAGTTGGAGTGCAGTCACTCTTGAGCAACCTTTGCGTCCCAGCGAGGATGATGAAGATGTCTCATACACCCAGTACCCAGGCCAAGGGATAAAGTCCCGATAGCCCAGCCAGGACCCTTCACTCCAAAGCCTAGTGTGCCATGGCACCACCAATGGGCCCAGGGGCGGCCCGTGAGGTAGTGCCGGTGTGCCATGGCACCACCAATGAGCCCCCGTGAGGTAGTGCCGGTGTGCCATGGCACCACCAATGAGCCCCCGTGAGGTACCGCCGGTGTGCCATGGCCCCACCAATGAGCCCCCGTGAGGTAGTGCCGGTGTGCCACGGCCCCACCAATGAGCCCCCGTGAGGTACCGCCGTTGTGCCATGGCCCCACCAATGAGCCCCCGTGAGGTAGTGCCGGTGTGCCATGGCCCCACCAATGAGCCCCCGTGAGGTAGTGCCGGTGTGCCATGGCCCCACCAATGAGCCCCCGTGAGGTACCGCCAGTGTGCCATGGCACCACCAATGAGCCCCCGTGGGGTAGTGCCGGTGTGCCATGGCACCACCAATGAGCCCCGTGGGGTAGTGCCGGTGTGCCATGGCCCCACCAATGAGCCCCCGTGAGGTAGTGCCGGTGTGCCATGGCCCCACCAATGAGCCCCCGTGAGGTAGTGCCGATGTGCCATGGCACCACCAATGAGCCCCCGTGAGGTAGTGCCGATGTGCCATGGCACCACCAATGAGCCCCCGTGAGGTAGTGCCGATGTGCCATGGCACCACCAATGAGCCCCCGTGAGGTAGTGCCGGTGTGCCATGGCCCCACCAATGAGCCCCCGTGAGGTAGTGCCGGTGTGCCATGGCCCCACCAATGAGCCCCCGTGAGGTAGTGCCGGTGTGCCATGGCCCCACCAATGAGCCCCCGTGAGGTAGTGCCGGTGTGCCATGGCACCACCAATGAGCCCCCATGAGGTACCGCCGGTGTGCCATGGCACCACCAATGAGCCCCCGTGAGGTAGTGCCGGTGTGCCATGGCCCCACCAATGAGCCCCCGTGAGGTACCGCCAGTGTGCCATGGCCCCACCAATGAGCCCCCGTGAGGTACCGCCAGTGTGCCATGGCACCACCAATGAGCCCCCGTGAGGTAGTGCCGGTGTGCCATGGCCCCACCAATGAGCCCCCATGAGGTAGTGCCGGTGTGCCATGGCCCCACCAATGAGCCCCCGTGAGGTACCGCCGGTGTGCCATGGCACCACCAATGGACCCAGTCGATAACAGTTTGTATTAAATTGTAATTCCAAGGGAATGGCAAGCATATCTTATTGTGCATTTAAACGAGTGTGCGAACTGACATGCACTCTGGCGGCGCTTTCCTGAATGAGTGAGCCAGGCCAGGCCACACGGGCTCCAGCTCCGAAATAAGCCTAGCACAAATAAAGGCTCGTTTGGCTTGGCTTTGCATGTGTTGTATTACCCTAGGTAGAGCCAACAGCCGCAAGCGCAACCTAGAATTGCTCACGGCCGACTGAATGCGCTCATACCGGCCTAGACAATGAGACCTTTTTCATGAAATCTTGTTAGTTACTCAACTGCTCACACAGCGCTGTTCACCAAGCATTGCACGACTAAGACTTATCTCTACTTAGTGTAAAACGAAGTCCCCGATTCTTGGATATCACGGGTAATCTCGAGAACCACTGGATGGATTTTGATGCGGCTTTCACCATTCTGTACAGGTAATATCGAGGAAGATTTCTGTAGAAAATAATTTATTTATGATCAAAGGGAGCCAAGCAGTAACGATTTTAGATTTCAGTGAATAGGTCGAAGAAAGAACTTGACGTCCGTGCGCTTTTTAAGCTTACGCTGGACAAACCGTTAAAAATATCAATATACTAGGAGTGTAAGAATTGTTCAGCATGAAAAATTGTACAAAAAAGTCCGCGTGAGCATATCTCTATCTTCGATATATCGCCCACTATAAGTGTTTTTAGTTTGGACGGGAGGGGGATTTGGCTTGCACCTCGCCATTCTTAAATTACGTCTGACAGGAATTCCTTGCACATTCATAACTGTTCCCGGGCGAAGCCGGGGCGGGTTGCTAGTGACACTATTATATTATCATTATAATTCCCACAATATCAGAATGCAAATTATATCACAAAATAAAATAGCGTGCTAATAAATCTAAGAGAAATTAGACATACCTTGCACCTCGTTACAGTTGAATTCGATCAGAATCACTCGGTTTTCATTAGTTTATGCATTTTTCTGCTGAACGGTTTGGAAGTTCGGCAACAGGAAACTAGGACTGTTATTTACTTAAAATATTATTTTTTGTATTTTTGTACTATTTGTGTTCGTGATTTCATTACATTGTCAGAATTACCGACAGTAATGGCTACGCAGGCTAAAGCACAGCGTTATGCCATGGGGCCAAGATCTCTGCTGACTCGGTAGACGCGTGTGTTCGAGCCCCACCGTCGGCCGCCCTTGAAATGATTTTCCGTGGTTTCACATTTTTCAACACCAGGCAAATGCTGGGACGGTACCTTCTAACAGGCCACGGCCGCTTCCTTCCACATCCTTGCCCAGTTTCATTCATCTTCATCCATTCCATCTCTCATTCTGACGCGCAGGTCGCCCACGGGCGTCGACTAGAAAGACCTGCACTCGGCCTCTCAGGAGGCCTCACGAAAAAAAAATGTCAGAATTAATGCTTTAATTAGTAGGGTATACTATTCAGTGTACCTATTATAAATAAAAACCGTGAGGTTTCTCACCTCCCCATATTACGAAACCCGGTTGCCTAATACGGGGAAAGTGCACTTTTAAAGTTAACAATAATATCAGAGGATATTACATCAAACGTGCCCATATTTGTAATATACAGTACATAGTATATCGCCTGAGGTTTACATTGGTGAGAAAACCAAAATTATTCCGTTCCTTCTTATGTCTAATGTGAGCCCTATAAAAAAAACCTCCCCATATTTGGCGACTTTCCTCTACCCATTTTTAGAAGATACCTTATGCACTGGACAGCTGAATCCGTGATTAATTGTATAGGTAGCTTCGTAAGTCTCAGAACTCAGGAAGTCCTTTCTAGCAGCGTTACTAACAGCTTTCAAAGTTCCAAGGTAAGAAAGAAAATATTCCTCTAGTCAGTTTAGGCGACTGACATTTAATGAGAAAAAATGCCCTTTATCTGGATTTCTAGACTGAATATGATGATATGTGATGCTTACGTCATGCATAGCGAACCATTTATTAACGTTTTTCAAAAAAAATATGGTTGCTTCTGCGTCCATGAATGTGTACGCTTCCGGGTGCATGCCTATATTTTCTTTCAGTGTACTAATGGCACCAATAACTTCTGACGAGAACACTTCCTTGGCACGCCGAACATTCATTTTTTCAAATTTAGTGGGTTCGATGTGTTTTTTAGTGAGGTGTCTGACCGGTTTGACGATCTCACCCTTTTGCATTGTGTATAGTAATGACAAGTATTTCCCTGAAATTATTCCAGTACCATCAGTCATCTCTCGTTACAGAAACTGCGTTCTAATGTTTTTTTTAATGTGACAATTATCAAAACTAGGGAATACATTCCTAGACTCGTCGTATGGGTGATTGACCATTGGTTGCAAATTCCCTCCCCCTAAATGCCTCATCATTGTAGTGTTAGTTTTGTGATTATCAGAGACAGTTATTATAATTATGAAACCGCATTGTTCAACCTCGAGAATAACGTCCAGCAGGAGTTTACGTAAGTCCCGTCCTGACAGCTGCTTCGTGAAAAAGAAGGCACACGGTATCTGATAATTTGTCGAAAGATCTCTTAGCACAAAACACAACACACGATTAGCTGCTACTTGATCCCCTCCCGGCAAACTAAAAACACTTATAGTGGGCGATGTATCGAAGATAGAGATATGCTCTCATAGACTTTTTTGTAGAATTTATCACGCTGAACAATTCTTACACTCATAATATAATGATATTTTTAACGGTTCGCCCAGCGTAAGCTTAAAAAGCGCACGGACGCCAGGCTATTTTTCGACCTTTTCACTGAAATCGTTACTGCTTGGCTCCCTTTGGTCATAAATAAATTATTTTCTACACAAATCTTCCTCGAGATCACCTTTACAGAATGGTGAAAGCAGCATCAAAATCCATCCAGTGGTTCTTGAGATTACACATTTAATATACGTACTGTACAGTTGATTCCTTATCGCGCCTATAATGGGAGGGGAGTGCGCTCTACCGGCAACGAGTAGAAACTTTCCAATTACATGTTATACATGGGTTTGCATGGGTTCTGACTGGGAATGTCAAGGCCGGTATAGAGCGCAGCTCGTATTCAGTCGGCCGTGAATTGCTTGAAGTGATTTCGATTTCAACCACCATATGGCAGCACAATGCAGAGGACACAGCTCCAGGGTTCCCAATTTAATGTTTTGTCACTATATCTGCGACTATTAAACATACACAAGATGCTTTTAGTTCTTTCTTGTTAGACATTAAGCGATCTTTGTACACTCTTATTGGCGGCAGGAAGACCCATTTCTCTATTTATAATGTAACAATCATTTGTTCCGTTGGTTTAAGTTAGCGACACAGTTACGCCTAGCAGAACGCAAATACAAATTCTCAGGTTTGCTAAGTTTTGTGGCGGCATTGCAGTACTCAGTACCCAGGCCAAGTGATGAAGTCCCGATGGTCCAACCAGAGCCCTTCACTCCAAAGCATAGTGTGCTAACAGATTCACCACAGGGCCAAGTAATTTCACCAACCACCACTCCAATTTAATGGAGAAGCACATCTCGTGTTGGCAGACTCGTATCAAATGACACTCCTACATCAGAGCAAGCTCCCCCATCTTTCAACAGTGCGATGTCTCAGTTCCAGCCCTCATTTCATCAACGGTGCCTTCCCAGATACGCATAGGCTTATGTTTCAGCAAATGACTGTATCCAACCACAAATAGTTTATTTACGACGAAGGTTTAATTTCCAGAAAGCCAATTGAAATGTGTGAACAAGGGTCTAAACTCAGCCCAGATTTTGTGAGAGCAGTCAAGAATGCTCATGAGGTTGCAGAACAAGCTACATAAAGCATGAACACCAGAAACAGCTAAAGAATACCTCACTTTCCTCAACGAGAACCCTTTAAGTGTGCGAACACTGACAGCTGGCCAATTGTCTCAAGTTGAAGACAAACCTGGACAAGGCTAATAGAAGAGCGAACAGGCGTTTCAACATGGCCACCAATTAGATTGGAACACACACAACTGAAACAAAGGAACTTGAGAAGAATAAATTTGGTGAGACTTTCCATCGTGACAAGTTGAAAATGGCCATTGGCAGATGTAAAGTTGGCAGTATTGGAGTGTGAAACTTGGTGGGTGAGCAAGGCTAGTAAACTGCTGTAGTTTATAAGCCTTGGTGGGTGAGTGGTTATCGAGTCACACTGCCAACCCCAAGCTTGCAGGTTCGCTCCTGGTCTTAGTAAGGGATTTTTGAAAGGCGTCAAAAATCACGGTAATCAGGTCATACGATGTTGGCATGTTAAAGGACCCATTTGAATTCAGTAGGCCGTGTTCATAATGGCAAATTAACCTCGGGATTATCCACCAACACAAAGAGTTTAACCGTACAACGGGGTGAGTCAATCATTGTGCGGTCTCAATATAATTTCAGTACCAACACCTGGTGGATAAATGGAGAAGTTACGATTTAACCTTCTTTGGAATGTTGAAACTCTGTGCTATTTATATGATATTATTTGTATGTTAAGTGTGGTTGAGTTTTCAATCAATGTCCGTTTTTAATATTTGTCAAATGCTTGGTCAACTTCTTCACCGACTTCATTTGATAAGTTGATGTGTTGTGCTGTCCTTTAGAACAGCCGCATGCAAGCAATAATGTTTTATACCGAATGTTTACATTTTGTAGGGTGAAGTCTTATCATCGTACGAATATATCGGAAGAAGCTAGGCTCTGCTGGGAAACTGTATTATAATGTTCAGTATTTGAACAATACTGTGCAAAGAGTAAAAAGGGGGGGTAAATAAGCATCAGAAAATCCTCTGACTATCCTAAATGATTGGGTCAAAGGTAAACACAATACTACCCTAAATGATTGGGTCAAAGGTAAACACAATACTACTCTAAATGATTGGGTCAAAGGTAAACACAACACTACCCTAAATGATTGGGTCAAAGGTAAACACAACACTACCCTAAATGATTGGGTCAAAGGTAAACACAACACTACCCTAAATGATTGGGTCAAAGGTAAACACAACACTACCCTAAATGATTGGGTCAAAGGTAAATACAACACTATCCTAAATGATTGGGTCAAAGGTAAACACACCACTATCCTAAATGATTGGGTCAAAGGTAGACACAATACTACCCTAAAAGATTGGGTCAAAGGTAAACACAATACTATCCTAAATGATTGGGTCAAAGGTAAACACAATACTATCCTAAATGATTGGGTCAAAGTTTAACACAACACTACCCTAAATGATTGGGTCAAAGGTAAACACAACACTACCCTAAATGATTGGGTCAAAGGTAATCACAATACTACCCTAAATGATTGGGTCAAAGGTATACACAATACTACCCTAAATGATTGGGTCAAAGGTATACACAATACTACCCTAAATGATTGGGTCAAAGGTATACACAATACTACCCTAAATGATTGGGTCAAAGGTCAACACATTACCACCCTAAATGATTGGGTCAAAGGTCAACACATTACCACCCTAAATGATTGGGTCGAAGATCAACACACTAAACGTTTGGAGGACAACCTGCACTAAATACCACTGATAAAAGGTGTTCCGAGTGGGGGTTTGCCCTGAAACGTAGGCTACTAATGTACGAAATGTAGAGGGAAAGGAGGCTCTTATTGGAGACAATTTGTCAAGCCATTTGTCTCTGAATGTAATTCGTTTTTTTTTTAAGAAAATAATTAAATTGCTCTCAAAGTTTTTAAAAAGGGTACGCTACCTCTTACATAGACTATCTCAGAAATGCACATAACATTGATCGAGGTTAAGTGAAAGGAATCTTTTTTACGAATTATATTGTACGCTTTAGAGAGTAAGCCGCTAGAGTTATATATTAGTAAAATGCATTAATCTTGTCATTTCTATACCGGTATGATAAATCATGATTAAAACATTTTAAAAACTTGATGATCCCTTTCACCCCATATGATGTGTTAAGTCGTTTCTAGGCTGAAATAAACGTGTGATCGACATGACCCTAAAAGGTAGCGTGAAGCCGATCGTGATTTAGGCCTACAGAAGTTGTCATGCAAGCATTAGATCGATGAAGCTTCATTACCGTACATATATATTGCATTCCGTTATCTTCATACTGTAATATGTCAAATATACCTATTTTTGATCGACTTCAGCCCACTCTACGGAAAGCGTTATAGTGCCAAGGAGCTTAGATACCGTACCCAACCTCTGACTTCCATAGCGCTCCGAGGAGCCACACAATTCGACATGTAAGCTGCCCTCTGGGCGTTATAAAACAAAGCTCGACTCTCAACTTATATGGGATAAGGTAGGCTAGAGTTCAGCGCTTCCCAAACTTTTTTTAATCGCCACAACTTCCCCCTCACCCCATACTACAAGTATGGTATTTTGCTAGGAACACTTGCGTTTGTGAATAATTTAATATTGTACATTGCATCTCAAATGCGAGTGTTTCATAATTCAAAATATTGCGGTGCCGGTAAGCTAATAGTTTTGACAAAACTGTTGAGGATTATCACGTCAATAAGCAGCAGTCACTTCCCAAGTTAGTTAATAAAATGCTACGCTAATGCTAAAAATAGACTAACTACAAACTAGAATTTACTTCAAATTATAAGAAAACGTTCGGTTATTTAAAAATGTTTTGAAAACTTCCTAATAGTTCCTCTCTTGATGCTCAGTTTGAGGCCATTACACTTTGAATGCTGCCCCAGAGAGAGCATAACGTAGCCTACCGTATTCCGAAAACATGTCCGGCTTGTGTGCCGCGCAATTCGCTGTTCTACATGCCGTTTTCTTTATTTATTGCAGGTAACCTAGAACCATAAAACTCTCGGCCTTTGTCTTACAGCAAGGGATAACCTGAAGGTTCTCCCATTTTAACAAAACTGAACATGACAATGGCGTGTGTTCTTCACGCCCGTAAGTGACACGAACGCCCAGTCCCAGAAACTCGGCAACGACCCAGCCGGGATTCGAATCCGGGGCCCCTCAGACCTTAACCTAAACCCTTCCACTTCGCTGCATAACTGAACACCATGGCATGAAACTATCTGAAAGTACTAGTCTTAATAGAATTGTTATTTATAGATGTACCTAGGTATATTAAAAATTGGCCTGATGGCATTTATGATTAGCCTACGGTGCCGGTCTAAAATTACAGTACGGTACCGTATCAAAGTAATGTAAAGTTTTGAAGCCAGAGCTGCCTGTAGGTTACACACTGCTATGTGTAGCGCTCCAGTCGGTCAACAAGAGATTGTCCAATGACTGGGCGGGGTGCAATGTAAATAACACTCCTGGAAAGGATCACAAGTAATAATTTATGATCACTGTTATAATGGGGCAATTTAGGATGACGCGTTGCGACCTTCAAGCGGTCATCAGATCCTGACACTTAGTTTAAGTTTACAATGTTAACTACACAAATTTTGTAGTGCGTACAATGGTGTTTACATTTTGATTCGCAGTTTGAATCTCTCAGTGCAAATTCGTGTTGACCGACTGAAGAGCAGTACAACTGACTAGGGACTGTCGCGAGTTGAAGAGAAATGCGAAATATAACTCCCCGTTGTCAGAATTTAGTGCAGTCTATTCAAATAGACAAACAACGTTCGCGACCTTCCGGTCTTGTTGGGCCTCGGTTTCTAGGTCTCCCAAGTAATAGGCTAATAATAATAATAATGTTATGTATATCCCATTTCACTACTGTGGCATTTAGGGACGCCGCAGAGCCGGAATTTTCCCCCACACCCTCAAATGCCAGGATTCGATCCTGCAACTCGCAAGTTGTCTGCGCTCCCAGTTTAGTAACCAACCACAGTACTAAACAGAATTTGCAGTTTATCCAGAAATAGATCTGGCACAACTAGCCTATTGTAGGTTTACCATCAGGCTATCAGGGCGCAGTGGAGGCTCGTCCAAATGGGAGAGTATACAGTGAACCGCTGCTGTCAACGCCTACACCACAACTAAAATGGCAAAAGGAAACGCTGAATCTGTACTACGGTAATCGTTATACATACACAGAACTGGACTCCGTTCAGCCCTTTGGAGTGGAAGGGAGTTTTAGCCGGTGTGATACGATGGGGTAAAAAAAATGCCGTGCGACTTTGTTTATGTGCTGGTAACAAAAGAACAGGCTTCTTTGAAGGCACACGGAAGAAAGTTATGGATCACTGTGGTAAGGTACCGGTACCGTAGGCTACGTTAAAATAATTGGTTTACTGCTGTTTGCGCGTAGCGGACAAAGACCTGCACACGGTTGGGTCATGTGCCTGCACAGCATTCATGAACTTAATTTATAATCTACCTCAATCCAAAACAGCCCACGCAATAGACAACATTTCATCTTACCCACGAGTAGGAGCCCCCCCCCCCTTCTACTACAATCCGAATCAGAAGCAGTCAAATTGGTGTGAAAGGCTCACGAATATGTTTGGGTTTCTCCACAAGTTTCAAAAGCAATAAAATGAAACACTATGAACTCAATGTAGAAGGCATGTCAAATACAGAAATCGCATAACACAGAAGTTGAGGTCCTACCTGTACGAAGGGTTCCATGTTGCCGACCGTCACTCTGATCGTCGGACTAGTGACACAGGTCAGGTCGCCTTCATGATTCATCCGGTGTCGTCACTCAGCAATCGATTATCACGATAACGATAGCTACAGCATGTTGGTAAGTTAACATTCAACATTATCGTTACAACGCGCTCTAAGTTTTTCTCGGAACGTTTGAAAATAAAGTTACATTGATTCTTGTGCTGTTTCACTCGAGGGGCTACAATAACACATGTTATCAGACAGAGTATATGTTTAATCAATTATCAATGCTTTCCTAAATCCAATGCCTTGCCAACCCAGCCGTTGGTCTCTGTCAGCTCCTCGGAAAGCAAGTCCTAAGGGAATTCCTCCGCATCTGTATTTTGTCTCAAGATGATTGTGACTGTGCCAGCTTCAAACTTCCTACGTAAAGGAAATTGGCGACACCGATGGTGGGAGTTCAATCAAATAGCTTATAAAGATAATAGCGGAAACTCGGCCGTAAAAGCATGCGCTCGTTTGGGGACAGCGATCACAGTGCCATCTCTTGGTGCGAGTTGACAGCATTACTCTTCTTGCCACCCACAGCTAGCATTTTTGACTGCGCACCGACCGAAATTGCATTGTAAAGTTAACATATGTCTCGGCTTGATATTTAGGCAGCAAATACTTTAAAGATTAGTGTTAAAAGAAACAAAAGATACTTGGTTCTGTACAATATTTATATAGAATTCTAAAAAATACTGTACTGCTTCTGCATATGGTTTGCTTTGCCATAGGCAGTAGAACTGAAGGCACTGCACCAGGCCAAATACTGAAAATTACAAGGAAATATTAGCATATTGGTTTTAATCCATCCTTTTTGACATACTGGTATTTAAAAACGAGTTGAACACGCTTAATTACATTAAAAAAACAGTTACTTTCTTATATATTTCCTAATAAAGTCAGTAAAATTAAAATTTGTGTTTCTGAACTTGGTAGATGACACCAACCTCCTTAGCTTTAATAGTGCAATACGTACACTTTAGAGGCAGATAACCTCACTGTTCCGCCCCTTATAACAACAATAAATAACTACGTACACTTTCAATCGGAAATATTGAAGCATGTTGTTAAATGTTAGGCCTACTGTACCGTAGAGTCACCACGTTTTATAAAGGCTGTTATTTAAATATTAACATTAGGCCTACTATCAACAACCTACAAAAATCTTACCCTTGACTTAACAAGTTTTTGTTCCAGAAATCTTTCTCCACAAAGTGGTCTGAGCCACGGCCGACTGAATGCGCTCATGCCGGCCTAGACAATGATACCTTTTTCATGAAATCTTGTTAGTTACTCAACTGCTCACACAGCGCTGTTCACCAAGCATTGCACGACTAAGACTTCTTTCTACTTAGTGTATAACAAAGTCCCCGATTCTTGGATATCACGGGTAATCTCGAGAACCACTGGATGGATTTTGATGCGGCTTGCACCATTCTGTACAGGTAATATCGAGGAAGATTTCTGTAGAAAATAATTTATTTATGATCAAAGGGAGCCAAGCAGTAACGATTTTAGATTTCAGTGAATAGGCCGAAGAAAGAACTTTACGTCCGTGCGCTTTTTAAGCTTACGCTGGACAAACCGTTAAAAATATCAATATACTATGAGTGTAAGAATTGTTCAGCATGAAAAATTGTACAAAAAAGTCCGCGTGAGCATATCTCTATCTTCGATACATCGCCCACTATAAGTGTTTTTAGTTTGGACGGGAGGGGCATTTGGCTTGCACCTCGCCATTCTTAAATTACGTCTGACAGGAATTCCTTGCACATTCATAACTGTTCCCGGGCGAAGCCGGGGCGGGTTGCTAGTGACACTATTATATTATCATTATAATTCCCACAATATCAAAATGCAAATTATATCACAAAATAAAATAGCGTGCTAATAAATCTAAGATAAATTAGACATACCTTGCACCTCGTTACAGTTGAATTCGATCAGAATCACTCGGTTTTCATTAAAGTTTATGCATTTTTCTGCTGAACGGTTTGGAAGTTCGGCAACAGGAAACTAGGACTGTTATTTACTTAAAATATTCATTTTTGTATTTTTGTACTATTTGTGTTCATGATTTCATTACATTGTCAGAATTACCGACAGTAGTGGCTACGCTGGCTAAATCGCAGCGTTAGGCCATGGGGCCAAGCTCTCTGCTGACTCTGTAGACGCGTGTGTTCGAGCCCCACCGTCGGTCGTCCTTGAAATGATTTTCCGTGGTTTCCCATTTTTCAACACCAGGCAAATGCTGGGACGGTACCTTCTAACAGGCCACGGCCGCTTCCTTCCACATCCTTGCCCAGTTTCATTCATCTTCATTCCATCTCTCATCCTGACGCGCAGGTCGCCCACGGGCGTCGACTAGAAAGACCTGCACTCGGCCTCTCAGGAGGCCACACGAAAAAAATGTCAGAATTAATGCTTTAATTAGTAGGGTATACTATTCAGTGTACCTATTATAAATAAAATCCGTGAGGTTTCTCACCTCCCCATATTACGAAACCCGGTTGCCTAATACGGGGAAAGTGCACTTTTAAAGTTAACAATAATATCAGAGGGTATTACAACATCAAACGTGCCCATATTTGTAATATGCATAGTATATCGCCTGAGGTTTACATTGGTGAGAAAACCAAAATTATTATGTTCCTTCTTATGTCTAATGTGAGCCCTATAAAAAAATCCCCATATTTGGCGACTTTCCTCTACCCATTTTTAGAAGATACCTTATGCACTGGACAGCTGAATCCGTGATTAATTGTATAGGTAGCATCGTAAGTCTCAGAACTCAGGAAGTCCTTTCTAGCAGCGTTACTAGCAGCTTTCAAAGTTTCAAGGTAAGAATGAAAATATTCCTCTAGCCAATTTAGGCGACTGACATTTAATGAGAAAAAATGCCCTTTATCTGGATTTCTAGACTGAATATGATGATATGTGATGCTTACGTCATGCATAGCGAACCATTTATTAACGTTTTTCAAAAAGAAATGGTTGCTTCTGCGTCCATGAATGTGTACGCTTCCGGGTGCATGCCTATATTTTCTTTCAGTGTACTAATGGCACCAATAACTTATGACGAGAACACTTCCTTGGCACGCCGAACATTCATTTTTTCAAATTTAGTGGGTTTGATGTGTTTTTTAGTGAGGTGCCTGACCGGTTTGACGATCTCACCCTTTTGCATTGTGTATAGTAATGACAAGTATTTCCCTGAAATTATTCCAGTACCATCAGTCATCTCTCGTTACAGAAACTGCGTTCTAATGTTGTTGTTTTTAGAATGTGACAATGATCAAAACTAGGGAATACATTCCTAGACTCGTCGTATGGGTGATTGGCCATTGGTTTCAAATTCCCTCCCCCTAAATGCCTCATCATTGTAGTGTTAGTTTTGTGATTATCAGAGACAGTTATTATAATTATGAAACCGCATTGTTCAACCTCGAGAATAACGTCCAGCAGGAGTTTATGTAAGTCCCGTCCTGACAGCTGCTTCGTGAAAAAGAAGGCACACGGTATCTGATAATTTGTCGAAAGATCTCTTAGCACAAAACACAACACACGATTAGCTGCTACTTGTTCCCGGCTGTAATTTTGATCCTCTCTTTCCTTTTAATGAGACGGTGCTGGAGTAGTGTCCTTGTACCCGAAGAAGGTGCAAGGTATGTCTAATTTCTCTTAGATTTATTAGCACGCTATTTTATTTCGTGATATAATTTTAATTTTGATAATGCGGAAATTATAATGATAATAATTATATAGTGTCACTAGCAACCCGCCCCGGCTTCGCCCGGGAACAGTTATGAATGTGCAAGGAATTCCTGTCAGACGTAATTTAAGAATGGCGAGGTGCAAGCCAAATGCCCCTCCCGTCCAAACTAAAAACACTTATAGTGGGCGATGTATTGAAGATAGAGATATGCTCTCGCGGACTTTTTTGTAGAATTTCTCACGCTGAACAATTCTTACACTCATAATATAATGATATTTTTAACGGTTCGCCCAGCGTAAGCTTAAAAAGCGCACGGACGCCAGGCTATTTTTTCGACCTTTTCACTGAAATCGTTACTGCTTGGCTCCCTTTGGTCATAAATAAATTATTTTCTACACAAATCTTCCTCGAGATCACCTTTACAGAATGGTGAAAGCAGCATCAAAATCCATCCAGTGGTTCTTGAGATTACACATTTAATATACGTACTGTACAGCTGAATCCTTATCGCGCCTATAATGGGAGAGGAGTGCGCTCTACCGACAACGAGTAGAAACTTTCCAATTACATGTTATACATGGGTTCTGACTGGGAATGTCAAGGCCGGTATAGAGCGCAGCTCGTATTCAGTCGGCCGTGTCTGAGCATACAACATGAGTTCTGTTTAAATATTCTGGGCCATTCCTTTTCAATACGTCATCTAAGTCAGCTCTTCGGCTTCGAATAACCCACAGCGTGCATCTATAAATACATAAAGACCAGGCTAAAATATGCTAAATTATATTGTAAAAGCATTCTGTATTAAAAGAAAACCGAACTATCAGTGTAATGGTAGGCTACTTGTTTACAATAATTTCTTGGGAACCTGAAGAAAGATTTTGGGTCACTTTGTTGTTTATACTTATTACAGGCATATATGGCACAAATACTCCCCGTACCAACCATTACAATTGGATAATTAGATCATCCACAGGTCAATAATTTCTTATAATTGTTTGGTTGGATCTCACGGTTGTAAATCAGCTGGTCTTACGTTGCCAACTCGGACCGCTAGGCGGGGCTGGGTAGCGCTGTCTCCTGTTTTGGTGAGGAGTTTCCGCTATTATCTTTATAAGCTATTTGGTTCAATCTCAATGTTTCGTGGCTGGCAGCGTGGCTCAGCGCTAACGTCCTCGCCTGCTGTGCCCAAGGTTACAGGATCGAATCCTGGCGTAGTCAGTTGGCATCTGAGGGTGCGTGTCAGTAGATTTACTGGTTGTAACTGCGTCTTTTAGAGACGCCACGCCGGGGTGCCGGAATTTTGCCCCGAAGGGGATCTTTAACGTGCTAATTTTAAACTGAGAATCTGACAATGAATGATGACAATCCAATCAACATCACAGGTTACCAGACAAGTTTAAAACACACCCAAATAAACGGGGCAGATGTGTCAAGCACCTAGCTGTTGAGGTTTATGGAAGTAATATTTATTTAAATTGCCATGCTGTAAACAGTGGACGGGTTGGGCAGGAGGCGGTAAACAGTGGACGGGTTAGGCAGGAGGCGGCCCAGGCCGGAAACAACATTCAGAATGGTTGTAGATTTTATGAATTCTTGTTATGGGCTTGAGACGTCTTGGTCATCGGCCCCGTTAATTTGGGTGTGCCTAGTTGTATCAGGGACAAGGATGGGGTAGGTGCCCCGGGACTTGTAGTAAGGTACTATCTCAGCATTAGCCTGTAGTAGTGTGTGTAAATGTATTAGGGACAGGGATGGGGTAGGTGTCCCGGGACTTGTAGTTAGGTACTATCCCAGCATTAGCCTGTAGTAGTGTGTGTAACTGTATTAGGGCCAGAGATGGGGTAGGTGTCCCGGGACTTGTACTAAGGTACTATCCCAGCATTAGCCTGTAGTAGTGTGTGTAACAGTATTAGGGACAGGGATGGGGTAGGCGCCCCGGGACTTGTAGTAAGGTACTATCCCAGCATTAGCCTGTAGTAGTGTGTGTAACTGTATTAGGGACAGGGATGGAGTAGGTGTCCCGGGACTTGTGTAAGGTACTATCCCAGCATTAGCCTGTAGTGGTGTGTAACTGTATTAGGGACAGGTATGGGGTAGGCGCTCCGGGACTTGTAGTAAGATACTATCCCAGCATTAGCCTGTAGGGGTGTGTAACTGTATTAGGGACAGGGATGGGGTAGGCGCCCCGGGACTTGTAGTAAGGTACTATCCCAGCATTAGTCTGTAGTAGTGTGTGTAACTGAATTAGGGACAGGGACGGGATAGGTGCCCCGGGACTTATAGTAAGGTACTATCCCGGCATTAGCCTGTAGTAGTGTAACTGTATTAGGAACAGGTATGGGGGTAGGCGCCCCGGGACTTGTAGTAAGGTACTATCCCAGCATTAGCCTGTAGTAGTGTAACCGTTTTAGGGACAGGGACGGGGTAGGTGCCCCGGGACTTATAGTAAGGTACTATCCCGGCATTAGACTGTAGTAGTGTAACTGTATTAGGGACAGGGATGGGGATAGGCGCCCCGGGACTTGTAGTAAGGTACTATCCCAGCATTAGCCTGTAGTAGTGTAACTGTTTTAGGGACAGGGATGGGGTAGGAACCCCGGGACTTGTAGTAAGGTACTATACCAGCATTAGCCTGTAGTGGTGTGTAATTGTATTAGGGACAGGGATGGGGTAGGTGCCCCGGGACTTGTAGTAAGGTACTATCCCAGCATTAGCCTGTAGTGGTGTGTAACTGTATTAGGGACAGCGACGGGGTAGGTGCCCCGGGACTTGTAATAGGGTACTATCCCAGCATTAGCCTGTAGTAGTGTGTGTAACTGTATTAGGGACAGGGATGAGGAAGGTGTCCCGGGACTTGTAGTAAGGTACTATCCCAGCATTAGCCTGTAGTAGTGTAACTGTATTAGGGACAGGGATGGGGTAGGCGCCCCGGAACTCGTAAAGTACTATCCCAGCATTAGCCTGTGCTAGTGTGTAACTCTATAAGGGACAGGGATGGGGTAGGCGCCGCGGGACTTGTAGTAAGGTACTATCCCAGCATTAGCCTGTGCTAGTGTGTAACTGTATTAGGGACAGGGATGAGGTAGGCGCCCCGGGACTTGTAGTAAGGTACTATCCCAGCATTAACCTGTAGTAGTGTGTGTAACTGTATTAGGGACAGGGATGGGGTAGGCGCCCCGGGGCTCGTAGTAAGGTACTATTCCAGCATTAGCCTGTGCTAGTGTGTAACTGTATTAGGGACAGGGATGGGGTAGGCACCGCGGGACTTGTAGTAAGGTACTATCCTAGCATTAGCCTGTAGTAGTGTGTCTAGCTGCATCAGGGACAGGGATCAGGTAGGTGTCCCGGGACTTTTAGTAAGGTACTATCCCAGCATTAGCCTGTCCTAGTGTGTAACTGTATTAAGGACAGGGATGGGATAGGTGCCCTGGGACTTGTAGTAAGGTACTATCCCAGCATTAGCCTGTAGTAGTGTGTAACCGTATTAGGGACAGGGATGGGGTAGGTGCACCGGGACTTGTAGTAAGGTACTATGCCAGCATTATCCTGTAGTAGTGTGTGTAACTGTATTAGGGACAGGGATGGGGTAGGTGCTCCGGGACTTGTAGTAAGGTACTATCCCAGCATTATCCTGTAGTAGTGTGTGTAACTGTATTTGGGACAGGGATGGGGTAGGAGCCCCGGAACTTGTAGTGAGGTACTATCCCAGCATTAGTCTGAATTAGTGTAACTGCTTTAGGGACTGGGATGGGGTTGGTGCCCCGAGACTTGTAGTAAGGTACTATCCCAGCATTAGCCTGTAGTAGTGTGTAACTGTATTAGGGACAGGGATGGGTTTGCGCCCCCGGACTTGTAGTAAGGTACTGTCCCAACATTAGCCTGTAGTAGTGTGAAACTGTATAATGGACAGGGATGGGGTTGGTGCCCCGATACTTGTAGTAAGGTACTATCCCAGCATTAGCCTGTAGTAGTAACTGTATTAGGGACAGGGATGGGTTTGCGCCCCCGGACTTGTAGTAAGGTACTGTCCCAACATTAGCCTGTAGTAGTGTGAAACTGTATAAGGGACAGGGATGGGGTGGGGGCCCCGGGACTTGTAGTATGGTACTATCCCAGCATTAGCCTGTCGTAGTGTGTAACTGTTTTAGGGACCGGGATGGGGTAGGAGCCCCGGGACTTGTAGTACGGTACTATCCCAGCATTAGTCTGTTGTAGTGTATCTGTATTACGGACAGGGATGGGGTAGGAGCCCCGGGACTTGTAGTAGGATACTATCCCAGCATTAGCCTGTAGTAGTGTGTGTAACCGTATTAGGGACAGGGATGGGGTAGGCGCCCCAGGACTTGTAGTAAGGTACTATCCCAGCATTAGCCTGTAGTAGTGTGTGTAACTGTATTAAGGACAGGGATGGGCTAGGTGCCCCGGGACTTGTAGTAAAGTACTATCCTAGCATTAGCCTGTAGTAGTGTGCCTAGCTGTATCAGGGACAGGGATCAGGTAGGTGTCCCGGGACTTTTAGTAAGGTACTATCCTAGCATTAGCCTGTAGTAGTGTGTGTAAGTGTATTAGGGACAGGGATGGGCTAGGTGCCCCGGGACTTGTAGTAAGGTACTATCTCAGCATTATCCTGTAGTAGCTTGTGTAACTGTATTAGGGACAGGGATGGGGTAGGCACCCCGGGACTTGTAGTAAAGTACTATCCTAGCATTAGCCTGTAGTAGTGTGCCTAGCTGTATCAGGGACAGGGATCAGGTAGGTGCCCTGGGACTTGTAGTAAGGTACTATCCCAGCATTAGCCTGTAGTTGCTTGTGTAACTGTATTAGGGGCAGGGATGAGGTAGGCGCCCAGGGACTTGTAGTAAGGTACTATCCCAACATTAGCCTGTAGTAGTGTGTGTAACTGTATTAGGGACAGGGAGGGGTTAGGCGCCCCGGGACTTGCAGTAAGTTACTATCCCAGCATTAGCCTGTAGTAGTGTGTAACTGTATTACGGACAGGGATGGGGTAGGTGCCCCGGGACTTGCAGTAAGGTACTATCCCAGCTTTAGCCTGTAGTAGTGTGTATAATTGTATTAGGGACAGGGATGGGGTAGGTGCCCCGGGACTTGTAGTAAGGTACTATCCCCTTATTAGCCTGTGGTAGTGTGTAACTGTATTAGGGACAGGGATGATGTAGGTGCCCCGGATTTGTAGTAAGGTCCTATCCCAGCAATAGCCTGTAGTAGCATGTGTTACTGTATTAGGGACAGGGATGAGGTAGGCGCCCCGGGACTAGTAGTGAGGTACTATCCCAGCATTATCCTGTAGTAGTGTGTGTAACTGTATTAGGGACAAGGATGGGGAAAGCGCCCCGGGACTTGTAGTGAGGTACTATCCTAGCATTGGCCTGTAGTAGTGTGTAACTTTACTAGGGACAGGGATGGGGTAGGTGCCCCGGGACTTGTAGTAAGGTACTATCCCAGCATTAGCCTGTAGTAGCGTGTAACTGTATTAGGGACAGGGATGGGTTAGGTGCCCCAGAACTTGTAGTAAGCTACTCTCCCAGCATTAGCCTGTAGTAGTGTGTAACTGTATTAGGGACAGGGATGGGGTAGGCGCCCCGGGACTTGTAGTAAGGTACTATCCCAGCATTAGCCTGTAGTAGTGTGTGTAACTGTATTAGGGACAGGGATGGGGTAGGCGCTCCGGGACTTCTAGTAAAGTACTATCCTAGCATTAGCCTGTAGTGGCGTGTAACTGTATTAGGGACAGAGATTGGGTAGATGCCCTGGGACTTGTAGTAAGGTAGTATCCCAGCATTAGCCTGTGGTAGTGTGTAACTGTATTAGGGACAGGGATGGGGTAGGCGCCCCGGGACTTGTAGTAAGGTACTATCCCAGCATTTGCCTGTAGTAGTGTGTGTAACTGTATTAGGGACAGGGGTGGGGTAGGCGCCCCGGGACATGTAGTAAAGTACTATCCGTGCATTAGCCTGTAGTAGCGTGTAACTGTATTAGGGACAGGGAAGGTGTAGTCCCCCGGGACTTGTAGTATGGTACTATCTCAGCTGTAGGGTACCCGTGAGGGTGTCCTCTACAATGTTTTGTTTTAGGGGATGAAATAAGAGCAAATGGGGGACTGTTCGTAGCTTGGCTGTGAGAGGTGTAAACGTGGTCGGGTTCGAGAGCGTATAAGCACTCAAAGGGAGAACTCCCGAATATACTGCTTAATCGGGTAGTTCGGAGAGGCAATTAAGGGATGAGGGGCGGTTTGACGCTATTAGCTTTGAACAGCAGAGCCGCTGTTCGGAATACTGCCACGTGAGCAGCGACTGGCTTGCGCTACTGAGTGATGTACGCAGTGTGACGTCAGCGAGTAATTTGCTACGTGCGCTGTGAAACAATTAGTTAAATATATACCTGGCTTCTACCGGAACAAGGGATGAAGAACAGGATCTTAATAACTAATTAAATACACTAGAAAGACCAGTTGTTTCTAATATTACTGAGTTTATTGTGGGGTACTTCAAACTTGGGGTACTCCTAGCAGTGGCAAAACAGTTATTAAAACAGATACCTCTATAAACCAAGCACAAAGGGGTGGTAGTGTAAATGTCTGTACTGTGGATGGTGTATCGCTTTGACACTTACCCTCCTGTGTTGATGTGGCTCGTGGCAGCGGTTCGGCACAAAGAAGCCCTGAGGCAAAGCACCTAACTGTCTGACCAAGAATAAGTGATCGATTGATCGAGTGAATGATCTTGAGGTACCGCGCCTCCCCACTTATATAGGTTTCGAAGTGCCGCGTCTGTGGAATTGCAGTTTTAACAGGATGTGCGTTGCTGGCTGTGGTTACTGGAGGTTGTTGCTATGCCTTGGGCCTGGCTTTATTTTAGAAGTTTAGGTAATATTTGCCGCAGGCGTCTGTGTATAGATAAACGTATATTTCGTAGATAGAGGGGGATGGGGACGCATTACCCGGATGCAACAACTCCTTCGACGGAGCTAGTCATCGTCCTCGATGACGGGATGAGACTAGGCCGTAGGGGTAGTTAATTTTATATGTATGGGTGGATGGTCATCCTCTTCTCTCTTGTAAAATTTTGGCTCTTCTTTTCTTCTCATCGGTTCTTCTGTTTTTGTATAATATGCCTTCGACCAGAAGGTGGTGACGTTGTTGGAGGTATGTGGTGATCCCCGTGTGGGGTGAGGTACAGAAGTGAAGATGTCGGAGATGGAGAGGCGGGTATTGTCGTAGAGCGAAGTATGTAGACGTCAGTGTGCAGTTCCCAGTGTATAGTGCCTCGTAGAGTAGTCAGCCGTCGGGTTCGTGCCTAGCGATAAAGTGTAGTGTTTAGGTGTGTGGGGAGGGGGCAATTTTTCAGTTACAGAACATGTGCATCATTACAAATATAAAATACAAATATCAAAACATTGGACAATCTGAAATACACCAAAATAAACAAAACATAGTGGCATTATCTATTGTACAGTATACATGGTGGGTATGTGGACCCGATACAATCATGAAACAGTAATAACATCATCATCAAGCATTATCATCATTAATGAACAACATCATCATCATTAGTCATCATCATTACTCATTATGGGCCCACTCAAAGGGGAAAAACAGCATCAGGACCTAGCTTACCCTCCGTCCTCTCAACTGGACGGGCTGAAAAATTGCCATTGAGTGGCGAAAAACATTCAAGACACAATAAAGAAAAAGAACAGAAAGAATAGGAAAAGAAAAAAATAAGTGCCTCGGCGTGGTCGTTAAGGGGGTAAGAAAAATGGGTTTATTGTGAGGGGGAAAAAGGAGGCACTTGTACAGCTGTGATTTTAGAAGGACCGAAAGCAAAGGGAAAAAAATAGTGTGGCTCTAAAAATACAAAAATACAAAAAAATGAACTCTTTCTCTTGCTCTCTCTCTCGCTTTCTCTCACTCTCTCTCCGACTCTCTCTCCTTCTCTCTCTGTCTCTATCTCTCTCCCTCCGTCTCTCTCTCTGTCTCTCTATCGTGCCGTAGCATCATCACCAGAACTTACAAATGAACCCTAATCACGACCACTCATGTGGACATTGTACAAACAAACCTAGAGCGCTCTAGAGCTCTACAACTAATATGTTTAATGCTAAGCTACTCTATACCATGGCAAAAACTATTAATATATATCCATGGATCGTCCCCTGTGGGAGGACGGTCCATCTTAGCGAGGAAGGTTGTCTCTAACACCTGGTGAGTACAACCCTCGTCGCCGTAGGTCACCTCTCAATTCAGGTGTCGATTTTGTGGGATCCGCCCAGCGGTAGTGGATATCCCACAGTTACCCCTAACCGTGGGTCGGATATCAGTTTAATATTGATGTAAAGTAGTGAGGAAAAAGTGTGAGATACGGGGGGGGGGGGGTCGGCTCTCTATGTATGATAGATGGTGCGACTGGCGCGTGTTAGGGCGAGGGTAGATATATCCAGGGGGACTATGTACACATTCGCCATCTGTAGGGAAAGAGAGAAATGAAAAACGTGGCTATATATTCACCCCGCTGGCTGGCAGCTGGATGTCTCTGTAAATCATATAATTATCACTGTATGGTCATCCTGGTGACCTGTATCATACACGGAATACCGTGGATTCAACTGTGGAAAAAAACCATAAATATCACTCTGCATATTCGCTGTGGAGAGAGTACCACTGAGCAATCTGTATGTTCATCTGGAGACGCTCGGTGAATGGCTGCCTGGAAAAAAGAAAACATGTAGTCATGATAGTAGGGGGATGGTAGGGGTTCTAACGCACTCCAGAACCCTCCTTGCCCCACTACTAAGCCTCAGCCATGTTAAATATCTCTCGAACGCATGGTCGGATGTGGACAAATGAGGTGTCGTTGGACTCCGGCTGACGTCCTATTTCCTATGGACCATGTATTATATTTTTCATTTTTTTGACATTTTTCGTTTACGAAAATAGGCGATAGTTTGAAAACCAAACATGATAGAACGTTATGCTATGGCTCAAACGAATGGTCTTTATGACTTTTAATTTTTGTAAAAAAACTTTTTTATTTTTTATGTTTCTTTGAAAACACTCGAATTTTGAAGATTCTATATTTTGGAAACTAGGAATTATACAAAAAGTTTGTTTGACATAAATGAAAGGTCCCTATGCCCCCTACCCCAAAAATAAATTTCAAGTCTCTAGGATGAAAACCTGACAGTAGTTCTAGGACAGGGTTTCTGTCTACTAACTTATTGAACCCTCCTCGTATTTGCCTTGAACCTGATATCTCGCAAACCAATCATGGGATTTGAACATACATGGTGTCCTAGCACTCGTAGTGACGCCCCCTACTTTCCTATAGCCTCTTTATTTAATTAAAAGACCAAAACTAATAGGTCATTCGCTTTTAATATTTCCTAAACCCATGGTTGGATTTGAGCGTATGGGGTGTGCTAGGAATCGTGGTGAACCCCCCTTTCGTAGGGACGTTTTATTTCCACTCTAAAATAGTGCTAGGTTGTAGGTTCAGCTCTACTTAGGAAGTTGTGAGCCCCTGCGACCTTGGAATGGAAGGAGTCCTGCTAGGAGGGCGTGCTTGGATTCGTTTTTTTCGTCTCGTTGCGCTCTTTACGGGAATGCAGGTGTCGAAAAGGTGAAATGCTGGAAACATGTTTGGGGGGGGAGTGACTTTTTTGCTATATTTCGCGAACCAATCATGCTAGAGGCGTGTACGAGGGGTCCAAGGACTCGGGCTGACGTCCTCTTTGCTATGGACTACTCGTTATAGTTTTTTTAAAATTTGGAAACTCGATTTTGGGGTAAACAAGTGTTTTTTGTGATCTTTGCCGATATCTCACGAACCAATAAGCCTAGAGACTTGTACGAGGTTCCATTTTTTTCGTCGCGTTGTCCTCTTGCCGAGAATGTTCGTGTTGAGCAAGAATGAAAAACCATGTTGAGGTAAATCCGTGATTTTAGACTTTTTGCTCGATCTCGCAAACCCATAACGCTAGAGACGTGAACGAGGTGTCCTAGGACTTGGGCTAACGCCCCCTATTTGAAAATATGTTTGAAATTTTGACAAAGGGCCTAACGACACTTTTGTTGAAAAAAATATTAATTTCCTCTTTACCTATTTATAATGTTTATGAAGCGTGGTGGTTGAGAGAGACGATACTGCTGGGTGTATGTGTTTCAACGAACCTGTCGCTAACCACAAGGACCATGCTTAATAGAACAATCGCTATTTCGGCGGGTCGGTGTATGACAGAGCGAGGGTTCGTTTTCTGATATTTTACCTTTAACGTGTAAACGGTGATGAGAACTTGGTTCTATGTTGGTCGAAGCGAGTACAGAAAGCAAACTTGCCAAGGAGCAGGAGGTGAATGCCATTTGGGCTTATTGGAAGGCGCTGATCTGACTTGACAACAGGTGCAATGGAAAAATTACAATGACGCTTGAAGGTGAAATAATCCGAGCATCGTGGTGGTGGGGAAGAGCGAAATGCATGTGAACACGTGTGAGATGACATGTACTCTAAACAAGTTACAACTTGTTTGCTTCGTACGTGACAAAATGCAAGTCCATGTGAAATTTCATCTGCCACAGGTTGGACGTTGGACGTTATCTGTCCACGTGCATGATAACAGAATGTTCAAAGCGTGGGAAAAAAATGATTACACATGCAACGTAGCATATATAAAGACATGTCGTTATCATTTCCACTCTCATTTGGGTGGACTACCTTTGAACATACTGCGTTGCGTGAAACACTTGGTCTTGTTTAACAGTTTTGGTGTTGGTGGAAAATACTTAACCTTGTTGTGGGGTAGGTATTTATATATATATATATTATATATATATTTATTCATTTATATATTTATTGATTTATATATATATATTTACATGCAATTATTTATTGCTTAGGTAATTAATGATTTTTTAATTTATTTGTTTGCAGATAACCGGTATACCTTACATGTCTGAGAGAGAAGAAACCATTGCACTTTTGAGCCCACTAGAAGGAAACAGCAAGAAGCCCCTGCAAGTAAAGGTGGGATTATTTTTTTAAACTAACTTGTTTTATTATTTTGTTTCATATTTTATTTTATGAAATATATGTATTAACCTGAATTTAGGTATTTATAACGGTTTATTTTATTTATTTTTAGAAACTTGGAAAGAAAAGCCTTATCGCCGTAGCAGTCGCTGAAAACCCGAGACGCAGTAAAGTGCAACCATTGTTTCCAGGCAGTGAACTATTTAAAACTCAGGTAAGCCTAACATAAAATGCTATTCCATTTTACCACTACTGAAAACTCGTAGACAAAAAATTCATTATCTGTACATGACTAGGACGATGATTGCTTTCTTGATTAATGACTATGTGTTGGCAACCAGTACAAGACCATATTGGTTGTTTACCGGGAAAGTACAAGGCCATATTGGATTTTGTAAAAAACAAAATTTTTAATTTAACTGACATGTCGTTCCCCATAATAATAATAATAATATCGTATGGTGCCGGGTGCAAGCTTTGTTATTTGACACACAGAGGGTAGCTTGCATGTCGAATTTAGTTGTTCCTTGACTATGAAAGTCATGGAGGTTAGATGTTAGATATCTAATATTTTAAACTCTATAGCGCTTTCTAGTAGAAGAATGAGGAACTTTGTACCCTATGAACTCAACGAATATTCACAGGTTTGAACATGATAATCTGAACAAAATGCCATGACATTATTATTTTTTGTTTATGTATTGGTTAAAGGGGAATGTAAATGACTGCAGCTTTATAAAAAGAAAATAAGTGCATGGGTTACTGTTAGTGCCGACATACAGTTAATTATATTTTTTATGGTGTTTTGATATATTAATGCCAATTAACGTTAAAGTTTTATTTACAAGTATTGATTGATTGATTGAGTGATTGGTTATTTTGTTTGCTTTTAGGTGTCGTCATGCGCCATTAACGTAATGAACAGACAGTGAACAAGCATACATTGTGCTTTAAAGTACTCTGTGCAACGTTAATAACTTACAATAAGAAAAAGTTTTATTATAACACATGGCGTTAGTACCAAATACAACAAGTGAGCAAGTTGGTTTACCACGTGGGTTACTGCATGGGTTACTGTTAGTGCCGACATACAGTTTATTATATTTTTTATGGTGTTTTGATATATTAATGCCAATTACCGTTAAAGTTTTATTTACAAGTATTGATTGATTGATTGAGTGATTGGTTATTTTGTTTGCTTTTAGGTGTCGTCATGCGCCATTAACGTAATGAACAGACAGTGAACAAGCATACATTGTGCTTTAAAGTACTCTGTGCAACGTTAATAACTTACAATAAGAAAAAGTTTTATTATAACACATGGCGTTAGTACCAAATACAACAAGTGAGCAAGTTGGTTTACCACGTGGGTTAAATTTAAAATCAGAACATGACCGTTGGTTAACATTTGAATCCTGGCCTGTAGGCTTTTTGTCGACACATGAACTTGCAAAAGCCGTTTTTTTACTTGAACCGAGAAGATGTGGTGCGCTGTGTGTTTTGTCGTATTGAACTTTCACACTGGGAAGAAGGGGATGATCCCTTTAGAGACCATTTGCGATGGTCTCTTCATTGTCCTTACATGCTTGGAAAGCAAGTGGGTAACATACCTGTGTATTCATTTTACCGAACCACAAGACCATTGGCCGCTACTTACGTATCTGAATCACAAATAAATAATAATAATGATGTATTACCAGCCAACGGTAGTGTCGATATATGTGGTCCATATGCCATAGACAGTGTTGAATTGGCGTGTGCTTTTGAAAAATTGGGAGTTTGCAAGACTAAAGCACTAGCACACCCAGAGTACAGCTCTGTTGAAAAACGTTTAGAATCTTATAAGAATGTTTGGCCATTAATATTAAAACACCTTACCAAACAGCTAAGTGAAGCTGGATTTTTTTAATACTGGTGAAGGGGATAAAACAATATGTTTTTATTGTGGATTTGCTTTAAAGGATTGGCAAATGACTGATGACCCTTTAGTGCAACACGCTCGTTGGTTACCAAACTGTAAATATATGGTGTTGCTTAAAGGTCAGGAATTTGTGAACACTATTCGTAAAAAAAGTGATTGCAGCACAAGACATAAAAGTGCCTTTAGAGTTAGAACACGCAGAGCAAATACATAAGGCTGAAAGAAAAGACTTGTCTCACTAACAGATACAAAAGTGTGACCAACAATTATGTAAAATTTGTTATCAAGATGAACTAGGTGTTGTATTTTTGCCTTGTGGACACATGATAGCCTGTGTCAAGTGTGCATTAGAACTCAACACATGTGCTATATGCAGAAAAGCAGTATCTGCTACACTTAGGGCATTTCTTGCATAACTAGTATAATTTATTCGTCATGCATAGTGCAAAATCCCTAATTGCACAATATTATTAAAGCTGTTTTAGAGTGTAATAGATAAGCTTTTCTTTTGTTTATAGACTACTACAATGAATGTTTTGAATGCTGTGGGACAATCATGTGGCTTATAGACAAAGAAGCTCAGCGAATTGCCAACGCATATTCCATTCCGCATTATCAAGATTCGGAAATTGAAAACAGTATATGGTGATCGTGCACTTTGTGTATGAGAAAATTTTGATACATTTCTGCCTATACGGTTTAATGATATGTTGGAGAGTGTTTTTGATGAAGTCAATAATGCTGTGCAACCTGTACACTTAATATATGAAGGTTTTAAAAACAATAGGCGCATGGTTCGTTTTAATTAAATAAATAAAAAAATATGAAATAATAATGGAAAATATAAGTAATGACAATATACTGAAAAAGAAAGAAAATATGTGTATAGAATAGTAATGTTTTAGTGTTTAGTGTTGTCTTTAAAAATATTATGATGAAACCAAAAAAAAAACAAGAAATGTACCGTATATAAAGTTTGTAAATAAATGCAAAATGATGTTACAATGTTGTTTTATTTTATACAAAGTTAGTATATTTAACATTGCAGAGTATACATGATTATGACAATAAATGCACACTGAATACAAGCCTTTCTCACTTTACAATAGTCTGTTATAGTTTTAAACACAAGGCTTGTTTTAGATTATTTTATAGCAATGTCCATTCAACGTTGTTTTCGAAAAGTGGGGAAGCCGCAATGGTTGTATAGGCATAAAAACCTTATTGTTATTACTATTTAGTCACTTTGATCCCCTTGCATATCAAGAACAGATGACCTAGTTGTTCCACTCTTTAAAACGACAACAACAACACTACCTCTTGCATAGTTTGTGATGTTGATGGCTCTTGCGACGTGGAAGATGGATTAAAAATAACTTTTAGAACAGGGGTTAAACGTTGCTCATTAAACAATGCACTATTTTAGTAGCAATATGGTTTTCTTGATTTTTTGTCGACGGCAACTGTGTTTCATGCAGTACACTACATTGATGATCACTGACACTTAAAACCTAACTATTTTTACTTTTTAGGTCACCACGACAATGTTTGGAACGTTGCTTTGAACAACGCCAAATAACAGTTCCATTTTTATTGGTTCGTTTCACAATATATGAATATCCTTTATAGTATGCGTAAGGCTTACCATACCTAGTCACTGATACTTCCATATCAACTGTCAAGCATAGACTAAGCTCTAGTAAAGTCAACTTGGTAATAAGAATAATAGTTTATTGTGAGAGCAAATATGGATCCAAAGAGTTCAGGTAAAAGTGAAAGCAAATAAGCAAATATTAAAAACAAGAGTGGGGGTAAAAGTGGTCGCAAAGTGGTACACCCATTACACAATAATTTCAGCATGACGAAGCTCTTGTTCAATTTCTTTGATTTCCCAATCGTGACCGGTATGCCCAGCTTGTTGTAAAGCATGCAATTGTCGAAGCCGTTGAATTAACTTACTAGGTTTGTTCCAGTATACAAATTTAACAAATGGATTTTTAGGTGTAAACAAAGCATTACCATTATCATGATCATTATCATCATTATCATCATCATGATCACCATTATCATCATGACCATCATCACTGTTACTATATAGTCCTTTTTGATCCTCTTGCAATACCACTTTATTTATAGTCTGAGTTGATTTTGATAGTGTTGAAGGTTTCTTGGAAGTTGACAACTGTCCTAACACGACGTTTTGAGGACATGATAAGTCCTTTTGAACAAACACTGCACTATCTTTAGCCGCAATATCGTTTTCTTGAACTTGTTTTTTAGCATTTTAATAATTGTTTGTAAACAGCGAGCGTGGTTCGTTTAGAGCACTACATTGATGAACACTCACACTTAAAACCTTTCCATTTTTACTTTTCAGATTGCCTCGACATTTTGTTGACCTTTCTTTTGAGCATCGCCAGAATATTATTCCATTCACATTCTGGCGATTATAGTTATAAGAGTAGCCTTGATAGAGTGCACGTAGCCTACCTTTGTTGGTTGTAATAAGTTCCATAGTAGTAACTGACCTGTCAGTACGATGTTCACACTACAAAGGTTACAACTGTTTTGCTGATGGAGTGACCTACCATAAGCTTATATATTGGCTTATGTGTTGGCTTTTTGTGTTGGCTTTTTGTGTTGGCTTTTGTGTTGGCTTTTTGTGTTGGCTTTTCGTGTTGGCTTTTTGTGTTGGCTTTTCGTGTTGGCTTTTTTTTGTTGGCTTTTCGTGTTGGCTTTTTGCGTTGGCTTTTGTGTTGGCTTTTTGTGTTGGCTTTTGTGTTGGCTTTTTGTGTTGGCTTTAGTATTGGCTTTTGTATTGGCTTACTTGACAAGTTATTTGTGTCAATGTATTTAGTGGATTTTTTCTTTGTGTTGGAAAGTAGTTGAAAGAGAGGGAATATTTAAAGACTTAACCTCAGCTCACTAACCTAACCTAACCTAACTTCACTTAACCTAACTTCACCTAGCCTAACCTAACCTAACATTTCAACTCTCAGATGTTAATTAAATCCTGTGCATAGACGAGTTGGAACCCAAGACCTCAGGGGTAAAAAACCAATTATTTTGATGGCTTATTTTGGTAACTTATTTTGATGGCTTACCTAACTTTACCTAACCTAACCTAACCTCAGCTCACTTTGGATATTACTAGTAAGTGTTCATATCCTCCGCTAGGTAGAATGCTAGTAGTACAGGTAGTGCTCATATTTACCGCTAGGTAGCGGAAACATACTTTGCGTGTTGCATGTGACACTTGTGAAGTTTAACCGCATGCAAGACGTGCTTGTATAAGTTCTCTATTTAAACCCAATATACAATTAACCTCTAAATGTTCAGAACTAACATGTATAGCCATGTTTAGGGTATATAGGAGACCCTTAGCAAGAAAGGATGTCTAACCCACGAGTGTACAGCTTTGTCATACGCAGTAAGCACCTGTTGGCAGAAAACAACAACAACAACAATTTGAGAAAGACTACAAAAAACTGTTTCCTTTAAATACATTAATGGATATGTTGTTGCGTATGACAAAGCTGTACACTCGTGGGTTAGACAGCCTTTCATGGTAAGGGTCTCCTATATACCCTAAACATGGCTATACATGTTAGTTCTGAACATTTAGTGGTTAATTGTATATTGGGTTAAAATAGAGAACTTATACAAGCACGTCTTGCATGCGGTTAAACTTCACAAGTGTCTCATGCAACACGCAAAGTATGTTTCCGCTACCTAGCGGTAAATATGAGCACTACCTGTACAACTAGCATTCTACCTAGCGGAGGATATGAACACTTACTAGTAACATCCAAAGTGAGCTGAGGTTAGGTTAGGTTAGGTAAAGTTAGGTAAGCCATCAAAATAAGTTACCAAAATAAGCCATCAAAATAATTGGTTTTTTACCCCTGAGGTCTTGGGTTCCAACTCGTCTATGCACAGAATTTAATTAACACCTGAGAGTTGAAATGTTAGGTTAGGTTAGGCTAGGTGAAGTTAGGTTAAGTGAAGTTAGGTTAGGTTAGGTTAGTGAGCTGAGGTTAAGTCTTTAAATATTCCCTCTCTTTCAACTACTTTCCAACACAAAGAAAAAATCCACTAAATACATTGACACAAATAACTTGTCAAGTAAGCCAATACAAAAGCCAATACTAAAGCCAACACAAAAAGCCAACACAAAAAGCCAACACAAAAGCCAACACAAAAAGCCAACACAAAAGCCAACGCAAAAAGCCAACACGAAAAGCCAACAAAAAAAGCCAACACGACAAGCCAACACAAAAAGCCAACACGAAAAGCCAACACAAAAAGCCAACACAAAAGCCAACACAAAAAGCCAACACAAAAAGCCAACACATAAGCCAATATATAAGCTTATGGTAGGTCACTCCATCAGCAAAACAGTTGTAACCTTTGTAGTGTGAACATCGTACTGACAGGTCAGTTACTACTATGGAACTTATTACAACCAACAAAGGTAGGCTACGTGCACTCTATCAAGGCTACTCTTATAACTATAATCGCCAGAATGTGAATGGAATAATATTCTGGCGATGCTCAAAAGAAAGGTCAACAAAATGTCGAGGCAATCTGAAAAGTAAAAATGGAAAGGTTTTAAGTGTGAGTGTTCATCAATGTAGTGCTCTAAACGAACCACGCTCGCTGTTTACAAACAATTATTAAAATGCTAAAAAACAAGTTCAAGAAAACGATATTGCGGCTAAAGCTAGTGCAGTGTTTGTTCAAAAGGACTTATCATGTCCTCAAAACGTCATGTTAGGACAGTTGTCAACTTCCAAGAAACCTTCAACACTATCAAAATCAACTCAGACTATAAATAAAGTGGTATTGCAAGAGGATCAAAAAGGACTATATAGTAACAGTGATGATGGTCATGATGATAATGGTGATCATGATGATGATAATGATGATAATGATCATGATAATGGTAATGCTTTGTTTACACCTAAAAATCCATTTGTTAAATTTGTATACTGAAACAAACCCAGTAAGCTAATTCATCGGCTTCGACAATTGCATGCTTTACAACAAGCTGGGCATACCGGTCACGATTGGGAAATCAAAGAAACTGAGCAAGAGCTTCGTCATGCTGAAATTATTGTGTAATGGGTCTACCACTTTGCGACCACTTTTACCCCCACTCTTGTTTCTAATATTTGCTTATTTGCTTTCACTTTTACCTGAACTCTTTGGATCCATATTTGCTCTCACATTAAACTATTATTCTTATTACCAAGTTGACTTTACTAGAGCTTAGTCTATGCTTGACAGTTGATATGGAAGTATCAGTGACTAGGTATGGTAAGCCTTACGCATACTATAAAGGATATTCATATATTGTGAAATGAACCAATAAAAATGGAACTGTTATTTGGCGTTGTTCAAAGCAACGTTCCAAACATTGTCGTGGTGACGTAAAAAGTAAAATAGTGTGGTTTTAAGTGTCAGTGATCATCAATGTAGTGTGCTGCATGAAACACAGTTGCCGTCGACAAAAAATCAAGAAAACCATATTGCTACTCAAAATAGTGCATTGTTTAATGAGCAACGTTTAACCCCTGTTCTAAAAGTTATTTTTAATCCATCTTCCACGTCGCAAGAGCCATCAACATCACAAACTATGCAAGAGGTAGTGTTGTTGTTGTCGTTTTAAAGAGTGGAACAACTAGGTCATCTGCTCTTGATATGCAAGAGGATCAAAGTGACTAAATAGTAATATCAATAAGGTTTTTATGCCTATACAACCATTGCGGCTTCCCCACTTTTCGAAAACAACGTTGAATGGACATTGCTATAAAATAATCTAAAACAAGCCTTGTGTTTAAAACTATAACAGACTATTGTAAAGTGAGAAAGGCTTGTATTCAGTGTGCATTTATTGTCATAATCATGTATACTCTGCAATGTTAAATATACTAACTTTGTATAAAATAAAACAACATTGTAACATCATTTTGCATTTATTTACAAACTTTATATACATTTTTTTTGGTTTCATCATAATATTTTTAAAGACAACACTAAACACTAAAACATTACTATTCTATACACATATTTTCTTTCTTTTTCAGTATATTGTCATTACTTATATTTTCCATTATTATTTCACATTTTTTATTTATTTAATTAAAACGAACCATGCGCCTATTGTTTTTAAAACTTTCATATATTAAGTGTACAGGTTGCACAGCATTATTGACTTCATCAAAAACACTCTCCAACATATAATTAAAACGTATAGGCAGAAATGTCTCAAAGTTTTCTCATACACAAAGTACACGATCACCATGTGCTGTTTTCAATTTCCGAATCTTGATAATGCGGAATGGAATATGCGTTGGCAATTCGCTGAGCTTCTTTGTCTCTAAACCACATGATGGTCCCACAGCATTCAAAACATTCATGTAGTAGTCTATAAAAAAAGAAAAGCATATCTATTACACTCTAAAACAGCTTGGTGCAATTAGGGATTTTGCACTATGCATGACGAATAAATTATACTAGTTATGCAAGAAATGCCCTAACTGTAGCAGATACTGCTTTTCTGCATATAGCACAAGTGTTGAGTTCTAATGCACACTTGACACATGCTATCATGTGTCCACAAGGCAAAAATACAACACCTAGTTCATCTTGATAACAAATTTTACATAATTGTTGGTCACACTTTTGTATCTGTTAGTGAGACAAGTCTTTTCTTTCAGCCTTATGTATTTGCTCTGCGTGTTCTAACTCTAAAGGCACTTTTATGTCTTGTGCTGCAATCACTTTTTTTACGAATAGTGTTCACAAATTCCTGACCTTTAAGCAACACCATATATTTACAGTTTGGTAACCAACGAGCGTGTTGCACTAAAGGGTCATCAGTCATTTGCCAATCCTTTAAAGCAAATCCACAATAAAAACATATTGTTTTATCCCCTTCACCAGTATAAAAAAAATCCAGCTTCACTTAGCTGTTTGGTAAGGTGTTTTAATATTAATGGCCAAACATTTGTATAAGATTCTAAACGTTTTTCAACAGAGCTGTACTCCGGGTGTGCTAGTGCTTTAGTCTTGCAAACTCCCAATTTTTCAAAAGCACACGCCAATTCAACACTGTCTATGGCATATGGACCACATATATCGACACTACCGTTGGCTGGTAATACATCATTATTAATATTTATTTGTGATTCAGCAACGTAAGTAGCGGCCAATGGTCTTGTGGTTCGGTAAAATGAATACACAGGTTGTGCCCGTTTAGACCGGAGTCCGCACGACCACATATGCATTTTACCAAGAATCAGTCAGCACGAGAGTCAAAATATCACGGGGCGCCAGATGGGTTAAAGCTAATCGCAAAAAAAAAGACATCAAAATACAAATAAAAATGCTTTACTGATTTTTGGCTCAATGCAACAATAAGGATAGAAGGAGATTCACCTGGGCATAACACAACATGTAAAATTATCTCATTTTATTCTAAATTTTAAAATAGACTGCAAAATGATGCTCAAGGTAACATCATTCCAGTGCAACGACACACACTACTATTTACACAATGTACTGAAATGTTCCAACACATTGAACAATTGTCCTTGGAGACACAAGTCTGATTATCAGTCCTGTAGACTGTGTTCCAAAATTATATCAATTATTTACGATGAAATCCAGTTCAAATTTAATTGTCTTTACTGGAAATATTGTAGTTCACTGGTTGAATTTCTAACATGATATTAACACTCGTAGAAATTGTCACTGTTTATAATTGTTTATAGAATTTTTTTACTTCCACGTATTTTTCCAGTTTCAAAAATATTGTCAAAAATATTATCTTTGACCCAACACTAATTATGTACACATATTAATAACAACATCTGAAAAGTATTTGACCCTTGAGCATAGCATCGAAGAACTGTGCGAAGCACAACAAAATTTATTATTCTTCCAAAATTAAACATTTCGAGAAGTGACTCGATTATGAACTTCAAATTCCAAAGAAATATGGTTTCTGAATCATCAGCTTGATCATAAAAAATTGTTGAACCATTCAATTATTCGATTTTCCACTTGGAATTATTATTAAGAAAAATATTTATATTTGTTGCTATTTTAGTAACTTTCACAACTTGCAATTCTTGAACAGAATGCGGAAATAAGAATTTTAGCTTTATAATAAATTCATTTAGTTCATGACAATAGGATTGAAAACATCCTTTAAGTAATTCGTGGATACAGATTATTATTTTTTAATTGGCAGTGGCCCATTCAATTATTTGTGTAAGAACACAATATCCCAACAACAACGGCAAAGGTCTTCCTCTGAAGAAGAATAAAATTTTATCATGACAAAACCGGGTTCTAGCAAATCCAAAGTATTAATGGAATACGTAAACAAGTTTGAAATAATTACTGATGGTCTGGTCATTCATTCGACGAAATGTGTGGTTCCAATACTCCTCCTATAAACCTGAGCCATCGAACCTGCTATTTGATTGATGCTCAAAAAAAAACCTCCTCATTCCTGCGACTTAAACATGCGCACCTGGGAATGGCATTTCAACTACTCCACACACATAAATTTTCTTCCCAAAATTTATACAATAAATCAAGCCTCTGCTTGTTATCAAAACTGGAAGATCTATAAACTTACAAGTTTATTTTATTTTACCATTCAGTTCAAACCGTGAAGTTACCACACTTGTGATATTCTCTATTTCACTTTCGAATGTGTGCCTACGTCATGATTTTATATAAACACAAAAAAAAATCCTAATTGATACAAATATCATTGGCTTCCTGTTTCATGCCTTTCCGTGTTATCTGAAAAATATACTTTGCTCAATGCAAATATTAACTGTTCAACCAGAACTATAATGTTGGTGGAATACGGGCTTGCGCTATCCACTAGCTTTCGGAAAATCACCTGTTCCAAACTAGGAATGACTAAACTAATCCTTAAGCTCTCTCTCAACGAATGTGATTATTAGAAAATGTAAGATCCAATAATTATTTAGAAAAATTATGAAAATTATTATTATTATTATTATTATTATTGTTGGATTATTATTGTTATTATTTCCTTAAATATGTTTAATTATTATTTCCTTATGTGAAAAAAACCACATGTTCGACTCTTCGAATATGGACAAAAATATCCATTCCTCAACAAAAATAAATATTAACTTCTACAGTTATATCGGCTGATTACCGTGATTCTCAAACAAAATTAACATTCAAATAAATGCTCGGTATGCTCGGTCATCGATCCTAAACTGTTCTGAGTGCTGAAAATACTCAGAATAACCCTAATGTGTCTTGCGTAAATCAATGCAAGATTTAAATACGAAGAAAAATAAATGTGTTGGTCATCTGCAGAAAATGAGTTTGTTCCAATTAGCTAGGCATAATATAAAAGTCAAATGTGGCTTACATTTCTAGTTGGTCTTGAAGCGTAGTAAACCTGGTCTGTACCAGATTTATCCAGATACATGCCCTATTGGACACGCACGTCTAATCCTTGTATCGGGCGCCATTATATACCCTCAATCTGTCTAGCGCGACATAGTGGAAATATTTCTTGAAGTTTGAAGTAACTGCTGATCCATTTTAATATTGACTTATATTAAATCCATAGCAGTTCGCTTAAATGGGGTCAGATCCAAATGATCTCTTCTCAAAAGCGTCAGTTGTAACATAACTCACGGTAATCTTTTCAGTACAGGAAAACACTGATAGTCTAAAACAATCAACGGCTGTTCTGAAGATCGTTCCCTGGGCATGGCTTCACACCATCTATCATGCGCGAAGCAACATATAGTTTCCCTTTGTCGGCTAATGAACAACACCGTGATAGACTGGCCTTCAATATACTGAAAGATCTGAGTGGTTATTTAGTTACAATTTGTGAAACTGACAAGTTGGATTAAAATATCCAAGTATTGAATTATTGTAACTGGACTGTGACAGAATAATATCTAGACAAAGTCTAGCATATGTCCATATAGAAACAAAGTGTTTCACCAATGTCCGTCGTAAATAACAATCACCTTAGTGATTCCCTCTACCGGAAACTTACTACGTTCCCCACGTATCGTAGCACTTTTGTGACTATCACAATTCAAAGATATCTTCTGCGTAGATTCGGCAACCATGTGCCTTGGCTCGACGTAGCAGCAGCACCTTGTCCTACAAGAGCTTGGTTTGAAGTGTGCTGCTTATGCTTGGGCCGAGCGGCTTTTATACAAAACGGTCGGCTCCACGCTGGATCACGCTGAAATCTGTAAATCCTCATATCTCCGGTGTCTCTGGTCTGATTCACTTGAGACTAAGTGCATCCTCTTTCATTTGGCCGTGCCAGTAATCTGATCCAAGTATCAAGTCTCTACTCCATGGCTAAGTACTTAATCACCAAATAGTCTCGACCTCTGCTACTGTTTGCCACGTCACTTAACATCTTCTTGGCTGCATAAAGTTTCCATTTCAATCTAGAAGGAAAGGAGCGCGATATTCAAATATCTCAACTTTCAAAAGCGGCTGTAGCCTTTCCCTTGATACCTACGGGTCTGAATCTTGGAATACCCATTCCTAGAATTGGGCACATCCACCCCACACCTAGCAAAAAAATAAAAATTGAAAAATTTTTATTTTGCCTATCTACTCATTAAATCATCTGGTTCTTGAATAATAAATCTTCAAATTAGCTGCATTATAAATTCCCACGATGTTACCAGTTCGTGTATTGGCGATTTTATAGCCTCCATTGTTGTTTACTTCCACAACACGATAGGGTCCATCGTAAAGGCTTTTAAACTTCGAGTACACTTGATTTTGCACGTCGGAGGGTGTAGGTTTTCTTTTACTAAAACAAGAGTTCCTACGCGCAAGGGTCTGCGAAAACGCTTTCCTCTCCCTCTGCGCTCTCTTTTCTCAGCTTGGCTCCTCAACTTGTCTAAAGCTAGAGTCTCCCTCCTCTGACGACTAGGTTCAATCTCGGGTGGAATAGAGATGATTCGATCCCATAATCTTGTTGGTTTAATTCCATGATGAAGCAACATGGGAATCTGTCCAGTACTCTCATGAATCGTAGAGTTGATGGATTCGGATGCTAAAGAGAGAACATCCATCCATTTCCAATGCTCATTTGGACAATAGAGGCGGCAAAATTTAGATATTTCAGCCATCACGCGTTCTGATGGATTGCTTTCAGGATGTCTGATAGAACAAAGCAATTGTCTAATCCCAAGATTATTCATGACGGCCCTGAATTCTAAAGATGTAAATTGGGGTCCGTGATCTGATAAAAGGAATTCCGGTTTGCCTGCTCCCGAAATTACGCTGTCTCTAATTCTCTTTGCACAATATTTTGCGTTTGCCTTCTGAATTGGGTGTAACATAGTGTATTTGCTGAAAACATCTATGGTCACCAGAATATATCGGTTACCTCTTTTAGACTTTGGGAGAGGACCATAAAGATCAGTCGCAAAGATTTCACAAGGCTTAGAAGGAATAATAGGCCTTGGTAATTCTCTCAATAATTTAGAATTATATTTACTCCTTTGGCATAAGTCGCACTCCTGAATAGTGTTCCTGACAGTTTGTCGCATTCGCTCCCATGAAAATTTCTCTTGTATCAAGTTGACTGTCTTATCTACTCCAGCATGACCTGCAATTCGATGCGCCATCCAGATAATGGGTGTTTGCATTCGTGGAGGTACCACTACCCTCAGCTTCGCATGGTCGGGGTCTGCAAACCTGTAGACTAGACCATCTAACATCAAATAATCTCTTGAAATTCTTTCAGTTTCCACAAAATCATCGTCATTGGGATCCATATCTCCCTGTAGAAAACGAAAAATGTTTCTAAGACGTCGGTCTCTCCTCTGGGATAAATGTAACAATCTTAACCTTCTTACGGTATCCTCATCCTCATGCGTCAGGTTAACTTGAAAAACCTTGGATGTAGACTCCACTGCTCTACTCAATAAATCGGCCCCAATATTCAACTTTCCAGGAGTGTGTTCGATAACTAGGTTGAATTGTTGAATAAAAAGTGACCATCTAGTTATTCTATCACTGGAAAAGTTTGTTCTTAAGATAAACTCCAATGCATGGTGACCAGTCCTCACGATTACTGAATGTCCAATTAACATTTTCTTCCAAGACTCCAACGCGAAGATTACAGCAAGGGCTTCTAACTCTGTGGTGTAATAGTTCCTTTCTGATGGACGAAGTTTCCTGCTTATGAAAGCCAGGTAATATCCCCTGTGATCGTCATCTTCTTGAAGAAGAATAGCTCCAATCCCTACGGTGGATGCATTGGATTCTATGATGAAATTCTTGGTGAAGTCTGGATACCCTAATTTCACACTGTTTACCAATAACCTCTTGGCATCTTGAAATGATTTTTCGCAATCTTCATTCCATTTCCATTTGTTTCCCTTTTTTAATAATTCCTGCAAGGGAGCAACTGTCTTGGTGAAGCTTGGACAATGCCCTGCAAAGAATTGGCATGTTCCGAGAAAACTGCGGACATTCTTCACCCTAGTAGGTCTAGGGAAATTCGCAATCGCTTGTATCTTTGTCTCATTGGCACGGTATCCTTCACCATCTAAAATATGGCCCAAAAATTTTATTTCCTTCTGAAAGAACTGCCATTTTCGAAGGTTTACTTTAAAGTTCGCTTTTCTTAAATCTGCGAATAACATCTGAAGATGTATCAAATGTTCCTCCTTAGTCTCAGATGCGATTAGGATATCGTCTATGTAACGAATCGCTATCTCTTTTACTTCAGGACTCAAATTTTGTTCCAGTGCTCTGATCAAAACAGATCCAGATGTTTTGATCCCAAATGGTAGACGGCGGAATACATATGTCTGTTGGTCAAACATAAACCCTGTAAACTTTTGGAATCTTCACTAAGCCTAAGGTGGTGGTAGGACGAAGTGAGATCAATGTTAGAGAACCCGATCTTGCCCTGGAATTTTCTTAACAGTTCCCTAATGATTGGTGGTCTGTCATACTCTGGCAGTAATCTTGAATTCAAATTTTGCGCGTCTAAACACAGTCTCAGACTTCCATCCGGCTTAGACACTACTGCTAATGGATTGACATAAGAGGTAGTGTACTTTTCAATCACATTGTTACCTTCCATCTCTTTGATAAGCACTTTTACCTCTTCTCGATGCTTTTCCGCTACCGGATACAATTTAGCATGGAAAAGTGCATCATCAGTTACCCGAATTCGATATTCAAAATCTTTAATTTCACCAGGTTTAATATCAAAAATATCATGGTACTCTTCCAAAATTTTCCCTAGCTCTGGGGACCCCTTCTCAGTATAGACTTCTTTTCCTTCAGCTTCCCGAAAAATCAGAGACCATTGAGCATCTCCCTCGATGTCTTCCTCTTCCTTTCCCTCGAAGTTTATCTCTTCGGTATACTGGAATCAGACCGTCTCTGTCTTCATGTCTATCACGGCTCGATATTTCTGGATGAAATCCGCTCCCAAGATCATGTCAAAAGCCATGTCCTTCATTACTACAAACACATGTCGGAAATCATGTCCTCCAATAGTAACACATAAGTATAATTGTGTTTTACACAGCGATATTTTGTTGGGTATTATTCCTTGGATTTTAATTCCTGATACTGGAATCTCTTCTAAATTCTCTTTGAGCTTCCACAGACTATAAAGCTTCTCGCTCACAAGATAAAGCATAGCCCCAGTATCAATTAAAGTATCGACAGGCGTGCCGAATACTTCGCATGATATGATTGGCAGTTTAATTCTTGTACCCATTTCTTTCCGTTCGTCATTATGTTGAATTAAGTCATCATCCTCAGTTTGCCATTTAATAATCCTGGAAGTGAAAATGTTTAAAATTCGAACTCCTACTGTGAATTCGAAGTTTTTTTTCATTCCCCCGGGATTGCTGTGTTCCCGATGGACCTGGTTCATTGGACTTCTGTTCCAAGAACTGCGAGTTTTCTTGGTGTCTTTCTTCCAATATCTTCCTCGTCTCCTTATTGAACTCTTCATTGGACTGACGAGTGTTCTCATTCCCTCTGTTATTGTAGTTATTGTTTCTACCATAGTACCTTCTTTCCTGGTATCTTCCTTGATTATTCCTTGGCTCTCTCCATCGATTGTCATATCGATATCCACCCTTTAGTCTCTCATAATGCTTGTAACTGTATCTATTAGTGTTCTGATTCCATCCTCTTTTATCAGGCTCTTTCCTAGGCGTTTTCTCTTATCGCCCCTCTCGAATCTCTCGAGGTGTTTGGGAATAACTGTCGGCCATAACAGTGTACACAGCGTTGCTATTCTTTCCTCCCTTTGATGGAAGAATTGAGCGTTCGTGTGATCAAGTTTGTGCAATACCTCGTCAAATTGCTCCATATTATAAATGTCAGCAGCGATCAAAGTTCTTTGGACTTCTGCTGGAAACTGACTTATTAATGCAGTAATTAATTCATTATCTGGCATCGGCGGATCTAAATGTTGAAGTTTAGAAAGCTGTCCAGAAAAGTACGAAGAGTATCGAGTAGGTTGTGACGTCGAAAATCTCTTCGAATATAATTCTGCTCTGACTTGCTGTTGGTTTCCGGGGACCAAAACTTTTTCAATAACCCACGGGAAAACTCCTCAAAATTGGTGAGAGTGGACCTGAATGCTCTAAACCAGAGAAGTGCGGGCCCTTCCAAAAATTTCCCTATCACTCGGATTTGTCTTTCCTTAAGGATTTTGGAATCTTTAAGGTAATCACCTGCTTCTCTCAAGAATTCTACGGGTGTCACAGAATCTCGCCCTGAAAATTTAGAAGGCTTATCCTCCACATTCTTGAATACAGTTATGGGGTTGGATTGAAATACTGTCCTGGCCTCATCCTATCTTTGACTATCATTTCCTCTAGCTGCTCCTAGGTTTACCTGTATCTCTTCTTCTCCTCTTATACTTGGCATTTTCAACAGATGGTCAGCCTGTTTCTCGTCCTTAACTTGGGTTTTCATAGCCTCAATTGCTTTATGGTTTTCTTCGGCCTTTTTTCTAATTCCTTCGGTTTCGTTCTTTATTTCTTCTGTTTCCATATATTTCTCCTTGACATCAGTGGATATCTGGTTCATAACAGCCTCGTGACTCTTCAATGACCCTGTCATATCTGATATGTCCTTTTGAGTCTCTTGAATATCTTTGGAAATTACTTGAATATGGGATGACAAAGATTCTCTAATCTCCTTGACTCCATCTTGGTTCTCCAGCTTGAGTGTGTTTTTAATCTCATCGATAACTGTGCTTTAATTTCAGTTTGTAATTCATTAATCACACCTTCTCTTATTTCTCCCACTACGAGTTCTTTGAATTGGTCTGTCAAACGTTGAACAACTAGAGTTGCCATCTCATTGCTCTCTTTCTTCACTCTGACTTCTAGGTTGACCATGTCTTCACCAACTTTCCTAAGACCACTTTCTATCCTATCAGCTAAGCTTTGGGATCTTAGATCGGCATCGCGAAATTTATCGTCCATTAAACTTGCGTTAGTAGCTAATGAAGTTTCGAGCTCATGTGTTTTTTCGCATAATTTAGTCATTTTACCCTCAAGTGACATTTTCAAGATTTCGGAATTCTCTTTAAATTTATTTTCCATATAATTAAATTTACTATTTAAACTATCTTTTAAGTTATCTTTTAACCTGCTTTCTAACATATCGGAATTTTCTTTAAGTTTCTTTTCCAAAGCCTCTGTATTTTCTTTCATGATGGCTGCTACGCGCAGTCCAGCTTCTTTCGAACTCTCTTCCAAACTCCTCATCATCCTCATCATCTCTTCCATAATTTTCAGTATTAGTCAAAACTTAGGGGTATACATGTTGGCAGACACAAGATTATAACTAGAACAAGAAACATGAATAGCTAATTGGAACACTCTAATAAAATGAGATTTGTCCTAATGTCGACGCGATGGAAAAAAAACTTCTCTACTTTTACGAATTAAATTTACCACAATATCACAAGGAAAATATGCAAGTCCTCAAATATCCTCCACCTGGATTCTACTAATGCGTATGTCCAGTCATCGAACGTTTACTACTGAATTTACATGACGCCCTAATGGTTAAGCCATTATCAAAATAATCAAACCCATTCTAATTATTAACCCAGTTAATTTTTAATTTCCCCCACTAATTGGGTTTCCTACTAATTTATTCATCCAAACCAGACATCTCTCAACTCCCAAAATATCTATAAAAATTATCACAATTTCAATCGGCATGCGATTGACCGTGTCTAACTCGGGCCCCACGTTCGAAGCCATTTTCTCTCTCTCTATCTTATTTTATGTGCCCGTTTAGACCGGAGTCCGCACGACCACATATGCATTTTACCAAGAATCAGTCAGCACGAGAGTCAAAATATCCCGGGGCGCCAGATGGGTTAAAGCTAATCGCAAAAAAAAGACATCAAAATAAAAAATGCTTTACTGATTTTTGGCTCAATGCAACAATAAGGATAGAAGGAGATTCACCTGGGCATAACACAACATGTAAAATTATCTCATTTTATTCTAAATTTTAAAATTGACTGCAAAATGATGCTCAAGGTAACATCATTCCAGTGCGACGACACACACTACTATTTACACAATGTACAGAAATGTTCCAACACATTGAACAATAGTCCTTGGAGACACAGGTCTGATTATCAGTCCTGTAGACTGTGTTCCAAAATTATATCAATTATTTACGATGAAATCCAGTTCAAATTTAATTGTCTTTACTGGAAATATTGTAGTTCACTGGTTGAATTTCTAACATGATATTAACACTCGTAGAAATTGTCACTGTTTATAATTGTTTATAGAATTTTTTAACTTCCACTTATTTTTCCAGTTTCAAAAATATTGTCAAAAATATTATCTTTGACCCAACACTAATTATGTACACATATTAATAACAACATCTGAAAAGTATTTGACCCTTGAGCATAGCATCGAAGAACTGTGCGAAGCACAACAAAATTTATTATTCTTCCAAAATTAAACATTTCGAGAAGTGACTCGATTATGAACTTCAAATTCCAAAGAAATATGATTTCTGAATCATCAGCTTGATCATAAAAAATTGTTGAACCATTCAATTATTCGATTTTCCACTTGGAATTATTATTAAGAAAAATATTTATATTTGTTGCTATTTTAGTAACTTTCACAACTTGCAATTCTTGAACAGAATGCGGAAATAAGAATTGTAGCTTTATAATAAATTCATTTAGTTCATGACAATAGGATTGAAAACATCCTTTAAGTAATTCGTGGATACAGATTATTTTTTTTAAATTGGCAGTGGCCCATTCAATTATTTGTGTAAGAACACAATATCCCAACAACAACGGCAAAGGTCTTCCTCTGAAGAAGAATAAAATTTTATCATGACAAAACCGGGTTCTAGCAAATCCAAAGTATTAATGGAATACGTAAACAAGTTTGAAATAATTACTGATGGTCTGGTCATTCATTCGACGAAATGTGTGGTTCCAATACTCCTCCTATAAACCTGAGCCATCGAACCTGCTATTTGATTGATGCTCAAAAAAACCCTCCTCATTCCTGCGACTTAAACATGCGCACCTGGGAATGGCATTTCAACTACTCCACACACATAAATTTTCTTCCCAAAATTTATACAATAAATCAAGCCTCTGCTTGTTATCAAAACTGGAAGATCTATAAACTTACAAGTTTATTTTATTTTACCATTCAGTTCAAACCGTGAAGTTACCACACTTGTGATATTCTCTATTTCACTTTCGAATGTGTGCCTACGTCATGATTTTATATAAACACAAAAAAAAATCCTAATTGATACAAATATCATTGGCTTCCTGTTTCATGCCTTTCCGTGTTATCTGAAAAATATACTTTGCTCAATGCAAATATTAACTGTTCAACCTGAACTATAATGTTGGTGGAATACGGGCTTGCGCTATCCACTAGCTTTCGGAAAATCACCTGTTCCAAACTAGGAATGACTAAACTAATCCTTAAGCTCTCTCTCAACGAATGTGATTATTAGAAAATGTAAGATCCAATAATTATTTACAAAAATTATGAAAATTATTATTATTATTATTATTATTGTTGGATTATTATTGTTATTATTTCCTTAAATATGTTTAATTATTATTTCCTTATGTGAAAAAACCACATGTTCGACTCTTCGAATATGGACAAAAATATCCATTCCTCAACAAAAATAAATATTAACTTCTACAGTTATATCGGCTGATTACCGTGATTCTCAAACAAAATGAACATTCAAATAAATGCTCGGTATGCTCGGTCATCGATCCTAAACTGTTCTGAGTGCTGAAAATACTCAGAATAACCCTAATGTGTCTTGCGTAAATCAATGCAAGATTTAAATACGAAGAAAAATAAATGTGTTGGTCATCTGCAGAAAATGAGTTTGTTCCAATTAGCTAGGCATAATATAAAAGTCAAATGTGGCTTACATTTCTCGTTGGTCTTGAAGCGTAGTAAACCTGGTCTGTACCAGATTTATCCAGATACATGCCCTATTGGACACGCACGTCTGATCCTTGTATCGGGCGCCATTATATACCCTCAATCTGTCTAGCGCGACATAGTGGAAATATTTCTTGAAGTTTGAAGTAACTGCTGATCCATTTTAATATTGACTTATATTAAATCCATAGCAGTTCGCTTAAATGGGGTCAGATCCAAATGATCTCTTCTCAAAAGCGTCAGTTGTAACATAACTCACGGTAATCTTTTCAGTACAGGAAAACACTGATAGTCTAAAACAATCAACGGCTGTTCTGAAGATCGTTCCCTGGGCATGGCTTCACACCATCTATCATGCGCGAAGCAACATATAGTTTCCCTTTGTCGGCTAATGAACAACACCGTGATAGACTGGTCTTCAATATACTGAAAGATCTGAGTGGTTATTTAGTTACAATTTGTGAAACTGACAAGTTGGATTAAAATATCCAAGTATTGAATTATTGTTACTGGACTGTGACAGAATAATATCTAGACAAAGACTAGCATACGTCCATATAGAAACAAAGTGTTTCACCAATGTCCGTAGAAAATAACAATCACCTTAGTGATTCCCTCTACCGGAAACTTACTACGTTCCCCACGTATCGTAGCACTTTTGTGACTATCACAATTCAAAGATATCTTCTGCGTAGATTCGGCAACCATGTGCCTTGGCTCGACGTAGCAGCAGCACCTTGTCCTAAAAGAGCTTGGTTTGAAGTGTGCTGCTTATGCTTGGGCCGAGCGGCTTTTATACAAAACGGTCGGCTCCACGCTGGATCACGCTGAAATCTGTAAATCCTCATATCTCCGGTGTCTCTGGTCTGATTCACTTGAGACTAAGTGCATCCTCTTTCATTTGGCCGTGCCAGTAATCTGATCCAAGTATCAAGTCTCTACTCCATGGCTAAGTATTTAATCACCAAATAGTCTCGACCTCTGCTACTATTTGCCACGTCACTTAACATCTTCTTGGCTGCATAAAGTTTCCATTTCAATCTAGAAGGAAAGGAGCGCGATATTCAAATATCTCAACTTTCAAAAGCGGCTGTAGCCTTTCCCTTGATACCTAGGTGTCTGAATCTTGGAATACCCATTCCTAGAATTGGGCACAAGGTATGTTACCCACTTGTTTTCCAAGCGTGCAAGGACAACAAGGAGACCATCGCAAATGGTCTCTATAGGGATCATCCCCTTCTTCCCAGTGTGAAAGTTCAATACGACAAAACACACAGCGCACCACATCTTCTCGGTTCAAGTAAAAAAAAACGGCTTTTGCCAGTTCATGTGTCGACAAAAAGCCTACAGGCCAGGATTCAAATGTTAACCAACGGTCATGTTCTGATTTTAAATTTAACCCACGTGGTAAACCAACTTGCTCACTTGTTGTATTTGGTACTAACGCCATGTGTTATAATAAAACTTTTTCTTATTGTAAGTTATTAACGTTGCACAGAGTACTTTAGAGCACAATGTATGCTTGTTCACTGCCTGTTCATTACGTTAATGACGCATGACGACACCTAAAAGCAAACAAAATTACCAATCACTCAATCAATCAATCAATACTTGTAAATAAAACCTTAACGTTAATTGGCATTAATATATCAAAACACCATAAAAATTATAATAAACTGTATGTCGGCACTAACAGTAACCCATGTACTTATTTCCTTTTTATAAAGCTGCAGTCATTTACATTCCCCTTTAACCAATACATAACCAAAAAATAATAATGTCATGTCATTTTGTTCAGATTATCATGTTCAAACCTGTGAATATTCGTTGAGTTCATACGGTACAATGTTCCTCATTTTTCTACTAGAAAGCGCTATAGAGTTTAAGGAGATTAGATATCTAACATCTAACCTCCTTGACTTTCATAGTCAAGGAACAACTAAATTCAACATCCAAGCTACCCTCTGTGTGTCAAATAACAAATCTTGCACCCGGCACCCAAGGCCATACGATATTAATATTATTATTATTATTAATATTATTATTATTATATTATTATTATTATTATTATTATTATTATTATTATTATTATTATTATTATTATTATTATTATAGGGAACGACATGTCAGTTAAATTAAAATTTTTGTTCTTTACAAAATCCAATATGGCCTTGTACTTTCCCGGTAAACAACCAATATGGTCTTGTACCGGTTGCCAATACATAGTCATTAATCAAGAAAGCAATCATCGTCCTAGTCATGTACAGGTAATTAATTTATTTTTCTACGAGTTTTCAGTAGTGGTAAAATGGAATAGCATTTTATGTTAGGCTTACCTGAGTTTTAAATAGTTCACTGCCTGGAAACAATGGTTGCACTTTACTTCGTCTCGAGTTTTCAGCGATTGCTACGGCGGTAAGGCTTTTCTTTCCAAGTTTCTAAAAATAAATAAAATAAACCGCTATAAATACCTAAATTCAGGTTAGTACATGCATTTCATAAAGTAAAATATGAAACAAAAAATGAAACAAGTTAGTTTTAAAAAATCATTTCACCTTCACTTGCAGTGGCTTGTTGCTGTTTCCTTCTAGTGGGCTCAAAAGTGCAATGGTTTCTTCTCTCTCATACATGTAAGTTATACCAGTTATCTGCAAACAAATAAATTAAAAATCAATAATTACCTAATCAATAAATAATTGCTTGTAAATATATGTAAATCAATAAATATATAAATGAATAAATATATACCTACCTCACAACAAGGTTAAGTATTTTCCACCAACACCAAAACTGTTTAACAAGACCAGGGGTTTCACGAACGCAATATATTCAAAGGTAGTCACCTGAGTGAGAGTGGAAATGATAACGACATGTCTTTATATATGTTACGTTGCATGTATAATCATTTTTTCCCGCGCTTTGAACATTCTGTTATCGGTCAAGTGGACAGCTAACACCCAATGTGAACACCTGTGCCAGGTCAAATTTCACATGAACTTGCATTTTGTCACGTACGAAGCAAACAGAATGTAACTTGTTTAGCCCTCATGTGGTTTCACATGTGTTCACATGCATTTTGCTCTACCCTGCCACCACGATGGTCAGATTATTTAACCTTAAAGCGTCATCCGCGTCTTTGTCATTTTCCATTGCACCTGTTGTCAAGTCAGATCAGCGCATTCCAATAACTTCAAATGACATTCGCTTCCTGCTCGTCTGCTCCTCTGCAGGTTTGTTTTCTGTACTCGCTTCGACCAACATAGAACCAAGTTCTCATCATCGTTTACATGTTAAAGATCCCCTTTGGGGGTAAAAAATCTTAGCATGCTTCACACATTTTCAAATATTAGCCTCCATCCATCTGCCATAGGAAAAATCAGAAAAACGCACCCTCGCTCTGGCATAAACCGACCCGCCGAAATAGCGATTGTTCTATTAAGCATGGTCATTGTGGTTAGCGACAGGTTCGTTGAAATACACACACCCAGCAGTATCGTCTCTCTCAACCACCACGCTTTATGAACATTATAAACAGGTAAAGGAAAAAAATCAACATGTATGGCGTTAGGCCTTTGTGAATTATTTTTTGGACAAAATATCTACCACATTCGAAAGGGGGCGTGATCCCGAGTCCTACGACACCTCGTACACGTCTCTAGGCTTATTGGTTCTTAGGATATCGGCAAAAATCACAAAAAACCCGTGTTTACCCCAAAATAGAGTTTCCAATTTTTTTTAAAAAATATGACGATTAATCCATAGCAAAGAGGACGCCACCCCGAGTCCTTGGACCCGTCGTACACGTCTCTAGCATGATTGGTTCGCGAAATATAGCAAAAAGTTTAAAATCACGGTTTTACCCCCAAAACATTCTGTTTCCCTCATTCTCAAAAACTTTAACCTGTTACCAAAATAAAGAGGGTTTCGAGACAAGCCATTTGACACGTCATAGGACCAAATCCGACCATGCATTCGTGAGATATCGGAAAAAGTCTAAAATCATGGTTTTACCCCCAAAAAGCCTGTTTCCCTCATTCTCAAAACCTTAACCTATTAATAACATATATAGGGCTTCGAGACAAGCGATTTGACACGTCACACGTCCAAATCCGACCTTGCGTTCGAGATATCGGCAAACTTCGTAGGAAAGTAGGCGACTATCTGGTTCTCTCCTCACCACCAAAACCCCTTCTTATAAATCATTTTTTCAAAGATCTCGCCCTCTTACAAACAAATCCCAAGTGCGCATGCGTAAAAAACAAAAACAAAAATTTTAATTCATAGCGGCATCCAGCAAAACGCATGCGCTATATGAGCAACAACGTTTAAATTCATTTTAGCAGCGCACCTTATACATGTCGCATTTGAAAGGAGTCTTTCACTAAAAAATTAAAATTTCACCCCCTAGTAGGGGTAGGTTTTATTTAGGGGTTGAAATGAGTGGTCCATTGGAAAGAAGGCGTCAACCCGAGTCCAACGACACCTCATTTGTCAAAATCGGACCATGGGTTGGCTAGATATTAATGTTTAACATGGACGCCGCCCGAGCAACGCCGGGTGAATTAGAACTCCTAGCTCCCCCCTACTCATGACTAAAGATGCATCTCACAATGTAGATGCTAACTGGGCTGGATACCGAAGTATCGAAGTGCCGGTCTTACACGGCTGCGTAAGATTGCAGTCCGAGGCCGATCGCTAAGCGATCTCGCCTTTCTCATTTCTCATCATGGATCTGGCAACGATAAACCTCATGTCGATGCCAAATTAGCGCTTTATCGGGCTTACACGGCTGCGTGGAATTGCAGTCCGAGGCCGATCGTCTATCGATATCGTGTAAATGTCTCTTATTATCTAGTTACATTGTAAACTTATATATCTAAGTTGCTCTCGAAATATGCAACTATACTTATATACTAAATTTAAAACGAGAAATATCTCCCTTTCGGGAGTGACGGGCATGCATATACTGGTGACGCTGGTCGTCTCCAGGACAGCCAGACCGTGGCCCTACCCTTTCCTCCTTATGTACTATGCCCCCCCCTTAATAACTAATATATAACTAATATGTTTGTGTGTGCGTTGGCCTGTGTAGTCGCAGCATTATCATGTCGTAGATCGCATATTATATATCGTAAATCATATATCAAGGTGTTCCCCTCTCTGGGGCACGATCAGAGTAACCAACGGTGACCTATACCTCGGCCAGGGAGAGAAACGTACGCACGTTGTCAATAGTATGGGATCGTCCTCGGGGGTATGGTCAGAGGGGAACTCCGGTGACCAATACCTCGGCTCGGGAGATCATATATTCTTCCCTATTCATTATTTTATTATTATGTTTGCCACCTGTGTACGAAAACAGGACTTAGCTTCGCGCACTGAAGCTGATTACTTAAATGACAAACTAGCTAGGAGTCAAGTAAAGTGGGTCGTCTCTGGGTGGAGGGTCTATCCAGTCCAATGCGGAGTTGGTCAATCCCCCCATCGGACCATCAAGATTCCGCCCGCAGATCGAGCTCAGTCGATGTTAGTGCTTAATGGGTATAGCCGCCGTCGCTTTAGGGGGCAGGCTAGGCACACCCGCTAGCTTGGGTACTTTTCCGCACCACGTCGTCGCTGCTGCGATCGTCCGTCGTTCGTCGGAGTCCATGTCATGGTCTAGGGTGATCCCTAGTCCAGGCGAAAGCTCACCAACATTTACCATACTCAATTACCATTTTACATATATCCATCTCCTATTTCCTCCAAGAAAATAGGGTCACTTCTACCACAGTGCACCCCTGTGCGCAAACCATATATATAGCCATGTATATATATATATATATATATATATATATATATATAGTGTCAAGCGAATGTTCGTGTGGGGGCTGTATTCATTCTGGGTATGGGGTGGGGACAAGTTGGGCACAGTGCACTTTCATTGCGCCTGGCCTGCAGATGGCTAGCTAATTTCAGCTGCGTTTATTTTATTTCACAGGTAGTAGGTAAGTGAAGGACGGGGAAGGGTGTCCCCCTAGTAGTGGGATAATGTAGACAAATTAAATGCAGTTTAGTAGCGGGTTGGTCGGACGGTTAAGTGGGACCAAGGACTGGTGGTCCTAAGTGGATGTGGGATCAATATAACGTGTGAGGAAATCTCTACCGGCAAGGGGTAGGATTGCAAAAGGAACTAGGTGTACAGGGCGGGCGTTATATTCCACACTGAGGGATGTATGGGCATGTATAAACCAGAACGACCTCCTGTCGCATGCAACGTTAAATATCCCTATCAGGGTAAGAATGGCATGCGGGAGAAAACTATATAAAATATTTCATATACTAATGTTAGCGGGGAAAGCTTTTGACGCTAAGCTGTTAGCTCTATAATTCCGCCATGTTAACAAACATGTAGCCATGAGCGATAAAGCTTGTCGTGCACCTTGGCAGCAGCATGGCTACCAAGTGCCTTGCATTAAAATGGTACGGGGCGGGGGAATAGTGTTAATATGTATAGTGTATATTCTGTGTTCTGGAGGGAATATATAGTGAAGCTTGGATCACCTTGCGGTGATTTTATGGCATCTGTTGCCGTATAACATATCACACTGCTGGCTGCAATGTACAATATCCTGCACTTATAATCTAAAAACTTATATACTAACACTGGTCAAAGAAAAATAAATAAAAAGATCCTGGTACCAAAGTACCACTGTACTATATCTGACTGGTAGGGTCACAGGGATATGTTAGGATATCCTGTGATTAAAATCTCTCCTGTGGCACATCGTCTCGAGTGTGCGTGCAAAATAATTAATTAGTAGGGATGAGTTTGTTATATTATGGGTGCATCCCGATTCAAAATATAACGGGCGCTGTTTGAAAATTCGCGTCCGCACGTGGTCGAGTGGTATCGGCATTGTCGTCCATTGGTGTATAGGGGAATATATCGATGTTAAATATTAGGCTGCACCTCTGTGCGCCGTCCTGTTCTGCACAAATCGTAACATCTATGCATATGTGACCTAAAATGCCGCCTATGCGGGCTCTAATGCATAACTTCTTCTGTGGACGAAATCCACCTGTGAGGGGGGGGGGGGGGATGAGTCAAAAATATATTATCCGCCCTGTGGAAATGTGTGGGAACGAAAGTGTGTTTCGCCACCCTAATGTACAAGATCCTTGAAAGACTCATACTCCACAGACTAATAGAGAAATTAGAGGCTATCTATATATCACAGCAAGCTGGCTTCAGAATTGGGAAGAGCTGTACCTCTCAAGTGTTGAAGTTAACGCAGCATATCGAAGATGGTTTGGAAAGGAAACAGATCACTGGATCAGTGTTTATCGACCTTACAGCTGCATATGATACTGTCAACCATAGACGTCTCCTCATGAAACTATACAATGCTACGAATGATTACCAGCTTACCTGCTTCATAAGAAATCTCCTTGAAAATAGAAGATTTTTCGTCGAATTTCAGGGGAAAAGAAGCAGGTGGAGATCACCGAGGAACGGATTACCTCAGGGAAGTGTGTTCTCTCCGTCATTGTAAAACATCTACACCAATGACCAGCCGCTACCTGTAGGAACACAAAGCTTTATCTATGCAGATGACTGTGCCATCACCACTCAAGACTCCTGCTTTGACGCTATTGGGCAGAAACTATCTAATGCACTTACAGAGCTGTCTGCTTACTACTAGGAGAATCAGCTGAGTCCAAACCCCAATAAAACACAGACTTGTGCCTTCCACCTTAAAAATAAAATGGCAAACAGAACCCTTAAAATCACTTGGGAAGGAACTACATTAGAGCACTGCATCTCACCAAAATATCTTGGAGTTACCCTCGACCGTGCTCTCACTTACCAGAAACACTGCTCGAACACTAAGCAAAAAGTGGCAGCCAGAAATAATATTATAAGGAAGATAACGGGTACTACATGGGGGACACATCCCAATACTGTGAGAACCTCTTCCATTGCTCTATGTTACTCTGCTGCGGAATATGCATCCCCAGTATGGTACAAGTCAACCCACGCCAGGAATGTAGATACAGCTCTAAACGATACCTGTCGCATTATTACCGGATGTCTAAAGCCTACTCCTTTGGATAAATTGTACAGTCTTGCTGGCATTGCCCCTCCTAATATTCGTCGTGAGATTGCAGCAAGAATTGAGAAGAAGAAGGCGGTAACATCTAAAGCTCACCCTCTGTATGGATACAAGCCAGCTACTTCGAGACTCAAATCAAGGAAAAGTTTCCTCAGAATTACCGAGGCTCTTAAGGGGACACCTCAACAATCCCGAATCCATCTATGGCGTGCAAGCTGCAATCGCTCCGAAGAATGGCTGACACCTAGTGAAGAACTACCACCTGGTCATATGGAGAAATGGAGTACCTGGAGATCTCTGAACAGATTACGGGCAGGCGTGACAAGATGTAAAAGTAACCTGCAGAAGTGGGGTTTCGACATCGAGTCCTCATTGTGTGAATGTGGTGTAATCCAGACTACGTCTCATTTGTTGCAGTGCAGCAGGTGCCCTCAAACATGCACAGTACAAGATTTGCTTCAGGCGAGAGAAAATGCACTGGATGTCGCTAACTTCTGGGCAAAAGTAGTATAGACTCTTGTTTGTTTAGTGTGACTTTGCATTGTATTTAATCCAGTAAGAGTTTTAATATATACATATATAGTATTATTGCTTCTGATACGAATAAATAAATGTGGGGGGTGAATATATGAATGCGAAGCATATGTATTCTGTAATCATAAGTCCCAAAATCTGTGCGTAGGTAAAATAATAATCTGTGAGGGGGTAAGAGGGTTGTGGCGGGGAATATAGTTGGGTCACCGTAGTGAACGATTACTCCCGCCTATGACTATAATCAAGCGGTATCAGAAAAATTTGATACGCTCCGGAGAAAATTTCCAATCGGCGTGGATCCCTATCTATCGACGTTTGTGGGGAGTGCCTGTGGTCGCATATAGTGTAGGGCGGTTTCTTTATAATGCTGTATTGAAGTTCAATTGTTGTGTGAAAAAATGGCCAAAATATAACGTTAGGAGTGTACATCTGCGCTCCGTGTTTGGCAGCGAAAATAATGGCATTTCGCCGTGAAATAGGCGCTCATTGTGTTAGGCAGGGTGTATGTGAGGGGATGAATTCCAATAAAAGGGTGGGTCTACCCTAATAGGCAGTGTGTATGTATGTAAACATGTGTCCCGGGCGTAATGCCATTTGAACGGCGAGCGCGTGGATGTGATTGGACGGTGCGTGGAAATATAATGACTGCTCGGTTGCAAGTACAGTATAGGATGAGTGACGTCAAAGCTGAGATAACCGGAGTGTGTGTTAAGGACGCGCCCTCGGCATGAAAGACAGCCTGCGTATGACATAACGTGGGTGTGAGTCAATGAATTCTCGGCTGCGTAGTGGGAAAGGAAAGCATTTCCGTCTCGGGGGGAATATTTGCGGGACTGCGCTGTCATCACATCGTGATTAAATGGGGGTAAATGCAAGGTAAAACTCTTGGCTTCTGTGCCTACTGTAAGTAGTGTACTGGAGTGTACTGAAAGTGTACTGATGATGTATTGAGGCCTGTTGCGCCTGTATTCGCGGGTAAAAATGTTGGGTGTCATCATGTAGGAAAAGTTTTTCCGTGGTCTAATCCCACTTACTTCGGAAAAATGCAAAAATTAGGTGGGGCTCAGTAATATGTACCCTCGGGGCGTGTACTGAATTCCGCACATGTCGGAATGTCCGTGGAGTAGCACAATGGGATAAGTCTACCTTACAAATTGCGGTATGGAAGTGAGAGCTGTATGTTGTAGCCCTGTAATTCAATGTGTCGATATGGAGAGTATGTACTCCTTATGTGTATAACATGTCCTTGTACACAAGTGGATACTTAATGTTTATAGGAAATAAATTCATTGGGCCTTCGTTAATCGATTTCTACAAAACTTGGCATTCCTATGCCCATGGATGATATTTATCCTATATGGTGGACCTAGGAGGGTATAATTTAATTTACCCTGGGCGTAACTCGGCTAGGAAAACGTAGGATACTTATGGACCATGGACGTAGTGGCTGCCTAAATATACACACATCAAAAAAAGTTTTGCATCACCTCGGTTCCCAGATCTCCGGCATATAGACGTTGACTGTGTATATTGTATCCAAGATACAGTCCCTTTGACTGTTCATAGATGTCACTAAAACTGCTCAAAGATGTAAACAACCATGCATGAGCAGGGCCTATTAGACGGAGGGGGTACGACAGCCGATCAGTTCCAGTCATTCCACCAGGACGAAGGTACGATGCTCATGTTGTCTGTAGTTCTACCATGCCTAGAAGGTCAATACCGCAGTTCGATCGCGTCCGCATTGTTACTTTGTGTCAAGAAGGGCCCTCAACAAGGGAAGTTTCCAGGCGTCTCAGAGTGAACCAAAGCGATGTTGTTCGGACATGGAGGAGGTACAGAGATACAGGAACTGTCGATGACAGGCCTCGCTCAGGCCGCACAAGGGCTACTACTGTAGTGGATGACCGCTACTTACGGATTGCCGCTCGGAGGAACCCTGACAGCAATGCCACCATGTTGAATAATGCGTTTCGTTCAGCCACAGGACGTCGTGTTTCAACTCAAACTGTGCGCAATAGGCTGCATGATGCGCAACTTCACTCCCGACGTCCATGGCGAGGTCCAGCTTTGCAACCCCGACACCATGCAGCGCGGTACAGATGGGCCCAACAACATGCTGAATGGACCCCACAGAATTGGCATCACGTTCTCTTCACCGATGAGTGTCGCATATGCCTTCAACCAGACAATCGTCGGAGACGTGTTTGGAGGCACCCTGGTCAGGCTGAACGTCTTAGACACACTGTCCAGCGAGTGCAGCAAGGTGGTGGTTCCCTGATGTTTTGGGGTGGCATTATGTGGGGCCGACGTACGCCACTGGTGGTCATGGAAGGCTCCGAAACGGCTTTACGATACCTGAATTACATCCTCCGACCCATAGTGCAACCATATCGGCAGAATATTGGAGAGGCATTTGACTTCATGGACGACAATTCTCGACCTCATCGTGCACATCTTGTGAATGCGTTCCTTCAAGATAACGACATCGCTCGACTACAGTGGCCAGCATGTTCGCCAGACATGAACCCTATCGAACATGCCTGGGATATGTTGAAAAGGGCTGTTTATGGACGTCTTGACCCACCAACCACTCTGAGAGATTTACGCCGAATTGTCGTTGAGGAGTGGGACAATTTGGACCAACAGTGTCTTGATGAACTTGTGGATAGTATGCCACGGCGAATACAGGCATGCATCAATGCAAGAGGACGTGCTACTGGGTATTAGAGGTAGTGGTGTGTACTGCAATCTGGACCACAAATGCTGAAAGTCTAGCTGTATGATGGTACAACATGCAATGTGTGGGTCTCATGAGCAATAAAACGAGCTGAAATGTTGTTTGTGTTGATCTCTATTCCCTTTGTATTTAACGGTTCCGGAACACTTGGAACCGAGGTGATGCAAAACTTTTTTTGATGTGTGTACATATGCGCTCATGGTTGATATTTACCCTATAGCGTGGACCTAGGAGGGTATAATTTAATTTAACCTGGGCATAACTCGCCTAGGAAAACGTAGGATACTTATGGACCATGGCGGTAATGCTACACGGATGGACATATGGGGATATGTACCGTGGTGTGCACCGATGTCTGATATATAAAAATGTGAAAGTGTAATTTGGCCAACTAATGATTTTGGCTACAAGTGTGTATCTAAAGGGAGTACCGATATTTAATGGGATCTCTAGAAGGACTGTAAGGTCCCGTGGTAGCCTTGTGACTGTAGTTAAGCTATTTCGTTAATTTATGATGTAATATCATGTCGGCATATGGCAGACTATGACGAACAGTTCATACTCAGCATAGGGAAGAAAAAATGGTTCCCTACGTCGATTGTTAGAGGTATATGCCCCAATCCCACGGGTGAACCGTGAGTCCAATCGGTCGTCGGCTGAAGGATGAATGATAGAATCAAAATTTGAATGGATTTCCCTAAATCGTCATGTATGGCCCTATGACGGTATTGTGTGGTCAATGCCACCGTTGAATAAAAATAAAAGTTAAAGATCCCATGAAAATAAAAACATATACAAGGGGTGTGCTGACTGTGACCGCGCCATACGTGGCCTGCCAGTATTGGACGCCCTGCTCGTGGCATGCCGAGATGCTGCAGGTGCAATTCTACTTCCGGCTGCGTCCGTGGAACGCGCATCACTGCTCATCATCAGTGTGCTGTCCCGTGCGTTGGGAGCCAGTGGAATGTAATAAAGAATGTAACCTGGATGTACAGTGTATGAATAATTTAACCTTTGTAAGTATATCCTTATCCTGTGTTCCCCACAAGTGTGTGGCCCTGATGACCTGTGGAGTCCGATATTCGGAGGTTATTGTAACCTGTGTAATTGTCTTAATTTTTGGCTGGCTGTGGCGGTGGTAAGTAACCTGTGTTATTGTAAGAATGCGCCTTTGCCTATGCTGAAGGTCGCTATCCTGTGTTAGTGTAGTAATAAGCCTGTGCCTATGCGGAAGGCCGCTAACCTGTGTTATTGTGGTGCCCATTAATTGAACTGTAATATGCTTACGTTAGTGTATGTGAAGACGGTGTATGAAAGAACTCCTATCAGAGGATTATCTGACCTGACGAAAATGAAATGAGAGGAGGTTGTAACCTCTCCTTAGTTGGTGGTCGCGTCCGGAATTCGTGCACCTCGGGCGCATGTGGAAATCATGGCTACGTATACTATCATCTGTCGTGGTAACTGTAGTGTATATGTGTTGGCATAAAATAAGAAATGGCTGTTGCTATGTAACGCGGTGCCAGTAATTATTATCCTATGGCATGTTAATCTTCCGTCGATCACTAGCTAATGCATAGATCAATATTGCGCATGTATAACGTGATGAGTGTATAGGTATTAAGCAAAGGCATGTATGGCCTACGGATCCTGCCGTAAGGAATTGATCTATCGTCGGTCAACGAAAGGACCTGCGTTGGTGCGCATTTTAGTGTATAGATGTGAGGTGGCTAAGCCCCTCGTCAAATTAATTTGTGATCTACAGGGTAAGTTTGGACACTTACTATAAGTAAGTCTTTCCGCGATCTCGCGCGTGGACTTCGGGTGACTGTAGTACGCATGGCTGTTGAGGAGTGGACCTAGGCGCGTGCCGTGCGGTCCACTTCAGTCGCTATGGATTCGTGTCAATTGCGATGTCAGCGGTGGGGTTCGGGTGACAACGTCCGGTGAGTGTAAATGCCTTAGGCTGGCAGCTGACAGAGATACATGTGTCTCATTGTTCAGACACTGCTTAACGTAGCGTTAGCTATGAGATTCAAATATGATACAAAGACATAAAAAACTAAGACATAATAATATAATATCGTATATAATAAGACATTGTTAAGAGCTAAACCTATAACTTAGAATTAGGCCCTGTGTTGAGGCACTGTGTGGGACTGGTGTTGACACGTAGCCGTGAACATGGCAACCAGATGCCATAGTGTGTTTGACGCCCTTTCTACTCGTATGGTTCTGGGTTTGACGTGTGCGGGACATATATAATTATATTCCCTACTCGGGTGATTTAACGCTTCCGTTTCTTGGCTGCGGAGGGTTGAGGTGTAGGGGCGGTTTCCCGGGAATGGTAGGGTTTCATGCGCCGTACATTAATTGTGTCCTTAATGATTTTATGGTTATGCCGGATGATGACGAGGTAGTTCAGGTCCGATATCTTTCTCTGGATTCTGAACGGACCTGTCCATGAGGAATTCCGACACGTTCTTCATGCGTGTAGGAGACCAGATCAGAATTAGCTGACCGGGTTTGTATTCCTGATGTTTGTGCGTCCTATCATATGTGAGTTTCTGCCTCTTTTGTGCAGTGCGGATATTATGTCGCGCAGTATCACGGGCTGTGCATAAATATTGTAACCTTTCAGCGTTACTGGGGAGCGTGTCCTGTGGGATGTAATTGTTGTCGATCGGACTGCGCGGATGGTCGCCGTGTAAAAGAAAATGCGGGGTGTGTTTGGTCGCCTGCGACACGGATGTGTTGTAACTAAATGTTACAGCTGGGAGGTAACTATCCCAGTCGGTGCCCTCATCGTTAGTAAATCGAGCTAGAGCGCCGCCGAGAATTTTATTCATAACATCCGTTAATCCGTTTGTCTGAGGGCTGAAACTAGTTGTTGTGTATGCCTTAATTCTAAGCAGTATTAGGAGCTGTGTAATAACATTTGATGTGAAAACCGTTCCCCTGTCGGATAATAAGGTGTGGAAAGTACCATATTTGGTAATGATTTCCATCAGGAATTCCGCGATCTGGTGCGCGCTGGCTTTCGGGACCGCTTTGGTGATAATGTACCGGGTGAGATATTCGGTTGCTACCAGTATATATTTGTTTCCCTTGTCGGACGTGGTAATGGGACCCTTAACGTCTATACCTATCCGGTGGAAGAGTTCACCTACTGGAATGGGGTGGAGTAAGCCATGGGGTTTACCGGGCCTGTGTTTATACCTCTGGCATGTGTGACATGTTTTATTGAACTCTATGATGTCACTTTTCATGTTCTCCCACTAGTATATAGTCCGAATTCGCAGATATGTCTTATGGACTCCAAAGTGTGCGCCATTGAGGGGTGGGCCGTGATATTCTGTCATTATGGGAGTTTGGAGTGTTTTTGGAAGGGCAACGGGTGTGACGTCATGTGTGGCCGTAGATTTGTACCTAAGGAGATCATCCTTATCAAGAAAAAATCTGCGTGATAGGCGGGCAGTTTTACTATCTACCTGGTCGCGATTATGTAATGCAATTCTAATCTGTCCTAACTGGGGATCGTTTAATTGCTCCTGTCTCATATCAATTTGTGTGACCTCAAATGTGGGTAATGTATCCCATATATGGTCGATATCCTCTGCAGGCGGGTCGAGGATTGGTAGTCTCGATAGGCCGTCTGCGTCAAGTTGGGCGCTACCCTTCTTGTGTTTAACATAAAAGGAATAATCATATAATCGGAATATAAACCTATTAAGCCGCGAATTGGGGTTCTTAAACTTATCCCAATAAAGAAGGCTGGCGTGATCCGTAATAACCGTAAAGTGGATACCATATAAATATGTCCGGAAGTAATTTACGGCCCAGGAGAATGCGAGCATCTCTCTTTCGGACGCGGAATATCTAGTTTCGACCGGTGTAAGTTTACGGCTCGCGAAAGTAATGGGGTGTTGTTTGCCATCAGTGGCCTCCTGTAATAGGGCTGCCCCTATGCCAAATTGGCTGGCACCCACATGGACAAAAGTGGGCCTATCCTCCTGAAAGTGTTGGAGCAGTGGCGGAGTAGTGAGCAAGTGTTTTAATCTGTCAAAAGCCTCCCTATGTATTTCTGTGACGATAAAGGGTGTTTACTCGTGTGTGAGCTCGGTGAGGGGGTTAGCTAACTGTGCAAATCGGTGAATAAAACGACGGTAATAGCTCGCGAGGCCCAAAAATGAACGTAGCTGTTTAATGTTTTCCGGCATGGGAATATCGGCGATGGCGGCTACCTTGGCAGGGTCAGGTGTGATGCCTTCTTGGCTAACAATGTGACCTAAAATGTGGACCTTCGTTTTCGCAAACTGGCATTTGGATGGCTTTAGCTTTAGTTTAGCGTGCCGAATCCTGTCAAAAGCTTCTTTTAAATGTATCATATGCTCTTCGAATGTCTGCGAAAATACGGTAAAGTCGTCTATGTAAGTTAATACCGAACGATACTTGAGGCCCGCGAATGCCTTATCTACCAATTTCTGAAATGTCTGACTGGCATTTTTCAAACCCATCGGAAACACATTATAACCGAACAGGCCGTTTTCGGTGACGAATGCCAGCTTGTGTCTATCAGGCTCATAAACAGGTATTGAATAAAAACCGGAATGACAATCCATTATTGAGAAATATTTAGCCCCGCTAAGGGTCTCTAAATACGTGTCTGTGAGCGGTAGCGGGTAATTATCACTCTTAATTAATCTATTGAGGCGCCGATAATCGGTGCAAAATCTGTGTGAACCGTCGGCCTTCCGGGTGAGAATTACCGGGGCACTATAGTTAGACACTATCGGTTGGATAATCTTGGCTTTTAACATCTCCTGAATCTGTGTTTCTATGGCTTGTCTTTCTTTAGCGCTAACTTTATAGGGCGCTTGGTGAACCGGAGCATCACTGGTCAATTCGACACGGTGGTGGATTAAATCTGTTACCTCTAAATCGGCAAGCGAATGTGCAAAAATATCCTTCTATTCCTCTAAGAGGTCTGTAAGCTGCCTATTTTGTTCAGGGGTTAATGACTGCGTGTCCCCGGTGGCGGGTGTGGCTGTGTCAGCATCTGTGTGTGTTTGGAGAGGTACTGTAACCGAGAGACCTGGTGCGCGCGCGTGGTTCGCTGCGCTCGTGGATTGTATGTATTCCGGGCGTGTGATATCGGATGTGTAGTGATAAGGTCTCCGTTCACTAAGCGTATTTCATTAGTGACGAAGCTAATGATCGCATCGAACTTGGCAAGAAAGTTCGTGCCAATTATCCCTGGGACTGAGAGATCCTTAATAATAAACATGGGATGGCTAGCTTTAAATGCACCTATCTGGATATGTATGTCTGTAATACCTAAGCAGAGAATGGTCTGCGAATTAGCAGCCACGAGGCGAGTGTTGATAGGCACCCTGTGTATGCGTTCGTTCGTAATATATTTACTGCTAATGCAACAAATAGCCGACCCGGTATCCAATAACATTTGGATCCTATACCCATTAACGCTGGCGGGGATAAGGCCGTAATATTGTCTCCGTCTTGCGCAGTATGCATATTGTTAAGGGCATACGTTATGAGCGGCACTGCGGGAGTTTGGGATGGTGAATAATGTTTATCGCTCTGTATCGCGGACTGCGAGAATGTGTGCTCTACCGGCCTGGTAGTTTCGTTAAGCGAACGTGGAGCTGCGGGCTGATTACTGAACCTGACACGCTTTGCTGGGTCCTGTAAAACTGGTAGCCGCGATTCAGCTGTGTCATTCTCGGCCGCCATGTGTACTGGCCTAAGTTTCCTCTTGAGCCGCCGGCGAATGGCAAAATACTTGGAATGGGTTTTAGTGTCACGGGATGTGAACCCTGGCCTTGGTTTAGGCTGCCTATGGGGTCGCTGTGTCTGAGCGGGTGTGGGTTTGCAGCTGGTTTTCATTAGAGTCACCTTAGCCGCTAGATTGTCGATGCACGTGATCGGCTCTGCCGTGCGCGGTTTAGTGGACGGCGCGCTTGGTCCCGCGGGCTGAACTAATGTGGGTGGGCTTATCAGATGTGGCTTATCTGCTCTCGGCGTGTTAACGTCCTTAGGGTATGTTATCTTGCTGCCTGTTTGGAATGTTACCGCGCTATCCTCTGTGTTATTCTGAAGGGCGGAGGGTGTAGGTGTGTGTGGCGTTTTGAGAGTGAGGGGCTGTAATGTCCCGCATTTGGACTTCCAATGAATAGTAAATAGATGTGCTTGTCAAAGCCTGCCGTGGAAAGGGTGGGCCTCATATTATCCATGGTATAGACATGGATGTTACGTTCCGTTATTTGACCTAGAGCGGCAACCTCCGTCGCTCCTGCGTATGTGCCGTTCCTATTCATGTATTCTCCATACGTATATTTATTAGGGAATAAGGTATCGTTCCCACCGGCCAGGAAATATTGATACTCGTCCCAGTGCGCCATAACATACATGACCAGCTGTGTTCGAAGGTCTTTATGTTGATCCTCATTTTCATGGAGCAGGAAACTAACCGCTCGAAATAAACAATTACCATCCCCTTTGATCGTGTGTGCTTGGAGCTGCGATCGGGGAGGTATGTCCTGCACTGGGTTCTGGCGGGCGGGAGTTGGGGGAGCCTTGAGCCTATTGGGCTGTCCAGGGCATTTGTTCTGCGGGGGTTGATTGGAGTGTTCATTGATTTTCGGGGGAGGTTTATCCGAATTAGTGGGTGTTGGCCCTCCCCGCTCTAATAGTTTTTTGGCTGCGAATAACCTCGTTGCTCCGTATAGCGAGGCTGTCCCCTGGGCACATTGCCTCGCCAGTTGTTTGGCTGGGGCTGATACGCGGGGTCGGGGCGTACTACCCTTCTATCTCGTTGGGGAGAATGCCTCCTTGATTCCCGTGGAGGGTGGTCGGGCATTGGATAGTCCTCTGGTCTCCGGTCTCGTTGGACAGGGGGTATTGAGGGTATGCTGGGGGAGGCCTTTCGTAATGAGGCGCATATCGCTCATGTTGCAGGGGAGTGTTCGGCCTACGGTGTGGAGGGGTATAAGCCGGGCGTGTATATCCCGTGTATTGCGCGGGATGCCATGTTCGATCATCCCTATATTGGGGATGATGGTTTGGTGGATGATCTGGGGGTGGATTGCCGCGTGGGTGGGTGTCTTCCCGATACTGTGTTTGCCTGAAGGGATGTGATTCATTCCGGCGTGGCACTTCCTCCCGGTATTACGAATAATATTTCGCCTCTCTCACCGGGGGTGAATTGCGCCAAGTGGGGTGGGTGGGTCGATATTGATCATGTTGATCGCTCCGGGGCGATCGCCATTTATCCTGTGGATCATCCCTACGTGGGCGGGTTTTATTGCTAGCGTGGATGGCCGTGATCTGCATATCATGCATCTGTTTAGTCAGATCGCGAATTTGCTGATGCAGATCACTGTTATCCGTGCGGATGTGTTGGTCCACGGCTTTCTGTGTTTGTTTATTACCCTCTTCGATAAATCTAATATTTTGCTGGAGTTCTAACACTGTGTTACTGTGCAAGGTGGAGAGCTTGTCTACCAGAGACGGCCTCATTCCCTGCATAAGGAGACGTACTTTCTGCCTGTCAGGCATCGCCCTATTATATTTGTCACACATTAATAATTTGGCATTAATATATGCCTGTGTGACTTCTGTGGGACCCTGAGTACGGGTTCTGATTTGGTCGTACAAATCATCTTCATCAGGGGTTAGTTGAAATGTGTGTGTAAGAGATGCGGAAAATTGCTCCCACGTGGCGTCGGCTAAAGTTGGTTCGTGGAGCTCGTACCACGTTAGGGCGGATCTGGTAAGGTATGCCGGTAGGAGGCGTTTCTTGTCCTCATCTGTCCAGCCGTTGATCTTAGCCGTTCTGTTAAAAGCTTTCAGATACTCTTCGGGGTCCTGCTTGTCTCCTGAGTACTTAGCAGGTTGTATCATGGGATACTTTGCCGGCATGGCCATATCCGCGTTGTATGAAGTGTTGGGGGAGGTCAGTGGGGTGGGCTTGGCTGGGCTACCTAGGTCGCCGTTAAGTGATGCAGCGACAGATAGTTCGTGGGTTTGGGGTTGATGGTGAACTTCGACCGGTGTAATGTAGGTGTTTCCCCCTTGCGAAGTACCTGGGTGGTGAGGGGTAGACTGTGGCACATCCTGGGGGTTGAATTGTTCAATCCCCTGGATGTTATCCAGCATTAAATTATGGTCAATGTGGACCGTTTGTATCGTGGAAAGCGCCTTGTTAATATTGTCTCCTAGAGTCAAGGCGATGGCTTGGATATCCGCGATTAGCCCGCCGGTTGATGAACACTGTTGAGTTTCCTCTAACTGCTGTAAAAGTACCTTTAAACCGTTGTAGGTTTGTTGCGTGTCACTGATCTGTTGTAAGATAGTGTAGGGTAACATGGGAGTTAATTCCTCGCTGGTGACGCTACCTGAGGATGATTGCTGAGCGTTCTGTGCCTGTGCTCGTGTGAGGGGAGGTTGATGTGAGATTACGTTGGGGTATTTGATCCTGAGGTCTAGAACTGCGTCCTGAAGCTCGGCAAGTAATTTACCTGCGTTTAGTTCGGTTATTAAGTCGGCGTTTTAAATTAGGATTTTAGGGCGTAACGGCTTGGTACTAGCGGCGAGGTAATGGACAGTGTCCCTAACCTTGCGCCTAACTTTACATTTGGGAGTCAGCATAAATAACTGTAATGCTCAGTATAAACTTGACTATATTCCCTAAGCAAATGGCTGATCTGAATGTAAGGGTGTGAATTTTAACCCGAAATATGTCTCGGCTGGGCTGGGGTGGGTTCTAGATGCTACCTAGTCTATACTCTGGAAAAAAAATCCTCATTTTTTGGCTTGGCTTGGCTTAGTAAGAGGTTATTTGTCGGGTTCTTGACCGCAGAGTTACGTTGTATGTAACCCTTTAGACGTTGTCTTACGACAACGTCACGGTACTCGGCGCCTCTACCAATTCTAGGGTACCCGTGAGGGTGTCCTCTACAATGTATTGTTTTAGGGGATGAAATAAGTGCAGCTGGGGGACTGCTCGTAGCTTGGCTGTGAGAGGTGTAAACGTGGACGGGTTTCGAGAGCGTATAAGCACTCGAAGGGAGAACTCCCGAATGTACTGCTTAATCGGGTAGTTCTGAGAGGCAATTAAGGGATGAGGGGCGGTTTGACGCTATTTGCTTTGAACAGCAGAGCCGCTGTTCGGAATACTGCCGCGTGAGCAGTGACTGGCTCGCGCTGCTGAGCGATGCACGCAGTGTGACGTCAGCGAGTAACGTGCTACGTGTGCTGTGATTTGTGAAACAATTAGTTAAATGTCTACCTGGCTTCTACCGGAACAAGGGATGAAGAACAGGATCTTAATAACTAATTAAATAAACTAGAAAGACCAGTTGTTTCTAATATTACTGAGTGTGGGGTACTTCAAACTTGAAGTACTCCTTGCAGTGGCAAAACAGTTATTAAAACAGATACCTCTATAAACCAAGCACAAAGGGGTGGTAGTGTTAATGTCTGTACTGAGGATGGTGTATCGCTATGACACTTACCCTTCTGTGTTGATGTGGCTCGTGGCAGCGGTTCGGCACAAAGAAGCACTGAGGCAAAGCGCCTAACTGTCTGACCAAGAATAAGTGATCGATTGATCGAGTGAATGATCCTGAGGTACAGCGTCTCCCCACTTATATAGGTTTCGAAGAGCCGCGTCTGTGGAATTGCAGTTTTAACAGAATGTGCGTTGCTGGCTGGGGTTACTGGAGGTTGTTGCTATTCCTTGGGCCTGGCTTTATGTTAGAAGTTTAGGTAATGTATGCCGCAGGCGTCTGTGTATAGATAAATGTATATTTCGTAGATAGAGGGGGATGGGGATGCATCCCCGGGATGCAACACAGCATTAGCTTGTGGTAGTGTGTAACTGTATTAGGGACAGGGATGGCGTTAGTGCCCCGGGACCTGTAGTAAGGTACTATCCCAGCATTATACTGTAGTAGGGTGTGTAACTGTATTAGGGACAGGTATGGGGTAGGTGCTCTGGGACTTGTAGTAAGGTACTATCCCAGCATTAGCCTGTAGTAGCGTGTAACTGTATTAGGGACAGGGATGGGGTAGGTGCCCCGGGACTTGTAGTAAGGTACTATCCCAGCATTAGCCTGTAGTAGTGTGTAACTGTATTAGGGACAGGGATGGGGTAGGTGTCCCGGGACTTGTAGTAATGTACTATCCCAGCATTAGCCTGTAGTAGTGTGTGAAACTGTATTAGGGACAGGGATGGGGTAGGTGCCCCGGGACTTGCAGTAAGGTATTATCCCAGCATTAGCCTGTAGTAGTGTGTGTAACTGTATTAGGGACAGGGATGAGGTAGGCGCCCCGGGACTTGTAGTAAGGTACTATCCCAGCACTAGCCTGTAGTAGTGTATAACTGTATTAGGGACAGGGATCGGGTAGGCGCCCCACGACTTGTTGTAAGGTACTATCCCAGCATTAGCCTGTAGTAGTGTGTGTAACTGTATTAGGAACAGGGATGGGGTAGGCGCCCCGGGACTTGTAGTAAAGTACTATCCCAGCATTAGCCTGTAGTAGTGTGTGTAACTGTATTAGGGACAAGGATGGGGTAGGCGCCCCGGGACTTGTAGTAAGGTACTATCCCAGCATTAGCCTGTAGTAGTGTGTGTAACTGTATTAGGGACAGGGATGGGGTAGGTGCCCCTGGACTTGTAGTAAGGTACTATCCCAGTATTAGCCTGCGGTAGTGTGAAACTGTACTAGGGACAGGGATGGGGTATGCGCCCCAGGACTGTAGTAAGGTACTATCACAGAATTAGCCTGTAGTAGTGTGTAACTGTATTAGGGACAGGGATGGGGTAGGCACCCCGGGATTTGTAGTAAGGTACTATCCTAGCATTAGCCTGTAGTAGTGTGCTTAGCTGTATCAGGGACAGGGATGAGGTAGGTGTCACGGGACTTGTAGTAAGGTACTATCCTAGCATTAGCCTGTAGTAGTGTGTAACTGTATTAGGGATAGGGATGTGGTAGGTGTCCCGGGACTTGTAGTAAGGTACTATCCCAGCATTAGCATGTAGTAATGTGTAACTCGATTAGGGACAGGGATGAGGTAGGTGTCCCGGAACTTGTAGTAAGGTACTATCTCAGCATTAGCCTGTATTAGTGTGTGTAACTGTATTAGGGACAGGGATGGGTTAGGCGCCCCGGGACTTGTAGTAAGGTACTATCCCAGCATTAGCCTGTAGTAGTGTGTAACTGTATTAGGGACAGGGATGGGGTAGGCGCCCCGGGACTTGTAGTAAGGTACTATCCCAGCATTAGCCTGTAGTAGTGTGTAACAGTATTAGGGACAGGGATGTGGTAGGCGCCCCGGGACTTGTAGTAAGGTACTATCCCAGCATTAGCCTGTAGTAGTTTGTAACTGTACTAGGGACAGGGATGGGGTAGGTGCCCCGGGACTTGTAGTAAGGTACTATCCCAGCATTATCCTGTAGTGGTGTGTAACTGTATTAGGGACAGGGATGGGGTAGGTGCCCCGGGACTTGTAGTTAGGTACTTTCCCAGCATTAGCCTGTAGTAGTGTGTAACAGTATTAGGGACAGGAATGGGGTAGGCGCCCCGGGACTTGTAGTAAGGTACTATCCCAGCATTAGCCTGTAGTAGTTTGTAACTGTATTAGGGACAGGGATGGGGTAGGTGCCCCGGGACTTGTAGTAAGGTACTATCCCAGCATTAGCCTGTAGTGGTGTGTAACTGTATTAGGGACAGGGATGGGGTAGGTGCCCCGGGACTTGTAGTAAGGTACTATCCCAGCATTAGCCTGTAGTGGTGTGTAACCGTATTAGGGACAGGGATGGGGTAGGCGCCCCGGGACTTGTAGTAAGGTACTATCCCAGCATTAGCATGTAGTAGTGTTTGTAACTGTATTAGGGACAGGGATAGGGTAGGCGCCCCGGGTGTTGTAGTAAGGTACTTACTATCCCAGCATTAGCATGCAGTAGTGTTTGTAACTGTATTAGGGACAGGGATGGGGTAGGCGCCGCGGGACTTGAAGTAAGGTACTTACTATCCCAGCATTAGCCTGTAGTAGTGTGTGTAACTGTATTAGGGACAGGAATGGCGTAGGTGTCCCAGGACTTGTAGTAAGGTACTATCCCAGCATTAGCCTGTAGTAGTGTGTGTATCTGTATTAGGGACAGGGATGGGGTAGGCGTCCCGGGACTTGTAGTAAAGTACTATCCCAGCATTAGTCTGTGAACTGTATTAGGGACAGGGATGGGGTAGGCACCCCGGGACTTGTAGTAAAGTACTATCCCAGCATTAGCCTGTGGTAGTTTGTAACTGTATTGGGGACAGCTGGTGCTGAACCACGCAGCCTCAGATGCCAACTGACTACGCCAGGATTCGATCCTGTAACCTTGGCCACAGCAGGCGAGGACGTTAGCGCTGAGCCACGCTGCCAGCCAAGAAACATTGAGATTGAACTCGCACCATCGGTGTCGCCAATTTCCTTTACGTAGGAAGTTTGAAGCTTGCACAGTCACAATCATCTTGAGACAAAATACAAAGGCGGAGGAATTCCCTTAGGACTTGCTTTCCGAGGAGCTGAAGACAGAGACCAATGGCAAGGCATTGGCTTTAGGAATGCATTGATAATTACTCCGTCTGATAACATGTGTTATTGTAGGCCCTCAAGTGAAACAGCACAAGAATCAATGTAACTTTATTTTCAAACGTTCCGAGAAAAACTTAGAGCGCGTTGTAACGATAATGTTGAATGTTAACTTACCAACATGCTGTAGCTATCGTTATCGTGATAATCGATTGCTGAGTGACGACACCGGATGAATCATGAAGGCGACCCGACCTGTGTCACTAGTCCGACGATCAGAGTGACAGTCGGCAACATGGAACCCTTCGTACAGGTAGGACCTCAACTTCTGTGTTATGTCATTTCTGTATTTGACATGCCTTCTACATTGAGTCCATAGTGTTTCATTTTATTGCTTTTGAACCTTGTGGAGAAACCCAAACATATTCGTGAGCCTTTCACACCAATTTGACTGCTTCTGATTCGGATTGTAGTAGAATGGGGAGGCTACTCGTGGGTAAGATGAAATGTTGTCTATTGCGTGGGCTATTTTGGATTGAGGTAGATTATAAATTAAGTTCAGGAATGATGTGCAGGTCTTTGTCCGCTACGCGCAAACAGCAGTAAACTAATTATTTTAACGTAGCCTACGGTACCTGTACATTACCACAGTGATCCATAATTTTCTTCCGTGTGCCTTCAAAGAAGCCTGTTCTTTTGTTACCAGCACATAAACAAAGTCGCACGGTTTTTTTTTTACCCCATTGTATCACACCGGCTAAAACTCCCTTCCACTCCAAAGGGCTGAACGGAGTCCAGTTCTGTGCATGTATAACGATTACCGCAGTACAGATTCAGAGTTTCCTTTTGCCATTTTAGTTGTGGTGTAGGCGTTGACAGCAGCGGTTCACTGTATACTCTCCCATTTGGACGAGCCTCTACTGCACCCTGATAGCCTAATGGTAAACCTACAATAGGCTAGTTGTGCCAGATCTATTTCTGCAAACTCTGTTCCAGTACTGTGGTTGGTTACTAAACTGGGGGGCGCAGACGACTCGGGAGTTGCATTTGATGGTGCGGGGCAAAATTCCGGCTCTGCGGCGTCTGTAAATGCCACAGTAGTGAAATGAGATATAAAACATTATTATTATTATTATTAGCCTATTACTTGGGAGACCTATAAACCAGGGGCCAACAAGACCGGAAGGTCGCGAACGTTGTTTGTCTATTTGAATAGACTGCACTAAATTCTGACAACGGGGAGTTATATTTCGCATTTCTCTTCAACTCGCGACAGTCCCTAGTCAGTTGTACTGCTCTTCAGTCGGTCAACACGAATTTGCACTGAGAGATTCAAACTGCGAATCAAAATGTAAACACCATTGTACGCACTACAAAATTTGTGTAGTTAACATTGTAAACTTCAACTCAGTGGTCAGGATCTGATGACCGCTTGAAGGTCGCAACGCGTCATCCTAAATTGCCCCATTATAACAGTGATCATAAATTATTACTTGTGATCCTTTCCAGGAGTGTTATTTACATTGCACCCCGCCCAGTCGTTGGACAATCTCTTGTTGACCGACTGGAGCGCTACACATAGCAGTGTGTAACCTACAGGCAGCTCTGGCTTCAAAACTTTACATTACTTTGATACGGTACCGTACTGTAATTTTAAAACGGCACCGTAGGCTAATCATAAATGCCATCAGGCCAATTTTTAATATACCTAGGTACATCTATAAATAACAATTCTATTAAGACTAGTACTTTCAGATAGTTTCATGCCATGGTGTTCAGTTATGCAGCGAAGTGGAAGGGTTTAGGTTATGGTCTGAGGGGTCCCGGATTCGAATCCCGGCTGGGTCGTAGGTTAATTGCCGAGTTTCTGGGACTGGGCGTTCGTGTCACTTACGGGCGTGAAGAACACACGCCATTGTCATGTTCAGTTTTGTTAAAATGGGAGAACCTTCAGGTTATCCCTTGCTGTAAGACAAAGGCCGAGAGTTTTATGGTTCTAGGTTACCTGCAATAAATAAAGAAAACGGCATGTAGAACAGCGAATTGCGCGGCACACAAGCCGGACATGTTTTCGGAATACGGTAGGCTACGTTATGCTCTCTCTGGGGCAGCATTCAAAGTGTAATGGCCTCAAACTGAGCATCAAGAGAGGAACTATTAGGAAGTTTTCAAAACATTTTTAAATAACCGAACGTTTTCTTATAATTTGAAGTAAATTCTAGTTTGTAGTTAGTCTATTTTTTGCAT